>CM031236.1:602574704-603774704 GCA_018340775.1 Taxus wallichiana var. yunnanensis | reverse complement strand
ATCATCCACCAATTTGCACAATAGTAATACTCTAGTTTCTTGACATTCAAAGAAACAAGAGCGGTCTAAACAAAAGCAACAATCAGAAATCCCAAGAGTCTTACAAGATGGAAGACCCTTCAACAGTAGAAAGCCACACAGTGAATTCAGCTCCACATGAAGCATTGGTCACTTGTGTTACAAGACAGCGGACTGGTGAACTCTCCACCTCTGAAGACAGTATGTTGAACAACATCAAAAACACCTCAATTGTTTTGAAATAGTAAGCATTTCAAGCAAGCTTATGGGAATGGCAATCCTGCCCAACTATGCATGTACCTATGATGTAACCAAATCTACATATACATGATAAAAAAATAATTAAACTATATAATGCCTGTTTTCAGCTAGAGGACTCTAGCTAACATGGTAGACAGACAAGAAACATAATGAGTAGATACTAGCTACATCAAAATGGGGATACGTAGAATTAAGACAATCTATTGTTGAGAATAGCTTCTAAAGAATTTCTGTGGGCCACAACTTTTCCTAGTGTACAACAACAATTTCATAATATGATAAGCAAACAATGTTTTGTAGCTCACCGTTCTTTGAGGTTCCTGTACCTAACTGCCCATGCTTATTCAAGCCAAATGCAAGTGAAATCGCATCCTCTGTCACAACAACTGTATGCTGCTTTCCGGATGTTGCTTTTACGATCTTATAGCTGGATCCAAAAGCATTGTTATAGCACCAATCACATTTCAAATGTTACCCAAAAAATGATATGAATAAATCTTAAATGAAACCCATACAATTATAATCCTCTCAGATATGCGGAAATTAGAAATTCTAATAATTTTAGAATGAGTATCCCAAAATGAAGAGAGTCTCTATTTTCTATTTGTTGAAAGTCAAACAGATTATGTATACCAATCTTGATCAGTCATTACTCCTAATTTACTCCAAAGCATGCACTATGAACACTCAAGAAAACCAGTTTGATATAGATTTTACCTTGGACACAAAATGCAGGGCATTGGAAAAGCCAAGTACAAACTGGAGTCAGGCGCTGCCAAAAGAAATAACTTGGATTGGAACAAACATTAGCGAACATCTACACCTTGTCAACCTCTTGTAATTGAATTTTATGTTTTATACATATTTTACATATGATTAGAACCTGTTATATTTATGGCTGAGATTAGATTTGATCTATGTACCTTATTGTGGTCTGCACATAACAAGAACCAGAGAACCATCACATAGTATGATGATTTAAGTGAGGTTGTCCCTTCCACGTAATTTTTGAAGATCATTTGAAGTGTTTTCAAGGGTGTAGAAGAAGTATTTTTATACGGAGGTTCTCACAAGTAATCCTAATGATGAGGTTGGAACACTGCTTCTGTATATCAACCATATTTCAATCTACAGAGAAAATGTAATGAAGTTGTTTTGAATCCACCAAATAATAAGCCCAATTCATAACCTTGGGAAGATGAAAGATAAGTACAACTGACCATATGTATCATTACCTTGTGGTAGACTATCCCTAATAACTTGACCACCACATGCTCATTGTACTTGAGGAGGCATGGTTTACATACTAACAAAACAATAGCAGTTACTCGTTGCATTTGGCCTACAAAAGTTTGACTTATAAAACAAATTTTCATGTATATTGAAACCAACGAAAAATTAGCTGATTTCCCGCGACTATGGTGGTTACAAACTATTTTTTACATGACTCCAAATCACCCTGGGAGGAAGAGTGCATTTCTATTCTACAAAACATATTAGGGCTTAAGCAACTTAAGCTAAATTAAGGACCATTATAACAACGTACAATCATTCAAAATGATAATACCAGCATGACTTGAAACAGGTTCATCCTAAAAGGATCCCTTTTACACTAGACATCTTACTAGTTCCACTTGACCTACACATTTATAATACACACCATTACTCCTCACAACCAAGCTTTTATGTAAATGCCCGGAAATCATTGGCAACAAAGACTTGTTGCAGAATGTCCAAAACATATTTCAGTACCATATATCAACTGCCTGCAGAAACATTCCTACTACATTTTGAAATAAGATAATTAAATACACTTATATTTCTTCCAATGTGTCCATATTAAGCTTATTCTCGGCATTTCAAAGAACTAGCTATCAACAGGACCTCACCAGAGGTATATTGCTGCAAAATTGTATCTCCTAAACGAAAAGCCGATAACAGCTTGTTGCCCATTTTGACCCCCAACCATGCTCCAAATTCAACAGTACTCAACATATTCTCAAAATGAACAAAACAAGCACCTTGATACAACCAAAAGTCATATACCGAAGTGATTTCATATAGAATACAATATATTCATCTTAGGATGATCGAGGTGAGAGCATTTGGAAAATTGTCCCCAGCACTAGAGAGTGGGCACTCTCAAAGTGGCCTACCTTTATTTGGACTTCCTGTCATTATTGTTAATTGGAGTGGTACTCCTTTATTATCATTGAATTTATGTATTTTAGTTCATACAAGGGACTATATAAAACAGCCTTAAACACCAATTTCAGAAACCAATAAAGTTAAACCAGTGTTAAAGTACTTGCATCTTGCGGATCCTCCTACACATTCATTGGTGGAATACATATATGATTTTAGAAGTTATTTTTATTATTATGGAGAAGGTTTACAACAGCAGAATCGTTTTTCTTAAAGGAATATAAACATTTTCTATTTTCCTTATCGCAGATACAATAGAAAAAAGAATAGACTTGCAATGCCCAAAACTTACTTTGATAATCCTGATACAAGAGTTGGCTTGTCACGTTGTATTAGGTCTCCATGTCCCAGTTGTCCCTTCTGCAAACACAAAAACAAGTAATGCTTTGATTCCAAAAGGTTCAAATACTGCCATACAAGAAATTAATTACCCAATCCCAAACCAGCTAACCTCGTCACGACCCCAAGTGTAGCAGCGCCCATCCACGTCAAGTGCAACACAATGGTTTGAGGCTGAATCAGTAGGCAATGGGATAAAACTAGCATCAAATATTTCAAAATTCAAATGCAAGTATAAATACAATTCAATCACAAGACTCAACAAAAAGTGCAAGCTATCAAAACTTTCCACAAGCGAAGTCTCTTCATTCAAATAATCTATAAGTGCAAACAACACCTTCAGCCAGTAACTGCAAGAAAAATGGAAGGCTAAAAAGAGCCCAGATTGCAAATAATATCCTTACACTGTACAAGGTATTTTTCTCAGCATTTGCATTACAATTTTTATGCTTAATGAGGACAACCTAAGTGTTCTTGAGAAATCACAAGTGCCCTCACAAATATTGAAGTTCCAATGAAACCTTCGTGGCTCTAGTTCCTAAAAAGAAAGCAACTATGTTTGATGTTTCTGACAAGGTTCAAAAAATCATTATCGGCGATTAATCAGCAGGCCAAATTTTGACTCGGAAATTGGGAATTGGCAATTTATCGGCATTAATCGGCAACTTTATTGCTACTTTAAAAAACATTTAAATTCATAAAATAAACTTAAATTAAATAAATTCCAGCCTAATAAATAAGAATTAACCACATATGCAACAAAATAAGCTAAATAACCACAAAAAACAACTCATAATATGATTAATCCAAGGCTCCAAGCAGTACCATAATGCATTGCAATGTGTCACTGTCAACAATATCATTAAAATGATTTGTTCAACATTACTTCAAAGCAAACTAAGAGCTGGTAATTTTCTTCCAGACAGTACTCACATGCAGTTTAACTTGGCCAGCCCTGGAAATATATTCATATGTTTTGACATTAAGATGACTTATGCAAAGCACTACCGCTAGCATTTAGCATTTAGTTTACCCACTTGACTTCTCTGAAACATCCTGATTTCTGCTACAGTACACAAAACAGCCCTGCAGAGCACTTTAGCTGACAAATAATTCAACATGACAAGATGCAATAATACATCCCGCCCAAATGACAAGTACAAACCTTGGTCAGAAAATCACAAAAACGCGCTTCAAAATAACTGTGTTTTTTTCTGTTTAGATGTTTATACACTAAACAGCGATTTTCAACGATTTTTCTACCGATTTTCCAGGAGTTTTATTGCCATAAATCACCGATTTATCAGCACAACAAAAATCGCGATTTTTCAAAAGATAAATCGTTTTCATGCTTCCAAACAATTTATGCCGATAAATCGTGATTTCTGGAACAGAAGTTTCTGACATGTTTCCCTTCATGAACAAGGTGCATTATTAAAATCCCAGATCAAATTGAAATAGCTTCACAAGCACATAGTCTCTCTTTTAGTTGGAAAATGTTAAGACCTTGATAAGGTCAACAACAGTGTCCTACATCAAGTCCTTTTAGCGAGCAATTCAGAATCCTTGCAATATCTGTGCGTGTAGATCCTACCAAACTTCTTACAGCTAAGGGACACAAAAAGAGCCCCTATCTACTTTATATTAATGTGCATAGGAATTTGGGAAGATCAATTTCAAAAACTCAATTAAACATGGAGACTAAATGAGTAAGGACACATGGACACCTCCACTGCCATCACATCTCAGGGAAAGTCTTAACACAAATTAAACTCCTCTCTTGGATTGATCCATGTCTCCAAACAATGACTTGGACAATTTGCATTGCCGCAATACCTTTTGTTCCCATAATAGCATTCACGGCCATACAAAATTTTGTCAGAGCTAAAGGTGAGCAGTGGCTGCATCAAATACAAAAGGGGGTCAGTACTAACACACTCTTGAACACAAGATGATGACTAAAAAGCCAAATAAGGGGTCAGTATTAACACTCTCAAACAAAAGATGATGACTAAAATACCAAAGGAGGTTCGGTAGTAACAAACTCTTGAACACAAGATGATGACTGCATTAGAGCCGGCAATGCAAACACAATTACTAGTCGTGCAACCACATTTCAGCTAGAATGTGTCTATTTTATTATTTACACCATGCTTTACGTGCAATTTATATGACAGATAAATAATTTCAGCTCGCTGCACAAGCGCATTTCAGCCGAATTTATCTGTCCATCATATTGCTTGCACCTTGCTTTAATTGCAAATAATATGATGAACATAGTTTCTCTTGAGCTGCTCAAACTTCAGAAAAATGAGTAAGATATTTTAAGATTCCTCAGTCCGTATCTTTGAAAGAAAGAACTTCTTGGAGACACATCCACATACTTTCTTTGAAAATATCTTTCTTTTCAACAAAAATGACTGATGGAAAAATAAACGTGAGCATCCCTCCAGAAAATTATTTATACTGTCCTGTAGGTGCAAATAATATGCTGTATAGACCACACCCACTGTGCAGACACAAATAATTTCAGGCAACGACTGTTGTGCAAGTGCATAAAATTTACTCCATAGACTGTTATGCAGGAGTAGATGATTTCGTGCATTGACCAGTCCACGAGCAAAAATAATTTCCTGCATAGACCAGTCCACAAGCAGAAATAATTTCTAGGATAGAGCGTTCTACATGGGCTAATAACTTGCTGGAAAGCCAGTTCTGCACGTGCACATAATTTCCTGGATATACAATTCCGTAGGTACAAATAATTTTAGACCATTCTAAAATTTTAAAAATACTAACAGACACTCACAAAGCTTATTAACCTCTAAATCACAAGGCACCGACTCTTGAGTCCAAACCCACTTCCTTGCATATTTAGCACAAAAGCATGCAATAGAAAATTATGAAGAAAAAAAAACAGAGAAGGCACAAAATATAGTTGCAGAGCATGAAACGTTGAATAAGAAGCAAAAGTCTCCACATTTCTATAGCACGCCCAACTGGATGGAGCTTACCCCAATGGAACAGGCCAGATGCAGCTTCCCCTAATGGATGAGACCGGGTGCAGCTTACCCTAATTGAAGGAGCTGAGTGCAGCTTCCTTCATATTGTCTTGACACAGGCCAGACAATATGAAGGAGACATAACGAACTGCTGAAATTAGATAAAATATAGCAACTACTATGTACAGTACGGCACACCTTCAATAGACTGCAGGGTGCAAATCTCGAATGAATTTGACAGGAGAAATAGAGGACACATCAAAATGTTACATGAGAAACTAAAGAGGTAAGAATTAAATCCCAGGATAATTATGACAAATAATTAAGTTGTTTTGTTTCCGAGTGGTGTATCACAGTAAGAAATATTGTGAGAAACTTCTGGATACAACTGTGTAAAATTAATTGTGTCCTAAGCTACAGAACTCATCATCAGAGAGAGGGTCGAAGCCAATGCGTGATTTTATAGTGTTGATTTCAGTTAAAATACCACAACCAGGTCGCTAACAGCTAAGGAGGCGTGCAAAATCCTCGGTGAATTTCAAAAGAGATATAAATAAAACGAAGATTGCACTCCGAAAAAAGTCAAATCTAATAAATATAAATGAAAATGTAAAAACATCCTAGCTTAAGAAAAATATATATATATATATGAACACTAGCTTAAGAAAAAATAAAATAAAATATATATATATATATATATATGAACACTATACACAAATGTATACATACCTGCAGCCGGCAGCTACAAAACTGATGCTGATCCCCATGAGAGACCTGAGACGCGTGGGAGAAACGAGATTCGTAGCACTAAAATCCACATTCTTTCGCCCAACCACCTCCCACAGAGTCGCGCCACAGAACAGAACTTCTCCGCCTTTTGGGTTCGCACTGGTTTCTTTCTCTTCTTTTTTAGACTACCAATCTCTTGCGTCGACTTCTCTTCCTCTTTTACACCAACAGCCGCTTGAGCCGTCGCCATTATTACTACCAGGACTCGAACTCTCGATCTCTTGCTTTGGGCTCCGAAACCCTTGAAACCGTTTTCAGTTCAAAAATGAACTGAAAGAATTTTTTTGGCAAGCGCGGGGATTCGAACCGAGGGCTGCTTTTTTTTTTAGGTTTGCCCTTCGATCTTTCTCGTTTTAAAATTGAGGTTTTGTTTATTTTTTCTTACAACAGGTTGGAATATTCCGTGGAAGTTAAGGGTAAGTGGTTTTGCGAGCGCGGGAATATATGACGGCCGGTAGCGGTTTTTGATGGAATGGGTGCCTTCCAGATTATCGGTGGGCTAATTGTATTGGGTTTTACTAGTAATTGAGTTCAAGTGGTACAATGGAGATGTTACTAGGGATGTACGGATGCATAGAAGAAGCTAAAGTGGAGTGAAGACGAAATATTCGAAGAAAAGGGAGATGAAGAACTCGATTGAGGGAAGAGAATTTATGGGGTGGAGAAATTCTTGGAGGGAATGTATGCGATAATTTATTTTCTTCCTCTAAGTCACATATGGACGTGACATTTTTGTGAATCACTCGAAGGAGAAAGCTAGTGTGATGCTCAAATTAATGAGGCAATGCACTCTGTAGTTACTTTGAAAGTAAGTTCTTGTTTAGTACCCACGATGTCAACAATTGTTTTTCATTATATCAACCGTTGTGTTTGTGGATAGTTAGAGCTCACTGCGTCATTTTGAGGAGAATCTGTTTGCACTAACCATGAAAAACTATAGAGAAAGGGACATCGTGAGGAGACTTGGCATCCCATGTCAAGAAAGTTTCAAAACATAAAAGATGAGGACATAAATGCATCAAATCAAAAAGGTTACATTGATATTAAATTAATGTATATGTTAACAAATAAATGACAAAAAATCAAACAAATCATAAAATGGACATTAAAATCGACTTAATCGTTACCATCATTGCATCGTCTTATGATAAACTCAAATAAACATTTTATCTTAAAAGTTTGTGTATGAGTTTAACAATTAAAAACATCCAATATTGTCATAAAAGTATATCAAAGATTATTACAAACGTACATATCAATCATTAATACAAACTATTGTTTTATTTAATGCAATGTGTGTGGAGTATTAAATATATCTTAGTTGTCACCGCCTAGAAAGCCTTACTTTTTAATCGCTTTGTAACTTTTTGAATTGTTATGGTTATATTATTATGTTTTTTAATAACATAGGAATTGAACTAATACAACAAACTTTGGAAACGAGGTGATGCGAAAGCATTTGGAAATAGTGATTGGAGGTGCAAAGAAAACAAATAAGAAAAAACAAGATCTTGAACTAGAGGAGGATGAAGAGGAAGGCATAAAAGTTGAATATTGTGCAAAGAGGTTGAGCAAGTAAGAATGTTTTGTAAAGCACAAAATCAAGTTGACAATAAGGAGGCCCAACTAAAGAATGAAAACTTGAGATAGAGCGTACATTGCAAGTGAATCACCAACATTAGGATTTCATCCCACAAATTGTCCAAATCAATGCTCTGATGCCACTTGATAAGATCTTTGCATGTAATAAATGAATAATCACGAATAATATGCGACGATAACACAAAACCAGATATATTGGTGGGCCAAGATGCCCAAGTATTCAATATATGCAGAATAATACCCTTAAGATAGGGCAACACCATACAATGCTCCTTAAGGAAGGAGTAACTCTACAATCTCCTAAGATGGGGATCCACTCCGAGTGGAAAACCTCCAATATACCTCTACCGGGTAGAAGACTCAAATCATACATCACATGACCTCACTCATAATGATACTCATATCCTTTATATAGACATACATTACTCTTATGGATGGGTAACACCTAATCCCAAACGCAGCCAACTCATTACCCAATATAACTAATTCCCATGTGACCCCATATATTATAAATATATAACTAACTAAGGGGGATGTGTGCCATATGTCGGCATCTCCATCAAC
The DNA here is from genome assembly GCA_018340775.1 of Taxus wallichiana var. yunnanensis. Lineage (NCBI taxonomy): Eukaryota > Viridiplantae > Streptophyta > Pinopsida > Cupressales > Taxaceae > Taxus > Taxus wallichiana. The sequence goes on along the minus strand of CM031236.1, from coordinate 603,765,924 downwards.
CCATATACATTATAATATCATATCTTAAGGTACATAACATCCCCTCCCTCCTTGACATGTTTTGTCCTCAAAACATGAGAAGATGTCATATAATGAGTGTGTTTTAAATCATTGCACACTTGTCGTCATGCTCGATCATCCAATCACCCATATGAAATCTTAGTGGGTGATACTTCTCCAAACCTAATTCCATATTCTATTACACTCCTTTGATTCCATCCATGTCCATATTTGTTCCTCCTTGGCATCCATGCATATCTATAATAATTATTCATGTGATTTCATGTCATATAATTGTTTCTCCATTGATTCCATGTATAGCCATAATGATTGCTCCTCCAATTCCCTATATATCCATATATATTGTTGCCCTCATGTGTCCTAACATGTCTCCATGATTGTTTCCTCTCATGATGATGTGGGTGTCTATATGGTGCAACCTTAGTATCCTTAACCTTATCAACCTTTTCCTCAACTTTCTTTTCCTCTTCCACCTTGTTGTTTTCTATTTCTTTTTTATCTTGAGTAGATGAAATATTTTATTCTTTTTCATCATGTTCTTCATCCTCTCCTTTTAATTATCCTTATTCCACTCCTCGCCATCTTCAAAGTCATCTATGTGCTCCATCTTTACATTGTTTTTTCCTTGTTAAGTGTGATATCCTCCAATGTAATTTTCTATCTCTTGTACCATAATTTCATGAATTTATTTTACGCATTAATATTAATTATTCCTAGTGTCTTTAACCAGGATATCCAAAAACAATATCCATACCATCCATATCTAAAACATAAAAATCGAATGCAAAACATATTTATCCAGAGAGAGCTTCAAATCTTCAAAAAATTGAATTTGCTTGCCATCCACTCGAGCTTCCTTGATATTGTTTTTGGAACATGTAGATGTTGAGCTACATCCATGTTGATGAAGTTATATTTGTTGTTAGGGTTTATAGAAACAATTACCTTTTTCCTTTGAATGCACCCTTCAAATTGAAATATTAAAGCTTCTTTCCTTGGAGATGCACTATTTAAACTCATATCTCGATCCATTATCTCTCCTTCTTCATCTTCCTCTTCCTTTTATCCTCCTCCTCCTCCTTCTCCTTCTTCCTCTCCTTCTCCTCCTCCTCCTCCTTCTCCTTTTACTTCCTCTTTATTCCACCTAGCCAAGAAAATTTGTTCCATTTCCTCCCAAGACCAATATGAACACTCTTGATTCAATTGAGAGACCCACCTCTTTGTTAGACCATCAATCCAAAATGAAAACCAAAACCATGTCCATGTAGATGAAAAATAAATCTTCTTAAATTCAACCCACCATTCTCTATAGCATTGATTACACCATCTCCACAAAAATTCTCATCCCTCGATCCACAAAAACTAGGGTTTTAGGAATAGGTCTTTTTGATCAAAACTTATCCTACCTCTTCAAATTTATAGGTCACCAAAAATCATAAACTATAGAATACAAACCCCAATTATATATTCGAGAGTTGTTCGAAAATGTAAAAATATCTAAAAATTTATAATATTTCGGCCTATAAAGCGAATTTGTGAAAACCCATAAAAGCGTAATAATGCGCCCAAAACCGATTCATTTTTCTAATTTTTTTAGGGTGCCACCTTGAAACATATTCCCTCAACCCAAAAAAATCAATAAATAATTCACCAAATTTTGGAAGATATAGATGAAACATGAAAATTAGGGTTCAACCCTAAAACTAACATATCTTTCGCAAAATAACTCCAAAAATTTAAAAATTTGGAGGGAATATCCTTTGAATGATTTATCCACTGCACAAAAAAAATCTATGAAAAATTCAAAGTCAATCTCAACATATAGGCAAATCACCAACATTAGGGTTCTATCCCACAAATTGCCCAGATTGATGCTTTAATACCACTTGATAAGATTTTTGCATATAATAAATGAATAACCTAATAAAAGTATGCAAAAGATAACACAACACAATATATATATATTGGTGTTCCAATATGCCCAAATATTCAATATATGTTTAATAATACCCTTAAGGTAGGGCAAAGATCATATAATGCTCCTTAAGGAAGAGTTAACTCCACAATCTCTCGAGTTACGAATCCACTTGGGGGACACCTCAATATACCTCTACCAAGTAGAAGACTCAACACATACATCCATAACATACTCATAATGATACTCATGTCCTTTAGATAGACATACATTACTCTTAATGGATGGGTAACACCTAATCCCAACATAGGCCAACTCTTACCCAAAGATAACTAATTCATATGTGACCCCATATATTATAAACATATAACTAACTAAGGGGGATGTGTGCCACACGTCGGCATCGCCATCAATCCATATACATTATAATGTCGTATTCCAAGGTACATAACACACAAAGCACATAATCAAGTTGAAAATAAGGAGGCCTAACCAAAGAATGAAATCTTGAGATGGAGGGTGCATTTCAAAGCGAGTTGATAATGGAGAAGTGTTGAAGTCAAGAGGTACAATCCTAATCCACATATACCAGAAAAACTTAAAGAGATGATAACATGAAATATGCATGTGATCCCAATGGTCGAGAGGTGAAGGAGCATCAAGCAAGTTTACATAGTTCAAAGGTGACGAGAGACCACTATGTGGATATTGAACTTGAGGGGAAAAAACTAACCAACATATACACCAAAGGTGATAGATAATGGTCTAGTTTTATTAATGTCTCGTTGGTTTCCCTAGAAAAACACTAACTAATAACATAGTTACATCGAAAGTGTGTCTACTATGAAGGAGATCCCCAATTACAACGCCATCACCTTCAAAGAACTTGTCTTCTCGGTGTAAGCGATGTTGGTTTCTCCCAATGAGGTTCTCCAACTTGTCATCAATCTTACCATGACACAAATTTCTCAATACGGACTTGTTTGCACTAGATTCCCTCCTCAAATGACTAGTGACACCGTTGTCATATACTTTCTTAATGTACTTATCTACATTTTCTTTATTTATTTAGTTTTTTGTTTTAATTTAATGTTTGCTTTTCACCCGTGCACTCTGGATTATACATGCAACAACAACCGCCTACTACAATACATGTCTTCTTTTAGCTCTATGCATTTTCATGCATGTATATTTTAGTTTTCCTTTTCATGTGTAGACATGCTTTTTTAATAAGTTTCTTCTTTGCGCTCATAAACCACACATTAAATTAAACTTCACTATTATTTGCATTTATATTATAGGAATACATCTTGTTTTATGACTCCATTTTATAATATATAGATACATGGTAATATACAAATACATGAGTGATCATAATCTTGTACCTCTTATTTGCATTGTCTTGATTGCTTCATTTTCTATTTTTATACAAAACATGTATTTTATAGATTCAATGTTGGTTCTTAATATTTTTCAAATAACATAATTATTTTTATTGTTGATTTTGGGATTTTCATATAACATGGTTTAATTTTTTTATATTGCTTTTTTCCATTTTATTTCAAGTGTCTGCAGTTGTAGACTTGTCAATTAGAAACACTAAAATTACATAATTTGTATTTTAATTTCTTTGTTAACGATGTTTTAATGTACATTCATGGGATAGAGACATGTCGATCACCTTGCCTCGCACGTTGTCAAGAGTTTGTTAATGGTATATATAAAGTTTCATTAGTGGTTTTCCACAATGTTTTCTAATAATTGGTAAAACTTTACTCTTTGAAATACTATTTATTTGAACCATTCCGTAGTATCCTATGTGTGGTATACTAGACTAGAGTTGTGCCCTTCCAAAGATTGTTGATGGTATTGACTCAATTTCGGACCTTTCAATATTTTGCTAAAGTATGCACGTTTTTTGATTGGGTACTCAACTGGGCCTCAGTATGTTGATGGGTTTAATATATATTCTATTTGAAAGCCACGCTTGCTTGATTTAAAAAGAGGTTTCCACTAATTTAAAAATAAATTAAATGTAGATTAAATGTTTAGGCTTAAGTATAGATAAATGCAACCACTTGAGATTCGCATCTTCTTATTTTCCACCAAGTTAAAATCACAAGATCATTATTATGAACTCATAGTATCCTAATGTGATTATTAGAAACCTTTGCTTAGATTATTAAGAATTTTGTTTGGTGCTTAATTTGCACATGAACGAATTTACAAAAATCATATAGATCACTCGAATTCAAATCTTATTGGGTTCACTACATTTTTAAACAAATCTTGATCTAAAGTAAAATGGAGAGTTCGTAGTATCATTGTTTTTCACTCGTGATTCGGATGTTGTCGAGTTAATTTTTTTATAGATATTAGAAACACAGCTGACTGCACTTTAGTAGAGAGCTAAAAATGTTGGGTGGTTTAAAATGTCAGAATTTATGTGTGCGTGACCTTCATTTGTAAATGAAATGTCACAATTCCTATGTGTGAGAGCTCCATTTAGTTTGTAATTATTTTCTCTGGTTGTTATACACATGAATGTGCCTAATATGTGTATAATTATAAAGTTATATATAGATAAAAAGTTTTAATATTAAGCGCATTTTTTTTTGGGGGATCAATTAGTAAATGTGATTTAGGCCTCCATAAAGACCAAGATTGTAATCTCAGTCGGGAACAATAACTAGGATACGTTATTCAAAGTACGAGTTTTATTGGTTAATGGTATAAAAACGGTGACCACTAGGATAAAAAAATATTTATAGTAAAATAAAATGTAGGGTATATTTCATAATATTCTATACATATAGGGTATATTTCAAAGACCCTTTTCTTTTGGGTGGTCCTGGATAGGAATTCTTGGGACAAGGTGATAGGGTTTTTTCATAATGTTATTTCTCAGCAGGAAACCATAGAGCTTTTGCTTATGTCGAGGGAGGAAGAGATTTGATTTGTGGTCTTTGATATGGAACCTGATAAGTCTCCATGCTCTAATGGTTTTCCAACATTTTTTTCCAACATTTCTGGGAGGTGATTAAGAAAGAGGTGATTGAGATGGTTCAAGATTTCTTCAGAAATGGGAAGCTCCTAAAACAAACAAACAACACTTTCCTGGTTCTCATTCCCAAAATGATAGGGGCTAAGGATGTTAAAGATTTCAGACCTATTAGCCTATGCAATACTAGCTACAAATTGCTTACTAAAATTCTCTCTTTTAGGATCAAAAAGGTGCTTACCAATTTCATCTCACCCAATCAAGGAGCTTTTGTTCTAGGTAGACAAATTCTTGACAACATTGTTGTTATCTAAGAGGCCATTCACTCTATTGAAAATTCGGGAAGGTCAACCATATTTGTTAAGCTTGATATGCATATAGGGTATCGTGGTATTTTCTTCGTGCCATATTGACTAGGGTTGGTTTTGATGATTTCTTTATTAATATGGTTATGGTTGCATTTCCTTTCGCTAGTTTTTTTGTTGTTATCAATGGTAAGTCGAGGGGGTTTTTCAGCCGGGAGGGGTCTTATACAAGGAGACCCCTTATCTCCTTTTCTCGTATTATATTGGCTAAGTCTTTAAGTAGATTGTGCAATCAGGTTGTTTCCCTTAATCTCCTCCAGGGAATCAAAATTTCAAATGGTCTCCCATCAATTTGTCTCAATTAATTTTTGGATGATAATTTTCTGATGGGAAAAGTTTCTATTCAAAAGCCTCTAATTTCAAGGAAGTTCTGAATGAATATGAGAATGTATCTGGTCAACTTGTTAATTTTCACAAAAGTGGTGTTTTCTTCATTAATGTGGATGATCAATTTCAAGTCATCTTAGCCCGAATCCTTGGGTGCAAGATTAAGACTTTCCTAAACCTACCTGGGTATGCCTCTCATTCATAAGAAACTGGATCCTTCCATCTGGAACAATCTTCTAGAAAGAGTCAATAGAAAACTTGCTACTTGGAAGGGAATCCTCCTTACTCAGGCTGGAAAAATTCAGTTGCTCCAAAGCTCGATTCAAGGTATCCCCATTTATGTTATGTCTCTCTTTAAACTCTGGTCAAGATCATGGAAGCGCTGGAAAAGATACAAAAAAGGTTTGTTTGGGTGGGGGCGGAAGAAAAGTTCAAATTCCCTCTTGTGTCCTGGGATAAAGTTACTAGACCTAAAGAATGTGGAGGCTTGGGCATGAAAAATATGAGATACATGAATGAAGCTTTAGTGGCAAAAGCAGGATGGAGAGCGATAAAAGAGGAAGGCTGTGGACTAAAATCATCAAAAGGAAATACTTAAAGAATGTTGGCAGAATTGAGACTTTTTTTTACGCTTTATAATCTCCGTGTGGTTCTTCCGGAATTATTTTCTTGCTTCTAAGGATATTATGAGGAAAGGTATTAAATGGAATATTGACAAAGGCAATAGGATTTATTTTAGCGGGATTGTTGGTTGTTTAAGAAACCACTTGTTGAGGAGGAACCTTGGAGAACTGTGGCATAGTATTTCAAAGATAGGGGTAAAGTGTGGGTTAAGGACTACTGGGTTTTCTCTAATGAGGCTATCAATTGGGAAGATTTGGCCCCTCCTCCAAATTTCAATGGGGATAGGTGATCCTTTAGCGATCTCAACCTCAAATTACAGAGCTTCTATATCCCTAGATTCCAACAACATGAGGATTCTATCATATGGAAAGAAGAGGAATCGAGGGAATATTCTGTTAAATATGCCTATATCCTTAATTTCAAGGATTCTTTTCAAAAGGATTATTGGGGAGAATTTTGGTGAAAGACATTTTACCTAAGGTTAATATTTTTTATTGGTTAGTTATGTAAAACAAAATCCTCACTTGTTGATAATATGAGGAAACATGGCATGGTTATCCCAAACAGGTGTGTTTTTGTAACAAGGAGGAGGAAAGTGTCAACCATCTTTTCATCTCCTTCCCTTTCTCTCAAGCGGTCTTAACTAAGGTGATGGATTTGTTCCAGGTGTAGTGGTTCCAACCTAACACCATTGAGGATTTTTGTTTGCAATGGAAGTGCTCTTTTAGGTTTCCCTTTCTTATTTATGCTTGGAAGATGTCCCTTCCTCATTTTCTCTAGAGTTTATGGAAGGAAAGAAATGCTCTCATCTTCCAAAACAAGAAAGCTAATTTAAGAAAGTTCAGTGAAAGATTGACCTCTTCTATTAAAGAAAACTCTAAATTGTTCAAAGGAAAGATAAAAAAGGCTTGTCCTAAAAAAGAAGAGGAACTTCTCAAACAGTTTGCTTATAGCCCTCCTCAAGCTAATTTTCCTAGAACAACCATCAAGTGGTCCAAACCGGATGTGAATAGGGTCAAACTCAACTTTGACGGGGCTTCAAAAGGTAATCCTGGTTTGGTGGGGGAAGGGGTATTATCAGAGATCGTGAAGGTGATTGGATCCTTGCCTATGTTGGTCCTTTAGGCATTCAAAGTAACAATGTGGTGAAGGCATGTGCTTTGATTTGGGGTGTTAGCCTAGCCAAGGAAAGAGGTATCAAACACATTTCTATTAAGGGGGACTCTTTACTCATTTTCAATGTCATTAAAAAAGATCACTCTCATAATCTGGGCTCTTGGTAATATTATTTTTGATATTAAGGAGCATCTTAAAGGTTTTGATTCTTTTATTATTAACCATACTCCTCGCCTTGGTAACACATGTGCAGATAGGCTTGCTAATGAAGGGGTACATTTTAATGATTTCAAAGTCTAGTATAAAGGTGATGACATCACAACGTCTATTAATGATCTTATTCTCCATGAAAAATCATTATAACTTCACTACCGCTCACATGAGTGTTGCTAGATGGCTCATTTTTCAGGACAACAAGCTCTAGTGGGGATTTTTAATCCCTTTGAGAGGTCATTTCAACACTAACAATTGCAGGAAACATCTAGTTCGGAAGTTGGGAAACAACACAACTATCATGGGCAATGATAGAGTCAGGGTGGAACCTTCTAGCCATGGCAACATTGTGGACAATCCTTCAATGTGGCACATGCTTCATATTGGGGGGTTTAGAGATTATATCACCAAGCTGCATGGGCATGATGCTTCGCTTACCATGGACTTTGGGACTACGTGGAAGGATCGAGCTTTCCATTGCCTAGATTCTGGCATGGATATGAAAGGGCTCAAAATTTTCAAGGATAGGAACAGGCGCGACCATGAAATTAACACTTTTTCGTTGGCAAGGAAAGGGTGTATTTTCTCACTGATGGCATAGCTTGGGCGTGCATTCTTGGGGTGTGGAAGGAGGTTTGCCTCCACATTATGAAGTACTTAACCTTGGAAGGCAAGTATCGTAAAATCTACACCCATGATATGTCTTTTCTAAATATGTCCAAACGAGATAATGTTAAGCATTCCTTTTTTCTCTATATATCCTTGACGACCTATGTTAAAGAGTTTTAAAGGGGTAAGGTGGAAATCCCTATCCACGAGGGTCTCATTTTCCTTATGTTTGAAAATGGAAAACCGGTGCCTGTTAAACCTATCACCCATACAGAGGAGGAGGATGACATTACTTTGACCAAATGTCTCACAAAGATGCATGATGGTAAAGTGGGCCAAAATAGAGTTGAGGAGGGGGTTAATGTGGATGGTAAGGTAGGTAGGGACCTCGAAAGGAAAAGGCAAAATGGTCTTGTTTGAGGAACCTAACTATGAGGAACTAAAGAAAAAAGTGCAATATTTGGAGACCATGGTGCAGGTTATGGAGGAGACTAATTCTGCTGCATCGGAGGTGGTATGATCGACAACATTGAAGATACGAAAAAAATTACATTTCCCAGAAGAACATCAGGGGAGAGATCATCCAATTGAACAATCTTGTTTGTGATTTGAGGGCTCGTTTGGAAGCGGTTGAAGAGGAGCTGAAAAATTCCAGTGCCGCCAGTGGAGATGAAGAGGATGAGGGCGATACCAAGATGGATTCTGAGGAAAAGGAGGAGGAGGATCCTCCACATAAGAAGTTGAAGCTTGAGCACAACAAGGAAATAGTGGTTAGGAAGGTTAAACCCTCCAAAAATCAAAAGAAAAATTAATGTTTATGTATCTATTTCTTGAACTATTGGAGGTTTTTGGCGAACTGTCTATGTTTTTTTAGCTGTTTAGTTCTTGTTTCTTTCTATGTTGGAATTTTTGGACCTCCTGTCTATGGATTTAAGCCTATTTAACTCCCTCAGGTGATGTATCTCTTTTTGTTCCTATTTGAGTGCTTACACGATGTAATCTTTTATGTTTGGCCTATGGGAGCCGATCCTTGTTTTTACCCAATCTAATAAAAATAATATTCTATACATAGATTAAATATGCTAGGTGGTAAAGGTAATACTTTGCATATAGCCAAATATAGTTGACTTCTACTCAAAAACATGTTTTACAAACGTCCTTTAATTTGTCCCATTATTTCTATTAGAATATAATGTTAATTTATTAGAATATGCACTTACATTTATTGATGTAGATATAGAAAAGACCGAGTTTCACATTTAACATGATCAATTTTTCACAGCTTTAAAACTAACAACACCTACCATGTGCAACTACTTTAAGCGGATAACAATGATAATGGCTTGCACTAGTAGTACTCATTGATGGAAGCCACTACTACAATTAGCAAATTGTATTTTTATCAATCAAACTAGGTCATCCAAGGAAGGGTAATTAGAAAAGGAAATATACACACATTTATCAATGATAAAGGTAAAGAAAAGGTGTTGAATTTCAACATTACCCAGATGCTTCGTGATGATATAAACATAACCTACTATGGGAACGCAACTACCTATTATAATGAAAAGGTTGAACTTGGTCAGGTCTAGTTTGTTTCTAAAGGTACCTTGAAATATGTCAAGAAACAATACAATGACTCCATGAGCCCTTGGGAAGTGATTCTTAATATGGGTTCTACTATTGATCTGTGTATAGAACCGAAAAATGAAATGTGTGCTATCTTCCATAATTTTGTACTACACTATATTTGATAACATTCTAAATTTTTATAACATATACAATGTTATTTATTGATGTGAAAAATGCATCTTAAATCTACTACAATTTTTCATGATACCTATTATTCTCGCTTTCTTATCAACATATATAATAATGCTTTCAATTATTGATTACACCTTCGAGGCTACCTAATTTCATCAATCCTAGCTCGCCATATATTGTTGGATATTAAAAGCGTATAACTTTGTTAATTTGTTCATTCATAACTCTAAAACCAAATATTAATATATATAATTGTTATATAATGTAATTTAATTGTTCTAATAAGAAATCCACAACTTGTGGGGTTATCATTCAAATTTAATTCTTGTATATTCTCGATTCAACTCTCAATAATACAACTTTTATTACCAATGAAAATGATTTCAATTCTATATGTTTTCCATTTTAAATTAAATTTGCATACTCATTAATTCCAAAATGATTATGAGGCCTACTTCTACTATTTGCCTCATTTTTAGATCCGATAATTTGACATATTGGCTCTTTATGTAATCCTTTAAAAACACCAAAATATGCGTGTATGTCAACAGTAAAATTATGGAATTTTTTTGAAGGGATTAATGAGGACAAGTTTTAGGTTTCGTTATTCAACTCGCTTTGCCACACCAACGTGTGACACCAATGACTTGCACTATTACAATTTCTCACATTGTGTGGTTGTGTGGCGTGACTAACGATTAAATTAGGAAAGCCAATAACTTTGATGATGATTATAATTCCAAGTTATTTCCAAAATAAAGGACGTGGGTTATCGAGTCAACTCTATCGGATGTAAAGGATGTTTGGACAAAGGTGACAATGGTGGTGATAGCCAATCTCATTTGGATAAGGTTCTTATTAGTTATTTGAACGTTGCGGTGCATTTATTCATTATGGGAAAATGTTTTGGTCATCGTTTATTAAATATTTATTTATCACATTATAGGTTTTATTTTCAATGGATATAACTTCATTTGGAGGCCTAATAATTTATCTTGTGATGCTTACCCATTAATTCTTCTTCTAATTTAACTTAATAAACATTTTATTGCTTAAGCTCCTTAAAATGTCATATAGAATTAATATTTAGTCTTTTTACATTACCTCTAGTCAATTCAAGGTCAAATGAGGAAGGGGTCATATGTGGGCCATCGTATTAAAACTTTCCTCACCCTAGATCTCTAAGGTTTCCTTAATGCCCTAAAACATCCTTATGATTAGCAAAGCTAATTTTTCTCTCTTTCCTTTCATTTTCCTCTCATTGTCTTCTCATTGTTTTACAAGTAGGGATATATCTATGTGCACGCGTATGTAAAGACAAGTGCCCCAAATTTAAGACAAGATCTAAGTATATGCCCTAGGCAAGTTGTATACATGTTTCTTCTTTTTTATTCGGGCAACCGCGTTCACACACACACACACACATAACAAGTCGTAATGGAGGGTGAATGATCCGCCACAAGGCTCGCAGAGAGGCATTTTCAAAGCCCTTAGGGCTTACCTATGAATTGCGGCCGCTTAATGACTAAGTGGAGCGGTGGGGGTTTCGGCCCTTTGGAGAGGGATGAACCTAGTGTCATGTGTTGAACACGGGGTGCAACTATGTTGTTGCACGATAAGGGAGGTGTGGGGATTGCTAAGGCCATGATGGTTGTGGGGATTGCGACATGTGGTGGCCACGACCCTGTCATAGTTTTTACTTTTATTATTATTTATCATAAATTTCTTTTAAAATATGCATACACGTATTCGCGTGCACACACACATATAATTTGAACTCCTTATTTGATTATAACAAACATATCAATTATATACTTAAGTTAAACATAAAACTAACAATTTCACTTATCTCATCCCTACAACTTTATATATCTTGATATGTATACTTTAACAATTTTGTTTCGTAATAGCTTTGATCCATTAACCTTGATTTGACCATATAATCTACTTCAATATTTTCTTAATGGAATAGGTATAACCAATTTGTATTCAAGTTAGGATTTTAAGTAAAGGAGTGAAATGTCTTAATCATATTATATGACCACGTTGAAATCTAAAAAATTGGTTTTATGTTTTCTTTTGATTAAAAGGAACGATGAGAAGATTGTTCTGTGCCACACAACTCTCGAGATGCTTTAATAAAACATCACATTCAATAAGTTGAAAGAAATTCGACAAAATAACTTTACAAAAAGCTTTGCAAACAAAGAGAAGGGGCCTTACTTATATAGGCAAGGAAGATCAATCTAAGATTTAGTCAAAGCAATAGATCAAACCATAAATTAAGCAAAGAACTAGACAAAAAGAACTAGTCAAAACCATAGATCAAACTAGTCAAGACTTTAGATCAAACTAGTCAAGACTATAAATCAAACTAGTCAAGACCATAGATCAAGGAAAGAACTATACCTAACAACTAGATAATATCCTCCTAATATCTAAATAAAATAAAATAAATATCCACACATAAGTGGGTGAGGATAAATAAAATAGAAGGTAAATAAAGTGCCAGATGAACATGAGCTAAGGTAAACAACCCACTATAATAAAGTACTTAGGTGAACATGAGCTAAGGTAAACAACCCACTATAATAAAGTACTTAGGTGAACATGAGCTAAGGTAAACAACCCACTATAATAAAGTACTTAGGTGAACATGAGCTAAGGTAAACAAACATTCTAACACCCCCTCAAGTGAATCTAGGCACCTAAAATAAAAGTGGAATATGCACAATATGAGTCCCAAAAAATAAGGCTTGATTAGGTACCGTGTACACTATATCCATGAAGAAAATCTCGAATCAAAAGTAGGAAAGAAAATCCTACTAGAAGAAGAGAAATAAGAAGGAAGATGTCCTTATGAACACCCCCTAAGGACAACTTTGAAACCCCAAACATGTCACGTAACTCAAAATAGTGAGGTGATGCAAAAGGCTTCGTAAAGATGTCAACAACCTGATGTTGAGTCAAAATGTACTCCAAACAAAGAACTCCATTTTGAATGTGGTAACAAATGAAGTACATGTGAACCTCAGTATGCTTGGTCTATTGGTTCTTAACAATCTGTGGGAAATGTGAATTGCACTTTGGCTATCACACCAAAGTACAATCGATGAATCCGTGGGAATCTAAACTCGCAATAATTGTTAAAGCCAAAGAATTATTGACTCGCCATAATTGATGCCTTGTACTTTACCTCTGTAGATGAAATTGCAATAACATGTTGCTTCTTACACACCCAAGTAACTGAAGAAGAATCAAGACTAAAAAATAGCAGAAGTGGATCTCATGTCATCAATAGAACAGACCCAATCAGAATTAGTATATCCAACCAACTAGGTAGAACCTCTGGTGTAGTGTAGTTCAAAGTGTGAAGTGCCCTGCACATATCGTAAAATCCTTTTAGTGGTCTACCAGTGACTGTTTTGAGGAGAATGTGCAAACTAAGATACAAGCCCTACTATGAAGAAAATATCAAGGTGAGTATGGGTCGAGTACATCATACTTCCAACCAACTGCCTATATAAGGTAGAATTACAAAAAGAGTGGTGTACGTGGATGTAAGAGTAATCCCAAACTGAAAAAAGAGATGGACTTGGCTTATGATTAGCTATATCAAAATGATGAAGAAGATCATGGGTGTAATTTTGTTAACTCAAATGAATCCTTGAATTTGTCTCGAGAAATCTACAAACCAAGGGAACAATGCAATAACCTAAGATTTGTCATTTCAAACTACGTGGAAAGAGCCCTCTAAATAGTCCGAATATGGGAAGAAGAGTTTTCACTAAGTATGTGAGATCATCAACATAAAAGACAAGTATAATAATATCCTTTCCAACATATTAGAGATATCTTTGTAGGATTGGAGTGACAACGAATAAAACCAAGTAGATAGAAGAAAAGAATCTAGCTTCTCATACCAGGCCGGAGGGGCTGTTTGAGACCATAGAAAGACCTTGAAGTCTACAAACAAGAGAAGAGTCGTGAACAAATCCAACAAGTTGCTCCATGTATATTTGCTCTTGTAAATATCTATGTAGAAAGGCACTCTTTCACATCCATATGGTATATTGGATACCCCTATGATGCAATAATAACAAGTACAAGGTGTATTGAATACATATTGGAAATGGGTGCAAAATTTTGAGTAATCAATACCTTCAACTTGTGAGAAACCCTTTTGCAACAAAGACGGACCTTATACTTGTTAATGGACCCATCGGTGTGTATTTGGTTTGGTATGCCCACTAACACCTAACCATATTTCTTCCCTTAGGAAGAGAGACCAAATCCCAAGTATTATTCTTCATCAAAGAAGAATACTCATTTGCCATCGCATCATCCCACTCTTGTATCCCATGAGCTTGTGAAAAGATTATAGATCCTCAAAATTACACGACACAAAAGTCCATAAACCTGTAGAATATGCATGATAATGCCGAGTGGGTGGAAGATCCCGTATGAGAGGTGCTACCTTAGAAACTATAAGTCACGAGCCCTCTTAGGCATAGTGACAATATCAATGGGAATATGATCCTCACCAACATCCATAACCACATCAAGCAACCTCCTCAAATAAGGAATCCTCAAGATGAGATAAAGAAGTAGGCATTGAAGAAGATGAAGAATCACAAGGAGAGAAACACTCATGAAATTGAACATGTGTTTTACAAGTAACCTCATGAGTATCGGGATCTAAAAGTCGATAAGCTCTCGTGTACTCACAATACCCTATAAAGATTAAGGGTTTTCTTTTCTTATCCAAGGATTTCCTAGTCTTCTTTGGCACAAAGGCCCAAGCATGGCTCCCAAAGACTTGAAAAAATGAGACATCAAGCTTATTTTTGGACCAAACTTCCTTTGGAATCAAATGCTCAAGTTCTTTGTGTGGTGTGCGATTCTAAATGTAGTTAGCACAATTAATTGTTTATGCCTAGTATATAGGAGGTAAATCTCTAGAATGCATCATGCAGTTAGCCATTTCCTTCAAAGTTCAGTTCTTCTTTTCTGTTGAGCCATTTTGTTGTGGAGTATAAGGAACAAAATGTTGTTGAATAATGCCACAAGTTGCCAAAAATTAGAAAACTATTTGTTGAAGTACTCCCCCATTATCAGTGTGAAGGTTCTTTATGCAACTATAAGATTATTTCTCGACCAAAGCCTTAAATACTTTGAAGTGTGAAAAAACATCACTTTTGTACTTGAGAAAATAAACCCAATTATGCCTCTATAAATTATCAATAAATGTAAGTGCATACTTAGTTATATTGAAAGAGTGCGTAGGAAAAAACATCAAGTCACTATGCATAAACTCAAGTGGTGAAGAAAATCTCTTGAACATACCCTTAGGAAATGGATCTCGGTGTTTCTTCCCTAATGCACAACTAGGAAAACTCCCTTGAGACAAAAAACTCTAGGAGGACCATCAACCATACCATGGGTGTTGAACTCCTTCAAATATATGCAATTGAGATGTCCAAATCGTTCATGCCAAATATTACTCTTTGAATCTACATGAGAAACCAAGTCTGTCCCTATTGAGAAAGTGTCTTCAAAACCCTCAAAGTGATATAGTATAGAACTATAATCAACAATACCCCGAGAAACAAGTGAGTGAGGCTCTAACAAGGTTCGTACTTATGCTATTTGTGGTGTAAAATTCATTATCTTACCTTGACGAGAATGACAAATTTGATATACAAAAATTAAATTTGTAGTGATGTTAAGAACATATAGTACATCACAACATTCCTACTGATTGATAAATACACACATCCACTATGAAGTCACCATTTGAAGCATGCTTGGGATATCTACTTATGAATCCAATAGACATAGTAGTTAGCAGCATGAGGAAGGAGAGATACGAGATTCAGAGGTGACTAGAGCAACGAAATTCATTGAGAGGATCCAACAAATCCATCTCAAGGTAAAAGAACAGTTGGAAAAATCTCAAGCCAAGTACAAGGAAGGAGCGTGATCAACATAGGAGGGAGCAAAAAAATCATGTTGGAGTCGAGTCCGGCTTTACTTGAGCAAGGAGAGACTACAAGGTCAGGAAAGGAAACTCAAGCCACTACGGTATGGACCCTTCACTATACTGGAGCAAGTTAGAGAAAATGCTTTCAGGATTGATTTTCCACCATTCATGCAAATGTACTCAGTAGTAAAATGTGACAATTTGCACGTATATGAGCCATCCATGCTTGACGAAGAAGAAGGATGTTAGTTGCTACCTTACATAGAAGATTACGTCTTGGACTCTTGAGGTGAGTTAGAGGAGGATGTAGTGCTACAACAGAAGGTCAAAGAGACAAGGAAAGGTCCATAGGAGTCTTGACAGTTAAACTAAAAGGGAAGACACCAAGGCATGCCCAGTGGTACTCAAAGGAGCAAGTGAGGGAATTGTTTCCTTTTCTACTCCCCCACTAAGCTTTTGTGGGACCAAAGCCTCCTAAGTAGGGGAGGTGTGATCTATGAGGATCCAGACAAGACACTACATCATAATCACCCAAAACCATAAGAAAAAGATAGAAAAAGAGAAGCTATCTATAAAGTTACAGAATGGCCCCTCTGTGCAGAGAGGTGGTTGCGTAACCACCGGTCTGCAGACATTGACATTCTTGTCACTTATGGATGAAAATTAAGAATAGAGCCACGAGACAGACGTAAAATTCAAGCATCTTGTATGTGTCTCTTCCTTGGAGGATGTTTCCCATTCTTTAGTGCATAAGAGGACATGATAAGAAGGCTATTTAAGGAGGAGCATAGGCCAAAATTAATCACCAGGAAGATAAGTAGAGTTATATGAAAAGATTGTGAGAAAGGAAACCATTGAAGCTGGAAGTGATTTTGTAGAAGCACAGTGTAGAAACAGTAACAAAGTAAATAAGGAGGTGTTACAATGTTTATCTTCTTTCCTCTTGTTGTAATTTGTATTTCTAAACAATTGGCCAATAAATTTTGGGAAGAAAGAGCAATTTCCCTTCCCAGCTGGTTTTCCCTCAACTTGGGGGTTTCCAGGATAAATTTGGTGTTGTATTGTGTTCTTTTGTTGCTGCAAATTAGTTCTAAGTTTCAGTTTGCTCACCATTAATTAAATAGACTGTCATTTTCTAGAATTTGAAAGTAGAACAGTAAAGTGTGTGATCTTATAGATTTCCAAAGCTGAGGTTTATAGATCACTTGAAGTGAGATTCATCCTTTGAAGAGTTCAACCAAGAAATTTGGGACATGCTCAAGAAATTTCCATTGAAACTAAGATGACCTCATCTTGTTCGAAAAATGAAGAATCCAAATGGAAAGCAAAGGGGTCAATTTTCCAAAGAAGGTACCATTGACTCTCTTGTTCAAAAATTGGCAAATGAATTGAATGCAATAAAGAAACAAATGGTCCAAAATATTCCTCTTCAAAATCAAAATAGGAATCAGATTTCCAAAGCACCCCAAAGGCTTGCCTTGGAAGCTCCACCTACCCAAAAATCTTGTGCAACTTTGGATGATGAAGAAGATGACACAGAAGAAGAGGTGGGATGTGCAAACATCAGGTACTTCGAATATTCATATGATGAAGAAGACTTGGTGACTAGCTACAACTATGCGGTGTTCACCCGTTCCAAAGATCAAGAAAAAGAGAACTGTGTACTAATGAGAAAGACAAATCAAAGATCCCTCCATCAACGACTCTACAAAAGAAAACATCAAAAGGAGGATCAATGCTGCCCTCTCCTGTGTGATCAACAAAGAAGAAGCCCGAAGTCACCTCATCCAAAGCCAAATATCCTCTTCTAAGTAAGTCTCCATCTTGCTCTCATGACAAGTCAATTCCTAATGTTGTTTCTACCATTTCTAATAATGTGAGTAAAAGTGCCAATAATGCCCTTCCTAAGAGTATTCAACCTCCTATTGCTACTACCTCCTCCAAAACTTCCACTTCCTATGATTCCCGCTTTGATATCATTGACCATATCAAAAAAGCTAAAATCCATATCTCTGAATATGAATATCTAAGAACTCATCCTAAGAAATTTGAAAAGCTTGTTCAATTTGTCAAAGAAAATAGTTCTAAACCACCTTATGTAAGTACCAATCCTAGCAACACCATATCCCACAACTATCTTGCCTCCACAACCTCCACCTCCGAGAAGATAGAACCATTATATCTTGCCTTGTTGATCAATGGGTATAGATTGAATAATTACATCATTGATTCTAGAGCTTCGGATAATGTCATGCCCTTGAAATTTGTAAAAGCCCTTAGCCTCACTCTTACACCTACCAACAATCAATGTTATTCTATGGATACTAAGGAAGTGCCCCTCGTTGGTCAAGTTAAAAATGCTCAGGTGGCCCTCGCAGACTTTCCAGACAAGAAATTCAACCCCAAAATACTTGTGGCAAAAATTTGATTGCATATGGCATCTTGCTCAATAGGAACTTTTGTCGGGAGATAGGTGGAGTAATGAAGTTGGATTAGTCGTATGCTACAATACTAGTAAAAGGTGTGTTGAAAAAGTTCTTCCTATCAGAAAGATGAAATACACTATTCAGAGAGAAGGTAGCTGCAAGCGAAAGTGTATGCCAAGAATCAAAATATCGTAATTACTTTGTAGCCTCGGAGGAAGATGTGGAAGTTCCTTTCTTGATTGGTCCAAGTATACCCCTTCCATTGGGTATAGACTTTGACTTTCAATTTGATGATGATGAGGATCAGAAAGAGCAGGTGCATCCAGAATGGCAAGAAGGTAGTCCTCAAATGAAAATTTGTGTAGAAAAGGAGGATGTTACTAATCAATCTAGGCATGAAAAATCAGCAAATCAATTTGATGATGAAGAAGAAGTTTTCTCCTTCCCGTTTGAAGAAGAATATTCCCTTGATGATGAATGTACGAATAGTAAAGTTTTAAGCCTCTCACAGAGGATGTTGATCATGAAGGAGAAAGGCTAGTTCTCAATGAGTCTTCAAAAGAGCCAAAGGAAAGGTCATTGCAAAATATCTTAGAGGTTGCAGATGTGACGGAGGACCCTCAACTAAGTCTTGAACTCTTAATTCAAGCCATGGATATGTAAGACATGTATGAGGCCAATTCTAGTTTTTTAGTTGATATGCAAATGTTTCATGATGAGATAGATCAAAAGGATGAACTCAATAAGCCTCTTGAAACATCCATTGATGCACATGAATGTGGAGATGAAATTTTCTCCTTCCCTTTCGGAGAAGAAGATTATATACAAGATGAATTAAAATAAAATGATATGTTTAAATCTCCCATAAATAGTGTCATGTATGAAGATAATGTCTTTATCATGGAGGAGCTCATCGCATCCCATGAAATCCTTGATGAGACAATGTATGAGAAAGGAGAATGTATTGATCAACCAAGAAGTCAGCAAGAGGCCATTAATGATATGGAAAAATTCAAAATTCCTATCAAGAATCATCCCATAGGGGTAATGACCATGGAGCGAGACTAATGATAAATGTGATGAGGTTGATATAATTGAGAACCATATGTATGATAATCATGGGATGAAAGATAAAAATTATCAGCATGGATAAACAAAGAAGAGGATTTCAAAACACTAGCAATTCCAAAACAATTGAGGAGAGGTTCCTAGTTCATCGAACTAGTGAGTGGTTTTGCAGAACATCATCATTTAAAGTTACCCATGTCTGGGTAACACATTCCAAGAAGAAGTAATACATAGAAAGTGGGTTGTCCCCCGCATGTACCATATGTGAATATAGGTTTGTGTGTTTCCCTTTCTGTGTGTGTTTCTTTCTGTCATGTGTTTGTTTTGGTCATGTGTTGTGTTCAATAAATGAGGTTTTGTTGTATCCATCCTTGTTATGCAATGACTCTTATAGCCAAAGCGATAAGGCACTAGTCCTCTTAATGTCTTGAGATTATGTAGTCCCTACTTGCTCCGTATTCACTTTGTTCAATCAAAACAAGTCCCCAAGTTAGAGCCAATTGTTTTCATGCTAAATGTCTATCATAAAAATTTGAAATTTTTGTCATGACAACTAAGCCCACACTCAAAAATCCCTTAACTAGGTAATGTAAACCTACCCTCGACCAATATTTGAATATGTAAACCACATCATGGCCGAGAGGGATGTGATAACTAGATTTTTAAAGTGTGTTTCATACACAAGTAAGTTTTTTGGAAGAATTTCATGGGTTCATTGTGATCCACTTTGAAGGAACTGCTCCCGCAGACCTAAAAAGGCATATTTTCAAAACTTTTGCACCTAATGAACACCTCATGGGATGTACCAAGAAGAGATAATGCCTCAAGTAGTTTATACCAAACCTATGATATATCATTGAAGGTATTTTAGGAAATTTATGCAACACTTGAGACAACAGGAAATGAAAGAAGTAAAAAAGATAGTGAGCTAGTTATGGATGTTCGGGAGCCTCAAGTAATTTTTTAAAGTGAAAAAAATTATAAGATATATGAGAATTTATAATTCACATTGCAAAAACTTTCAAGATATTTTTCGTTAGAATTTTTAGATATTGGCCCGATAGTGCAAGTGAAGATCTCCGATCTTGGTGGAGATTCAAATGAGCATTATGGGAGTTAATAATGGAGATAAGACATGATTCAAAAGGAAAAGTGAATATAATTTAACCATCTACATGTCCCATATGATAAGTAAGACAAAAATTCAATTTTATCTTCGGTGTGAGTTAGACCTTAGAGCACGAGGCTTGACCAAAATCAAAAAAGGGGGTAAATTTTGAATTTCAGGAAGAATTAGCTCCTAAAAATGGTAGCATTGATCTCATAAGGTATTTTAAAGTCAAAATCATATGCAATTTTTTTCATGAAACTTTTAGGGAAGCTTCAGGGTCAAAGAATCACTCTCTGGGGTCTATTTTTGGCAGTTGTTGGTGAAGGCATGCTTATTATAAGTGTCTAGGTTGCACTTTCCCACCTTAGATTCAAAATTTCACCTTTGAACTTGGTGCAAAGGTGCATTGGGTGTAAAAAGTGTGACCCCAAGGAAGGAGGATGTTTGTTTTGAAGTTTCATCACTTAAGTGACTTGTTTGGGTGTTAGGTGAGTGTTATGCACTCACATGCAATTTTGGCCCATCCTCATGTTCCAACACCCATGTGGTACACTTTGAGAGCCTAATCACACCTTTGCACCCGGTATAATAGTTCAATAGGTGTAAAAAATTGTAACCCCAAGGAGGATGAAGTGTTTACATCACTTATGACATGTCTTGTATGGTTAGGTGTGCCAACTTAAACCTGTCCCCCCTCAATGATAACCTAACCCATGGCACCATTTTTTAAGGCTGATTACACGTTTTCACCTAGTGAAAAAAATTTCATCAGGTGCAAAAAAATTTGACCCCTTGCAATCTTTCTCTCTTTCAACACTTAAACTCGTGACTTGTCATTTAGGATGTTGTTTTCAACTCACCTTATTGAATCAACGTGCCCCCTTCCTCATGAGAGCTTGATTCATGGCACATTTTTCACCATTTCACCACTTAATAAATGTGGTAAGGTGAAATGTAGGCTCCTAGACCCATTTAGTAAGTATTAACCCTCTTTTAACCTGGGTTAGTGTGTGAATGTGCAAGTGGGTTAAAAGTGAGCCTAGCTTAACCATGGTTCAAGTTTGAATATTTGAAAAATATCTATGTCATTTTGGAACCATTTTTAAAGAAATATCCTCCCTCCATTGATTTTATAACCTGATCACACTCAAATTTCACCATGAAACCCCATGTATGGAATCACCTTTTTGCTCATATCTCACAAACCCCTACTCCAATTGCCATGAGATTTGAATTGCAACCTCCTTGAAAAAACGTCTTCAAGAAGAGTGTTTTCATGCCTCCATTGATTTTATATACTATTTTCTAGAGATCCATGAAATTTCCAACCAAAAATATCCATTTTTCATATCTACACAATCTTGGCAATTGAAATCCCTTGAAAATTGGAGTAAAGGCATAGAATGAAAAACAAAAAGTTCTGCAAGTGGTTTCCTTCGAATCCAACATCGGAAGGAACACTTTATATTTTTAGTAATCCTTCATGGGAACACCTATTAAAAATAGTAATTTTGATAAAAAAATTCATTCAAACTCCTCATTTCACTTCCTCATGATTGAGACACTCGAAAATTGGAAAGATTGACAAAATTGGCAAAATTGGCCAAAATAGAGCAATGATGATGGATATTCTAAAAATAGTAAATAGGTGAAATGAGATAAAAGTGTTCATATTTCAATAATTCGCACATCCTCCAATGGTATAAACACTCACATGAGCTCCTCTCTCCGTTTTCAAGTCAATTCCCACATTCCTCGATGCGGTGAGCAAAAAGTGCCAAAATGGGAAAATGCCAACTTTGTCTAGAAGGCCATTTCAATTCATTTCACATGGAATGCATGATCAATTGGTGGATGAAATTGATTTTGGTTTCATTCTCATTTCCTCACTCCGGATGCCAAAGGATTTTGTCTCATGCTTCACTCATCATTAGTGCTTCACTTGTAGCGAATAAGATCATGGTTGTGTGAACAAAGTGCATCCAATTTCCTCATGTGAATGGTTGATCATGAAGATGTGGCAGTGTCTCAAGTATCAGAAGGATTTTATCAATGATGGGAGTCATCTTCTAATGTTCTCAGTGGCCTACTTCTCAAGTCCTCATCACTCCTCTTTTCGGTGTGTTCAAGTAGTGTTTCAAGGTTCATCATTTCAAGAGTTTTCAAAAGAGGCAAGGTGTTCAAAATGGTCTTCATCGGAGTTATTAGTTAGTGCATAATTGTGGAGAGTCATCGGGGTCAATTTTTTTTATCCTCAACTTCTTCGGAGTGGATCTTCATTGAAGGCGGAGGCATCTTCATCTATGCTTTGGAGCATTTCTTCTTTCCTCTCCTATTTCATTCCCTTTGTTCTTCTTTCTTCGTAATTCCTCATTGTACATGATCATGTATTTTTGTCCTATTTATTCAAGTGACAATGAAATATTCTCAAGATGTAAAAGTAATTCCTCAAATTATAATAGGAGTACTTAATTTTTTCTTTCCTAGGATAATGAAGAGTTGCAAGTTGAATAGGAACATGAACAATCATGTGGGGGTAGAGGAAGAGTTGAATTATAAGGCTATGAAAGGAGATGATATCCTCCCTATAAAGGGATGGTTAATCTTATTTACTAGCTCCCATACTCTTTCTAGAAACAAGTGATCAAATTTCCTCTATTTCCTTTGCTTATGTTTCCTCTCCATCTCAACTATAATCCATGAGCAATGTACTTATTGAATGTTATGCATTAAGACTTTGTGATTTGTGTGTTTTGTTCCTTGTTGATTCTCATGGTTTCTTCTCATTGAATGCATGGAACTACTCTTTATTTTATGTTGGAAAAATATGCATGTGCTATTTGAAATATAAAATCCCTTCTCATACTTTCTCTCCTCACCTTTCTCCCTCATAATTCCTCCCTTGTGTTCCACACAAACACTTTGCCACAGGTACTGGGAAGTATCCCGGTGTGATCCCCGGTCATAAGGCCACCCCCATAATTAGATTAGTGTATATATGTTTCCTTTTTTCAATAAATAGAGCTTCCCCATTCAAGTAGAGGGACCTAGTCCCGAGCATTGGTGAAATCCCACAAATTTCCCACTTAGGATAAATTATTTTTCCAACACCCCCATAACATGTAATAGGCTAAGTCACATGTACACGTTTGAGATCTTACGAAGGGGACCATACAAAATTTTATTTTGGGCTAGCCCCCAAATACTCTTGTCGAGGAGATGCTTCAGACCCCATAGACCTTGTTAAGCTGTATAGTCTAGAAAAGTGTAACTCATGGAAAATATACTACACATTTCCAACAACATTTGTGTCATGGGTATTAGAATTGTGTTCAAGGGTTCCGAATTTGTTAATAGGGTATCATATTTGTGTTTTTGTGGGTATCATATGTGTTTTTGGGTTGCATACATGTTTAAGGGTTTTATTTGCATTTAAGGTTTCACATATGTGTTTGAGGTGTTGAGTTTTGTGTTTGGGGATTATATTTATGTTTGACATTTACATACATGTTCGAGTGCTACAACGTGGCTACAACAATGTTTAGGTGACTTTATATGTCCTATTTGAGTGCGCTATACAATGGATTTATTTATTGGTTGCATGGGGCACTCAAATATGACATATCATGTCTAAAATGACACTAGGTTGTCACATTGGTGTTTAGAGGGATCGCTACGTCTTATTTGATTTAGAGGGTCATTTTTTTGTGTAGGAGCATATAGGATCACGTGCAATCCCACCTCAACTAACTAAGAGTTAGAATGAATTTAATAAATATTTTTGCACTTCCCTTCACCACAATATTACAATTTACCTTACTATATTTTGTAAATATTTCACTTTTTTTTCCGTGAGGCACAATTATGCAAGTTATGCCCTATTACGCAATCCTAGTACCACCTCATGTGGTCCCTGATTTGGTAGAGCATTCCACTACCTCATTCCATCATAGGAAGCCTTAATCCTCTTGCAAAATTTATACTTGGTTACGTAAAGGGATCAAATAAATGTTTAGAGAATTTTATATGCATCTTTATTGTCAAAAGTTTGTTTGGGGTTGCGGTTGTGTTTTGGTGGTTGTATATGTGTTTTAGGGGGTCACATTTATGTTATATTCTATGTGTTTAGGGTATCACATTTGTGTTTTTTAACATGTCACACGTGTTTAGTATTTTGAATTTAAAAGGAACGATAACTAGATCGTACCAAGCCGAGAACACGAATCTTAATCAAACACCATGATCAATAAGATGAAAGTAATTCGCGAATAACTTTACATAAACATTTGCAAAAAAATAAGCAGCAATATCATATATTATTATGGAACTCAAATGAAATACAATGAGAATGGGCCTTGCTTATACAGACAAGGAATAACAATCTAAGAACCAATCAAGGTCGTAGATCAAGCCATAAATCATAGAAACAACTAGTCATCAAAGAACTAGTCAAGTCCATAGATTTATGAGAGAACTAGACATGAAGGATCTAGTCAATACCATAGATCTAGGAAAGAACTAGTCAATACCATAAATCAAGGAAAGAACTATACCTAACAACTAGATAATATCTCCTAATATCTAAATAAATAAAAAGAAATATCCACACACATAAGTGGGTGAGGATAAATACAATAAAGGTAAATAAAGTACCTAGGTGAACATGAGTTAAGGTAAATACCTACTCTAACAAAATTTGTGTTGAGTTATCCCATTTGTGTTTAGGGTGTCAAATTTTTGTTTAAGCGTTGCGTGTGTGTCTAGATAGTC
The DNA here is from genome assembly GCA_018340775.1 of Taxus wallichiana var. yunnanensis. NCBI lineage: Eukaryota > Viridiplantae > Streptophyta > Pinopsida > Cupressales > Taxaceae > Taxus > Taxus wallichiana. The sequence goes on along the minus strand of CM031236.1, from coordinate 603,740,611 downwards.
CCATTAGTGTTTCGGGTTCTACATAGATATTTAGGGTGTCACATTTGTATTTCATGTGCTACGTATATGTTTAGGGGTTATATTTATGTTGCTTAGGTGCTATATATATTTTTAGGTTATCACTTATATGTTTAAAATGTCACATTGTGTTTAGGGTGTTACATTTGTGTTTAGGTTGTCGCATTGTTATTTGTGTCATATTTGTGTTTATATTGCCAAATTGGTGTTTATGGTGTAATATTTTTGTTAATGTGAGTATCATTTTTGTGGGGTTACATATGTGTTTATGACTTTAATAAATACAACTTAATTTGTGACATAAATAAATATAGCCTATCTCACCATCTTCTCATCTCTCACTATATTCATCTCATTAATATCACCTCACCTCTCATTGTCATTTGAGAGACGTAAGGCTTTTAAATTTTTATTTTGGCATTCCTAGAGCTTCTACAAACACCATAAATCAATTCAAAAGGCCACAAAACCTATAAAATAACCATTGATTTTCTCAAAATAGATATTAGGTGTAAAAGTTATGATCAAATTCAAGAAGTGTTGATTACTAAGCCTAAATTGTAGTATTTTAAGTGTTGTAATATATGAATAATGACAAAGGACTTGATACATATTTAGTAAAACAAATGTTAGGTATAAAGTCTACATTTACATTTATATAACATTACATAGATGTAAATGTAAATGTAAACCCGTGTTTGTACTTATTATACTAAATATAATAAATTGTGACCACTTTGTGTATTATGGGGTTTGTTTCTTAGATTTTGGAGTTATTTGTTAGAATGTAGTTTTTCAAATATATTTGGGTTAGTAATTAGTCATTTTCTAGATTCTAGTATTAAACCTAAGGTTCTTTGGGCATAAATTTTGCACTTAATACCCATTCTGTACAAACTAATGGTTGTATTGTAGGTTTTGGGGCTTTCAAATTGATTTTGAAATTTGTAGGAGATCTATGCATGCCAACATTAAATTTTACAAATTTCACATTTCTTAGTATTAGTGAGATTTGAGAGGATATTGAGACCCAAATTTGTATACATGTTAATTACATCTCAAGAACAAAAGTATATATATAATGTTTTAAAAGAAAAATTTAGTTAATGTGAGTTGATTGTCCCTAGTTCAACACTTTGCAAAACTAATTTTTAATTTATTTAATCATGTGTATAATTGGAGGGTGGTTGAGCCCTAATGTGCACTAATTACTTGTAACTATGGATAATTTATCCCTAATGTGAGTGAATTGTCTACAATTGGGTTCGATGGGATCAATTAGTTTCGATTACCTTTTGACTAAACTAATGATTTAATCAAATCCTAGCAATTTTTAAAAAATAACAACATTCAATCATGAAATAATTACAAATTTGTTGAAATATGTTTATTTCACAAAATAATACCTTCAGTATCTAATTACACCTAATTGCGGTTCAACTCGATCAAAAATATAATTAACTTTCAATCACGAAATAATGACAATTGGTGCTCATGTATCCATGATTAAGCCTACATCTACACACATGTGTTTTGTTGCACATAATATAGCCTAGTTTGGTCAAAGTCTCTCAAATAATGAAATTTGATTCTAAAATAATGAAAACAAAGTGCTCATATATCCATAATATCCCCAAATCTAACTAAATTTGTTGGATCACAAGTAAAAATGCCTAGTCTAATTTTTTTACCTGAATAATGATATTCACTCATAGAATAATGATAAGTGGTTCACATATATTTGATTTCACTTTTTGTGAATTCTATTTCATTCCCTTTTAATTCTTAGTGTGCTTCTAATTAACATACATAAAAAGGATGAAAATAATGCAACAAGTGGATATTCGATTTAATTAACTTCCAACATTAATTGCACAAATCAAAATAACACTTTTTAAAGTAATCATTGATATACCAACTATCAAAAACACAAGGGAGAATTGCACTTAGCTGATTATATGTGGAGTGAGAGAGTCCGAGTGATCCGAATGCATGAGCATGTTAATATGGGATTGGAAATGCTTCGTTACATAAACTAACACCTATAACTAAACCTGGTAAAAACCATATAACTAGGTCAAGAGCATTCATACGATCCCGACCTTTTTTACGGTCTTGGAATTACTTGAAATATGGGTCTACAAATTCCTGTGTGCTTCACCTTCTTGAAAATGAATGTCATTGTGTGTCGGTCTTCACTCACCTTCATAATGGCTTTGTAAAATTTGCTCAAACACTAGAACCCTTGTAGGGTAAGAAGGATTTCCTACAAAATAAAGTTAGGTGGGTTGTGGGCATCCCTACACATTGCCAACATCACCACTACTCGAAGAGGGCTCAAACCGCACATCATTCTCCTAGCATGTGATATCTACTATAGTGCAATCAAAACTTGACAATTGTGCTTTGAAAATACTTTGTTTAAGTTTCACACTTATTCAAATACTTGTCTTGCTTGTAGAATGAAGATGGAAACTCCTAGTTTTAGAAGGAGACTTTAGACCTATAGTAGAGGGTGCGCCTTAATGGATGTGCATGATTTATTTCATAGTTTAGGGATCTTGGAGTGCCTTTTATGCTTACTTTTGCACGAGGAGTTCTCAAAGTTCAGATCCCTAAATGAGGTGTGATTGATTTACTTATATAGGATTTTGATGGTTATTATGTTGTGAAAGGCCAAACAAGAGGTAATATTAAGCCATATGAAGATGATGGAATTGAGAGTTTGGGCCCAAATCGTGTTGGTCCAAAACCATATAATAGGGTCAAGATTGACATGTGTCAATATCGACCGAAACCTACAGTTTTGGACATGAGGGAAAAAACATATTTTAACTTTATGGGTTGGAGGATGAATGTTTTTTTAGATTGTTTAACACTTTTGACTGGAGATTAGAACCGGGGGTTCTTGGGTCCCCTCCCTTAACAATGTCCATTGATTAGATATAACAATTTCAACGCAAATCCTACGATGCAAGCAAGGCCAAGACGAGCCACTAAACCGCCATATTGGCCACCAACCGCGCCAAGCCAAGAGTACCACAACGAGGAGAAGAGAAACCAGGTTCCTTTGTAAATGGTGTTAATACCACCACCACCATGAATATCTGCTTCCAAGCTAACTCTCTTTGAAGCAAACACAACCAAGACCAATCTGCCGAGCCACCATCCTAGCCACCAAAAGTCTGTTAGTCCGGTCCGCCACCAGGAGAAGAGCACCGGTCGCAACCACCGGTGATGTGACAACCAACCACCATTGATAACCACTCCAAAGGGGATCGCGCCTAGTGGGGTTTGAACCTGGGTGGATCGAACCCAACTGTCTGTCTTAACCGATCCACCCAAACCCCATTGATGATGGAGGATGAATGTTTCAAGATGTGTTTTATGCAAATAAAATTCAAAAATTGATGATAGAGAGGTGTGTAGAGATAAGAACGTAATTGAAGATCTATTAGGGTATGTGAAGAAAAAATGAGAAGGGTGTATTTGTGCATGCAAGCATGTAATGTCAAGATTAACGTTATCAAAGAATATATTTCCAAATTTAAGTGTCTACAATATTCCCTATTTCGCCCAAATCTAAATTATCATATCGATATCAATTTTATATTTATATGAAATAATGACATTTAGTCATGAAATACCAAAAATTAGGTTTAAAAATGATGCAAAGCATAAACCCCAATCAATCACCAAAACAAAGTATATTGAACAAACTACTTCATCTTATGGTTATTTTGCAGAATTTGATTCTTCCTCTCGAAGACTAGAAATAAACAAAACATGCCAAAATTTTCTATATGCTCAAATAAACTTATTTAATTATTGAAACATATTTTTACCATCTAATCATCCTATCCCGACCCTCAAGTCAAATGAATCTCTCAAATTATTCAATTTGCATGCTTGGTTATAAACTACCCTCTTAAGCTTCTTGAAAGCAATGTTCTTAGTTAAGTGGTGAGTAGAAAAAACTACAAAGCTTTAGAATAATCTAACACCACTTTTTATACCCTTTATCAATTTCAAGTGAGAGAAAAAGGGTTTGGTTCAAATCCTAGTTCAAATTCTCGCCTTCACAATCACCCCCTCTAGACTCACTCTTCCTTACTAGCCCTTTCACAAGTCAAAAATTGATGTAGTTTTTAATTCCAAGGTTAAAACCACCAACAAGTAGCCTTTTTCAATACCCATTTGTATGTTCTTCTAGTTTGTGAAATTTCATGGCAACCTTCTTTGTACCAAAAGGCTCAAACTCATTGACTTAGGCTTCAGACTAGGTTTCATTAAATGTACTAGTTCTTGAATATGAATGTCACCAATTTTGAGCAATTGATAAGTTAGTTACCCTTAAAATTGTTTGAATAACTCTTCCCATTTCAATCAAAGACTATATACACAATCTCAAGGCTCCACTCTTCAAATTCTCACTCAACCATCCGTTTTTGTTTTACTTCCTTAAAAATTTATTGACGACACAATCCTCTTTAGAATACACTGTCATGGTAATCTAGGACCTAGAGCTATTTTAGCACTAAATCCATTGAGGATAGGTTATGGAAATCTATAAAGATCATTATTTTCAAATTTATTACCTTATTTCCTTCTCGCAAGCCTTCAAACCAAGTTCTCTTTACTAAACCCTAGGTTATTCACCTTTCTTACATAACAATAGATTGATTGTCACCAAATTCTCATGTGTGGAGATTTGATAGATATCTATAACATAAAAATATATTTAATAACACCTTCAAGAAATTATCTTGCAAATTTAGGATCTCATCCCTTTGTAGAAATCAAGAAATAACAGTTTTCTCAAAGCCTTAGCATGGTTTCTTCCAACTAGCCCAATACGAGGTAATTGAAAATATTATGCACCAATTTTCATTTCAAGGCTTAAAATTCAATCTTGAGGTCTATTATAACCTTCCCAATGTGGCTTAGATTAGCTTTAAACTTCAACATTGTTGTATAATCTCTCTACCCGCCTGAACCATGGTTTTTAAGCTTCCTATGTATTTCTAAACAAAACCACAAGTAAATATTGCTTTCCATTGTTGTACTCAACTATAATTAGATATGTATACTCAATCTTGGGTTATCAAAGAATCTATTTCTCCCTTTTGATCATTTACATTCTATGTCTCCACATTTTTCACAAAGAACAAATTACATGCACCTTACCTTTGCCCGAGAGATTTATATTAACTATTTTGAGGCATTGTTTGATTCTAAATGGTTGTGATAGGGTTTTTTGTTAGATTAAAATAAAAATTCTCAAGGAAATATACCACCTAGCTCTTTGAACTATCCTTCTCTACAAATTTGGAATAATCTATTCTTGTCTTTGTAATCCGTAACAATTACCTTAAGAGGTAATAATAAAGAAATATCTTCAATGACAATTACCTTCATCACATCAAGAACCAAATTCTCACCAATTAAGGAGTATTATCTCATTGATACCTACATACGCAACCTATAAACCCTACCCTTATCATTTGGAGTTCAAGTATGATCATTCTACAATCTATTATAGAGTTCTATAGGGATATCAACCAATCTTGACCACACAAACACCGTTATATGCTCAAAACAAGAAAATAACATCTTACCACTCTCATATGAGTTGTAGCTTAGAGATTTAAGACATGCATTTAGTTTTTCCTTAAGTTATACAACAAATTGAAAGCTTTCAAACAACTAATACACACAATGCCTCACAATCCAATTCTTGGAACTTCTCTCCCTTGATTCACATTCAAATATAATGAGGTAATTTGGTTACACTTGGAAATTTATAGTCTTTTCATAAAATTCTAACTGAATGAGACATCTTAGACCACTTAGTCACATGTGTAAGTTTAGACTTGACATCAAGCTGCTAAGCTATAAACCCAAGTATTTTATTTCTAACTCATAAAGAGCTTTATAGACCCTAGAGGGATGTAAGACACTCCATTTAAGCCTTATTTCGTCCTTTACATATATTGTGAGCTTCAAGAATCCCTTAAAACAACTATATCAAGCCAAAAATGGCCTTCAAGACTCAACTTGCACTTTTGGAGGGAAAGTGTACAGTTTAAAATTTGAAAGGCCAAGACTCAATGAAACACACCAAACTGACTCACATGGACTCATTAAACCTACAAAACACCTACATACAAAAATTTGATGACATCGTGACATATTTACAGAGATGGAGATGATGCTCCCGCATCAAAATATATGCAATCTTCCTCGTGTCTACCTATGACTATTCATTTTCACCTAATTTTTCTCAATTAATGACATATTTCATGAAACAACAATACATTGTGCTCATGTATGTTTAATTTCGTCTATATCTACATATATATGTCCAATCAAACCTTTTTCATCCTAATTTGATCAAAGTTTCTCAAATAAAGATATTTGATCATGAAAAAATGAGAAATAGTGCTCATATATTAAAATTGCCTTTAAATTTACCTATTTCCATTTGATTGCACCTCATCAAGGCTTGATCCAAAGTAAAAATCATATCATGACATTGAACCACAAAAAAACTAGCGGTCCTCATATACACCCAATTTCCCTCAATTTGACCTAAACATATCTAGTAGCACATAAACAAGCTTAATCAACACAAAATTACTCTAAAAACAACATTCACTAATGAAATATTGACAAATAATAATAATATATTCCCCATTTTCAACGTACATATGATCATACTAGATAGAGCTTGATTTGATATTTTTTCTTAAATAATGGCAATTTCTTCATGAAATAATTATAAATGGTGCTAAAATATAACCATTTCCCCACAAGTCTACCTATAATTATCCATGAAAGGAATGAAAAGAAGATTGTTCAAGCCGCAAAGAACTTAGATGATAATATCGCACCACATTTGATAAGGTGAAAGCAATTCGCGAGATTAACCTTACAAAAAATTTACAAACAAAGAGTTGAAATATCATATATGGAAATCTATCATAATACCATTGAATTAACTCAATAATCAAGATGTACATATAGGATGAGAGAAGTGCAACTACTACCTAGATCATTGGTGAAGAACTCCCACTAACTGATACAGTAGTTAAGATAACTCCACAATCCTAGTAAGTCGACTCCATATAACCGGTAAGCTAACTCAACACAACTAGTAAGCTACCTCCACGCAACTAGTACACCTAAGCAAGCTAACCCAAGTGTAGGGATAACCCAATTGTAATACTTATCCTAAAAAACAAATACAAGGATAAATAATAACCTATAGTAACACCCCGTAAGTGTAGCTTAGGTGGGGTGAGAAAAGAATGTGGGTCCCTAAAACAAAGCTTGATGAGGCACCCATGTACAATAATTGGGAAAAAGAGAGTTACCATGGATGAAAAAAATCACTACATGGTAACCAAATCTAGTAACAAAAATTAGAGAGAGAAAAAACCCGCTGCAAGGCATCCAAGAAGCACGAATCCAAAAAAACTCATACAATGTTGAAGAAGTTTAGTGTGCACCGTGGTCCGAATCCACTACTTGATCACAAAACTAAAAAAACAACTAACACCGGGCGCACTGAATAATTGCATACTGAGACCGTAAATGGAGTGATTTCAAAAGTGTAAAAAAACACTAAATGTAATTTGATCAACTACTACAAATAGGTGTGCCATGATCTAAGAACAACAACTAAGGCAACAAGGCAAGGACACACAATCCAAAGGAATAGGAGTGCCACGATCCAATGACAACTAATGTAACAAGGTAAGGACACAAGACCCAAAGAAGAATAATCAACACCACACCCTCCCATATTCCGAATGGGTGCGGTGATGTTACAAATCTATATGAGTTTTCAAAACTACTCGAACATTGAAAAACTAACACTGGGCTTCACCGGAATACCTCCCCCATAAGAGAGACTTCCAACATGCCTAAAAGTGTCAAAATATAGATACAAAATATCTCAACAATCAAGAGATATACACTACACCTACTAAAGAAAATTGGTAAAACTAGGAGCATTACAATGCAGATGGTATAGAAAGTGGAGCAAGAAGTTGAATGGTGGAGGAACCACTCCTGTAGAGTTATCTCAACGAATGCCTATGTCGTTGCCACAGATGATCAAAAATCGACACCAAATCAATACATATGGATGAATAAGATGCAAACATATGATTTGGTACAAAATGAACAACAAGTTCATGCAAAGTAATATCAAAATGTGTGCCAAGGTTGATCATGTCTAACAACTAAAATCTTAGGTTTCTCGTGCCCGATTAAAGGTGCGAGAACTCATGTGTAACTCTCGATCTTCAAAAAGGATCGAGCGAACAAACATATAGAGCTCTATAAATGTGTGATCCCAATGAAGTACTGCTTGAAAACTAATGTCATGCCGAGAATGCCACTTAACAGTTGAATAGGGAAGAAATACCTGTGAATGTCCGCCAATACCTTTGCTAATGAAACCCATGAATAAAGCATGAAAGAACCAAATCCAATGGTATGCTTCTCAAAGGATCTAGGAATGTCAATAGAAGGATCTAAAATGGGATACACAAAATGTGTTACTACAATAGGAACATGTGCGATAGAACATGCAAAAGAATAAGCACAATAGGCTCAGGAGCATCAAAAGTAGAAGTAGGCTCATAAACTGACAAATCAAGGTCATTGGCTGTGGGATCAACAACTGCAAGTGGACTAGGAATATGGGAGTAAGAGTCCATAATGTGAGGATGATGTTGTAAGTGAACAAGTTTTTTCTCTAGGGAATGAATGAAGTCATCTTTGTTGTGAATGAGGTTATGTAGAACCGAGTTTTGCTTCTTATGAGATTTGTTTTCTTTTATGATTTTTACTATGTCCTCTGAAGTCCACATAGTTTAGAGAAAAACACCTCATTCTTTGATGGCTAAGAATCCATGATAAAGAAAGAGACACTAAAAAATTAGGACTTTGGGTTGAGCCGAAAATGCATCCACATGAAATTAGAACTCCCCCAATTTTTGACACTTTATAAATAGTGCACATAAATCTTATGAGGAATACAAGTACCTTTTATTAATGAAATACGTGTATAAAAACATCACCAATGTGGAGATCTTGAAACAAAACACAATTTACAAAAAAATCACCTTAAGTGAGCTATAGATCAAAATTTATGAGCTACAGAAGGTTTTGCTATTAAAAAATAATATTTTAATGCTTATTATTTTAAGTGCAAGGTACATGTGATGCCCAAATGTCCAAAGGGTAAAGAAGTGCATCCACAGGGTACATACTTGCGACCAAAGGATAAAAGATTGCACCTAAAACCTACACATTGAGAGGGTAAAGCACTACATTTAGAGGGTACACATCTATGTCCAAAGGATAAAAGATAAATTTTGTGTCAAAAATTTGTTTTGTATAGAATTGTATGGATTTTTTGAAAATGTGTCAAAAACCCCTTAAAATGCCTAGATTTGACTATGTTAGAACAGTCGAGTTTAGTTTGATTAATCATAGGGTTTTAACACCTTCCAAATCTAACGACACACTCTATTTTGCATTAAAATGCATGTTACGAAATATACTAACAATTTTTAAAAAATGAAAAGTATAAAACCCTCGCTTGTAAAAAACACTTACAAATGGATGTCTACATCATATATCACTCTGATACCATGAAAGGAATGAAAAGAATATTGTTACAAGTTAAAAATATATCATATGATAATAGCACACCACATTTGATATCTTTGAAAGAAATTCATCAGAATAACCTTACAAAAGGATTTACAAACAAAGAGCTAAAATATCATATATGGAAATATATCATAATTCCATTGAATTAACTCAATAATCAGGATGTACATATAGGAGGAGGGAAGATAAACTACTACCTATATCAGTGGTGAATAAATCTCACTAACTTATACTGTTAGTTAAGCTAACTCCACGAGACTAAGAAGCTAACTCCACATAACTAGTAAGCTAACTCAACACAACTAGTAAGCTAACTCCACATAACTAGTACACCTAAGTAAACTAGCCCAAAATTGTAGGGATAACCCAAGTGCAAGAATTATCCCGATAAAAATAAAAAGATAAATAATAACCTACACTAAGTATCCATTCATAGCCAATCAAAGGCTAATCTACTCAAATTTGCTCAAATAATGACATGCGATCATGAAATAACAACAAATGGTGCTCAAACATGGTTAATTTTCCATAAATCTACAATTGTATACACAATAACACCTAATCATTCCTAAATGAGTCAATATTGTTTAAATAACAACATTTGATCACGAAATAATGACAAATGGTGCTCATATATGGCCAATTTTCCCTAAATCTATCTCTGCATATATCCGATCATGCCATTCTTAGCCTAATCTAGGAAATTTTTCTTAATTAGCTACATTTAATCATGAAATTATAATAAATGGTGCTCATATATGGCATTTCCCCTCAAATATACCTACATCTATGTAATTGCACTTGACCAAGGTATAATTTGGTTAAATTTTACCAAATAATCCTCATATACACAAAAAAATTAAAATCTACCTAAGTTTATCTAATCACACATAATCAAGGATTAATCCACTCAAATTTACTCAAATAGTGACATCTTCACTCATAAAATACCGACAAATTATTCTCATATATTCCTAGTTTTCTCCAAATATAACTTCATGTATATGATTGTACCTAATTGGGCCTAACTTGTCTTATTTTCTTAAATAATGACATTGAATTACAAAATAACGAGTGAATTTCAAATATACCTAGTTTCCTCAAGGATACATATAACTATACATCATCTCATAATCGTGGCATAATCCAATTAGATCTTCTCAAATAATGACAATTGATCATTAAGTAATTATAAATGGTGCTCAAACATGCATGATTCTCCCAAAATCTACCTTTATGTACTTGATAACACCTAATATAGGCCAAATTCATGAAACATTTCTCAAATAAAGACATTTTATCATGAAACAGTTGATATATGGTGCTCATATATGGCGAATTTTCCCTAAATCTACCTACAACTATTTGGTTGCACCATTTTTAGGCTAATATAGCTTTTTTCTCAACTAATGGCATTTGATCACAAAATAACAATATATGGTGTTCATAATTTGATATTTTCCCTTAAATCTACATAGATATATTTGATTGTCCATTATAGATACCAAAATTTGGCACACACCTTGTTTTAATAACGATTTTACATGATTTCATGAATATGGTACATTATATTGGATCAATGACTAATTGGCGCTTCTATGCTCTACTCTCTTATCTACTCTCTATTTTCTTCTATGTTAGTCCCTAAAAGATCCTTTGTCTTCATTCCTTAATTTTTAGGCTAATATAGCCATTTTTCTCAACTAATGGCATTTGATCACAAAATAAAAACATATGGTGCTCATATTTTCCTTAAATCTACATACATACATACATATATATATATATATATATATATATATATATATATATATATATATATATATATATATTTGATTATCTATTATAAATACCAAAATTTGGCACAAGCCTTGTTTTAATAATGATTTTACATGATTTCATGAATATGGTACATTATTTTGGATCAATGACTAATGGTGCTTCCACCCCTCTTATCTACTCTCCATTTTCTTCTATGTTAGTCCCTAAAATCTCCTTTGTCTTCATTCCTCTATTTGAATGTGATTTTGGGGATCCCCACCTTGTCGCTTGAATTGATGGTTTTTCTTCTATGTCATGGACAAGTTTAAAGACCCGTAGACAACCCCACACAATAACCTCGTCATCAAGCTACAAACCTATATTTTTTGTTTTTGACTCTAAATTTCAAAAGAAAATATTTGTTAGTCAACTTTTGGGTGTTTTGAATTTTTAATTATGTCGGTTGTGTGTTAAAAGGTTCTTAATGCAAGGTTGATGGCTATAAAAGAAAATCAATTAGGGAATTTTTAAAAAGGAGACACAATAAACATGACAAGAAGGTATAATTAACAAAATCATTAAAGGGCAATAACACATATGATTTGAAGGGATAATTATTTATTATCTACATTTGAAGTAGAATTACATGTTTGTGCCACTGGGTCAACATGAATGTCATGTGGAGTCGCATACCATATTTACATGTTCTCACACACCACATATGATAGCTACACGAGTTTGAGGGCTCTTCAAAGTAGTGTTATGTAGGATATTCTTATCCATCATAGGGTGTGTTAAAGCTAGTTTATCTCACACCCACTAACCCTTTTTAAGATCACAAATATAAGAGACATGGTTTCAAAGCAAGAAACAAAATATTTGATCTCAACATACTTGTTATGAGATTCCATATATAGAAATCAAATCTTTAGACATAAGTGAAAATATAAAAGAAGTAAAATCATGTATAAATTCCTAGAACATAAGTTTACACCTTCAAAGAAATATTTATCCATGGTTATATCAAACCCTACATACTTGCCTAGTGCAAATTTCTAAGTTTTGAGATTTATCGATCAATTGACGACAATGTGATCCACTCATACACATAATTCGATCTTTTGTCATTATCCTATAGACATATTTTGCATCTCTATAACCCTAAAATCTTATATGTACTTTATCAAATCATAATTTGTAAATTGTTGGCAAAATCGAGAGTATAATAAATCGGGGTTGTTATTATTGCTTTGTTATAGTTCTAAATTATCATTATTACATAGTAGATCAAAATACGACTCACACCCTAATTTCATAATACATGCACCTAATTGATGCCTAATCTGCTTAAATTTTCTCAAATAATAACATTCGATAACAAAAATGATAAATTATGTTTATATATGCTCAATTTCTATGCAAGCCCGTATAAATATATGTAAGAGCACCTAAATAAGGTATGATGTAGAAAACAATATTTAAATAATTACATTCACTCACTTATAACATTGATTTCACTTTTTAAGTGATTAATCTCAACCTTTTAAAGCTTTAGAATGTTCCTAAATAACATGCATAAAAGGATGAATTACTATTACAGGAGGATATTCTAATTTAATTAACTTCCAACATTAATTGCATAAATCATAATAATGCTTTACAAAGTGACTATTGATATAAAACTATCAAAACACAAAGGAAGAATTGCACTTAGTTGATTCTATGTGGATTTGGAAGAGTCTAAGTGATTTGAATGTAGGAACAAAGGTTGATCCGAGGTTAGAAATGCTTTCTTTTTGAAACTAGCACATGAGATTGGCTCTGGTCAAAACCATAGAAATAGGTCAAGATCATCCATATGGTTCGACCCATTTGTAAAATATTGGCCTTGCTAGAAATTTGGGCCTATAAATTTTTGAGTGATTTACCAACCTGGAAATGACTGTCGTTGTATGTCGGTATTCTTTGCTTACCTTTGGAATGACTTTACAAACTCTGCTCAAACCCTTGTAGTCCAAGATGGAGTTCTATAAAACAAAATTTAGGTGGGTTATGGACACCCTCGTGCATTGTTGATGTCACAACTACTTAGAAGAGTTCTCAAACCACACTTCATTCTCCTAACATGTGATATCTAGCGTAGTGAAATTAGAACTTGACAATTGTGCCTTGCCTTGACAATACCTTTGCTTGAGTTTCACACTTGCTCAAATACTTGGTAAGGGTCGCTTTGCTCAATGTGGAAAGAAGATGGAGACTCCTAGACTTGGTAGGAGACTTCAAACCTTTAGAGGATGATTCCAAAATGGATTTTCATTAGTTACTTTGTTGTCTAGGGAACAATAAGTTCCTTTTGTGCTTATTTTAACATGAGAAGACTATAAAGTGGTTAGACCACCGAATGGGGTATGATTGACTTACTTATATAGGCTTTTGATGGTTATTTATTCTGAAAGGTTGACCAAGAGGGAATATTATTCCATATGAAGATGATGGGACTGAAAGTTTAGGCCTAAAACCATATACAAGGTCAAGATTGACATGTGTCAATTCTAATTCAAACCGATAATTTTGATCGAGGGAAAAAGCATAGTTTAGCTTTTTGGGCATGGATGATAGATGTATTTAGATGAATTTTATGCTATAAAACCTTAGGAACTAATGATAAAGATGTATGAAAAGATAAGAAAGTAGTCAAATAGATATCAAGGTGTGTTAAGAAAGAGTGAAGAGAGTGTATTTGTGTATGTAAGTGTGCAATGTCAAGATCAACATTGTCAAAGGATACATTTAAAAATTTGAATGTCTACATTTCCCCCTTTAAGTATGAAATGAACATGCTTAAATAAAAGATACATGAGTGTGTAGACACACTTTGTCTTTACTTGCAATAACTTTGTTTTGTAATATCCATTGTATTGGTGTTAGCACACTCCAAAATGAAACCTGCAACATAGAGTGTAGTCAATGCCCAAAATAAGAAATTGAAATTTAACTCAAAATGTAATGAAAGTACTGTAAATAAGAGTGTAACAAGAAATGATAAAAGAGATGCAAAAACATGGAAGGAATACACTTGTTAGTTTTGTAAAGGGAATGTGCTCCCATTCTTGTGCCTTAGAGATTCTGGATTTTCTTAAATTTGATGAAGGATTAGGGGTGATTAGTCCCCAATTGTGTTGAGGAGAGGTCGATGTGTTAGGTGTACCAACCCAACACATGAATGCTAAAGAGAAGAACTAAAAAGAGGAGTTGAAGCACCTTTTCTGAGGAGGAAGACCATGTATGAAATCATTTAGCAACTCTAATATCTTCCCCTTAATTACAAAGATGATAGGAAATCTTGCCCATGAATAAATTTTCCAGTTCACTATCTTCCATAACCCACAGACCATTCCACTACACACGGTTATGAGCCCAATTTGTAACTTGAGACACATAGTAGGAGAGAGAAACAAGTGCCCCTATACTCTTCCCATGTTTCATACAACTGAATAAAAAGCGAGTAGAATTTATTGCATGCTGAAATTGAGTGGAGAAAGGAGACCCATGCTCAATGTGTCCAAAATCAGAAGTGAAACTAAGTACCATGGAGAAGGAGAGAATGAAATACTTCATGCCCCCTGAATATGTTCTAATTTGAGTCAATCTAAGTATGAAACCATATAAGAATGTTGTAATAATGATGATAAATCTGAAAATGTTGACAAATCTAGAGAAATTCACCCATGGGTGAAATCATATGATAGGGTCAGGACCATTTGTATGGTCTTGACCAAATTGTACGTTCCTAACCATGCATGGTTTTTGCCAATTTTCTGTACTTGAATCCAATTCTGAGTAATTTTTTCCTATCTTTACATATGTCCAAGGCTAGAATTCTACATGTATCTATTGGAAATGTAGAATAAACCATAGATGATTACCCCCACTTTTGAGTCATGCGTATGAAGAATTTGAGTGCATGACTCAAAAGGAAAGATGTATACCCATGTATGATATGATGATAACATGTAGATTCTCTTTGAAAGGTTGATGTGGTGGCCATCAAGAAGAAGCGTATCTACAAAAAGAATGTGTATGGTAGAAACCATGACGTAAAACAAGAGAAAAAATAATAAGAAGCACGATAATAAGAACAATGCCAATGCAAAAACAACATAAACAAAAATGGAAAACAATGTGTTAGTAGAAAATAAGTTTATACAATATAGAAACAAGTACAAACATGCCAAACAATGTCATACAAAATATAAAAATACTTGCAAATGATAGGACACTCATGGTGTCGTAAGACAATCAAGGCCAGTGAGCCTAGAAACAAGAGGTATACAAAAACACACAAGACATAATGCGATAAACATGGGACACCCATGGTGTGTAAGACAATCAAGGCCCTTAAGCCATAATAAGAGTAGAAAACAAGCACACAAAAACACAAAAACTAACAAACATGGATGCAAAATAAGAGTAGTAAGACGTGATAAAAAGTATATGATATATGATATATAAAAGAGCTAGCAATAATTGTAAGCATTACACAAGACACATGTGTTAGTCTATTAGTCCGAAAGATAAAAATACATAAGATATATATGTAAACACACATAATTAGGAAAGAATGGAAATATAACACTTGGATGTAGTATGCAAAAATAAAATGCCCCCAGAGGTTAGCAATTGGGTGAAGTGTAGGCCCACACCTATCATCGTGTACCGCTCTGTGTATGTCTTGCATCATGCTCAATATACCATGTGAATGCATGTGTGTAAAGAAGAAATGCTATCTATCAAACCAAAGGAATAAAAAACATATATAATGTAAAGTATAAATAATGTATGCTATAAGAACAAGTCATGATCATGTATATAGTTTTTGCCAATATTTGAATGTTTTTGTGTTTTAGACCCTCCATGAGGGCATCTATGAAAACCTATTCTTCAAAGAGAAGAAAGGGTGATATATGAACACCTCCACGGAGGGGAATATATAGAAATTATGCAACTAAATGATGGGGAACAAGATTTTCCCACTATGTGTGTGTGTGTGTACAAAGTGATGTTCTGGTGTGTGTACCGCTTCTCTCAATGGTAAATTTAAACCTCTAGATCGAGTGTTTCATCAGAAATGAGTGGGGCATAACATGAGAGCTAGTCCAAAAGAACCCTAAGGAGGTGAAACAACTACCCAAGATGATGGAGGATCAAGCCTTGAATGTGTCATAGAATACGACTCAAGTACAAGTGTAATCATGGTAGTGATGTGCATCAAAAAATTCAATGAAGAGAAATAGAAATATCAAAGCACTGAGTAAAATGCAATGTGTCATATATATGGGGTGGAATTATAGAATGATAACTCCTAGAAGACCAATGAAAGTTACATTGTGAGCCATAAATCTAGAAATATCTGCATAAAATAGTACGAGGTTCAAGCTACTAGAGATAATGTGCACAAAAGAAGGCCTAGGGGGACCTAAAGGCCCTAGAATGATGTGATGTAATATGTGGAACTAAAGGCCCACCAAGATACCTATAATGATTTAAATACACGTGTGTAACAAGGGGCCTATTATGAGACCTAAGAGGACTAGGGATGTGTGAGGTATTATGTGAAACATTATGCATATCTGTAGATGCACTAAGAAGCGAGATGGAAATTGTAGAAGAGCAGGGCACATGAGGAGAGAAATCCTTAAAAGGGACACCTCAGATAGTGACAACTTGCTGATAACTAATAAAATTGATGCACTGATGAATGATGGATGGGAAACCCTGAGAGAACATAGCCAAGGGATACCTAAATGCAATACCTCATTAGTAATAGATTTAACAACCAAGAATGAAGTTTGTGTAGTGATATATCCAATGGTTATTGGTAGTGTAATCCATAAAAAAGCATAGATCAGAATCAAGTGTAAGACTCTCAAAATAAATACAAAGAGACTAAAGCAATGTCCATTCACAAATGTTATCTGTACAATGTGGAGTACCAAGACACCCTGAATAAGAATTTGATGAATAAAGACCAAAATAGATAATGTATCAGAGATAAGTGTGTCATTTATATCAAAATCATCAAAATAAATGACCAGTGTAGGAGATGATGTGTGAGAAATAGTGCCAATCATAACATCCAATGGGTGATCATAAGAAGGTAGTGGTGGCACCACACGATGTGTGTTATGAACTTTTGAAGTAGATGGATCATTAGTATGCTTAGGAAGTGGGTCATTGAATATTTCAACTTAGCATTGTTATTGATAGGCTTAGAAGATTCAGTGGGCTCATCCCATTCAATTGTGTTAGATTCGATAAGATCTTAAATGCTATGTCACAACTTAAGACAATGATATGTACAAGTGACCAATGCATATATGATAATCAAAATAATTATTAGCATCAAAGCTCTTACTTTAGGCTTACTCATATCAACCTCAAACGATGGAGGGAGATACACGAGATTTCATTCAAGTAATTTCTTTAGAACCATGTGTGGAGGACAAGGTAATCTTGTAGGTTGAAATTATAGCTTATTATGTTGTGAAATAATGTTGTTAACAATGTCTTTAGAAGTGACCTTAGGGTCATGAGTTTTTCCTTTGAAAGTAGGTTTGCTTTGAAACTTTGCATTGGAAGTATTAAAGGTGCTAAAAAATACTAGAGTTTATTCATACGTAATAGTTTAGATTCACTCTCTTTTAGTGTATGACATAGATGGTATAAATATTGAAGTTTATTGAATATGACCAATTGATGTAGACCAATAATCACCTCTAACACTCTTCAATAATAGAGTTAGACAACCTATATCAAATTCACTCAAAATCTTACAAAATGCACTTTGTTCTCAAAACTAGGAAACATCAATAACCTACAATTCTATCCTTTAGGCTTAAATCAACTCATTCTAGCCTATCTCGGTCATTCGTAACCTTAAAATCACAAGAATTGAAACTTTTCTCTCTTTTGCAAAAATTGCCAATTTGGGCTTCTTACGAACTTTGCTAATAGAATGGTATGGGATATAACAATATACAAGGAATATGAAGAATGTGATAATATTTTTGAGTACCCTTTAATAAATTAAGGGTATGGGAAACTTGGTTTTATCTAACTCTCAAAGCTCCCCTACTTCCTTCACAACTTCCTTTCCAAAACATTGGTTGCTCTTACTAGTCATGCACAAGCAAATTCCATTGTAGATTTTAATGGAGGACTTAAATTTAATAAATGATGAATATTTCACATACCCATTTGGGTGTATATATTGAATGTAAATTTTCACCTAGGGTCCTTTTGTAAAGTTTGCTTTAAATTTACCTTTAAGCCTTTAAATCAGCCTCCTTGCTAGTACAATCAATCCACACTAACTAATAACAAAATCTCTCAAATTTTAGAAGGTACATGATAAATTCCTCCCAAATATCATTAGTTAACTAATAAATATCCTTCCCTAACAATTTTAAGATTTGTCAAAGAGTTTCAAGCTCCAATCAACAAATTTAGTGTAAACCCTAAGAGGGTTTTCAGATCGTGCTCGATAAGCGTTTCTTCTACTTTAAACTTATTAAACTTAACCTCAAGAGCTGGAATCACTTCTAATGGCAGTTTGGAAAAATTTAGAAATGTAATACCTTACCAAGTAAGCATCATCTCTCTCCAAATTAGTGATCCTTCCTTGATCTTCAAACCTGCCCCGCTCCTTTCTCAACAAAGTATGAAGATTATCATAGGGTTTTGAACAAGTCATGTGGTTTCCTTCTTATCCTTATGAGTCTATAAGATCATTCTCAAATTAAATCAAACTTTATATGGTTCCACTTCCTATTCCTTAGATTACAACTCACCCATCAATTATTGGTCAGACACCTCACAATTTCTAGACTGTGACTTCACAGGCCAATGTAAATATGTCAAGTAAAATAATGGTTGTAAATAAGGAAAAATACATTGAATTTCAACAAATAAAGTGGGAACACTCTCCTCAATGCATTTATTCTCTTTCTTAATGGATTACAAGTTCAAACAACTTCTTAGATTCATACACAGTGCATTAGCTTTCACAAGATTGTTTGCAAACAATTACCATTTCATTCCTTAGAGCTCCAAATTTGAAACTTTGATTGAGAAATGATGAATAAACAATTAAAAGGTAGATTTATACCTTTTGGCTTGAATACATCCCAATAACTAACCTTTCTTGGTCATATGCAGGCTTTACAAGATATGGTCACATTACAAGAAGTGTGAAAGAGCTCAACCTTGGTTAGAAGTTATAATTCATTCATTACCCTAGTACTTGGAGACCACATTGGAGCTTAAAAAGACTACTAAATGCTTGAAAAACACTTAAAAACTCCCTACACAACCTAGAAAGCCAAAAATTGGATCTAGAAATTCAATTTTTTTGAATAGGCCAAAATGAGGGAAACTCCATAATTCAAAATTTAAACCCCTAAATCCTAACAAGACATCAAAATTAACTCAAGGACACCTCTAAGGACCTAAGAAGATAAGGTAATCATATCAATTGTTACACAAGTACTTTTTTTTGAACTCAACATGCCTAGATTTCCCCTGGAGTGATGCCCTACATCACCAATTAATGTAATTGAGGGAGTAAACTTTGAACAAAAAGGTCTTCAGATCTCATTGTCATCTAATATGTTGCCCATCTTAGTAAATATTGTTATATAATGCAAGACATAGTCACTAATATGATCTTTAGATCCTTGTTTGAGTTTAGAATTTTTTTGTGTAAGATATCTTATGCCCAATGTTGATTGAAAATTATGCTAAGAATTGATTTCCTAATGTATTGAAATAATGCAAAAATGTGTAGGAGATTATAAAACCATTGCAAAGCAAAATCCTTAAGACTTCTAGGAATAACTTAGTAAGAAAGATATCATTAGATGTATATTCAATGTAGGCAACATGAAAAGATTGAAGATGTTCTAGGGGGTCGCCCTTATCATCGCATATATGAAGCTTAAGTGCATGAAACCAATAGGAAAAGGGTATGAGATAACATCAGATGCAAGTGGATTATGTAGTAATTGAGAAGAGTCCATAACATTAGAAGTATGAGAGACATCTTGTTGCAATTGTAATATTTGTGCTTGGAGAGAATGAACAAGGGACTTGTGAGCCCATGTACTAGATGAAGATGCATGAAATGAAGTATGATGATAGATAGGATATGTAGTAAAATAGTGGATATAGGAATAGGCATAAATACATTTTGCATAGGAATTTTAGGTGTCCCCAAATAAGTAGGAACAATAGATATGGGTACAATATATATGCGCTAAGACTGATTGATAAAATATGTATCATTAAATTGTTGATCATGAGAAAGCTTAGCAATAAGGAGAATCTCAATAATAGGCTCAACATGATGTGGATTAGCATGGAGTTGAGCATGAAAATTAGATAAGAGTTCAACTTGATCTTGATCTACATTGTTTCCCTCATCATGATCATAATCATAGGAGTGTTCATTATTGGTTTCAATGTCATGTAAGGAACCTCATGTAAGGGTGGATCAAGAAGAGAGATGGAAATAGGAATATAAGAACCCATTGAAAATGATGCTTACAAGTGGGAGGTGAAATCTCAAGATGGTCAATAAATTGATTAGAAAGATGAGCATTACACTAGTAGGGCATATAAGGAATGCATATGTGAACTAAAAGCAAATCAAACCTGAATACTAGATGAAACCCTAAGGCCACTATGGTTAAGGCTATGATGCTCGATTAGGGAGTTGGGTTCACCAAATGATTTCACTTTTTAAGTGATTAATATCAACCTTTTTAAGCTTTTGAATGTTCCTAAATAACATGCATAAAAATGATGAATTACTATTACAGGAGGATATTTTGATTTAATTAACTTCCAAAATTAATTGCACAAATCATAATAACACTTTACAAAGTGACATTTGGTCAAAACCATAGAAATAGGTCAATACCATCCATACGGTTCGACCTTGTTGGGAATCCAGGTCTTGTAACTTCCTGAGTGCTTCAATTTCTTGGAAATGATTGTCGTTGTATGTTGGTATTCTTTTATCACCTTCATAATGGCTATGTAAACTCTTCTCAATCCCTCAAACCCTTATAGTGTAAGATGGAGTTCCTGCAAAACAAAGTTAGGTGGGTTTTGGGGATCCCCGTGCACCACTACTCCTAAGAGGGCTAAAACTACACGTCATTCTCCTAACATGTGATATTTACCATAGTGTAATCAGAACTTGACAACCATACTTTAATAATGCCTTGCTTGAGTTTCACACTTGCTCAAATACTTGGGAAGGGTCATTTTGCTTGCTTGTGGAAAGAAGATGGAGACTCCTAGACACTGGTAGGAGACTTTAGACCTGTAGAGGGTGTTGTCCTAATGATTTTTCATCAGTTAATTTTTTGTCTAGGATAAGTTAGTGCCTTTTATGCTTATTTTAACATGAGGAGAACATAAAGTATCGGGCCCTAAATGAGGTATGATTGACTTGCTTATATAGGCTTCCGATGGTTATTTTTTCGTGAAAGGCTGACCAAGAGGGAATATTAGTCCATATGAAGATGATGAAATTGAGAGTTTGGGCCCAAAACATGTTGGTCCAAAACCATATAGTAAGGTTAGAATTGACATGTGTTAATATCGATTGAAATTGATGATTTTGGTCGAGCGGAAAAACACAATTTATCTTTCTCGAGTCGATGATAGATGTCTTTAGATGAATTTAATGCTATTAACCCTTAAGAACTAATAATAGAGAGGTGTGAAAAGATAAAAAAGTATACAAAGAGCTATAGGGGTGTGCTAAGAAAGAGTGAAGAGAGTGTATTTGTGCATGCAAGTGTGTAATGTTAAGATCAACGTTGTTAAAGGATAAATTGCCAAATTTGAGTGTCTCTTGTTGGGGTTAGCACACCGGTCAGTATAGATAATATATCAGATATAAGCATACATGAAAATAAAAGTGGATATTCTACTAGTATAATTACACAAAATAAGAGATATATAAATCAACACCCAGATTTAACAAGGTTCACCTAGTGTGGGCTACGTCCACCAAGAAACAAGATAATATATTATCTAAAGCTTTGACAAGATATATAATTGAAGATCTACAATCTTCCACAACTCTCATATGTACAACACTTTCTTTCACTCAAGTTTTTGCTTCTTCACCAAGAATTCTCTCTCTCACAATAATCATCAAATTTGGAAAGTTCTTCTTAATTCTTCCTTCTAAACCCTAAATTTCATGCTTATATGTGCATATACAAACTTAGGGCACTTAGCCATACATTTACAATAAATATATTTGCTTTAACACTAAAAATAGATCTAATTCCCGAGAGTTAATTAAAACATCCACACACAGGTAACCGACGTTGGGTAGCCCTAACCAATGCCGGTTCCTCCTTCTCGACCGATGTTGGTCATAGATGACCGTGTGCCATCCCTCCATAACCGATGCTGCCGAGCATGTGTTTTCCAGTAAGTTTTATATTGCATGCTAATCCAAAGTAATTGAGCTCCACAACTCAACAATCTCCCACTTGGAGATTAATTACATTACCATACCTTTACAACGTCATTCTTGGATCCTTCCTTAGCTTTGTTTCTTCCTCTTCAAGTCTCAAACTCGAAGACCAACAGAAGTGGAGTGTAGCTTCAACTTCTCATTTTGTAACAACTTTGTTAGCATATCCACAGGGTTCTCACTCGTATGAATCTTTTCTAGATTCAACTGCCCATCCTCCAATACCTGCTGTATGAATTGATACCTTAACTGAATGTGTTTCATTCTTGAATGAAATGTTGAGTTCTTTACCAAATGAATTGCACTATGACTATCACTAAACAATTTGCAATCATATTGCTCCTTTCCCAACTCTTTCATGAACCTACTCATCCATATCATCTCCTTGTTAGCCTCTGTAGCTGCAACATACTCGCCTCTGTAGTAGACAAATCCACAACCTTCTGCAATCTTGAAATCCAACTAACTGTCGTCCCACCTACTGTGAAAATATATCTAGTAGTGCTCCTCCTACCATCCAAATCTCCAACCATATCCGAATCAACATAGCCACATAATGAACTATCCGAACCTCCATAGCATAACTACATTCTAGATGTCCCTTTCAAATACTTGAGTATCCATTGGACTACTTTCCAATGCTCTTTACCTGGATTGGCCATATATCTACTCACAACTCCCATTGCGTGCAATGTTTGGTCTGGTACAAACCATAACATACATGAGACTCCCAACTACTAAATCATATGGCACTCGTGTCATGTATTTGACCTCCTCATGTGATGAAGGACACTGATATTTGCTCAATTTGAAGTGTCCATCCATAGGTGTACTAACAGGTTTACATTCTGCATCTTGAACCTTTCTAACACCCTATAGATATAATACTCCGAGACAAATACAATTTCTTATTCTTCCTGTCTATGTGTATTTGCATGCCAAAGATTATTTTTACAATTTCTAAATGCTTCATAGCAAATGTGTGAGCTAGCTTTCTCTTAAGCTCACCGATGTCCCGCATACTAGATCCCGCAATAATCATATCATTCACATACAAAATAACAAAATAATATAGCTCCCATTTTCAAGCTTCTTAAAATAAACACAATAGTCATATTCACATCTTAAGTAACGATGCTCATGCATAAAACTATCAAACCTCGTATACCATTGCCTTAGAGCTTGCTTGAGCCCATATAGGCTCTTTTTCAACTTACACACTAATTTGTCCTTACCATCGACTTCACACCCAAGCGATTGCTGCATATAAATCTTTTCATCGAAATAATCATGAAGGAAGTCGTCTTCACATCTAGTTTCTCTAAATGCAAATCCTCTACTACAACTAAACTCAAGACAATACAAATAGAAGTAATCTTCAAAATAGGAGAAAATATTTCCCAAAGTCAATACCGATTTACGTGTAAATCCCTTTACTACAAGCTTTAGCTTGTACTTTTCTATCCACCATCTTCTTCCTTGATCCCCGTAAACCCACTTGTTTCCGCAATGTCCTCTTACCTGCCGACAACTTAACCAAATCCTAAGTCTAGTTCTGTTCCAAGGAGTCCATCTCCTCATCCATGCCATGCTCCCACTAGACATGGGTCTTATCTTGCATTATTTTTTCAAAACTTATGGTTCACCATTATCAGTCAATAATAAATAAAATAGAGAAGGTGTAAATCTTTTTGGAGGTTTACTTACCCTTCGTGACCTTCTCACAAGAGTTTGGGGTACCAGAGGCTCATTCTGGACCTCCTAGACATTCGTATCCAAATGCTGTCGATTGGATCGATGCTGGTCACCGTAACCAACGTCGTTCTTCTAGCTGATGTCGATTTGGCTCTTTAAGTAATCGGTATTGGTTCGTTGATGATGTCGGCCAGGTTCAATCAATACAGTTCTTGTGTAACCATGTCGATATTATTTTTAAATCCGAGAGTTCATTTTCATTCACAAACTTCTTAACTGGTTCATCTTTGGGTAAAAAAATTTGAATCTTGTACATTCTCTTTTCATTCCATTCAATGTCACGACTCCTAATAATTTTAGAATTTTCTAAATCCCAAAAATGGAATCCAAAATCACCAAATCCATAACCAATGAAAGTGCATCTCTTGGATTTTGCATCCAACTTTTTCCTATTTTCCTTATCAATATGCTCAAAAGCTTCTGAACAAAAAAATTTTAAGAAAAGAAAGATCTACCTCTTTTTCGGTCCAAGCTTCCTCTGGTATTCCTCCATCTAGTGATTTGAAGGCCCACAATTAATCAAATAAACATTGCCAGTATCAACTCCTTTTCGCCCAAAACCGCAAAGACAATCTAGAATATATCCTTGTACTTCTAACACGTTCCACGATTGTCCTATTCATTATTTCGCAACACCATTATCTTGTGGTGTTGTTGGAATCATTCTTTTTCTACGTATCCCATTAATTGAACAATAATCATTGAAAGCCTTACTACAATATTCACCACCATTGTCGGATCTAAGGCACTTTAAATTTGAATTTGATTCATTCTCAATAAGAGCTTTCCATCTTTTAAAAGTTTCAAAAACATCGATTTATGTTTAATACAATAAAATCATACCTTTCTTGTAGCATCATCAATAAAAGTAACATAATATTGGGATCCTCTAGGAGAAGTTACTTGAGTGATCCCCACACATCCGAGTGTACAAGCTCTAATTTCCGCTCCTTCTTAGTTGCCCCAACTTTGAGAAATCTCACTCTCTTTTGCTTTCCAAAGACAAAATGCTCACATAAATCAAGATCTAAATCTTTCAAATCTGATAACTTACCCTTAGCCTTTAAGATCTACATTCCTTTTTTACTCATATGGCCCAACTGATTATGCCACATGCATGCATCTGAATATGAAATAGATAATGCAGAAAAAGAATCAGTAACACAGGTAGATAAATATAATGTTCCTACCTTCTTACCTCTTACCACAACAAAAGCACCCTTGGTGACTTTCCAAGAGTCTATTGTGAATGTAACCATGCAACCAAATTCACCTAGTTGCCCTACAGAAATAAGATTCCTCTTGAGGCTTGGCATATGCCTCACATCTTTCAATACCCATGTATTTCCATTTTGTAATTTTAGATGAACTTCCCTTTACTAGTAATACTGCAAGGTTCATCATCACCCAAATAAACATGTCCAAAATTGCCCTGGACATAATTTTTGAAATAACCCTTATTAGGGGTTGCATGGAAAGAATCTCTTGAATCTAAAACCCATGATTCAATTCTATTATCTAAAGAAAGAATAAGAGCATCTTGAAATACCTCTACTGCAACAAGATTTGCTTCTTTACCTTTGTCTAGTTGTTGGTTCTCTTTATCCTTTGACCAACAATATTTCTTTGCATGTCCTTTCTTTCCACATTTCCAATAGGTAATTCCCTTACCTCTAGATTTAGATTTGCTATCCCTTGTTTTTGATTTCCCATTACTCTTACTCTTGGATCCTCCTTATGCCCCCGCTTTCTACATTGAAAGCATTCCCAGATGATGATTCCTCTGTACTCTTCCTACGAATTTCTTCATTCAAGATTATACTAACCACATCATCAAAATTTAAAATATTATTAACAGATGTTGTATTACTAACAACCATTACCAAGTTATCCCAACTATCAGGAAAATAACATAAGAATAAAAGTGCTTTCACTTCATCATCAAACAGAATATCAACTGATTTTAATTGATTTACAATAGATCAGAAATCATTCAAATGACTAGATGCAGATCCACCTTCATGCATCTTAGAACTAAATAGTTTCTTCATCAAATAAAATTTATTTGAAGCACTAGGTTTTTCATATAAATTAGCAAGAGATTTCATTAACCCTACCATAGAAGTCACTTCTGTAATATTGGAAGCCACAAATGTTGTCAGGACTCAATCTTATAGATCCCAAAGCCTTTCTATCAAGAATCTTCCATTCTTCATCATTCATCTTTGTAGGTCTAGACTTCTCATCCAACGGTAAATACAAATATCTTTGATACAGATAATCCTCAATTTGCATCTTCCATAATTGATAATTTCGGTTGTCAAACTTCTCTACCTTGTATTTGTTTTCTTTTGCCATTCTTTGTAGCTCCCAATCAATCAAAAACCCTCTCGTGAGTAAATTTGTCAACACATAAAACCATCAAACAAATCTCGATACCGGTTGTTGGGGTTAGCACATTAGTTATAGAGATAATATATCGGATCTAAACATACATGCAAATAAAAGCGGATATTCTACTAGCAAAAATACACAAAACAAGAGATATAAACCAACACCAAATTTAATGTGGTTCACCCGGTGGGCTATGTCCACCAAAAAATAATCCAATCTATTATCTAAAGCTTTGACAAGATATACATTGAAGATCTTCAATCTTTCACACCTCTCGGATGTACAATACTTTCTTTCACTCAAGCTTTTGCTTCTTCACTAAGAATTCTCTCTTTCACAATTATTCTCACACTAATCATCAACTTTTGCAAGTTCTTCTTAATTCTTACTTCTAAACCCTAGCTTTCATGCTTATATAGGCGTATACAAACTTAGGGCACTTAGCCATATAATTAAAATCAATAGATTTTCTTTAACACTAAAAATAGATCTAAATCCCGAGAGTTAATTAAAACATCCACACATAGGTAACTGACACCGGTTAGCCCTAAGTGATGCCGATTCCTCCTTGCTTGACCGATGTTAGTCCTTCTATAACCGATGTTGGTTACTATGTTTTTTAGCAAGTTTCATCGTATGCTAATCCAAAGTAATTGAGCTCCACAACTCAACATCTACAAACATAATGGTTATCATGTGCTCCCATATTTCCTCAAAATTACCCTTTATGCATCCAATTGCACCTAATTTGAATGGAATTTGATTAAATTTTCTCAAATAATGACAATCACTTGATAATAGTACTCACATATGCTCAAATTTTCTCAATTCTACATATAACTATCCATTTGCACCTAATTAAGAGCTAATCAAGTCATTTTTATCAAAAATGAAATTCAGATCACAAAATTATGAAAAATGGTGCTTCAATGTGCTTGATTTTCCCTCCCTCCCATTTCCATGCATCTACCTATTAAACATGGCACTTTGTTTATAGAAAACCTTAATTTTATTGTGATTTCCTGATTCTCCCCAAAGTTTCCACAATTTTCTCTAATTTATCATTAATTTGAACCCTAATTTAACACTAATTTCTCCTATTTGCCACCATTTCCCCTAAATTCCCTAATTCATCATTAATTTTGCACTAATTTCCATAATTGAAAACTATCTCGTACACTAATTTACCCTAATTTTACACTAATTACTCTAAATTTCCCACTTTTGCACTAGTTGCCCTAATTTTACACTAATTTTGACAATTACTCTAATTTTCTCTAATTCTCATAATTTCCCCAATTTGTCACTAATTTTCCCCAATTTTACGTTGTCTTTCCTAACTATCCTAATCTTACCTCAATTACCCAAATTTTACCCTAAGTAATTTTATCTCAATTTCCCCACTTTTTCACTAATTACATAATTTCCCCAAATTTTACATTGTTTGTACCTATAATTCCATAATTTTATGTAGAATTCCTTAATTTCCCCAATATGTCACTAATTTTATGTTGTTTGTCTTAATTATCGCAATTTTACCTCGATTACCCAAAATTTACCTTGAATAATTTTATGTCAATTTCCCCAATTTTCACTAATTGCGTAATTTCCCCAAATTTTATGTTGTTTGTACCCATAATTCCATAATTTTGTGTGGAAGGCCTTAATTTACCCATTTTTCCTTTTTCCATATTTTCCCTAATTACCCTAAGTGTTGGGAGGTCCTTTTACAACATAAGAATTTGTCTAATATTTTGTTTACTACGACTAATAATTCACTAATTGTACATGTTGTATCTTAATAGTCCAACAATACTATGTTGTTCCATGTTTTCTACATACATTTTCTTATATGAAACCATGATCAATACACACTTTTCTTTTGGCTGAAAACGGATAAAGTGGTATCAACACATATGAAGGGAATTTAATTTCTTTAGCTTGGGTACAGTTCTCCGAAATTTGATAAATAAGAATCGCCTAGTTTAGGTTGAGAGAGGGGATTCGGATTGAAAGTACATGAAGCCACTCTTGGAGGAATCATCTCATTTCTAATAATATAAAATATTTATCAATTTAAATATATTATTTGATTTATTTATAGTTTTTTGAGAATGTATAATGCACCCTCCTCTTCAAGGCCTACCAATGTTTTTTTCTAGCATCTTCATTAGCTAGTTCTATACCATTTTCCCATGCAAGGTCAACCACCATAACTTTCAATGAACATGGAGGCTTTGTAACCATTGTTAACAATGTGCCGAGAGATATTTTTCTACCTTGCTCTTCTTAAAGCGTGAA
Organism: Taxus wallichiana var. yunnanensis; assembly: GCA_018340775.1. Classification (NCBI taxonomy): domain Eukaryota; kingdom Viridiplantae; phylum Streptophyta; class Pinopsida; order Cupressales; family Taxaceae; genus Taxus; species Taxus wallichiana. Next base: position 603,711,132 of record CM031236.1, on the reverse strand, counting down.
TGTGGATATTGGTGCATCCTGGGCTTGATTGAATCGAGTAATTTACCTAAATTCCCTAATTTCCCCAATTACCCTTTCCCCATTTGACCCTACTTTTCCCAATTTTTCTCATTTTTATGCTTTTTACCCGATTTTGTCACTATTTTACCCTAACTTAACACTTTTTTTTTCAATTGGTCAATAATTACCTAATTTCCATAATTTGTCACTAACGTTAAGCTAATCGCCCTAATCTAATTTTGATTTGCCAAAAATTTACACTACTTTCATTAATCACCTAATTGTCACTAATTTTCCCTAATTTCTCCAGTTTTCCACTAATTGCCATATTTTTACACTAATTTTCATAATTAGCCTAATTTGTCACCAATTTGTCTTAACGTTACCATGATTCTCACAAGTTCTCCAATTTGTTACTAATGTCCCTAATTTTATACTACTTGACCTAATTTTACCCCATCCTCCTAAATTCCCATCATTTCTACTAATTTACCTAATGTTATGCTACTTGCCATAATTTTCTAATTTTACCTTAGTTACCATGTGTTCACCTAATTTTATGCTTATTTCCCCTTATTCACTATGACCTCAATTTTACTCGATTTCCCTATTTTTACACTACTTTTACCTCCATTTCCATAATCTTATAGTAAATGTCTCACTTTCCCCACTTTTCCCAAATTTTCTTAATCACCATGAGTGTGGGGAGATCTCCCTCAAAAGCATAGGAATTTTGTAATATTTTATGTGTTGAGACCAATAATTTGCTAGTTATACATGTCATATCTTAATAGTCAATAAAACTACGATGTTTCATGTTTTCCATATACATTTTCCTATATTGAACCACAATAAAGACAAACTAGTTTTTTTAGGTAAAAAGAAAAATATAAAAACATATCAACACACTTCAAGGGTATATGGTTGTTCCGCTTCAAAACTAGGTTAGTGAAACTTGACATGATAATATACCCAACTGAAGTTGAGGGATATTGAGGATTCAAAAATAAGTACACAAAATAAAACCTTGAGTATATGTATCATTTTTAATCATATAAAATATAAATCTAGTCTAGAATCTTATTTTATTTCTTGATGTTTTTTTGAGAATGTGCAATGCAACCTCCTCTCTAAGGCACGTTAATTATTTCCTAACATCTTCATTCACTAGATCAATGTCATTTTTAGTGCCATCTCCTCCATCATAATTTTTGTGGAAGCTTTGTAACCATTGTTAATGATGTGTTGTGGATATCTTTTTATTTTTTCCCTTACGAAACGGTGAATGCAAATATTAGTGGTTTTGGACTTGATTGGTTTACTAATTCCATAATTTACCCTAATTTCCCTAAGTTACCCATTTGCCTTAGTTTTATTATAATTTCCTCAATTTTCCATAGCTCCCCTAATTTAATATTATGTAGATTTCCACGATGTTGTATAGTTGAGAGAGAGACTTCTTGATTCAACATGTTGACATTGTTTTAACTAAATTTTCGACACAAAATATGTGTCCATCCTTTGGGGAAGCAAAGAGAAAGTTAAAAATCTATATAATATTAATTTGTCACTAATTTCCCTAATATAACATTAATTTCCCCAATTTGCTATTAATACATGTAATTTCCCTAATTCAACAATAATTTTACGATGTCGGGCATAATTTAAACCTAATTTTTCACACCAATTTTCCTAATTACCCCACACTTAATCTATTTTTCGTTAATTTCCCGAGATTTACACTAACTTCCATAATTACCCTAATCAATCACTAATTTATCATATTTATCCTAATTTCTCCAATTTGTCACTAGTTTAACTAATGTTATGTTGTTTGTGCTAATTATCCTAATTTTACCTTTATTTCCTTAATTTTATGCAATGAGGCAAGTCGACTCCAAATTAACCCTAAATTATTGAATGTTTAGGCCCGATTGGCCACGTTTGCATACCACATTGACCAAACAAGTGATTTATTTAACAAGGCATGTAAACATAATCAAATGAGGCCCAATTAACCATATATTATTATTTTTGGTGGGGTTAGGATCAATTGGACTTGTTTGAATACCCTAATCACCTTATTGGTTCACCGTAATATGAAAATGGGGCCAATCGAGTCCCAATCAACCCTAGATTATCTCATTTGGTGGGTTTGGGATCGGTTGGATTTATTTGTATATATAATTAAACTAATCACTTGATTGGTTCAATGGGCTACACAAAATGGGCTAAACAAGTCTTAATTAACCTTGTATTTTGTAGGTTTGTTTTGATTGGTCCTTTTTAAGAACAAAGTGTATTGAACTAATCGTTATAATGGTTCAATGTAGTATGGAAATGGGACTACTCAAGCCCTAATTAACCATAGATAATTGTGTTTGGTGGGTATAGGATTGTCTATCCATTTTTACATACACTATTTAATGAATCACTTTATTGGTTTAGTGGGGTGTATAAATGGGACCAATTAAGCCCCAATTAACCCTAGATTGTCGCATTTGGTGGGTTTTGGATGGATTACCCCTTTTTCATTGAGCTAATCCCCGATTGGTTCAATGAGGTATGCAAATAGGGTGAATAAATCCCTAATTAAACTTATATTATCACATTTGGTGGATTCAAGATTAATTAGTTAAACGTAGTATGAAAAAGGCCTAATTGAGCTTGAATTAACCCTAACTTATAGTATTTAGTGGGATTGGGCTCACTATCCCCATTTTGGATCCTTATTAAATCAATCACCCAATTGGTTCAATGTGGTATACAAATGGGTCCAATTAAACCCAAATTAACCCTAGATTATCACATTTAGTGGGTTTGGACTCAATTAACTCTAATTATGTACCCCATTGGCTCAACAAGGTATGCAAACTAGGCGAAGCAATCTCAAATTACATTTGGTGGATTCATGAATGATTGGCCTCATTTGTGTAACTCATTGAATCAATCTCCTAATTTTTTAATGTAATAAGAAAACAAGTCTAATTAACCCAAATTAACCATATATATTGAATGATTGACCCTATTCATGTACCCCATTGAACTAATCACCAAAGTGGTTCAACAAGGTATATAAATAGGGCCAATTGATGGGCTATAATATCGTGTTTGATGGGGTGGGATTGATTGGATCATTTGTATACCACATTAAACCAATCACATGTTTGGTTTAAATTAATATGTAAATAGAGCCAATTGAGTCCTAATTAACCATGCATTATTGTATTTTTGGGTTTGGGTTCGATTGGCTTCTTTATCTTACCATATTGAGCTAATCACTTGAATTGTTTAATGTGGTATGAAAGGGGGCAAATTGAGCCACACTTGACCCTAAATAATCACATTTAGTGGGTTTATGCTCAATTGCCCATGATTTTTACATCATCAAACCAATCGTCCGATTATTTCAATTCAATAAATAATTGGGGCTAACGAGCCCCAAAATTCCATAAATTATGGAATTTTGCGAGTTTAGGTGAACTAGTCCCATTTTCATACCCCATTGAGCTAATCACCCGATTTACTCAAAGCGATATATAATTTGGCTAATCGATCCCAGTTGACATTATATTATTGCACTTAGGGGTTTGAGCTTGATTGGCCTCCATCACATACACCATTGAGCCAACCACTTAATGGTTCAATCATGTTCACAATTGGGGCTAATTGAGCTCCACTTGACACCGAATTATTGAAATTGATGGGTTTGGGATCAATTAGCTCGATTACACACCCCATTGAACTATTTACTCAATCAGTTAAATGTGGTACACAATTAGGGCTAAACGAGACATAATGGAATTAGATTACTACATTTGGTGGGTTTGGGCTAGATTGGGCCCAATTATGCACTAGTATGAAAGGGGGCAATCAAGCCATAATTGATCTTAAATAATCACATTTAGTGGGTTTATGCTCAACTAGCCATGATTGTTACATCATTAAACTAATCGATTGATTAGTTCAATTAAACACATAGTTGGGGCTAAACGGGGCTCAATTGACCATAAATAATGGATTTTTTTGGGTTAGGTTAAACTGGTCCAATTTTCATACCCCATTGAGCTAATCACCCAATTTATTCTAAGCGATATATAATTTGGCTAATCGATCCCCAATTGACATTATATTATCACACTTAGAGGGTTTGAGCTTGATTGGTCTCCATGACATACACCATTGAGCCAACCACTTAATTGATTCAATATTGTTCATAATCGGGGTAAATTGAGCCCCACTTGAAATTGAATTATTGAATTTGATGGGTCCGGGTTCGATTGGATCCAATTACACACCCCATTGAACTATTTACTCAATTGGTTAGATGTGGTACACAATTAGGGCCAAATGAGACATAATGGAATTATATTACTATACTTAGGTGGGTTTGGGATAGATTGGGCCCAATTACGCACACCATTGAACTAATCATCTAATTAGTTTAATGTAGTATGTAATAAAGTGCGATTGGTGCCAACTAAGCCCAAATACAAATTAGATTGTCACATTTAATGGATTATGGATTGATTGGCCCCATCATGCACCACATTGAATTGATCAATTTATCACCAATGTGGTGCAAAAAAATACACCAATCAAGCTCTACTCCACACTAGATTGTTGTATTAAAAGGGTTTGCGATTCATTGGCCCTTTTTGAGTATCACATTGAAAACATTAATCAATTAGTTCAATTTTGTCCAAAATGAGGCCCGCCAATCCCTAAGCTTTATTAGATTATCGTATTTGGTGAATTAAAGCTTGATTGATCCCATTTTCTCACCAAATGGAGTTTGTTGATTGATCCACTCAATATGTTACACAAATAAGGAAAATTGTGCCATAATCTATATTAAATTGTTGTATGTAGTGGATTAAAACTTGATTGGACTTGTTCACACATCTATGAACCAATTACTCAATCAATTTGAGGTGGTGCTCATATGAGGTCAATCCAACCCTAATCTACACTATATTGTCACATTTAGTGGTTACGAGATTAAGTGGCCCTATTTATACACCACATTCAACTAATTCATTGATTTGTTCAATGTAGTACATAAATGGGTCCAATTAATCCCTTATCCACATTAGATTGTTACATTTTATAGATCAAGAATTTATTAGCCCTAAATCACACACTGTGTTGAACCGATCAATTGATTTATTCAATGTGGTGTATAAATGAGGTCATTTATTTTGTTCCACATTAAAATATCACATTATGTGGATTTAGGGTTGATTAGCCTCATTTCAACATTACATTTAGTTGATTGATTCAATATGGAGCACAAACATGATAAATTGATCTCTAATATGCATTATATTATTGTATTTGGTGGTATATAACTCGATTAGTCCTCACATACCAAATTAAAATGATTAATTGATTGGTTCAAAATGGTGTCGAAACAAGGCCAATTGAGCACTAATTGACATTTTATTGTCTCATTCTATGGACTATGACTTGATTGGCCCCATTTTCTTACCATATTGAGTCAATTAACTAATTAATTCAATGTGTTACATAAACATGGACTATTGAGCTATAATCCATATTATATTGTTTTATTCATTGGATCAAGGATCTATTGGTCTTATTCACGTACTAAATTAAACCTCAATTAGGGACAATCGATACCCATTTAACATTATATTTATCACACTTAGTGGGTTTAGTCTTGATTGGCCTCGGTTAATTACCTCAATAAATAAATTATCTAATTGGTTCAATGTTGTACACATTTAAGGCCAATCGAGCCCAAATTAACTTGAATTGTCAAATTTTATGGGTTTAAGATTGATTGGTTCTAACGCATACTCCATTAAGCCATTCACTCATTTGGTTTAATATGGTACGTAGTTAGGGCCAATCGATCCTTGATTAATTTGATTATTTCATTTAATGGGCTTAGGCTCAATTAGACCCAATTACATAACTCGTGTAGCTAATCACCTGATTGCTTCAATGCAACATGTAATTGAGGCCAATGGAGTCCTAATCCAAATTAAATTGTCATATTTAGTGGATCAGGGATTGATTTCACCCCATCATACAACACATTGAACTATTCGGTTGATCAATTTAATGTGGTGCAAAAATTGGACAATTAATCCCTACTTCATATTATATTATCACATTAGAAGGGCTTGGGATCAGCTAGACCTTTTTAAGCATTACATTGAATTGATCAATAGATCAATTCAAAATGGTGCAAAAATGGGGATGGTTGATCTTTAATCCATATTATATCACCTCATTCAACGAATCAAATATTGATTATCCCCATTTACTCACCATATTGAGTTGATCAATCAATCAACTCATTGTGGTGCATAAGTTCATGTTCAAAAAGAAAGAAAAAACAAAAATATTAACTAGAAGTTTAATTATTGCATCTTCATCAGATATGGAAATTAGGTAGGCCTCCCTATATATGGCCTTACTAGATAAAATAATATATATAGAGAAGGGGAGAGGAGGGCCTCACTAATATCTTATTCCAAAAGGGTATATACATTCCCAAGGCCTAAATTATCCATATGGGACAACTTCAATTTTTTTATGGGACCTATATATCTACATGGAGTAGACAACAACATTTTAGATTAAATCTAGATTCAAATACTAGATATTAATGGAGGGGAAAGGAAGGCAACATCCTTCTCTAGTGGAGGATAGGACGAGTGAGAATAAGGGAATTCTTGGTTAGTTCATTAGGAAATGAGTGAAATGAAAGGGTACAAGTCACAAAGTCTTAAATTAGAGAAGGTAATGTATAACTAAAATTTGGCCTTAAGAGAATTGAATAGGATTCTGTGCAAGAGTGTGTGTAGTAGAGAAGCTGAAATGAAACATTCAAAGGAGAAGCCAAAAGAAGATTCAAAAAGAGTGTGGGATTACTTAGAGTATGAAGAGACTATATCGAGTATGAATTTGCTGATGAAGAAGAGGCAAAAGAGGAGGAAGAAGAACCTAAAACCTCTACATAGAGAAGACAAGAAAATGTGCATAGACCACTAAAAACATATAGTCTAAATGACTTCCATTATGTATTTTCATTTTTAGTAAATGATGGTGATGATCCCAAAACCGTGCATAAAGATTTAATTTACAAGAAAGGAATGTTTAAGAAGAAAGCCATGGAAGAGGAGATTGGGTCTATAGATGAATGAGACTCAACATATAGTAAAATTGCCTCCTAGAAGAAAACTTGTGGGTTACAAGTGGCTTTTTAAGACAATTTACAATTCCCAAAGGTAAATAGGAGAAGTATAAGGATATCTTGGTTGTGAAATGATTCTCTTAGGTGGAGGGAGATAAATACCATGAGGTGTTCTATCGTATTACACAATTGAATTTAATTAAATTCATCCTAGCTATTTCCATTGGATATGATCATGGGGTAGATCATATGGATGTTAAAGCAACATTTATGCATGGGGAAATTTAAGATGAGAACTATATGATGCAACCTAGAAATTTAATAGTCAAGAGAAAAGAGGACATGGTCCACATCCTGAAAAAGTCTTTATATCAATTAAAACAATCACTAAGGATGTGGAATAATGTTTTTATAGCCATGTGTATAAACTTGGCCTTATGCATAGTGAGGTGGATCCTTACATGTACTTCAAATAAGAATGAAATACTTTTTTCATTATAGTTCTCTATATAGATGACGTCTTGTTGATTGGAAATTGTAAGGCAATGATCAAGTAGGTGAAATATCAACTATCTATATGGTTTGACATGAAATATATTTATGCTAAAAATTCATTTTGTTCATCTAAATTACATGAGATTGCATAAAAAGTAATTTCTAGTTAAACTTGAAAAAGTATGTTGAGATGTTATCGGAAAAGTTCAAGATACTGAAAAAAAAAACTGTTTGCACACCTTTCCAAGTTGGTCATAATATATTTGCTATGAAATCTCCAAATATGTAAGAGGATATCAAGGAAATGATTCAAGTTTTATATGTGAGCGTAACCATAAACTTGATGTATGCAATGGTCTACATAAGATCCAACATTACACACACAATGATATTTGTTAGCGATTATATTCCGTCCAACAAAGGAGCATTAGATTGTGTTGAAGCCAATTTTAAAATATTTATGTGGAATACATGACCATAAATTTTTTTATCCGGGAGATCTTTATGAAAGAAATAAAAAAAGTTTACAAAGATTAGTGGACTCTAATTGGGGTGGAGATATGGATATGTGTAGTGCTACCAATGGGTATATTTTTAACTTATTCGATGTAGTAGTAAAATGGATGAGTAAGAGTCAAGAAAGTGTTGTAATATCCACCATTAAAGAAAAATATGTGATAGATACTCATGCAAGAAAGGAATTGGTTAAATTTCAGATATTATGTTCCGCCATTGGGTTCCATCAAAAAGTGGCAAGGATAGAATGTGACACATAGAATATGATATATCTAGAAAAGAACCCCGAGTATCACTCTAACACAAAGCATATTAATGTGCAATATCATTTCGTAAGGGCAATGGTGGGAAAATATAAGATACATATAGATAAGGAATATATTAGTCTAAATGTATTAGATTCATTAAATAAGGTAGTGGCAACTAAGAGGTTCTCTTAGTGTAGGAAAAAAATGGGTTTGGATGCCCGTATCTCCCAAAATGTGTGTCTGCTGTTCTACCTTTATGCAAAGTTTTCAACAAGTGGGATAATGTTGGGAATGTTTAAAATTTTCATAACATTACACACATTTTATTGCATAGGGGCCAGTGTTGTACAAGATTACACAACACTAATGCACAATGAAGGCTTGTGTAGAGGCATGTGTGCATGTGTATGGGAACATGGGAATTACGTGTGACTTGCATAATGTGGTTTAGAAGGCTATGAAAAACATGGGTGGTGCACAAGGATATATGTAATAAAAATGCATAGTGTGAGTTGCATTATGGTGCAAAGAGGCTATGTGTAGCATTGGAATGTAACAGTTGATGTGTTTTCAACATTTGTCGATTAGGATATACGACTAGAGGTGTGATGCAACATTCAAAGAATATTTGAGATATGGCGCGTGAAAATATATGTATTTAATGACTATTGGTGGTTAGATAAAATCTCATGATATTTTGTAAGTAAACCGATACATTACTTTAAAACACATGACTTCTTTTTAAACATGGATATTCCTATGCATAAAACAAGGAGAAACAATTGTAGACAACTATTACGGTTATTGGCTTTGAATGTTATATATACCAACCATGCCTAGGATTGATAGATACACAATAAATGATAACTATTGTAGTTTCATTGTATTTATGTATGGATTGTTAAATTAATATCATCGAGTCTTGTTTTAGACCTTGTTTTGTTTATAAGTGGGTTAAAATATAATTTAATAATAAATACTTTTATTAGTTATCTATTAGAAAAGGATTTCGAGGGGATAAACATATGTCTACATCTCATTTGATATTTCTTTTTGTTTATATTTTTAGCATCGTTGCTTCTCATAACACACTCATTGGTAGGTTGTATAGCTCATTTATTTCCATTTTTTTGGCATTTCATTGAATCAAATATCATTATTGATTTCTAGCATTGTAGATATGTAGGTGATTTTTATCTTAGTTACTACAGGTTTCCTCCATGGATACATTTAATCATTGATCATTTTCTTGTGTCTACGATGAAATCCTTTAATGTCATTCATGTTACATTCGACCACAAAATATTTATTTCACGGTCTCATAAAATTTGAGAAGCGAGGTTCAATGGATATCAATTTATGTTTCTTTTGTATAGTCATGCCTAAATAAGACCAAACACGGAAAATATTCATGGAAGAAAAAACTAGAAATAATGTTTGGGTTGTTAGATGAATGTTAGAACAATCCATTCCCAATTATATAAGTATTGGTATATTATTTCTTATTATATCTACACAACTTTGTTTAAAATTTTATATGTATTAAGTTTTCGTTTTCTATCCGTTATTTGATAAGTTTGTCTAAACTTAAGTTTCATGTGTCTTTATGAGAATATCTTGTTCTATAGTCTTAATTTATTAGAAATTGCAAACGATGAAGCAATATAGCTATTAAATACATTATAATGTAAATTATAGTGTTTATAGAGTACATGTCTTAGTAAATGTATGGTTAGTTCAATGGTGAGAAAAGCTATGTTAATGGCTAGTCCAAAAACTATGGTTAGAAAACTACTACACTATACTACACTCTATACTTTAAAAAGTAATGGATAACTAATGAAATGACCTTGGATGAAGACCATGTTTATAATTATTTGGTTTGTGATAAAATCTTGATGAGTGGTATATGGATATATGATATGCTTCAAAATTTCTTTCAAATAGATGTTTTCCATTAAATGAGAATAGAGGGCTTCATTTTCATTCTTAAAAAATCGGAGTAGAATGGTTTCGTTTTCATTCTTAAAAAGTAAATATGGATACATAATTTATATCAATAAAATCAAGGACTTATTATTCGTGTTTATTATAGTTTAAAGGTAGTCTATTTTTTTGTTCGATAAATGCTTTTTTGAGGAGTTATGAACAAGGTGTATTTGTGAGGTTTTGAACCTAGGTAGGGTTGGACACATTTAAAGGTAGTCTATTACTATGATAGTTAAACTGAAATAAACTAAAATGAAACTAGAATAAATCCAAATGAAACTATTAATAAAGGTAGCATATATCAATGGTCACATATAACATAGATATAATACTTTGAAGGTATCATATTCAACTTGTCAATCGACATTATTGCAAATAAATAAATTTGCATAAGGAACACATTCCACATTCATTTGAAAACATTTTTTTAGATGGATAAATAGTCAAGTACATAATATTACAATTATAATGCACATTCATTTGAAAACATTTCTTTACAAGGATAAATAGTCGATTACATAATATTACAATTAATTGTGATGCACCATTTTCTCAATACTAGTCATGAATTTTTAGTTTTATTTCAAACCATTCCATTATTATTAGAAAAGTCATTTTTTTCTAAGATAAACTTGTTCAATCATTTCATTGCTACTAGAAAATTAACTATGCCCAAGATGAACTTGCTCAACTTGTTGAAACATGCCATTGTAGCTAGAAAGTCATTTTTTCCAAGATGAAAATTCTGCAATAGTGTCATTGAATATGGAAAATTATTTCTTCCCATTCCAATTCCACAAGAAGATGACAGTTTTGAGTTTTGGTCTCCAATATTGATTGCAACATTTTGACATGTTTCCACTTGTTCCCAACACTTATATACGAGATTCATTCATTGTGTTAATCCAAAATTATTAACTACATAAATGACTAATAAACTATAGTAGCCAAAATTAGGACCTAAGGAACTTAGAAATAATCAATTGATATTCATTCCAAGATAATCCCATTTACCCATTAATTTACTTAATTCAATGGCATCTTGTTCAAATTTTACACTCTGATTCTACTAGGTCACCTTTGCTTGTCTTTCAACTTTGAAATTTTATAATCAATTCACCATTTACAAAACATATCCACAAACTTGTAGGAATTCACCTCATATATTTCATCTGCATGTCTCAAGTTAGGACTAGAAAAATCACTTCACAAAGGACATAATTGAATGATGTTTTTGTCTAAGGTCAAAAATTATATCCATTATACTTACATCGATCAAATTTTCAAATGCACAAGTTACCCTAGTTGGATTAGGGTTAATTGAGTGGGGAATAATTCACAAAAGTCACATATATAAACACATGCACCCTAACTTAATAGGGTAATATAGGGATATCACACTCAAACACACTTTAAGAAGAATTTTTGGCCCTTATCATTGAAGTATCAAATCCTTAGAGCACCTTGTAATAAGCTACATGTTTGAAAACATCCGAATCTTCTACCCTATATCACTCTCATGTGTCATAACCACAACTAAAGATCATTTCCAAGTGTTGAATACCATATTAGGATATTGAAAAAATATTTTTTATGAACATTCACACACAATCACCAAGAGGGATAACTAAATAAGCCTAAGGCCCTTTCAAGGTATTTTTATACATAGTAAACACAAAACAATTAGGTGGATTGATGAGGTCAACATATCTCATTAGACTAACCCCATTTTATAGGTTAAAAAGCAAGGAGTAAGGGTTTCAATAAAGGATAATCCATTTGTCGGCATAAAAGTGTGATCTTCAGATTATGATCATATATTCCAGATCCGGGAACACAGCACACCATGTATTATAATTGAGCTACCTATTAAAACACCAAAGAATACAATTGGCTAAAGGAGGAAAAAAATCACTAGGTTTTTTTATATCGTATTGGGTGATTCTATCCAGAACACATTTTTAGATCCCTAAGATTTTAAAACACATTGAAAATACTCTTTGCAAATTATTGTCACAATTTTAGATCTTTGTCACATCTCTATAATTAGTAGAATAATGTAATATTTATAACGCTAACCATAGTTTCCTTTATATATATTTTAGAAGTGATGTCTAACTATATTTTATCAAAACACGATTTAGGATTTGTTGTAATTATAATTTTTACTATTTTTTAAAAATTAAATCATCATTATACCTTGAAATAATTAATCTTAGTTATATTACACCTAATTTGATATTTACATTTACATACGCAACCTACATATTTAGTTATTTCCTTGACATTATTATATCTCATTCCATCATTATTGATTTTAGGCCTAATATTTCTCCTTTTATGGTTTTTAAAAACCCTCCCACCTTTTCATAATCAAATTCTATCTTGTTATACCATATAAGCAAGTGAAATCTATTATCCTAACACATTAAAGTTCTCGGTAAAGTCAAAATCACATAGACTACATATCAATACTCTTAACTCCTCTTTGTTCTAATAAGATGGAATATATCACATATACTCATGTGACTTATCTTATTGAATTTTATTCTAAGAAAATTGAGGGTGATATTGTGTATGTTCATGAAAATACTAGGTACATTAAAAACGAGAATGTTGTCACTGAGACCATGTTTGGTCATGAAGGTGACCAATATGACACTTATAATAATGATTAATATTCTATTATATAATAAAAACTACATATGATATAAATTTATACATTCACTTAGACCATCAAATATTAAAAATAACATTGATATTTGATGCGGGAACATTACTGAGGAAAATGGGTTATCCTATTAAAGTTACATTTTTCTCGTAAGTGTGAATATACACAAGGTAGAAGAGCATAAGGATGGAGCATGGAGTGTGTGGTGCAATAGACTACGGGTTGTGTGGGAGTGTGAAAAAGCTTTACATTGTGGTTAGATGATGGAAAAGCGTGTGTCTAGGATTAAAAACGAAGGGTGCACAATAACATGCATAGTTTTGATGAGGATATGACATAGTTGGTGTGCACATAAGTTTTGATGAGGATATGACATAGTTGGTGTGCACATAATTTTTGGAAAGGATGCGAGAAATGATAAGTATGGTTATTGCATAGAATAAAAAGGATTTTGTGTGCCTCCTTTTGGGTTAGTGTACGAGGGTTTAACATAATAAGAGAATTAGATAAAGTAAATTATATGGAAAATATGAAAATCAACTACCAATGACACATGTGATTCACATAAGTAAGATGATCTAAGAGTATAAAGAGTACATAAAGGAAGGCCAAGACCTGTAAAATGAAATAGATAAATTCTAAGTCTGTCAAGGTTTGAGTTATGTCAAGTGGAAGGTATGAATGGAATGCTACAATATTGCAATAAATACAAAAAGTGGAGCTACATGCCTATGTAGACCTAATGAGGCAGGGGTACTTGTCTATAGGAGTGCTACATTGAAGTCATATGCATTTTGGTAGTTCTACAAAACTTAGACAAAGATGAGTACTTTTATAGTAAACCCTTACATCCTAAGAGTACTTGTAGGAGATGTTTTTGCATCAAAATGTGGTGTTATAGGTCTAACATAGCCTAACAAGGTAGGGGGAGCTTGTTATGTCTCTCAACTAGGTGATCTAAAAGGTCTAGAAGGTGACAAGGAAAAAGTTCATGTGTTTTGCAAGTAAAATGGTTGAGACATGCATTCTACGTATAGTCAATAATCTATGGAAGACTAAGATAGTATGCTACAGTGCGAATTATCTCATCAAAACAGGGGGAACACGTTTTGGTTTTGAATTAAGTATGAAGAATGTCAGAAGGATTGCAAAAAAATGAAGGATGATCACATGTATCGTGGCTTGTTGAGTAGGTATTTTATCGAAGAAGAGTGATATGACATGCAAAAGAGGTAGAAAACATTGAAGAAGCTTCTCGGCAGTAGTGATAAAGTGGTTGAGCCATTCTCATGGCTTGAAATCAAGGTAAGAAGCCTAATTTTTGTACTTTATACTAGAGAAGGATGGTCTAGGTCTAGGGGAGAAATAAGGTGATGTTTCATGGTGCGTATGGGTGTACAGAGCTTGCTAAAGTTATTCTAATTTGAACTAAAGATTTGGTTTAGGGATCTTAGCCCTAAAGGAGGTATGTGACCAAGGTATGCAAGAAACAAGTCAAGTATGAGCCTTATCAAGTTGGGATGGACCAAGAAAGAGGTAAGATGGTGTTTTAAGCCCTAGTTAATGATTTTTGGCATGTATGAGTTCATGTATGCTTCTACACAAGGGGAGTTAAGTGGTTTCAAGCTATGTAAAGTTGTTAAAAACAAAGCTTAAGGAAGAAATGACAAGTTTTGAGCTAGTTTGAAGACTTTGGTTGATGTTTCCAACCAAGAGGTGATCATGTGAAGCTAAGGAAGATGAAGTTCACAAAAGTACAAGTATGCTTTGTCATTAATGAAAAAAGGGGAGAATAACTAGGTGGTTTTCCATCAATGACAAAGGGGGAGATTGTTGGCATGTTGAGTTTTAGGTGTTGTCATTGATGTAAAATATCATTAATGACAAAAATGATGATGGATAAGAGTCAGAGTATGATTAGTATGATGATGACATGGAGTTTTAGGTGGTTTCATGATTGCATGAATGGATTCGGTGAGATTGGCTTGGTCAGCAATCTTAGTCAGGTGACTTAGCTAGCCTAAGTGATGGAGCATGGTGAGTGGAGCTACATAGTGACTTGAGGAGTATGGTAGCAACTTAGAGAGAATTTTGGAGAATTTTTAAGTACTCACATGAGTTTCAAAGTGCAAGTACAAGTGGAATACCTTGGGTAAAATTTTAGTGGAAAATTTTCGTAAACTTGCGAATATTAGGGATTTTGGAAATTGGAAATGGTGAATTTTTAGTAGTCGGTCACGCCGCCTTGGGTTTGCCAAAAATTTCAGCCGACAATTCATTTGTATGGGTCAATTTTCCTACTATTTATATGTAAAAATTAACTTATACATGTATTCGTCGAGGTATAATACATATCCTGGGGTTCTAGGGGGTACCGTTTAATAATGACATCCAACAAAGAGTGATTGCCCATCCAACTTAGGTTAGATAGACAACCATTGTCTTCGTCAACCTAGGTTGGACGACAAATGATAGATGACCATCTAACCTGGGTTGGACGGTCGTCCATTTTTGTTGTCTAACCTAGCCATCCAACCTCGGTTGGACTATAGATAATGTATGACCATCTAACCTAGGTTGGGCCGGTTGTAGGTTAGACAATAGATGATGGAAAATCGCCCAACCTAGCCTGGTCAACTAGGTTGGACAACTGGGTTGGATGACTGAGTTGGGCAATTTGGGGTCGACGGTTGGATTAGATGGTTGGGTTGGGTGGTTGGGTTGGATGGTTAGGTTGGACGGATGGGTTGGATGACTAGGTTTGATGACTAGGTCAGATGACCATCCATTGTCTACCTACAATCTAGGTGGACACCATCCAACCTAGGTTATGCAACACATGATGGACGACCGTCCAACCTGGGTTAGATGATCTTCCATTGTTTGTCATCCAACCTAGCCATCCAATGGCCGCGTCTAAGCCAGCCGACGGCAACCGGGTTAGGGACAAATGATACAATGGAAGACTGCATCTAACCAAGTCAGATGATTTTTCCATCGCGTCACCGCACAACCGGTTGGATGGAGTCCAACCTAGGTCAGACGGTGAGAGGCGATGGATGATAGTCCCACCTAGTTGGCTTTGCCACAAAATGGTTTTTTAGAAATTTACCACCAATTCTAAAATAATTTTTTGGAGGGGAGTCTTAAAATGAACCACGAAGACCTTGTTTCAGGAGCTCATATAGACCAAGTCTAGGTGCTTGGAGACCAAACGAGGCATGAGAATGAGTTACAGAGCCATGTGAGCTCATAGAGGAATGAATGGGTATCATAAATGTTGAATCAAGTGTGTTAGGGCCTTTTGGAGAGGTTTCATGATGAGGTATGAGGTTCTTCTATGATGACCTAACTTAAACCATGCAAAACCCTAAGGGCTAGTCATGCAAATGAGATGGGTTGTGAAGATGAAGACCTATTTGAGCTAACATGATGATTGGAGATGGTGCACAAGGGTGTCCTAGAGGTGTGAGAAAAATTTCAAGTCATTCTAAAAATATTTTGCAAGTTATGATGTTTTAGGTGAAATAGGGTCTAAGAAAGGGTGTTTTCTAGCTCGAATTGCAACTTATGATGCTCACCATGAATTGTGTGATTTGCATGGGACATTTTGGATTTCATGGATTTTTTTAAATTTAGCTAAGAGTATTTCACAAAAATAATGATGTCATTTCATTGTCACATTTTTATGAGTGAATGTTAAGAAAGGTAAAATGTTTTTATGAGTTTGAAACCCTAGGTCTAGAGCGATGGAGAAGATATTCATTGATTTCAGGTTGTAGAGGACTCTTCCATATTTCTAGAAAGGTATATTAGTGCTTGTGATTGTATGTGGGCCCCACCTAAAAATGATTGTTTATGAAGAAGTTTAGTTTGTGACAAAGTTATCCAAAGAAGGTGATGAATAAATTGACATTATTTTTAGTCAAGGAGTAATTGATGTTCATGATGGTTTTAGATCATGGTTGAGGTCCTAGAGGGAAAAGTGTGCCCTATTTATGAAGACTTGTCTTAAGGAAGTTTTGGAGCAATTTCAGAGATGTGACTTATCAAGGCCTTCCACTTGGATTTGGAAGGAAATGTAAGATGTTATGGAAAGATGATTCAGAGATATTTTCAATGGTATAAGGTTTGTATCTTGATGATGAGGTTTGATAGGTGAACAAGCTCAATTTGTGGAGAAGAAAATTGTTTGTTTATCAGGACAAAATTACTTTGGCTAGAAGATGGAGGTAGAAGAGGCATGAGATGGATTAGTTTATGCTTGATATTAGTTAAAGAGTGAAGAGGGATGAATTTTGTTAATAGTGAAGGCCTTTGGAGGTCTTGAAAGTGACAAAAAGGGTACGAAATAGTTGAGTTCCTAAAGCCGCTTTCTTAATGACTTAGTTTGGTGAAGAGGAAAGTTGGTGTGGTTTGCATGTATAGATGTTTCATGAGATATAACAAGCATGGATGTGATCTACAAGTAAATGGATTTCCAATTAGTGGTTACATGACATAGTTGATGTGTTTTGGTGGTTCTTGAGGCCCAAAGGTGAAGAATGGTTCATGGAAACAATTGTTTTGAGAAGGATATGAGCGTTCTTGAGTGATTTATGAAGAATTTGATTGGTGAAAGATAATTAACGACCATGTATGATGTTTTTATGTCATATTTTACATGTGTGAGTGATTTGGGAGCTTGAATAATCATGGTAATGGTGTTTGTGATCTTTGATGAATCAGGTGATGAGGTTTTGAGCTCTTTTTGAGCTTGTTTGGTGCATTTGAGAATGATCGACCTACATGGGTCCATTATGAATGTTTTTATGAATTTATTGGTATGTTTTTAAGATTTATTGGTTGAGATAAATGTTCTAGACCAATTTACTTCATGTTTTGATTTGAGAAGGATATAAAGTGCACATTTTAGTTCAAATTTGAAGTAGTTAAGTGAGAGGGAAAAGTGCGACCCAAGTGTGAGTGTGAAACAAGCATGAAGGAATAATTTCAGATTTGAGATTTTTTTTTAAAGTTTGAGGAATGTTAGAGAGCATGTGTACAAGGGTTTGATGCAAAAATAAGTCCATGAAAGAAGAAGAAAGAGCGAGCTGGGTGAATGAGGGTTTGAACAAAGGTTTGAAGGTGTGTGAATTGAATTAGTGATATCTATCAATTGTTGCAGCAATAATAATTTAGAGATATTCATTAAAATTTGGTTGAGTGGGTGCTTGATCATATTATTGGGTTTTAGCCTCCTTGAGGAGTTGGTGCTTAATTAAACTAGGGGTTGGTGCTCCTTGTAGGGTTGGTGCTCTACTAAACTAGGGGTTGGTGCTCATTGTGAAGTTGGTGCTTCACTAAACACTTATGATTTGTGTAATATAATCAGAAGTTTCAGTGGGTTTTCTTACCCTTGAGGGTTTCCCACATACATTGATTTGATTGAATGCTAAGGACACATTAATGAATGATTAAATGGTTTATGGTTTAAATAAGAAAATATAAAATTGGTTAAAGTTTTGTAAGGGCTGATTCAACCCTCTCTTAGTTCATTATGCTTCCAACAAAGTTGAGATATTTGTGAGAGAATTAAGATACTAGTAGAGTGTCAAATGTGAGGCAACTAGTCAAGAAACAAGATACAACTAATATTAGACGGTATTGAAGGTGTAGTGAACACAATAATAATGGGTGTATTAGAACAAGTTATGAATGAGATTAAGGGTGTAAATACCTAGCTAGAGGTTGTTAAAGATGATTGTAGAAGAGGATTTATGGCTCAAGATTTGTAGAGTGATGATGAAGAAGATGAAGGTAAAGAAAATGAAGAAGAAGAGGTTGCAGAAAGTGGCAATGCATAAATATTAAGGGAAATATAAAAATGGATTGAGGAAAATGAATTGATGTTCCATATTTCTTAGGAAGATTGGAACTAGAAGAGTTGGTATACTAGATTACTAGCATGGAATAATAATTTGATTTTGAAGAAATCAAAGACCCAAAAGGAGTGAAGGTGGTGAAATCAAGTGAAAGAGCACAAAACCTTATGATGTAAAAATATTCAAAATGAGTGTTTAAAAAGAGGAAAAGGCAATCTGCATGATGTAATGGTTTCCAATATGAAAGGAAAGTTTTTACTCGCTGAATACCAAATGAAAATTTCCAAATGGTTACAAAACTTGAGACAAAAGTGGATGTTAGGTGATGTCTATATAGAGGAGTTCTATTGAATCACAAGTTGATCTAGCCATGTAGAGGTTAACCAAGAAAAGGTCACAAGGTATGTCAATGGTTTGAGATTTTACATTTAGGAAGAGCTAAGTCTCATGAGGATTTACAAAATGGAAATAGATATTAGTTGGTGCTAAAGGCCAAAATTCAGATTCGAGTGTAACCTAGAGAAGAAAGTGCACAAGATTCAAAGTGTAGTTGAGAGAAGAGACCAAAATGTGTGTGAAAGAGAGAGAAATAGTTATGGACATACCAAACATCAAGACAAAACAAACAATAATGTGTAGATGCACACATAAAGAATTACACAAGAAGGAACATTATACTTGTCACATGGACACATAATATTTAGTCGAGGAAGGGGAAATATATTCTTTAGAACTTGTTTCAAGTGCACACAAGTAGGACATCGTGCATATGAACGTCTAAAGCATGTAAAATGATGTGGTAAGTAGGCAAATATAAGGAAGCATACATATAACACATGAAGATGTAGAGTCCATAGGATCAAATGAACATTTTGCACAACCAAAATGTAGAGAATCCTTGATAACAAGGTAAGTGTTGTTGAAGATTGTGTAAAATGAAGACGAGTCAGTGCAAAGGAAGTATTTGTTCAGGAAAATATGTAAGTGAGGAGACTACTATTGCAAGATGATTTTAAAAGTGGTAACATAAATAATTTGGTATCTTGTGATATGGTAGATAAGTTGGGTCTGAAGAATATTGTACATCCCACCCCTTATAAGGTTTCCTAGTTGTAGAAGGGACATCAAGTCTTGGAGAATGATCTAATTCTTATCAAGTTTTCTATTAGGAATGATTGTTATGAATTGATGTGTGATGTGATGCATATGGATGTTTACCATATATTATTAGGAAGGTTGTGGTAGTATGAATGGAAAGTAATTCATTATGGACGTACAAATGGTATTCACATAGAAAAAGGATGTGTATAAGTTCAACTTGCTACCTTTGGAAGATAAGGATGAAGGAAAAGTGTGTAGTGAAGTGTGTGCAAGAGTATTAGTTGTGTCAAGAAATTAGTTCTTACAAGAAGTTGAGAGTGAAAAGGATTGTTTTACACTGTGCCAAAAAGAGTGTGTAAAGAGTGCATAGAAGAAAATAAATTCTTGAAGGAAGTGCGTGGACTATTGGATGAATTTATGGATATAGTGGTAGAATATTTTCCATAAGGATTGTCACTAATGCATACTATCATTCATCAAATTGAATTGATAATCAGGTCAATTATTCTAAATAAAGAACCATATAGAATGATTCTCAAGGAGAATGTAAAGTTAAAGTGCCAAGTACAATAATTTTTAGATAGAGGCTTAGTTAGGGAAAGCTTAAGCCCATGCATGGTACCCACAATAGTAGTATTTAAGAAAGGAGTAGAATGACACGTGTGTGGACTCAAGAGCCATTAAAAGATAAAAATCAAGAATACATTCCCATTTCCAATAATGAAAGACTTAATGTATTGTATCGGTGATGCACAATAATTTTCCAAGATTGACTTGAAGAGTGGTTACCTTTAGATCTGCATCGAGAGAAGGAAGCAATTAGAAAATTCAATTCAAAAGAAAGTAAGGGTTATATTAAAGGTCATGATTCCATTTATGTTGACTAATGCCCGAAAACTTTTATGAGGTTGATGCATGAAGTGTTAAAGCCATTTCTTAGAAAATTTGTGATTGTATATCGATAGACTTTCGATGTTTAGTAAGAAAAATGAGGAACAAAAAGTATTTACACAAGGTAATTAAGTGCTTATAGGAGGATATTTGTTGATAAACATAATTGAGTGTATCTTTATGCATGAATACTTAGTATATTTGGGTTTTGTGATATCCCAAGAAGACTTGTGGACGGAACAACAAAAGGTAAGTTCAATAAAGGAAGTGGCCATCACTAGGAATGCGATTGAGAACAAAAGTTTTCATGGAATCACAAGCTTCTATAGGAATTTTAGTGATGTATGTGTAGTGATCATGGAGACGATGAGGGTAGATCACAAAGAATTTATATGGATGGAAGAAGTGGAACAAATATTCGAAGAGATGAAGTAGAGAATTAAAGTCCAACAAATGTTGTTGTTGCCAAGTTTTGAAAAATAATTCAAATGAATTGCAATGCAAGTGGCATAATTTAAGCTAGGAAAGAATACCCATAGCCTACTTTAGTGACAAATTGAATGACACCAAGAGGAGATATAATTTATATGACTAGATGTCTTATACTATTGTACATGTATTAGATAACTGGAGGCATTATTTGTTGCCAAAATATTTTTTCTTATACACAGATTACTAGGCATTGTAATTCATCAATATTCAAGTAAAGATGAATCAAAGGCATATGAAATGAATATAGTTTTTGTAAATTTATTATTTTGTGTTGAAGCATCAAAGTGGGAAATAAAATAAGCTTGTAGACACGTTAAGTAAGATAATTTTTTTGAATGATATGCACATAAAAGTCATGGGGTTTGACATAATGAAGGATTGTATGTGCAAGATGAGTATTTTATGGATGCATGTGAAGCATGTATATAACTAACATGGGTGGACATGACACTATGGCTAGATTATTTCATCCAAGATCAAATGTTGTTCATAGTAGCACAATTGTGCACACCAAGAGGGTCAATGCACAAGAAATTGATTAGAGAGAAGCATAATGTAGGTTTGGGAGGTCACTTTAGAGGTGGGAAAAAATAGTACAATTGGAGGAGCATTAATATTAGACAAGGATGAATCTAATGAAGATTCCTATCATTTAGGTTGGATTTTTCAGAGTTTGGGAAACATCGAGTTCAAGGGAGAATGGATGGAAAAGCGCAGCAACGAACACTTGGAAAGGCCACTGACGAGAAGTTAAGAGGGTTCGCAGACACAAAAAATGGAAAGACTGGTCACGGCCTAGCCGCGGGGTTTTTGGGTTGACGGGGGTGAGATCGGTAATGGTGGTTGGGATAAGAAGGTGGAGGAGCAGAGCCCTAATCCTAGGGTTCCAAAATCCATTGGGATTTCGATGGGGATGGGTGGGCAAAACAAAGAAAATAATAGGAGCATTGGAGGTGGTGCTACTAGCCATTGTGGCCCGGAACATCCCCGAAAGACTTCTTCTTTCAAAGACATACTGGAAAATAGTAGCAACCACTCCTTGGATAAACAAACAACAAGTAATCTAGCCTATCTGGTCGATCTGGCTGAGGATATTCCCTCTGTTATCATTGAGAACCCTGAAGTGGAGGAATACTTCAAAAATTTATCTTGGGATGCAGTGATTGGTAGGTTTAATGGGTTCTGGCCTTCCTCCTCCGCACTGTACCAGTGGGTATTCGAAACTTGGACCAATAAGTGTGAAATATCCCTCTGTTCTAAGGGATTTTTCATTGTACATTTTAGAGAAGCTGAAGACTATCAGTGATGTCTGACAGATGGTCCATGGTTTTGGGGACATGCGGGTTTATTTATAACTCCATGGTTTCCAGATTTCGATCCGAACACATATTCGGTTGCCAAAACACCCATTTGGGTTAGGCTCCCTAACCTCCCCTTGCATCTATGGTACGCCCTGGAGGACATTGGTAACGGTTTGGGAAAGTTTATCAAAGAAGACTTGGATAGAATGCATTTGGGTCTGTGTTCATTTGCCCGTATATGCGTTGAAATCGATTTGAGCAAGGGATTACCAGATCAGATCAATCTTAAATTTGGTAATTTTCAGCATATCCAGATATTAGACTATGAGAATACTGCATTCCGATGTAGATTATGCAGAAAAATGGGTCATCTACAAGCTTCTTGTCCCGTCAATAAAAACCAGAAATCTACAAAAAAGAATGGATCAACTTCTTCAAGTGGATGGGGCTCTGTTAACCTAGATTTGGTATCCGCTTTGAATTTTAAGGATGTTCGAATAATCCAACCCCGTGAATAAAGTAGCCACAGAGAAGGAAGATACTGAGATGGGAACTCGAAAAATCACATGATAGTAGGTGGAACGAAAAGGGGACATACTTCAGAAAGTTCAGAATCAGATCGGGATTTTGTGTCAGATAAAAGGATTGCTTCGGCAATTTCTAGTGACCTTGCGTTGGTTATCTCGACTGACCAAGGCAAGTGGTTTGAAGTAAAAAAGTGAAGAAACAAAAAGGGTCAAATGGGCAGCATTGAGGATTATTTTCCATTGCAGGGTGGGAAGTAATTTTTTTATTTAGGTTGTTTTGGTTATTCTAATGCTTTTGGAAGTTGGTGTTCAGTTGTAGTTGTTGTTTACTTTTGGATTTTAAAGCTCTGTTGCCTTCCAGAGGATCTGGCCTCTACTTTATTAATAGGGAATGGGTCCCTTCAACCCACTTTATCAATAAAAAAATATTAGACAAGGATGGGAAAATATGTGCAAAATATGAGAAGGATGTAATAAATCAATACAACATAAGCATTTTGACAAATATGTGAACTAACTTATCTAAAAAGTCACATAAATTAATTTATTCATGATTACTTAAATCAATAACATTATTAATATTCATTTCACTAAAAGGCATCTCAATTGTTTCCTTGTAACCAAGAGAAATAAAACACAATGTTTAAGAAAATTTTATCATTGTATTTCCTTAGATGTAACAATCATAAAACATCTCTATATAATGTCGACAAATCACAACTATAATTCTCTATATAATGTTCATAACACTCATAAGTTTGAATCTCATACACAATTTTTACCACATCAAGAATATCTCATTTAAGCCATAACCCCTTAAATTATCAAGGAACATATAACCTTTGACAATACTCAAACTCTAGGTCATAATCTACCTTGCATATGTTAAAGCAATCATGCATATAGACAAAACTTTGTCATCAAAGAAAAATACCCTAGAACACATTATTAAAAGTGATGGGGTAAAGTTGCCAAATCTAAAATATCTTCTCAACACAAATTTGATTCATTTAGGCATCAATATTACAACCCTCTCTCTTCCTTAAATGCATTCTTGAGAGAATCCATGACTAGAGCATGATAACAAGGATAAAAACTATAGTTTCCATCATGATCATAAAACTACATAATTTACTAACCTATTCCATAACCTCTAACTATAATGCAATATCACATACCTCTACTAATAGGGAAATTAATTAACATATAATCATGCATAATAATAAACATGTGCATGTACCACTCTTCCCTAAATCATTGTCAAGAAGAGGAGTACAAGATATTCCACCATACGAGCATATATGGGAATAACCCATTGTAACATAATACCAAATTTACAAGCTTAATTCACTACCACAACATAGTTTAGAACTCTATTTATGTATAAATAAGGAGACAAAACTTACACAATTATAATTTAGAATCTTGAGCAAGATCACATATTACTAACATAATACAACCCCATCCCCACACAAACCATTTTCTTCATAATTTCATGATACATAAAAATTAAATCATGATACTAAATAAGGTAAGCGAACCTTTGACATAGTCTCCCAATACACTTTGTCTTACATGGAGGATTTCCTTGGGTTATACTAGGTCATGGAGTATATAAAAACATGCGGTGATAACATTTTTTCAAGGAATTATAAATGTACACATTCACAACATTCATACTCCTAAGGATTCCAAACTATACTATACATATGAGCATGCTCAAAGTAGTCAAGAATAGAGTCCACCCTTCAAAATTAGAGGAACCCTGGACTTAGCAAATGTCTTTAGGCCCATAGAAGAGATCTGTCACAAGTTCATAGGGTGAGAGTTCACCAAACCTACAACATGATAAAAAGTCTCATAATAGTATAAGGATAAAAATGCACAATAAAAATTCAATTACAACAAGGAGATAAGCATTGGGTTACTATACATGTAAAAATATTCACATTGTTATTAATTGGGTGCAACACACATAACACAAGAACATTATCATTCATTACTTCACAAATCAAATTAACATGACATACATAGTCTCAACAAAGATATAAAGAGTTATTTATAATATGTTTGGATAAAAAGTCTAATATAAGTATGGAAATGACCTTGCCAAGGCCTTAAAGTCAAATCACAAGGTACAAACAAGCACACAAGATACAATCATGAAGTTATAGTAAACAAAAACATTCAAAATATTAGGGGACAAAGCTCACAAAAACAACAATTTATTTCAACCATCCCTTAACCTCACTCATTGAGAAAGGTCACATAATGGAGTGCTACAGTCTCTTCCTCAATGCTTGGTGTCAAGGTTCCAAGACTACAACCACAACCATACAATGAAACCTTTTCTTTTGTATACCTAGAGTATAACAAATTATAATCTTTCAAGCAATGAATAATAGCAATTAAGAAGCATATGAGTGACAAAACAAGATATATTCATCAACCTTTACTACAATATATTTACACTCTTTTTATTTTATGATAGATATCATTTAAGATATTATGTGCACAAACCCTTCACTTGTAATTCACAAATTACACGCTTTTAATCCAAGAATTGTTACAGCTTATAAAGAAAATAAAATATTTAAACATTTATCATCCTTTAAATGCATATTAATTCCATAATACTTGCTACCATATGGAAAAGGAAACATGGTCACTCATTAAGTGCATAACTCATACTTAGACAAGCCAAAACCATTCATAACAACAATGTATTATCCATTACACAATAATACACCATTCATGATGCAAAGAAATTACAAATATTCATATAGGTGCATAACTAATAAAAAGGTAACAACCATCCATCCCTTACTACGCTTTGCATTTGAGGAAAATCCACCTTTTGGCACATGCATATACGGTAGCTGCATTGGTTAAGTAGAGGGACTTAGATTCCCAGAGTGTTGGACAGAAATCCATAAGTTTGTCCACCCGAAAAATTTCTCGCCAATAATACTTAGTCAAAAGAAAGGGTATAATTTCCAAATATCACTATCTCTAACACATGCAAGTAATTATTCATAGTAAAAACTCATCCATAACCACCTAAATGGATCTCTTTCATGAAATTAAAGAACATGAGATGTTGGATACATAAACTATCATGTACAAAACAAAGTTACCTTACAAAATAGAACTTATATTGATATCCATTGTGTTTCTTACAAAATGTTATGCTTCAACTCTACCTCCCTCCTCCTACAATGTGGGATGATTGATTTACTTACTCCTCTCCTTCACATATTCAAATTCACACATGCATGTAACTCCTTTGAAGTGTAAATCCTTTCATGATGACTCATTATGACTATCTTTTGTGACTCTTGAACTTCCATATGCCCTCTAGATGCATAACTGCCCTTTCTACACTAATTTAAGCATTCTAATGACTCACTCTAACATAATGAATCGTCACACATACCTTAACAAGAAACTTACAAGACCTAGCACACTTAAAAATATCTTTTACAAACCCATATAACTCATTACATGACTTTATGTTTCGAATGACAATTTGGAGGGAAATTACAATTTTGAAATTCAAAACTCTTGGCCTCCTCAAACCTAGTCTCTCTGGCTCCATATACTTAGATTGACCACCTTGAACTCATCATCATGGAGATTTGCTTTAGTTGACACCATTTGAAGATGCCCCCGCCTCATACTCCCAAGGTGGAGAAAAAGTGTCCATACACTTTGTTGGCATAGTTCCATTTTACCCGAATGCTTCTTCTTCATGGTATGTTTTGGATCTTTCTTCCTTGCTCCCATTATGCTCTCTTTCTTACATCCACCGGGTCCCATGTAGTTGTCATTGGTCTTCCATTTTACTTTACTTGGACTCTTTACTTTGTGATATTAATATTCAATTGCACCATCTTCAAGTCTTCTCTCTTGATACATGAACACACAAACACAAAAGTAAGAAAAATATGTTAATACTTAAGCCAAACGGTTCAAAACCCATCTCGCAAAATGTGCTCATATTCTTATGGGATTTCAAGTGATTTGGAGTTGAAAAGAATTAAAAAATGGCACTGTCCCAAGATAGATTGAAAATTTCTTACATACCCAACACACAATCACTAGTTTCTTCATACGTGTTGTCATGAAAATGTGCAATAGGGAAATTGACAATTTCCGAGCATGACAATGATACCCTTGTGCCAAATTTTTCATTTTTTACCCTTATGAGGAACCCCAGGTCTTCCAAGTCAGTTCGATGACCTCTCGTTGTTGTTAACATAGTCCCATAGGTGAATTAGGAAAGTCAAGTCAATCCCCTAATTTTAGGAGTTCTGAAAGCTCGTTATCTTTGGGTAGTGTTGAGACAGGCCACTAATATCCTTCCCAAGGCGATGAAACGTCCCGGAGTGGAATGAAGGATCCAAATCCAATATAAAGGTGAATTGAAGGTATAGTAACATCATGAAATTGAGTTTGAAAGATTTGGGAAATGTTTGGAGGATTTGGAGCAGTTTCATCAAAAACATGGTTCTCAGGCCTAGTCAGCGCACAAGGTCAAAAGAGTTACCGAGCTTCGGGAAGTGATTCTGGGAGCTTTGGATGGAGTTAGGAGCTAAAAAAACATATTAAAAATTGAATTCAAATCCATACAAGATGGTGAAATAAAAATTTCCACAACACCTTGGTGCAATAGGTTTGTAATCAATTTTTCACAGGCCTAGGTAGTGCACATGGCCAAAAAAGAAACTAAACTTTGGGAAGTGATTCCGGGAGCTCTGGATGGAGTTAGGAGCTAAAAAACATCTTTAGAAAGGTAATTAAAATCCCTATAAGATGGTGAAATCATATTTTTCACAACACCTTGGTGTAATAGGTTTGAAGGTAGTTTTTATCATGCACAAGTAAGGGAACATATCAAAACTCGATTTTTTGAGCTTAAATTAAGGAAAAAATATCGATACCCACACCATCTTATTCCAAAGACCATTTTTTAGTCAAATTCTTATACAATTTTTTCAAAAAATTCCATTGGGAACTTTAGATAGAACCTTGAAGTTCGCTCTTAAGGTTCGACACTTAGCCAATTTTTCAAGAGGACACGTGTCGCCACTCAGAGCCCACTGGCGGGATTTCATGTTCCTTTCATCCCTTTAAAAAGGGTCATAGGGGACACAAAAATGTTCCCAGCCCTTTTTAACCTCCTGGACTCACGATATGACCTACCCCATTGCTAATTAAGCCCTGGGAGCTAGTTAGAGTCTTACCACTCACCGCATGATGATCGCCAAATGTCGCAAGGAGGGGTGATGTGCAAAATGATGTCCCCTTTATCCCTTTATAAAAAGGGACATGGGGACATGAAAATACACCTAGAACCTTGAAGCCCTCAGTCATCCATGTGGCCCTCTATGGTGTAAATTTTCAACCCCTAGGAGCTAGTGGAGCCAAATGCTCATCTGTTGGATCTCCGCCAAGTGTCACGATGAGGCATGATGTGAAAATTGATGTCCCTTTCATGCCTTAATGATTAAGAGACATCTGGGACACAAAAATGTGCTCCACCCATGTTGTGAATTTTTTTAATGATTTAAATCTTTCATTTAGCCATTATTTCCCCCATTTCTCCTTCACAACTTCACACCCTGCCATACCTTTGTTCATGCTTGTCCAAACACCCAGTCCACCATTGCTACTCCTAACTAACTCGCCAAGAACAAAAATCCTTCACACCATTAAAATAAAATAATCCCGGAGGAAGAACATCTTGCAAGATCGAAGAGCGAAGAGAAAACGAAGATTTTTCGCTAGATAACCACAAAGTCTTCTAATCAATTTTTTTTCATATCTTTCAAAATACAAGTCAGATTGGGATGCCATATTTTTTTATACTTCCTAATTTTTCAAGAAAATCAAGATGCAATTAACGGGAGGTCAAATGGCGCCTTGAATCATTTGTTCCAACAAAACCCCATTTCATGCACTGGCTCACATTCGTCAGATTTCCCATCAATCGACATAATGGAAACAAGCTAAAAACTTGCACATGAACTCCAAATGAAAAAAATATCACAATGGAGTTAATTTCATCATGATCGGAGACAAAAACTAGACCTACAAATTTCAAGCTCCATTAATGGCCACCATGGTAGCTCCGTGGCTCTCGAAGCCACTACCAGTGAAAATTTTAAATTTTATTTCCAAGCATTCTAATGGGAGAAATCAAGTGAAATTCGGAGGATGTGATTACGATGATGAGTCGAGTCCAAAAAAATATGTTCCATCGCAAACCAAGCAATGGAAGTCCACTTTCTTAAAATAGTAAGTTTTCCTATACAAACTTGCTATGTTTGGAAAGTCATCATCAAAAGTGGCTATGACAAAGGTAGTGTGCACTGAAGATCACCAAGAAGCCAGAATGATTATCCGAGCAAAAAATAGTGAAAATGACCACTTACTAAAAATAGTAAGTTCCCTATATGGGTGCTTACTAAAAATAGTAAGTCACCCCAAGAAGTGGTCGAGGCGAAGGTAGTGTGCGCAAGAGTGAAAGAGGGAGTTCATCACATCAGGATGGTCAAGAAGAGGCAAAAATCACCTCTCACCAAAAATAGTAAGTCTTCCATCTGGGCACTTGCTATTAATAGTAAGTTACACTCAAAGGGTAGTTTTGGCACAATGGGACATAGAAGGATAATCATTCAGGGGAACATCATCGTTTGGGATCATCTATGGGCATTTCTCACAGGGAATTGAGGTCCATCCTAGGGAACTCGATAATGTCTTTTGACACTCGCTTCATGATTTTGGTCATAGGTATATCATGTGCAGGGTGGAAGTTGTGGTCATCAACAAAACAATTCATTCAACTTGGCAAGGTCAGGTTTGAGTTCCTATCTCTTTTGAAGGAATCTTCATGATTTGTGTTCATGGTCATCAACAAAGTCATTCAATAGTGTTCTTAAACACTCAACCCAAGGTGTCCTAGAACCATCCAAAGGAGTTTCTCAAGGTGCAAAGGATTCAGAGATTCAAAGTTCATCACATTGGAGCATTTCATCAAGTCATCTAGAAGGATCAATGGGATTTATCAAAGTGGAATATTTTATCGTCAACATCATTCTTCCTTCTTCTCCTTTTACTCTCTCTCTCTCTCTCTCTTCTATCCCCCAACCTTCTCTCTCTTCTCAATGTTCTTTTTTTGCGTTGGGGTTACACTTTTTCGTATGTCTTAATGTTTTTAATATAATAAGTCACCTTTATGTTAAATAAAAAGGGACTTAATGTTTTCCTAAAAAGGCAAAGAGTTTTAAGTCATGTCAAGACATACAAAGATTCATTGGGGAGTATGTGAAGATTCATTTCTCTTCTTATAAATTGTAAAGTCATTCCCATTTTAAAGGGTTGGTGATCGATTTTGTAGACTCAAGAGTGCATTGTACTTAGAGAGAAAAAAGGAGAGCCATTTTCTTCCATTTTCCCCCACTCTCAAATTTCTTCCATTTCCATGCTATGTACAATTTTTGCTCAAACATCAATACAAGAATAAGGAGTTTCATGCCTTTTTTGATGAGGATATTTTAGAAACTTTGAGTTCTCAATCTTAACTCATCTTGTTGCCATTTGTAGGGTTGTTTCTTCTTAACTTTAATGCATGTGTGAAATTTCTGGTTAATGGGTGTGAGACTCTGATTTTTCTACCCACGACATTAATCCCCTCTTCTCTTTTTCTCACTCCCTTTCCTTCTCTCTTGACAAATTCCTCTCTAGAAAGAAATTGCTAGCTTTTCATGCAGGTCGTGGAGTGCCCTTTTGGATCCCCGATCACAAGTCCATCATGAAAATCCACATTTACTTGTGCATGCATATTTGACAACCGCACCGATTAAGTAAAGGGACTTAGATTCCTAGAGCATTGGAAAGAAATCCAAAAGTTTTTCCACTTGACAAATTTTCTCGCCAATAGTTTTGACACCCATCGTGGGGTAGACTTGGCAGCACCGCACCCAAAATACAACCGCAATGTCCAAAAATTAAAAAAATCAAATATTGAAAAAAATAGTTCATGACAATATGTTGCTGAAAGATGAAATGTAGATTCATGCATGTGACCTTTCATATTCCACAGTTTCCTTTTGTATTCCCACTACAAGAATTTCCAAAAGCTAGTTGAAAGGAGATACACTAGGTTGAATAGATCGAGAGGAATTTTCGACCCCACTTTCAAGGCTTTGCAAAACCAACAAGAACGAGTTAGAGAAAATCCCTACTACTTTTCTCAAGCCTCATCCCCATCCGAGTCATCAAGTAGTTCACTTGTAATCCCATCTAAACTCCTGTTGATACTCCTTCAAATTCTCTTATTTTTCAACTATCGTTGGATATTGAGTTCCCAAAGAAGAAGAATTTGAAGAAGAATTTTCCAAAGTAGAAGCTAAAGAGGAAACAACAATGGTAGATGAAGTAGAAATACCTCAACCCATTATTCCATGGGGAAGAAATACATGCCCGCTCGCTCTTGAACCACCTCTTCATGATCTACCAACAGTTCCCACAAGAACTTTCCAAAGTTTAAAGGTGATGACACACAACATCTTAAAGAACACATCACCGCTTTCACCACATCATGTGGGATTCTTGGAGTCAAACATGAAGACATTTCCATAAGATTTTTCATGGAATATCTCCAAGAAAAAGCAACATAATCGTTCTATCTCTTACCCGCTATATCAATAACTTGTTGGAATGATATCAAATCTAGGTTTGAAGAAATATTGAAATCTACTAAGGATTGTCAAGACCTCCTTATTCAATTGGCACAAATGAAGAAAGGAGAAAATGAAACTATGAGAGAATTCATGGCTCATTTTGACTGGTTTCTCTATAGGATACTGGAAGAGGATTCACCATCAGAGAACAACATTAAGAGATTCTTTATTAGTTCTCAATCACCGGAGGTAGGATTTTTCCTATGAAGAGTTCAACCGAGGAATATTAAGAAGCACAAAGATTGTCCATTGAACTTGATGATGATCTCATCCTATCTGGAAAGATCAAGAATCCTTCAAAGGGTAAAGCTCAACGTCTTAGAGATGAAAGAACCAATCCTTTTTTGCAAAAAATGGCAAATGAAATGTCCTCACTAAAGAGGGAAATTTTTGAACAAATATCACCCTAAATAGATGATAGGAATCAGATTGTAGGAGCACCTCAAAAGCTTTCCTTGGAGGTCCCACCTATCAATGCAAGTTGTAGGAGACAAGAAAATGAAGAGGAGCTTGAATAAGAAAATGAAGGTGGTAGTTTCCTAGAGGTCGAAGAACTCGAGAATGACACATAAATAAGATTCTATGAGTATTCTGGAGGTGATGAAGATAACAAAGAAGATGCACCCAGTTTCTCATGTGTAATATTCACTCGTTCTTAGTTTGAGAAAGGATCCTCTTCCTCCACAGTTGCGAAGAAATATAAGGTGGAGATCCTCCTATGGTGACTCTGCAAAACAAAATAATCGTTGAGGATCTCCACTCCCACCCTCTATGGAGTTCACATTGTTGAAACACGATCCCTGTAGTGAGTAAGAAGGCCCGTAATTCCAAGTAAGTCTTTCAACACCTCTTTCAATTATAAGTTTGTTGGCGAGAAATTTTTTTAGGTGGACAAACTTGTAGATTTCTTGCCAACGCTCTGGGAATCTAAGTCCCTCTACTTAACCAGTGCGAGATCATGTATGTGCATGCGCATGAAAAGGTGGATTTCTGTGGTGGCCTTTCAACTGGGGATCCAACAGGGGCACTCCGCGACTCGTGGCAAATGATTGCATATACCTACAAGAGATGACTTTGTCGAAAGTGGGAAAGGGAGTGAGAATGGAGGTAGGAGAACTAATGCTGCAGTAGAAAATTAGATTCATGCACACACACTAGTTAGAAACTTCATCACATGCATTTATGAGAAGAAACAACCTCGTAAATGACAACAAGACCAAATAGAATTTGATGAGAACAAAGTGTCATGAAATCCCTTGGTCAAAGAAATCTAGAAACTCCTTCTTCTTGTATTGATGCTTGAACAAAAGTTGTACATAGTGTAGGAATGGAAAAAAATTGAGAGGGGAAGAGAGTAGAAGAAAATGGCTATCTCCTTTGCTTTCTCTCAAGGTAGAATGCACTCTTGAGTCTACAAGATCAATCACAACCCTTTGAAATGGGAATGGATTTACAATTTATAGAATAGAATATGACTCTTCATCTTCCTCCGACCTTTCAAATACCTTAATATGAATTAAGACTGTTCATATTCCACTTCAAATATTTAAGTCCCTTTTATAATATAAAGGCAACTTAATTTACATTATGTTTCTAAAGTCTCTTAAGTCATATTAAAAGTGCAAACCCCAACACAAAATTATTAGAATATTGGAAAGTGAGAGAAAGATTGGGGAAGAGGAGAGAGAAAGAGGGGATAAGAAGAAGAGGAGATGTCATTCCTGATGAAGTCCGCTGATCCTCATTGATGGAAAGCTCCAAATGTAGTGAAACTCTGAATCTTCGAACTCCTTACACACTGTGAAATTCCTCCAAATTATCTCACGAACGTTCGCTAAGTTGAATGAACTAAGGTGGATCTTGAATGCCCTGTGAAAAATGACTAGGATGCTCCCGAACAATGATGTCCCCCTGAATGATTATCCTTGTACATCCCATTGTGCCAAAACTTCTCTTTGAGTGTAACTTACTATTTTTAGTAAGTGTGAAAAAGGCAACTCTCTCGATCCTTTGCTAAGTGTTGTGACCTTGATTCCCCTTTCTCCCTGCGTTCCTCACTCCTTTGGATCAAATTTCTATTTTTAGCAGGTGCTCGAGGGCCCACTTACTATTTTTAGTAAGTTCCAAAAATGTCCATTCTGGTGGATTCTCAGCTGTAGTGCACCTCTGATATCTTCATCTCCTTCGTAGGTTCTTCTGTTAATGACTTTCCCGAAATAGCAATTCCTATGTAGTAGACCTGCTATTTAGAAATTTGCAATATGGGAGTCGAATTGATGTGGAACAAAGTTTTTTGATATGGGTTTTTTCCCAATATCATCCCTTTGAAATTTCGGGCCCGCCCGCTTAATAATCTAGAAGATTTTAAAGTTTTAATTTTGGACCTGGTAGTGCTTCAGTACGGCTACCATTAATGGACCTTAAAATTGCAGGTCTGGTTTATCCTCTGTTTGTGAATAAAATTGTATTTTTGATGTGGGTTTTTCTTGGTGCTTCACGTGCAATCTTACTTCGATCCAAGGCCCGGTTTGACGGAAATCCCACTTCTTTCTTCGTTGAGCCGAGAAGGAGATTTCTTCATTGTGGATGCTTTATTGCACATGGGGGGAGTTTGAAGGTGTCTTCTTGATGGTCTTGGATAGAGGAATGAATAGTAATAAACGGTTCATTGATTCGCAATTGGTTTGCAAGCTTTGTTTAGATTTCCATTTTTTAGCTATGGGGATTTTGTTGTTCTTCGTTTCTCTTTAGCTTGATGAGGATTCCTTTTGAGACCTGTGCATCACCATGGGAAAGGTATTTCAGTTCCTTTGTAGATCTGGTCTGAGAATTTGCAATGGCGGAGTGATGGTAGAATGTTGCCGAGGAAGAATGGAGGAAGGGAGTGCAAATAAAACTGTTAGAAGTTAGAAGCGGGAAAAGTAGAACTTGAAATTTTTTAAAATATGTGCACGGGTAGGGATTGGGTGAATTTTTCCATGATTGATGTCCCTGACCTTAGGGATGTGAGGGACATAAATTTCCACAATGAGCAAGACGGTGACACATGGCACTAGATCTAATGACAGGGGAATGGAGGAAAAAAGTCGATTTGAAGCACTTTGGGAGCCGAAAGGAGGTCACGTGGGTGTCCAAAAGACTCCTTCTAGGGGCTGGGTGAATTTTTCCATGTTTGGTGTCCCTCACCTTAGGTGAATAAGGTACATCAAATTCCACAGTGGTCCTGGAGTGACACGTGGCGACCGATCCGACAAAGCAGGGAACGATGCTCCAAATAAGCACTTGAGGGCTAAATTACCGAGTCTGGAGGTCATATGAGGGTCCAAAGGGTCACATGAGGGCTGGGTGCATTTTCC
Source organism: Taxus wallichiana var. yunnanensis (assembly GCA_018340775.1). Lineage (NCBI taxonomy): Eukaryota > Viridiplantae > Streptophyta > Pinopsida > Cupressales > Taxaceae > Taxus > Taxus wallichiana. The sequence continues at coordinate 603,675,766 of CM031236.1, read as the reverse complement.
AAGGGGTGATGTACCTAACCTCAGGGACGTGGGGGACATGAAATCCCGCCAGGCTCCTAGTGCTGACACGTGTCCTCTCGAAAAAATGACTAAGTCCTGAACTGCCTTTGAGAGGGTAACTTGGAATGCAGATAACTTGAGCTTCGGTGGAATTTCTTGGTGAAAATTTATATGATCCTAACTGGAAATGGAATTTTGAATCCAATGATGTGGGTCTCATGTCTTGATTCGATCATATGATTCCTAAAAAATCAGATTTTTGATCTGGGACTCCACTTATACCTGAGAAAAATTGTCTTCCAATCATATGCACCAAGGTGTTGTGAAAATATTATTTCACAATCATATAGGTCTTGGAATCCTCTTTCTGAATATGTTTCTTTTTACTTCCAAATCTATTCGGAGCTCCCAAAATATTCATTTCAAGCTCAACAGCTTGTTTTAGGCTGTGTGTCTTGCTAGGCTTCAGTGAACCCTGTTTTCACTCAGACTGCTCCAAGTCTTTCAGAACTTCCCAAAGCCTTCCAAAATCATTTCCATGACATTATAAGGTCTTCCATTCACCTCCGTGTTGAATTTTTCCCTTCTGATCTACTCCAGGGAGTTGATCCAATCCCGGGAAGGCCAACGATAGCCCTTCCCTATATTGCCAAAAGATAACATTTTCAATGAAATCCTAAAATCACCTAGGGGGAATGAATGGAATTTCCTAAATCACCTAGGATAATATCATGACATTGGTTGGGAATTCATTTGGACTGACTGAACAGATCCAGGGTTTCTTAGGAATGATAAAACATGAAAATTTTGGCATAGGGGTATAGTTGTCGTGCTCGGAAATTGTCAATTTCCTATGTTGCACATTCTCACGACAACAAAGTCTAAATCTACTCATGTAAAATCTAGTAATTTGAAGGCTCCTAATGTAGCGTTCAAAATTTCCTTTGTTCCCTAAAAATATACTCCTACTTCTAAACTTGTCCTAAATCAAAAGCAATCCCTTCATCTCCATTGTTCGCATCTTCCCCTTTTGACTTCGTAGAATATGTGAACAGAGCCAAGGTGAAAATTACTGAAACCGAATATTTGTAGACTCACCCTGAAAAATTCGAGAGATTTGTTCAATATATTAGGAGTGGTAGTTTAATACCCAACACCGTAACTCCTAGTTCTAAAGGAATACTACTAAACCCACCTACACCTCCCTCATGAACATGCTTTCTTTGAATGCATCCGGGATCGATAAGGTTGAACCCTTCTATGTCTCCCTTCTCGTTCGAGAATATGTATTGAACAAATGAATAATAGATTCTAGTTCCTCCGACAATGTAATACCTATAAAGGTTTCCAAGGTTATCAAACTCACCATGAATCTACCTGGTAGCTCTTGTTACTTCTTGGAGTCAAAAGAGGTCCCACTTGTAGGAAAGGTCAAAGATTAATAGGTGGCTCTCACCATATTTCTAGACAAGAAGGTTTCAGTGATGATTTTGGTAGTAGACATTCCGGATTCATTTGGAATGTTGCTAAGTAGGGGTTTTTGTCAGCAGTTGGGGGGTAAAATTTAGATGAATTGGTCTTCTCGTAACCATACCAGTGAAGGGAGACATAGAGAAATTGCTTCCAGAGAAGAAGATGAGGTACACAGTGTGAAAGTTCAAAAGTCCAGGAACCAACATCTTGTATCAAGATAGTAGGAAGATGAATGTTTTCATAAAATCGAATCGAAGAGGATATTCCCATGTTGATAGGTCTAGACATTCCTTCATGGAGAGATATGGACCTTGAAGAAGCATTGAGAAGATTTGAGTTACAAGAGGCCAGCCCCAAATTTCTGGATGAAGCAAACCATGAAGAAGAGGAAATGGTTCTTAGTGAATCGAAACAAAGAAACCAACTTGTATACTTATCCATGAAGAGGATATTTTCTCATTCCCATTTGGAGATGATGATGATCTCAATCATACCATCCATAGAGGGATAATACCGACTTGTGATGAGCCCGTAAAAGGCCTAAAAGAAGAATCGTGTAAGATCTCCTAAGAGATGCTAAAGAGATGGAAGATCTTGAGCTTAGTCTCAAACTTTTGATGCAAGCCATGAATTCTTAAGACAAGTGCGAATCTTATTTGGAAGCCTCAACCGGTGTGAAAAATAGTCACGGTGAAATCAAGAAAGAGGATAAATATGATGTCCCTCCTGAGCCAATGGTTGATGGATATGACAATGGAATGGAGGTATTTTCTTTCCCATTTGAAAAGGAAGACTCTTTCCAAGATTAAGAAAATATTTTTGAGGCCCTTGAAGTGAGGATCCCCTTGAAAAAGGAGTAATAGAATAGAAAAATTCCCAAGATGATGAAGTAATCCCTCCATATAGTTGTCTTGAGCTTCAGAATGAAGATTCTTCAAGGCATATAAAGATGAACTGTAGGAAATAACCAAGGATAAATTTGTACAAGAAATCTTGGATGTGGTAGAAAGTGCAAAAGATCTTGATCTAATTCTTGATCTCTTAGCTCATGCTATGGCCATACAGATAGGTATGAGGCTACTTCTAATCCTCCATTCAATCTTCAAGTACATCACAATGGAGCAGAAATAAAAGATAAGTCTGAGGTTTCTCATGGAAAAGAGGGCAATGAACATAGACTTGGGAAAGAAAATAACTTAGAATATTCAAGAAATTTGATTGAAAATTGGCCTTGGGGCAGCGATGAGATGCTCAATGAAGAATCAACTAGGTGGATAAACACAAAATGCAACTGGCACTATGAGATCAATTTTAAAGGGAATGAAGGTGATGGAATTTATAAGCTAATTCCTGAGCATCAAGAAGCTGACATGGACTCACACCTACAAAAAACATAGACAATCATGAAAGCACCCAACTTTCATAAATAGTTAAGGAGAGGAGGCTACTTTCTAGAACTAGTCAATGGCTTCAGCAGAACAACATCACTCAGTGTTGCCCACTCAGGGGTAACTTTTGAGGAATGAAAAGTGCTTCAGTGAAAGTGGGTTGTCCCATGCCTTGTACCATAGGTGATTTGTTAGGTGTGTTTCCCTTTCTGTTGTGTGTGTTTTTTCCTTCTCGTGTGTGTTGTGTGTTTCCTTTCGTCATTTTATTTCATGTGTGTTTCCTTCTTCGCTATCTCTCTCTTGTAAGTTATACATGACTCTGCATGGCCCAATGGATAAGGAACTGGTCAATATGTTGTAAGTTGATATTCTAGGAGTTCTCATGCCATGTCTTCTTTGCACTCAGTCCATACCATGTCCCCAAGCTAGAGCCAGTTGTTGTCATGTAAATGTGCAACAGGGAAATTGACAATTTTCTAGCATGACAACGATACCCTGTGCCAAATTTTTCATGTTTTACCCTTCCGAGGCACCCCAGGTCTACCTAGTCAGTTTTGATAACCTCCCAGTTTATGTTAACATAATACCCTAGGTGAATTAGGAAATTCAAGTCAATCCCCTAGGTGATTTTAGGAGTTCTTAAAAACTGCTATCTCTAGGCAGTGTTGGGAAGGGCTACCACTAACCTTCCCAAGACTAATGAAACCCCTTGGAGTGGAACAGAGGATCCAAATCCAACATGGAGGTGAATTGAAGTTCTAGTAACATCATGAAATTGATTTTGGAAGATTCAGGAAAAGTTTGGAGGAGTTGGAGCAGTTTCATAAAAAACAGGGTTCTCAGGCCTAGTTAGCGCATAGGGTTAAAAGAATTGCCGAGCTCCAAGAAGTGATTTTAGAAGATTTGGATGGAGTTAGGAGCTAAAAAAACATCTTCAAAAAGGAATTAAAATCCCTACAAGATGGTGAAATAAAAATTTCCACAACACCTTGGTGTAATAGGTCTGCAATCAATTTTTTTACTGTGCCTAAAGCGAGTTCACGGGCCAAAAAAGCAATTGAACTTTAGTAAGTGATTTTGGGAGCTTTGGATGGAGTTAAGAGCTAAAAAAACATCTTTGGAAAGGGAATTAAAATAATAGAAGATGGTGAAATAATATTTTTCACAACACCTTGGAGAAATAGGTTTGCAGGAATGTTTTCTCATGCACAAGTAAGGGACAAGATTAAAAATACACTTTTTAGGGAGTAAACGGAGGAATCAAGATCTGAGATCCCAACCGTTGGATTCCTAAGGCCATTTTTAGTCAAATTCATATAAAATTTCTCCAAAAAACTCTATCAGGAACTCTAGATACAACCTTCACAAGTTTGCTCTCAAGGTTCGACACTTAGCCAATTTTTTAAGAGGACACATGTCAGCACCAAGAGCTTGGTGGGATTTCATGTCCCTTTCATCCATTTAGAAAAGGGACATAGGGGACACAAAAATGTTCCCAACCCTTTTTAGCCTCCTGGACCCTAATATGACCTCTCACATTGCCAGTTAAGCCCTCGGGAGCTAGTTGGAGCCTTACCTCTCACTGCACGGATGATCGCCAAGTGTTGCATGGAGGCACGATGTGCAAAATGATGTCCCCTTTATCAATTTGTGCAAAGTGAAATGAAAATATTCCCAGCCCCTTGAAGCCCTCAGGTCATCCATGTGACCCTCTCTAGTGTAAATTTCCAGCCCCTAGGAGCTAGTGGAGCCAAATGCTCAACCGTTGGATCTCCGCCAAGTGTCACGATGAGGCGCGATGTGAAAATTGATGTACCTTTCATCCCTCAATGCTTAAGGGACATTAGGGACACAAAATGCACCCCAATCATGTTGCACATTTTTGAATGATTTAAATCTTGCATTTAGCTGTTATTTCCCTCATTTCTCCTTCACAACTTCACACCCTACCATAGCTCTGTTCATGCTTATCCATACATCCATTTCACCATTGCTGCTCCTAAACCAGCTCTACTAAGATGAAAAAATCCTTGAGACCATGAAATAAATCAATCTTAGAGGAATAAAAACTTTCAAGATCAAAGAACGAAGAGAAAACGAAGATTTTTGCCAGATAACCATGAAGTCTTCCAATCGAAAAATCTTCATATCTTTCAAAATACAAGTCGGATTGAGATGCCATCTTTTGTAGAATTCCTCATTTTTCAAGATGATCAAGAGGCAATAAACGAGAGGTTGAATGGTTCCCTGAATCATTTGTTCTAACAAAATCCCTATTTCATGCACTAGCTCACATTCGTTGGATTTCCCATCAATTCGACAATGGAAACAAGCTAAAAATTTACACATGAACTCCAAATGAAAAACCTATCATAATGGAGTTTATTTCATCATGATCGGAGACAAAAACAAGACCTACAAATTTTGAGCTCCATTAATGGCTGCTATGGCAGCTCCGTGCCCGAAGCCACTACCAGGCGAAAATTTTAAATTTTATTTCCAAACATTGTAATGGGAAAAATCTAGTGAAATTCAGAGGACATGGTGGTGATGGTGAGCCAATTTTGAAAAATATGTTCCATCGCAAACCGAGCACTAGAAGTCCACTTTCCAAAAAATAGTAAGTTTTCCTATACAAACTTGCTATGTTTAGAAAGTCATCATTAAAAGCAGCTATGGCGAAGGCAGTGTGCACTGAAGATCACTAAGAAGCCAGAATGTTTGTCAGAGTAGAAAATAGTGAAAATGACCACTTACTAAAAATAGTAAGCCCCTATATGGGTGCTTACTGAAAATAGTAAGTCACCCCAAGAGGTGGTCGAGGAAAAGACAATGTGCGCAAGAGCGAAAGAGGGAGTTCACCACATCAGGATGGTCAAGAAGAGGCAAAAATCACCTCTCACCAAAAATAGTAAGTCTTCCATTTGGGAACTTGCTATTAATAGTAAGTTACACTCAAAGGGCAGTTTTGGCACAATGGGACATAGAAGGATAATCATTCAGGGGAACATCATTATTTGGGATCATCTATGGCCATTTCTCACGGGAAATCAAGGTCTATCCGGGAATTCGATAATGTCTTTTGACACTCGCTTCATGATTCTGGTCATAGGTATATCATGTGCAGGGTGGAAGTTGTGGTCATCGGCATAGTTCATTCAATTTCGGCAGTTCGGCTTTGAGTTCCTATCTCTTCGAAGGAATCTTCATGAGTTGTGTTCGTGGTCATCAACAAATTCATTCAATAGTGTTCTTAAACACTAACCCAAGGTGTCTTGGAACCATCCAAAGGATTTTCTCAAGGTGTAAAGGATTCAGATATTTAGAGTTCATCACATTGGAGGATTTCATCGAGTCATCTGGAAGGATCAACGAGCTTTATCGGAGGAGAAATATTTTGTTGTCAACATTGTCCTTCCTTCTTCTCCTTTTTCTCTCTCTCTCTATCTCTCTTCTCTCCCCCAACTTTCTCTCTCTTGCCAATGTTCTAATTTTTCATATGTCTTAATGTTTCTAGTGTAATAAGTGACCTTTATGTTAAATAAAAAGGGACTTAATGTTTTCCTAGGAAGGCAAAGAGTCTTAAGTCATGTCGAGACATGCGAAGAATCATTGAGGAGTATGTGAAGAGTCATTTCTCTTCCTATAAATTGTAAAGTCATTCCCATTTCAAAGGGTTGGTGATCGATTTTGTAGACTCAAGAGTGCATTGTACTTAGAGAGAACAAAGGAGATAGCCATTTTCTTCCATTTTCCCCCACTCTCAAATTTCTTCCATTTCCATGCTATGTACAATTTCTACTCAAGCATCAATACAAGAAGGAGTTTCATGCCTTTTTGATGAGGAGATTTTAGAAACTTTGAGTTCTCAATCTTAACTTGTCTTGTTGCCATTTGTAGGGTTGTTTCTTCTTAACTTTAATGCATGTGTGAAATTTCTAGTTAATGGTTGTGGAACTTTGATCCCAACAACATTAATCCCCTATTCTATTTTTCACACTCCCTTTTCCGTTGTCTTGACAAATTCCTCTCTAGAAAGAAATTTCTAGCTTTTCCGTAGGGTTAGTGGAGTGCCCTTGTTGGATCCCCCGACCGTAAGGCCGCAAGAAAATCCACCTTCTTGGCGCATGTATATACGCTAGCTACAACAGATTAAGGAGAGGGACTTAGATTCTCGAGTGTTGGAAAGAAATCCACAAGTTTGTCCACTCGACAAATTTTCTCGCTAATAATACTTAGTCAAAAGAAAGGGTATAATTTCCAAATCTTACTATCTTTAACACATGAAAGTAAATATTCATAGTAAAAACCTCATCCATAACCATATAAATGGATTTTATTTCATGAAATTCATGAATATGAGATTTTGGATACACAAACTATCATGTACAAAACAAAGTTACCTTATAAAATAGGACTTCCATTGATATACATTGTGTTTCTTACAAAATGTTATGCTTCGACACTACTTATCTCTCCTACAACGTGGGATGATTGATTTACTTACTCCTCTCCTTCACATATTTGAATTCACACATGCATGCAACTCCTTTGAAGTGTAACTCCTTTCATGATGACTCATTATGATTGTCTTTTATGACTCTTGAACTTCCATATGCCCTATAGATGCATAAATTCCCTTTCTAGACTAATTTAAACATTCTAATGCATCACTTCCACATAATGACTCATCACACATACCCTAACAAGACACTTACAAGACTTATCACACTTAAAAATATATTTTACAAACCCATATAGCTCATTACATGCCTTTATGTTTTGAATGTCAATTTGGAGGGAAATTACAAGTTTGAAATTCGAAACTCTTGGCCTCCTCAAACCTACTCTCTTGGCTCCATATAATCAATTTGACCACCTTGAACTTATAACCATGGATATTTTCTTTAGTTGATGCTATTTGAAGATCCCCCGCATCAATTCATCAACTTGTACTCATACTAAGCCAATCAATATCTATCCAAGGTGACAATCTATTTTTTTACAAGAAAAGGCACAACTTCCATTATTTGTGCCAACAAGTCATAGAGTTAACACCATATTGCATGTACATTACTTAAAAGCGAGCATCATATCTCAAACATAGACTCAATGCCTTACTAATTTAATCATAAATTTTTCTTGTGTTACATAGTCAAGAGAAACACTCCATATACATTGACTAGGTTCCCCTTAGGTGATCATCACCCATTCTCATTATTACTTTCATTACAAGATTACAAATAAATAATGTCTCATATGACTATAAACATCCTAAAACAAAATTACAATCGAAGTGGCCTAAGGCCACCGTATTATAAGGAAGGTCAAACACCTAATCCATAATAATTTCACTAATATCAAAATTGAAACCAATGTAACATATTATCTCCAACCCTTACCACATCAAAACTATCAATCACTTTATGGAGAAACCGATACCGATTTTTGTCATGAATGAAGATTATTCCCAACTAAGAAATAATTCAAAACATTGCATTGCATGATGGAAATTACACACCTAGATGGTTGGTGTGATTGATATCTCTATTAGAGTAAGTTACATATATACCTACCTTCCGTATCCATCAAAAATATTAGAGGAGGGAGTTCACACAACTATAATAGTCACACGTAATTGAAACAACCAATATCTCCATGAAATGCAATAGAAAATGAAACAAACATTCAAATTAGCCACACAAACTAAAGACATCAAACTGAAATTCACTTAAGCCATATAAGGGAAATGGGTTGATACACATAATAAAATATGACATCAAAGGCCAAAAATAGAAACACCCAACATCAATTTACATGACCAAGTGTTGAAAACTATGTATGCAGTCCCACACTAAGGCTAAAACGAGGAAAATGGAGTGCAAGAAGAGCATTACCATTAAAAAGAAAATGGGAGTACATTCCTTCAATCCTCAATCTCATGCCCAATTCAACCAATGTATCATTCAAGGGCTGATAAAAAAATTGAGGAGAAAATCCACATACCTTTTTATGTTATCATTTTCCCACTTTATTACACCAAAATCCTTCTTTTCCAAAAAACCAAACTATTCTCTAATATATATGAATTGTAATCCTTATTTTACCCCTTTGAGGGCTTAAAATTAGGTTTGAGTTCTAAAAATAGAAACAATAATGCCAAAACCATGACTAAATGAACCATCACTAGTTTCTTTTTAGGGTAAATTTTATGATCCCTTACAAAAATTATCCTTGGATTTTTTGGAAAATTTGTAAATATGTGTTTCAAAATCATGGAAGTTAGGAGTGAAAGTTACAAAATAATGCATGCATATTTCAAGTTTGAATCAAGAAAAGATGAAAGAGTGAAATGAATGTTGTAAAAACAAGAAAAATAGGGGTGGTGTATGTAATTGACCAAGCTGTAAAATGCAATTGGTTGGATATAAAATACAATCGATTGATCACAAAATTCAAAATTGGCTTGGTGTAAAATGTAACTAATCGGTTCCTCATGCACCCATCAAATTGTGGTGTGCCACCATATGATTGTATACTTCATTCCATCTGGTTGAAGAGTAAATGTCCCTCGAGGTAGCCAGTCATTTAATTTATGCATCATGATAGTTGCATAATATGCAATCGATCGCTGGCCTATAAATGAGATCTTCTTCACGCCAGTTGAACGAAATTGATTCTTACCATGGAAATTATATTTAGTAAATGTAAAGGTGAATTTATCGACTTTTTCTTTTGAGGTAATGGCAATATATTCAAAAGGTTATAATTATTGTAAACCACCGTGAGTTGACCTATAAAAGCAACTTATAGCTTGATAATTTAGGTGAATTGGTGTTATTTAATAGTCCTCTAGAATAACCAAATGAAAATTTTAGAAACCAAAATATTCGTGAAATAATGAAAATTTTCAACTAATTTTTTCCTATTTATTTTTCTCTCCCACTATTTATTTTCCCACAAAAGCTCAAACTATTGGCCCCTAAGATTCCTCCGAATGATAGAGTGAAAATGTGAAACAAAGTGGGAAATCAATTTCCTACTTCGGTCAAAGGAGAGCCGCATAAGTAACCAAAAAGGTTACATAATGGACTTGTGGTAGTTAAATCCTAAGATCAACTAATGAAAATTTTATTATTAACATGCAAACCTAAAAATATGTCCATATTACAAATGATAACGGTTACACTATAACCAAGGTTGTGCCACATTAATAACATAACCATAAAAATGGTATATTCTTTACCCACAAAACATAATTTGTGGTCTAATCAAGGTGATCTATGAAGGATATTATCGGGAAAATGACACTTAATAACACAAGTAATTCCTAGTAGACATTATTTTATTAATTTTCCATTTTCGACATGATAAAAATGCTTTAAGTTTTAACTTGTTCTCCTAGGCCTGAAATAATCTTGCAAGAACATGGGAGTGGGTGAGATCCTTTAACAATTTATAACCAATCAAACACATGATAGTAAAAAAGTTCACATTACAAAACACACATATCACAATCTATTATTAAATACAAATGATAATGCAAGATAGACAAAGAGTGTGAAGAGAGTTGTCTTATATTTTTAGAGGATCTCTAACTCTATGTGGGCTTCCTATTATGATTGTGCCTAACTCAATGTATTTTTTTTCATTTAAAATTCACTTTCCAAATAAATGGGCATTAGTTGATATGATGAATGTAAATCAATAACAAAATAATAGTAATGATCATCATAAAATCTAAATCACAATATAATTCCTCATTTTTTTTTGAATATTTGATTCTCATAAATGTCTTTAAGGAATTGATGTAGGAGCCCCTACATTCAACTTCCCTTCTTGAACCAATTTAGGAAAATCTTGCATTAGCTTGGTCTAGGACTGGCTCTAGTTATCAAATTAGCATTGGGAACTTCAATTTTACCTTAAGGAGTATAACAATGCATAAGGTGCTAACTAGTCAAATGCTCTATTTGGACTACACAACACAAGACCCATACACCTTTCATCTTGAATCATGATCATGCAAATATCTTGATAGTCACATACCTCTAAGAATCTTTCACTAACTTTGCCTTGCATAACTTCAACCAACTATCAAATATTGTTGTATTATCTCTATATCTATTCATTTTCTCTACACCTACATCATAGGCTCATATTTGTCCAATATCCACCATCAAGAAGGTTAGCTTGCATCAAATCAACACCATGCATCAAAACATACTAATTCTACCTTGTTGATGTTCTTAAGCCACATGCTAGGACAGTCATAGAAAATGAGTTCTTGAGGTAGCTATAAACCTTTTAATGCTTCCTAGGTTTCTTTTCATACATCTAAATGTTCTCACCAATTTTGAAGCTCCAACTCCCTCTATAACTCCCGTTCTTCATCTTTAGCAATTTCACTACTAGCCCTTCACTAGGCATGTCAAGAACATATTTCACGATATATGATCTTAGGGAAGGTTTCTATACACTATAGAGGATTTTTGGACATCTATTAGGTCCCTTGTCATCTCTTAGAAATTTCATAAACCAATTCTTAGTATAACTCTTAGGTCCTTTGCAAATTGACCCCAAAACTAGGCCTAAAACTGTGTTTTACATCTCAATCATGACTACCAAGTAAATTCTCCAAATTTTTACCGTGGAATCAAATTTTTTTCGAAATTCATCTAATATGATTCAAAACATACTTCCTCTCAAAATCTTATTTTCCAACTAGATAGTTAAGACCTCCAAACTCCTTGCCCTAGGTTACACACTGACAGGCCGAGAATGAGAAATGCTTGTAAAACCCACGAAAATCACTTTCAAGACCTAATTTTTTTCCCCAGGTCTATTTTGAGACCATATATAAATAAAATTTATCAGTGGGCTAAATCTTATGGCACAAACCCTTAAATTCTTCAATTTATCCTTACTCTAACTGGTAAAACTGTGTATTAAGATAATTTTGAGACTTGTAATTAGGGTTTTATAGACTTAAGAATTTAAAAGAACCTATCACCACTTGTTTTAAATTTCCATGCATTTAATAAACTCACTTGAACCTCCATCCATAAGAGAATAAAACGTCAAGCTTTATGAAACAATCATACATAGATTGAGAAAACTGTACAAGGCAATATCTCTAAGTTTTAACACACATATACTATGAAGATCATCTAATTTTTAATATCCTCCTTTTGAAATGTCCCTTTTCACTCCTCTTCCATCATATAAAGATATTGGAATAGGGGATTACCCAAAGAAATACCATTCAACACACAAGGGCTTCATCATTCACTAGGTTTCTTTCTTTCACAGTCCAGATTTGGTTAAGATCAAACCAGTATAAGACTTGTCAAATTTCCCTCTTTAATGGTTAGTAACAAGAGTCTCTAAACTCTTCTCTGAGCATATTCATACGTCGACGAACCCTTATGCATGGAGAGATATCAACAAAATTCTTGATTTATTTTTTAACTCATAAATGTACAACCTTCAACCACAAAGAAATACATGTAAAACAATGTAGCTTCATGCAAAAGTATATTTTTATCATCAAAGACACGCCATTAAAAAATTTCATATCTTGATTCTCGAGTAAACAACTTTCTAGCATGATAATATCACCATGAAACAACAATATTCATAAGAAATACACAACTTTGCTTGGCCAAATATAGAATTTTCATTCATAATACTCTCTTTTAAGCCTCCATTCGAATTCTTCTACTCCACAATCCAAAAAAACTCTCTAAACACCTTAATTTAGTTACATTTTAGGCATTTAAAGCCTTCTAAGATAGTTACATCCACTTTAGAGGCTTTATTAGCCTTTTTAACACCTAATTTTCCTTTACACACCTTGAACACAAACCCTAACTAAGAATTTCAAACCCTAAGTCTAATATAATGACTCAAGTTAGATCTCCTAGGATATTTAATACCTTATAACACCTATACCATGCTTTAACAATGACTTATACTCCTTATACAAGCCAAAAACCATCATAATGCCCTTTTAGGAATTCAAATTACATTTTGGAGGGAAACCTCCTAATTCAAATTTCTTGCATACCTAGACCAACTTAGGCATTTGAATGGAACTACTAGGACTCTATTGACATCCCCCAATCCTTACTTAGGCTAACTCAACCCAAAATTGACCAATTTGAACAAAAACTCAAAATTGCTTGTTGGTGAGAAGATGCTCATCCATCATGAATGTAGAATCCTCTAGTTGGCCAAATGACACCAACAAAATTAAGGATTGTATTAGCCATTACTAGTACCAAAGATATTATGGGAGAATAATATCATTGATTTTACACTTGGATTTATCGAGAACATAGAGAAAATAACTCCATATTTTTGGTAGTTGAAATATTTTTGAAGATGACACACTTTATTGTATACAATAAGACCAATGATGGATAAACTATTACAAATGTGATCCTTAGAGAGATCAGAGATGCATGAGTTGCATTAAGCTTAGTATCTAATAGGGATACAAATTTTATAGGCCATTTTTGGTGGACCTTATAGAGGAAGATATGTATGAAAGTAAATTTCAATTCTACATATCACCCAAAAATGGATGAATAAACCGAGGTAGTGAACTAGAGTTTGGGAAATTTATTACACAACTTGGTTGTAGATAACCCAAAATAATGAGATACGGTGTTATTACAATAGAGTGTACCTATAGTGATTATATAAATAGAAGCATTACAGAGACTCAATTTCAAATTATATATGAAAGAATTCTAAGAGGAATCATTGAATTGTGAGAAACACTAGATAACAAAAATGTATAAGCGTAATACTATGCATACCATATGCGCGAGTTACATGAAGATGTGTGAAAAAGGTTGGAGTAATGTAAATATCATTATAAGGAGTGAGTATACGAAAGTCACATAATTAAAGAATTTGCAATTGGAGATTGGGTGTTGATGTAGTTACACAAAGAAAATTTTTTTGTATGGAACTAATAATAAGCTTAAGATAAAGAAGAGACCATACAAGGTTTTGTGGAAAGTTTATTCTAATGCCTATGAGATTGACTCACTTGAAGGATTGGATATCTCATCAATATTAAATATTGATAACTTGTATGAGTACCATGAAGGAGGAAGTAGTGTGTAAGGAGAGAGACAAGATTGGGTGAAGGAAGTCACAAATGACAAGGTACAAGGATTATTACGAGTAAAGAGACAATTGACTAGAGGAGATAAATACTAGAGAAGGAAAAAGAATGAATTGCTGCCATATTAGACTCAAGGATAATGAAGATAATGTGCAATACAAAATATAATAAATACTTGGTAAAGTAGAGGAACAACACAACAAAGGATGCAAAAGTGATGAATAATTCGATGGAGCTTGGTTAACTAGACCATACTCTTGAGGACCCTAAATCATGAGAAAAAAATCAAAAATTTCCTTACTTGGGGTGTTTGATGAGTAACATCATAGGAAAATGGGTTGTTTGACAAAAGTTTCAAAAATTAGTTAAGTGTGAATACATGTAAGGAAGAAGAGTGTAAGGATGGAACCCGGGAGTGCATCTTGTGTAATATATCGGTGGTTCGCATGAAAGTGCACAAAATATTTTCTCGTGGTTAGATGATGGCACAATGTGTACAAGATTACACAACGAAGGCACACAATAATGTCCATGATTTTATAATGATAAGGAATAATTAGCGTGCACAAATGTTTTAGAAATGGTATGAAAAATGCTAAGCACGATGATTGTGCAATAGCAAATAGGCTTGTATGCGGATCCTTTTTGGGTCGGTGTGCAAGACTTGAGTGTAGTAAGAGTGCACAACAAAAGTAGCTTACATGGGAAATGTTTAAATCAAATACTAAAGACATGTTATACTCACAAAATTAAGTCCCACACATAGGCGTGTTTGAAAAAGTACACGATCAATCATCTTATGGATATTTGAAAAATATCCCAAGAACAAATTATCCTCAACAATTGGGTTTGACATGGTGCAGATAATGAAAAATCTAAACAACATTGTTGTTTAGAGACATTAATGAACCAATTTTAATTTGAAAAAAATGTTAGGCTCTCAAAGAGCCCACTAGGGATCAATTCTTGCTGAGTGCAATGGCCTAAGGTATCTTCAAAAGGGACGAGGCCAAGATCGTGCCCTGGGTGACTTTGGCAGAATGGACACCCCTTATACCTTGCATCTAAGCTCAAGAATACTAGATTTAGTCTAGACCTTCAACAAAAAAAAGTGGGAAAATTTGAACAAACATATAGTAATGAGTCATTTTGAAGCACAAGAGCAATAAGAGAGAAAAAATATAAATCATGAGAATAGAGAATCATGCAAGTAGTTTTGAGGAGAGACACCACCATTCAGAAGTAGCTTGAGAATTGTATCTCGATCCCTTTAATAACCTCATTTGAGGGAGTAAGTGTTGTAGATGCCAATAAGGCTTCAAAATTAATAGAAAATTCTATTTTTGTGAGTGTTCTAAGTGTATTTTGATAAGGCATAAAGGGAATTAATCATTTCTTTTCATCAATAGTGTTCTAAAGGTTCCATAAAATGATACAAATCCACCTCAGTAAAGGCTCTTCTCCCCATTAGGGGTACTATCACTAAAGTGTTTATCTAAGTGCTACCTATTCTCAATTTCCCAACTATGGGGGAATCACACATAGTCCACGAAACTACCATGCCTATGCCTACACAATATGTGGCTTTCATGATTGTACATAGTGTGTATACACTAAAATTAGGTCACACTCCCCTTTGTCCCTCAACATATAAGCCCCCTTTATTACATCAACCTAGCCATGACCCCCTTCACCCTATTAATATTAATTTAATTAATTAAATTAAATTAATGCTTTATCGTCACTATATTTATTATTTAAATATCTTATTTAAATAATATCTACACAAACAGTTCATTTAGACACCTCACCAAGCTAACTCAACCTAATACCTATTCTTAGCAAGTTACCATAACTAACTAAGACTTACCCAAACCCTAAAAATCAATGCCTACACTCCCTCTAACCACATTCCCGCATGCTCACAAGAAGCTCCTAGTGTAATCCACGAGATAACAACACAAGATCCAAGGAAATCAAGAGAATCTCCCTAAGTTTAGTAAACCTAGGAAATCCTGCCTCGACCGACGTTGGTTACCCCTAACCGTCACCGGTTAAGCTGCACCGTCGTCGTTACCCCTTTTAACCCCAAAAAAACCTTATTCTCAAGGTTGGAAGTTGGAAGCAAGTTGGAAAACATTGGGAGAAAAGGTCTCGAGAGATAACGCATCTTCAGAGAGCCAATTCTAGCAAGAATTGACATCCAAGGAAGGAGATTGAGGATCTTCTCCTGCACAGCCTTCCCAGCCACATTCTGATCTATCCAAGAAAAAGAGGAGTGTGCATGCAGCCCATGCAGAAGCTTTTCTTCAGTTGGTGATCACTTGCAGCCTTCAAACCCATCATCAGCACCTCCATCCTTCACACATAGACTTTCAGGAATGAAATCCAAGTAAGTACAACATCATACTTTCCTGGTTATTTCATTTTATCATTATTTTATCATCCATTGTTTATCTTGCTCCCTATTGACCATCTCCAACATTTTGTACCTCCATAGACCCATCAAAACCTTGCAAAAACCTATTCCAGTCACCCAATACCTCGTCTTGACCAACCAAATCCTTTGTGCAATCACAAAAGAGACCAAAACCCCATTCTGTGACATTTCCAGATTTCATGAACTCAGAACGGCATAGGTTATACCTAACCGCGGTCGGTCACCCCTGATCGATGCCGTCTCTCGTGTGTTTTTCCCCTACATAGCTCTAAACAGAGACCTATCCACCCAATTTTACCTCACCCTCACTCACTTGTGACCTACCCGAGACCTTTATCAAACCTACAGCGACCCAGAACCTATCATTTGACCTTGGATTCTATTCTAGCTTAGCCTGTTAGATTAGATCTATTTTCTTATTGTGTTTTTAAGTGAGATACCTAAATCATTTCAAAATAACAATAGGATTTACCTTGTTTTCAACATTAATTTGTTTAAAACAGTGGACTGATAGCCATCTAGGAAGTACCACGCTTCCCGGATCTAGCTCACGCTAGGCAGTTCACTGCCCATATTGTTTAATTCTTTCTGGTGGTCTTGCTTTCATTACAAGTAGTTCCTCCTAGCCAAAAGGAATCTCTCACGGTCAGCTGTGGATTCAGAAGTCATACGCGTGCAACAACCCATCAACCGACATTTGAACAGGTATTCCTCCTACGCCTGTTACCCTATCTGTTTCATCAACAATTCAAAGAAACAATCTAAAAAAAGGTGAAACATTTTGGCACGCCTGGTGGGACCCATCCAGGGTTCCTTGCATTTCATTCATTCCTAGGAAAAAATTGTGTGTTTGTTTCCCTTCTAAAAGTGTACACACTAATTTTCTTCCCTGGTAATCCACTTCTTCTTTCTATTTGCTCTAAAGGAAACTTTTCTTTTGGTGTATTAAAAAGAATCATTTCTTCACACTTTCGCATTTTAGTGAAAGAGCATCCCTCTTCCTATTCATCTTATTGTGTCATCCAATTTCACATTTTTGATTTGGGTTTTAAAATCATTGCATTTCATTTTGATTTTCTGCATTAGCTCACATTAAATGAGGGCAACCTATATGCTGGAGGTCATGACCAACTGATGGTTGACAAACGAATCATAGAAAAACACTTCTATCCTTTTCTCTTTCTCTGAGTCTTACCAACCCACACAAAAATTCAAAATACATACATTCTTAAACAACATCTTACCTGGAAGAAGTTGTAGGTGATCACACGATCACGACACAGTGGGCACCCAGCTCGCTGCTCTGTCGAGTCATACTTCAGAGCGTAGCCCGCCCCCACCATAACATACCTGAAACCTCACCCTTTAGATCTCCTTCTTTGTAGGAAGCCATCCTCACCAAAAATCTATTTCACAATTCATGTGTCAGTCCCTAAATAACATAAGCTAAACAAACATAATAGAAAAGGGCACTCTTAGGATCACATTTTCTTAGTGTTTCTGCTTGGTTTGTGTTTTGAGGTGAAAGATCACATTCATCACTTTTTTGTTCATCCTTGCACGCTCCTCATCATAGCTGGTGTATTCGGCTTCACCTGAGTGTGCCTGGGCCATATCACCATCATTCCCAGAATTCTAGGTCTGATTCCACATCAAATTCTAATTCACAACCACTTTTTCTCATCACTATTTCAATCTCATAAGAACTCATCATCGGTTAGCTAAACTCATCGGTTAAACTCAACCGACGTCGGTTCCAGGTCCTTTTGCTAACCTACTCAAAAGGACATTCTCACTTCACTTTTTCCACTTTCCACAGTCTCTGTCACTATCATTTTTTTTCCCATTGACATTTTACACATCCCCAGATTTGGCATACTTGTCAGATTTTGCCTTCTACCTCGCTATTTACTCACTGTACATTTTCTATAGTGACCGTGCAAGTGGTTACCCCTGACCGATGTCGTTTCCCTAACTAGCATCGGTTAGCCTGTTTCACATTCCACCCACCATTTGTTACTTCATCCATTTTTTTCTTGTTGTTCTCTGTACCATTTACAGAGAAGCAGCCCCACCTAATTAGTACTGGTTCACATGGTACTGACCCGAAGACAAGAAAATGCCCTCGTGTTCCATGCCAGTTGCCAACCACTCCCACCTAGTCCTTCACCACCTTCTATTTTATCACCATCCATGGATCCCATCCAGCCTACTATATCGCTACTAGAGATGAGGAGTTTTCATGATTCCTTGACCAAAATCCTGCCACCTTGCAGTTTTACCTCTCCCACTTGTCCACCGAGACGCCTCGGGTCAGTTGATATATGACATGCTTGTATCTATCCCCCGACTTTAACACCCACTTCTGCATCGGCTCCATCTGGTTCAGTGCTACCTGCTTCCACTTTACCCCCAGTCATTTCGCAATTAGGTCCTATACCCGCTATGACTACCACATCTGTTACCTCTGTAGCACCCATTACATCCACCATACCCTCGATGATTACCCCAAACACAACCTCATCCATCCCTCATGTCTCACACATACCTGTAGCTATGTTCCCACCTCCAGTGTCGGTGACCCCTACCCCATTTTAGAATGTGGTTCTTTCCATTCCATAATCATTAGCCCCTATTGCCACTAGGGTTACCACGACCCTTCCTCCCCATATACATACTACCAACAACCACCTGTTTCATCTATTATTCATTCTAGGTACGTACCCCCTATTTCATTACCTTCTTCTCCACCACCTTACATGGAAGCCCCATACACTAGAATGCCACACCCATTATATGTCCAAAACCAACCTCCTCGTTATAGGAGGCATCCAATCATCACAACCCACCAATGACCTAATTAAATTGATGATGGACAAGATGCAAACACTGGAGGCATTAGTTTCGGCTCCCATAACACTCTTACCTATGACAAGATTTGCAATGAGCCTATTCACCCATCCATTCCTATCCATGTTCATACCCTGTGCATTGGGAAATGCCAAAATTCAATCATTTCAATAGTAAGGAAGACCCACAACAACATTTGCACTCATTCAAACACGGGTGTTATCTGATTGCTCATGATGATGCCTTACTTTTGAGAACTTTTCCCATGTCCCTCACTGGACCAACATTAGATTGGTATAGTGGGTTACCCAAACACTCCATATTTTCATTCAATCAGGTAGCCCAAGCTTTTTGGATCATTTCTCTATCAATATCGCCAAGAAAGTTACCATGACCGATCTATATTCCACACATCAGTACGAGGATGAATCTATCACAGATTTTTTTTGCTGACATCCTGATCAATCAACTTACCTTTCAATTGCCACAAACTAAACTCATCGAGCTCTTTACCCGAGCTTGTGCCAAACATATCTCCCCGACCTTGCAGGTCCAAACTTTTTGAACATTCGATGAGGCATTCACTATGGCACGAAAGTTAGAGATTCGGGCCATCGAAGAGAAGAAAATCCAATTACGAAATAAGAATTGGAATTCAAGTCAAATGAAACCTCCTCTTCTTCCAAACCTCCAACCAATTATTCAAAGGCTAAAGGTACCGCTAACATAATGGTACTCAAGGCCAGCCCAACTCATCCATCCAATTAGGCTACACCCTCATCTAATCTATCACCCATTTAGGATTTTTTCGATTCAGACAAGAGCAACAAAAATATACCCCAATTGGGGAACCTTACTCTTCTATCTTAGAAAATCTTATCAAAGCTAGCGCCATCACCCTTCCACCCATAAAACCACACACTGGTTTTGACCTGCTCGCCCCATGCCCGCGTGGTATAAGGAACAAGATTTCTGTAACTATCACCAAGTGAAAGGTCATAGTGATGGAAATGTATCACTTTTAAGAATATTATGCAAGAAATGCTCGAGAAAGGTGAGTTGACTGTGGATAATCCCAATGCCACCCCAACCAAAATCTACAAATCTTTAAAAAACCATTTCCCAATCATGCCCCTTCATCCAATCAAACCGGTGAGACATCCACTCACGATACCCATACCCGTGAGGTTCACACAATCTTTAACGAGGTATTTGTTGCATCTCAATTACCTCACATCCCTTCCATAGAAGAAATCCTAGCCCAAAATCCTCCTTCCACATTGGAACCAACTGTCACTATTCCTTCACCAATAGAAGAACACCCTTCATCTCCTACATCACATACGAAGGAGTCTTCTACTAACATTGAGATCATCTCACCCCTAGCTTCTCCACTTAGAGACCCTTTACCTACCATACCTCCTCAACCCACTGAGGAGTACCCATTACCTCCTTCACCCATTGAGGAGCACCTATTATCTTCTCCCCTCGCAAAGGAGCACCCATTACCTCCTCCACCCACAAAGGAGCACCTATCCGTTTTTCCACTTATTGAGGAACTCCCATCATATCTTCCACCCATCATACACCCGGTGGAGATACCTTTTCCTCTTGGTGAGCATTCTCCATCAGCTACCCAACATCCAACAGACCTACTTTCAGCTCTCTTACCCATGGAAGCTGAAGTCGGCCGAGTCCCCATCTCTAAGATGAATTTTACGGGAATTCCCATTAGGTCTTCACCAACTCCACCCACAAACGTGCCATTCTCACGTTTGGCCGATCACTTGGATTATGTGGATAGGGCTTTATTATGGGGGTGCCTCTTACTCCCTGTCTCAACACAAATGCAGAGATCCCTCGATGACACCTCCACTATCTACCCAAGCACATTTCCACCCATCAAACCACATACAACCCACTTTGCAGCCCCTTCCACGATACCCGTTAGCACTCACACCACACCCTTACCCATAACCTGACCTATACCTAAATCCAAACCTATACCCACAACATTTACCTCCACTAAACCTATTACCACTTTAGGGGTCACCCCGACCACCAACCTTACTCATCCACCTATTAAACTGGATTTAGCTACATCCTCCAATGTCAATACCACACCTACTCTGACACCCAAACCCAAGAAACAAACTCATCGGTCTCATATCCTGACTACACTAACCACACTCGCACTTGTCCCGTCTACCTTAAAACCTCAACTGCCGAACATGGTCAAGCACCCTCACCCATTCATAACCCAATAACACAACAACCCATTCCTTCCTCACAAATATCTAACCTACCAGGCACACAACACAAGTCATACCCGCACCTATCTCTTTACCACCAATACCTCCGATACCTTTATCCATTGCTTCACTACCCACTACACTTCAGTCATTGTCCCTCACACCTCAAGCACAAGCCGCATCATCTACCTTCATAGCACCCCCATTATCCCCATGGGTAACTCACCCTCTTCCTCCATCTTTCTTTCCCTCTAGACCTCGTACACCCACATCACCTTTACCCAAGAAGGTGCAACCCAAAAACAAAACCCCACTACCCCACAACAAGGTAGTCAAAACAAAACCACACCCTCCTACCCGTCCATCTACTATACCCCTACCCAAATGAACCCGACCGATACCTCAAACCACACCGGTGCCTAAACCCATAGCTCGACCCCTTCCTACAATTCCAAAAATAATTCCCGACAACCAACCACACCTACACCCAAACCCACATTCACTTCCCATTGTGATCCACTAGCAGGGTCCTATGCCAAAATTTTAACCAACCTCCTCAAGACTTCTGTTATCACATTACTACCACTCCGACCTTACGACCCCCTCAAACCCAAGCCAAAAGGGTTTGATGATACCAAAATTTTCACATACCATCGTGTGTCAGGGCATGATGTGGAGAACTGCAAGGCCTTGAAAACCGTCCTTATCCAATTGTGTCCACTAGAAACCAACTTTGACAACAATGACCTTCTTGACGAGGACCCTACTTCACCTACACCCATTCCCACACTACCCACTCAACAACCACAACCTCCACCCTCACAGCTCCTAGAACCACACACAAAGTTTGAAATTAATATGGTTCGCATCAAAGAACTTGCCACGCCACCACCCAAATGTCGTTGTGCCCAACTGACCTCACAGGCTTTTCTCCTCCAGTAGGTTTTTGCCCTTCATGTTGTTATACCACTTACCCTACACCTTCTCCATTTGACAAATTCCCTCAAATCAACATGGTACACATCACTACACATGTGCAGAAGGGTAAAGAAAAGGCAACTGACCCACCAACCAATCCTATACCCAACATACCATTTGCCCCCATACCTAAAATAACTATCTGTGGCCCCACATACCCCATTTCTAATGGCATCACACATCACACCATGCTCAAACAATTACACCAATCTCCCCTCAAAATGTCCTTATATGACCTCATCCAAACCTCAAAATCCCATCGTCAAGCCCTCATGGAGGTTCTTTAATCTATTGAGGTTTTACCCAATGACCCTACACCCGTAGCCTCCATTATCACACCCCATCATGTAGCCTCTCTCACCAAATTACCACCTTCATCCCCACCTCACCTTGTTCACCAAGTGGCCTCCCTCAGCTTCTCAGAGGCAGAGATCATGCCATACCAAAACGATGACCTGGACCCAACCCTCTTCATCTCTATCCACATTGATGACATACGGGTACGCCGTGTGATGATTGATGGAGGCGCTAGCATTAACATCATTTCATCCCATGCATTTTCTCAAATGCACATACCTGACAATTACATGCACAAACATCCGGTCATGTTGCGTTCATTCAACAACGCTATCACCTCCACACTAGGCACTGTCATCCTTCACGTTCACATGGGCCCCCACACTATTCTAGAATTGTTTTATGTTTTGGAGGGGGAATTCCAATATAACTTGTTGCTTGGTAGACCTTGGATTTGTGTCATGGGTTGTGTTCCCTCCACTTTGCATTGTTGTGTAAAGTTTGAACACGAAGGACACACTTATACCATTCCAGCTGACCCATCACCTTTCAAAACATGCAACATGCTTTACCAACCCAACGATGTACTCATACCGGTCAAGCCGTCTACTTCCACAACCAATACCACTTCACCTACACCTCCACCTACCCAGTCAAGATCGCCTTTTACTTTTATGCACATACCCTCCTTACTCCTACCTCGATATAACCTCCACGGCTGACCCATTAGCTTCCCAATCCATTAACACCACCTCCGCATTGACCTCCGACACATCATCCATACCAGCTACCCACATACCAACCACTGATCCCTTGGAAGGTGTTTTTCAATGCCTCACTCTGGGGGAGTACCACCTATATAGTGTCAACACCTTCCTTACTCCGCGTGAGTATGGAAGCCTTCACCAACACCCTCACTATGATCACCGTATAGAGAACATGCTCCTTTATGGTCCTCCTCATCTTTGTACTAGTCTCACCTATGGGGGACTTTATACTACCACCTACACACCTGAACCACCATCACAACCCCACCCATTTTCCGTAGACTTCTAATCACTTACCAATCGTCATTTCACCCACACCTTCCTGCACCATTGTGCGTGGAAGGGTTTTGGTTTTGGATTTTACGAGCAAGGCCACCATACCATTATTCCATGTACCACCCACAAACATAATGACTAGAGTGGTATTGGCTTCCCCAACCCTTCTACCAAACAAGCCCGCATTGAATTCATTGAGGACCCTAGCCCTTCTCCACCTTCATCACCACCCTCACCGATGGAGTCGATGGATCCTGAATCTATCCCTCCTAACTTTTTTTTTTTTTTTCATAAACACCATTTCCTTGGGGCCTTTGACTTATCAATGCGAAGGCGAGGCCCCTTCCACTCTCCCATTCCTATATCCTGAGATGATCGATGATGACACACCGACCATTAATGTCGTTTCAATGTCAGGATGATGAATCCATACTCACCTACCTTGGTGTAGAAGATTCATATATTCATCGAGTTGTTACCCTTTGAGATGTAAACCATGTTGAATGAATCAACTATCGAGATCAACATTCATACTTAGGATGACCCGCATATCCTAAAGATGGACAATCTTTAGATGTTGCTAAACAAGAAGCCATCACTTCCTTTCTCCAAGATCATAACCACACTTTCGCTTGGTCTTACACAAACATGCCCGATATTGACCCCACCATATCGTAACCATTCCCGACGCCAAACCTATCAAACAAAAGATGAGGAAAATGCACCCTCGCATTGCTCTTCTTGTCAAAGAAGAACTTCAGCGTCTTCTTTCTGTTTCCTTCATCTTACCTATTGATTATCCTTGTTGTATTTCGAATATTGTCCCTATTACTAAAGCAACAGGGGGACTCCGCATTTGCATGGACTTCGAGACCTCAACCTCACCTACCCGAAAGATAAATTTCCCTTGCCTAGTATTGATCAACTAGTTGACCTCACCGCGGGTCACGAGATGCTCTCACTCATGGATGGTTTCTCGGGTTATAACCAAATTTTGCTTGCCCCAGAAGATCAGCATAAGACCACATTCATTACCCCTTGGGGAACCTTTTGCTATTGAGTCATGCCTTTTGGCCTTAAAAATGTTGGTGCTACATATCAAGCGTGCTATGAATTACATATTCCATGATATCATGCATCGCATATTGGAAGATTACGTGGATGATCTCTTGGCTAAATCTAAACGCCACACCAAGCACCTCGTTGTCCTCGAAACCATCTTTGATCACCTCATTAAATATTGCGTCCGCCTTCAACCTAAAAAGTGCGTCTTCACGGTTCTCTTAGGAAAATCTTGGGATTTATTGTTTCCCTCCATGGTATAGAAGTTGACCCTGCTAAAGTCAAGGCCATTCTAGAAATTCCTCCGCCCACGAACCTCAAACAACTCCGTAGCCTGCAAGGTAAATTGTAATCCATTCACCGTTTCATTTCACAATTATCGGATCGGTGTCAACCATTTCATCATCTTCTTAGGAAGGATGTCTCCTTTAAATGGGATGATGACTATCACAACACTTTTGAGGCCCTAAAACAATACCTTCTCCAACCACCGTACTCATTCCACCGAAAGACAATCAAAATTTTTACCTATATGTATCACTACCGATCATTCCTTGGGAGCCATGCTCGCTCATCACGATGAACAACATAGGGGAGGATGGTTTATTACATAACTTTGTACTCTTTTGGACTATGAAACCTAATACAACCACCCAGAAAAGATTTGCTTAACCTTAGTTTTTGTTGCCACCAAACTCCGCCATTACCTACTCAACCACAAAACCTATGTTATGACCAACACCGACCCTTTACACTTCATGTACGCCAAACCCTATCAAAATAAGTGCACCACATGATGGCTTATGCTTTTAGCTGATCTTGACCTTGAATTCATTCGCCAAAAGTCCATTAAGGGCCAAGCTATAGCTGACCAACCGGCTGATGCACCTATTGCCAGGGACCAACCCTCTAATTTTGACTTTCCGATGAATCCATTACTACCCTTTCCTTGGATGAACCCCCTTACCAAATGACATTGTTCTTCGATAGTTCCAAGTGTCAGCGTGGGGTGGAGCTGGTGTTATCCTTGCTCCCTCTGGATGGAGAACCCATGCCTTTGTCTTTCAAACTAGACTTTGAATGCACCAACAATATTGCCGAGTACGAAGCGCTCATACTAGGTCTCCAGACCGCCTATGCCCTCGATGTCAAATCAAT
Organism: Taxus wallichiana var. yunnanensis; assembly: GCA_018340775.1. Taxonomy (NCBI): domain Eukaryota; kingdom Viridiplantae; phylum Streptophyta; class Pinopsida; order Cupressales; family Taxaceae; genus Taxus; species Taxus wallichiana. The sequence continues at coordinate 603,649,685 of CM031236.1, read as the reverse complement.
CCACATCTTTGGTGATTCACAATTGGTCATAAACCAAGTCAATGGTATGTACCAATGTCGTAACGAGATACTTCAAAAGTATAAACATCATGTAGACATACTTTTGACCACCTTTGATCGTTACACCCTTCAAACCATCCCATGGTCAACCAACAAATTTGCAGACACTATGGCCTGCTTAGCTTCCCAAATACCCGCTTCCCCTACCGATTCCAAAATATTTGTCACTATACAACACCTCCATTTGCCTTCTTATTTACCTCACATGATGTTTACTCAATCGGAATTGACACCCCTGACCCGAGTGACCTTTGGTATAAACAATACTTCGACTACATTTCCCTCTCCATCTTACCTCCTGATCTCACCCGTAATGGACAATGCGCCTTCCTTAAGAAGGTCTCCCATTTTGTTATCCTAGGGGGACTCCTCTATAAGCACAGATTTGATGGTATTCTCTTATGATGCCTCACAAGTTCTAAAATTCCTTATACCATCAAGGAGGTTCATGATGGCATATGTGGAGGTCACTTTAGTGGCCTTGTTGTTGCTAAGCATATTCTTTGCCTAGGATATTACTGGTTGACCCTTAACCATGATTGTTGTGACTATGTCAAACTGCTGTGTGAAATGTCAACAACATTCCAACCTTCATCATACACCCAGTCATGCCTTACAGGTCACTTTTGACCTTTGGCCCTTCTCTCAATGGGGTTTGGATCTTGTTGGAGAAATCAATCCTCATTCTTCCCAACACCATCAATGGATCATAACTGCTACCGAATACTACACAAAATGGGTGAAAGCCATACCACTCATCTCCACGAAAGCCGAGAAAATATGTGAGTTCATTAACCATCACATCATTTTTCGCTTTGGTGTCCCTCATCACCTCATCACTGACAATGGAAAACAATTCAAAAACAAAACACTACAAAAACTTTGTGACACCTTCGGCATTCAGCTTAGTTTCTCCTCACCTTATTACCCAAAAACCAATGGCCAAGTCAAATCCACTAACAAAACCCTCAATAAAATTCTCATGAAAGTGGTTGATACTGGGAAGGATTGGCATACGCACATTCCTTTTGCTCTATGGGCATACCGCACTAGTATTCGCACTGCCACTGTGGCTACACCCTTTTCATTGGTCTACGGTACCGAGGCTATTTTGCCTCTTGAAGTCCAGATCCCCTCACTTCACATTTCTCTCCATGACATGCTTATTGATGATGACTTTCGTCAGGACCACTTAGCACAACTAGAGTTATTAGACGAATGTCATCTTAACGCTCTGGATCACCTTCAAGTTTATCAACAACATATCAAACATGCTTATGAAAAACGTGTTCATGAACGAACCTTCCAAGTTGGTGACCTTGTTTTGAAAGAAAATCAACACGTAACCAAAGCGAAAAAAAAGTAAACGGGGAAAATTCTCTCCTAATTGGCTTGGACCATACATCATAACTCATACCTATGGATTAGGTGCCTATCATTTGTCCTCACTTGAGGGTAAACCCGAACCTGAGCCCCTTAACGCATTACATCTTCGACCATTCTATTATTGACTCATTGTCCTACCTCACCTGTGTCTCTTTACAAGCTCGTCCCTTGAGTGCTATCCACTCCATCCATCTCCCTAATGATTAAACAAGAATCATGTGATTACCCGTCACCCTTTTGCCTTATCTTAAATATGTGCACCACGGCTCTGCACATGGCATGATTCTCATGGATACTTTTCATCTTCTTTTAGATGAGATCCCATGGTTGTTCACCCTTGCCTTCTCAACAAGAACCAAATGCTTCGTTATAGTCTCGTCCATGACTTAAAAGCCAAAAAAAAAAAGATGAATCCCTCATAAGGACATCTTCCAAAATAAGGGATTAACTCCTTGAGTCAAACTTCTAATATAAAAGATGAATCCCTCAAAAGGACATCTTCCACCTTTAATTGTCACTATGAGTAGACTGCTCCCTCGAAGGACAACTATAAAAAGCTCGCAACTCTCTACATAGTCTTTCCAAAAAGAGGACTATTTTCTCAAAAATCAAAATTAGAAGCTTCCCGCATCGATCAGCTTCGTGAAGACCTCAAGGAGACATATATTCCTCCCGTATAGACTTCTCACATCGATTAGTCTATCTACAAAGTCAAAAAGAAAAGAAAAATAAAAATAAGCTTTTTGTCATGGACTTGCCTATTGTGATCTTGGCTCTATTGCCCAAGGCATTCTACTTCCCATTTTATGACCCAATTACTTGCACCTCTTTACCCGTTGCCTTTTCACTTCATACCTCAAGGGACCTGCTAAACCTACGACATTTGGTGATCATGTGACTATTCGTCACTCTTAGAATTATCAATCATGTAATGTCTTTGGGGTCTTACGTTCATTAGCCTATCTATAGATGTGTTTCATACGTTTTGATCCTTGCCAATCGGGTGGATTTCTTGCCCCCTCTTATCTTTTCTCTTCTTCATTACCTTTTGATCTTCTTATATAAGACTAGAGCCTCAACACTTGTCTTTTGAGATTTTCTTCTCCCACCTCAATCAACCTAAAATCACCTTTACCTATCTACCTATTCTCAACCCCAACATCAATGCCCTCAACCTAATTATACCTATGACCTGGAATCAACACTACCTATCGACCTAAAATCACCCATACCTATCTACCTATATTCCACCTCACCTAATCGACCTTGACCTAATCATACTTATGACCTTGAATCCAACCTAACTATCAACCTCACTATCTATTCTTCTATCTTCTCATATTCTTTCCTAGCTTATGGGAGAACTACATCGGTCTGAGGTCCTTTTTTGCCGGGACTATTTAGGTAGCACTTCCAGGAATGGGGCCCCTGGAAGGTTAGCTCGACCACTCTTTACCCTAACCATTTTCCCCGTTTTACCTAATTTCCTGTTCATATCAAAAACCTCGACATCTATACCATATACCACATGACTTTTACCACTTATATTATTTCACATTTTCATAAATAACCAACATTTTCTACATTTTACACCATCTCATACATTTATATTGCCATTTGTTCTCAAAATACCAAAATGAACATCCATGCCTAAACCAACCTAACTCATCCATGCCTATAACCTTACTCAACCATGCCTAACCAACCTGACTCCACCATGCCTATAACCTAACTCAACCATGCCTAAACAACTCCGACTCCACCATTCCTAAACCAACATGACTCCACCATGCCTATAACTTGACTCAACCATGCCTAAACAACCTAACTTTGCCATTCCAAAACCAACATGACTCCACCATGCCTAATAACTTAGCTCATCCATTCCTATAACCTAACTCAACCATGCTTAACCAACCCGACTCAACCATGCCTAAACAACCTGACTCAATCCATGCCTAACCAATCTAACTCAACCATGCCTAACCAACTTGACTCGATCCATGCCTAAACTGACCTGACTCCATCATTCCTAACTCACCTAATTTCCACACATCCATATCAAACCAACAAAACCATATCTCATCTAATACACATAAAATGAACAAACCCATATCTCATCTAATATAAAGTAACAAATCCATATCTCATCTAACACAAGCCATAAACCAATATCTCATAAACACATAAACACATCACCAAATACCATGTATCTCCTCATATATACATGTGTGTATCAATACAATGTACACCTGTATCACATAAATGTGTATCTCCAAAATAATCAACACATCCCCACCTCTCACTCAACCACTCTTGCCTATGTGGCTCTTGCCAACCAAGCTCTTTGACGCTCTCTTTTGTCCTTTTCTCCTTTTCACAATGCATAAATGAATTTCAAACCATGGGTTTTCCACTTTTATACCCTACCTAACTCAACCGACGTCGGTTAACCCTTGAGCAATGCCTCGTCTGGTCTGCCTAGACTACTACCGTCGGTTCCCATAGACCGTCATTGGATCATACCGACCGATGTCGACTTACCATGCCCGTACTCATTGCCCTCACATTGATCTCATTTTCCTTACCTCCCTTTCTTTTTCCTTCCATACACCTACTGGACCACTTTACCTTCACTTCTGGCCCTCCACCTTCTTCAACCTCACCACGTCCTGTTGAAGCCTCCTTATTTTACCCCTACCTCGGCCTTACCCGTGCCGTGATCTCGATATTTAGACCTGGACCATTGCTAGTGACCTTTTGACCTCATGTGTTCGCTATACCTTACGGCACTGTTACCTATGTTGATTGACCTAATGACCTTACCTAGCCTATCGCGTGACCGTTTATCTTGACCCTACCTTTGGTGTATCAGAACATACCTAAATGTTCTTGCACCTAACCTACGTTGTGTTTCCTAACCTTATCTTATACCTTGGATACCGGATTCACTTCACCCTTGTTTGGATAAACCTATCGACCTTAGATGATGTAGAGTTTTCTTGCTCTTCAACCCGGTAGCGTGCTACAGTTTATATGTGTGCGTGCATTTGACTGCTGCTACCTTTGACCCTGACCCATTACCTAGATCACTCGAGTAGACCTTTCACCCTCTTCCCCTACACCCACTTACCTTTTCCTCACATTTACCTTTTATCAAACCACTCACCGCTTCAGCCTGCTGCCTCGTCAGTTCCTGGTTTGAGGGGGATCACCTTCACCCTCACATGGGCCAACCACATCTTATTTTTGTTAGCATCGCTTACCAATACAAGCTACGCAACAAAAAGGGGCAAAATGTAGACACTAAAATTAGGTCACACTCCCCCTTCATCCCTTGACATATAAGCCCCCCTTTATTACATCTACCTAGCCATGACCCCCTTCACCCTACTAATATTAATTTAATTAAATTAATGCTTTATCCTCACTATATTTATTATTTAAATATCTTATTTAAATAATATCTACGTAAGATTCACTTAGACACCTCACCAAGCTAACTCAACCTAAGACCTATTCTTAGCAAGTTACCATAACTAACTAAGACTTACCCAAACCCTAAAAATCAATGCCTACACTCCCTCTAACCACATTCCCACATGCTCACAAGAAGCTCCCTAGTCTAATCCATGGGATAACGACACAAGATCGAGGAAATCAGGAGGATCTCCCTAAGTTTAGTAAACCTAGGAAATCCCGCCTTGACCGACGTTGGTTACCCCTAACCATCGCCGGTTAAGCCGGACCGCCATCGGTTACCCCTTTTAACCCCAAAACAACCTTATTCTCAAGGTTGGAAGTTGGGAAGCAAGTTGGAAAACATTGGGAGAAAAGGTCTCGAGAGATAACACATCTTTAGAGAGCCAATTCCAGCAAGAAATGACATCCAAGGAAGGAGATTGAGGATCTTCTCCTGCATAACCTTCCCAACCACATTCTGATCTATCCAAGCAAAAGAGGAGTGTGCATGCAGCCCATGCAGAAGCTTTTCTTCAGTTGGTGATCACTTGTAGCCTTCAAACCCATCATCAACACCTCCATCCTTCACACATAGACTTTCAAGAACAAAATCCAAGTAAGTACAACATCATACTTTCCTGGTTATTTCATTTTATCATTATTTTATCATCCATTGTTTATCTTGCTCCCTATTGACCATCTCCAACATTTTGTACCTCCATAGACCCATCAAAACCTCACAAAACCTATTCCAGTCACCCAATACCTCATCCTGACCAACCAAATCCTTTGTGCAATCACAAAGGAGACCAAAACCCCATTCTGTGACATTTCAGATTTCACAGTAACAGTGCACCGGTTATACCTAACCGTGGTCGGTCACCCCTGACCGATGCCGGTCTTTGTGTTTTGCCTACACAACCTTAAATAGAGACCTATCCACCTAATTTTACCTCACCCTCACTCACTTGTGACCTACCCGAGACCTTTATCGACTGCGAGACCTAGAACCTATCACTTGACCTTGGATTCTATTCTAGCTTAGCCTGTTAGATTAGATTTGTTTTCTTATTGTGTTTTTAAGTGAGAAAACTAAATCATTTCAAAATAACAATAGTATTTACCTTGTTTTTAGCATTAATTTGTTTAAAAGTGGGGATCGATGACAAACCATCTAGGAAGTACCATGCTTCCTGGATCTAGCTCATGCTAGGAAGTTCACTGCCCATATTGTTTAATTCTTTATGGTGGTCTTGATTTCATTACAGGTAGTTCCTCCTAGCCAAAAGGCAGCTCTCAAGGTCAGCTGTGGATTCAGGAGTCATATGCGCGCAACAACCCATCAACCGACATTTGAACAGGTATTTCCTCCTATGCCCATTACACTATCTATTTCATCAACAATTCAAAGAAACAATCTAAAAAAGGTGAAACACATAGTACCAAACACATGGTCCAAAATTCTATTCATAATACATATAACCAAAAATCCAAGACATGGAAGCATAAATGTCTCTTCGATGTAAATTAGGTTGCAAGTCACTATGAGTTCTATTGGGTTACTTAATATCTCATTACCCCTTAAAGTTGATAATTATCTGTTACCACTTGGATTTCATCCACCAAAGTTATCATTTTATGATGGCAAGACTAATCCACCTTCATGCATTCATGGCTTCTTGTATGGACTACATAGGTAACAATATCCTTCTAACCAATATTTTCCCACGTAGCCTCAAAGAGAATGCAATAGATTGGTTTTATACCCTTTCTTCATGATCCATAAGGTCATTTCATGCTTTATTTGGTAACATCCTTATTCATTTATCATTTAACGTTGGTTAATATCTCTCATTTTCCCAAATTACTCAATTCAAATAATAATATAATAAAAAGGTCATGAGTTAATTAAAGTATTCATTTTTATCCTTATTCCAAAGCTAAAAGGAAAATCCGTGTTTGTTAACTTTATATCCTTTGAGTACCTATGTCAAATAGTCAAGATATATGAGACTAGGATTTTGGTGGCTAACATGTTAACATATGAAGCACACCTTCATCCAATAACAATAAATTCTAGGAAAATTCCTCATACAAAGGTAAGCCAACTGATAGTAAGAAAATTGAAAATGTTAATGTCACATAACATGTATACACATTAGTCCTTATAACACCTCCAAAAAAGTAATATGCCTATTTTCCTTAACGTACTCACACGACTCTACAAAGAATCCTTGATTGTAATTCGATTCTATTACCACCACTCATTATCATTAATCTAAAAGATTTATAGGGTGCAACATTTAAATATGAAGTGTCTTGTGATTTCAACAATGTTTTGGACATACCATAAATAAGTGTTTTGTGTTATTTAACAAGATACATGATCTCATTGACAACAATACTCTCTCTCTATGATACTAAGACCTTCCCTCCAACACAATGGTATCCCAACCGAGTACTCGATTAAAACTATTCATTGACCAATTACCAAATCATACAGAGACTAACACGACCAATAAAGTACATATGTATTATCATGTAGTGCCTCCTATATTGAAGTTTAGAGGTTAATTACCATCCCATTATAACATCATGGGTGTGAATTGAAGTATATCACAAGAAAAAACATCCATCACTATTTATAATTCAAATATTACTCCAAATGACGAGGAAGCATATAAACCTATATTTATTCACACACATCTCAATTCTTAATCATTATAAAGTGTTATGGTAGAAAAGGGATCAATGACACTTCTTAAATCTCTAGATGATATTACAAGAGACCTTTTGGGTACCATATAGATAGTTTAGGGCATTTATGACTACGAAAAAACCCATTTAGGGGCATATAATTATCCATGTAGGTTAGACCTAAGAGGATGGATACTTGGTTCCTCACATTACCTTCCAATGACATAGTCAACATGTTACTCGGATGCCCATGGATCCATGAGATGTATGATGCTCCATAAAAATTACATAGATGATTTAAGTATATACATAATGTTATGGTATTTACCATTCTTAGCATCCCTTATGAGTATCCTCTTCGCCTATCCTAGTACCGGCTTCGGCCCACATATATATCCTACTAAAGAAAAAAATTTATAGACCACTACAAAGAGTATTATTCATATTCCTAGACATATCACACAACAAACACTTGTATACTATCATCATGAGTGTGTTGTGAATCCCACTTCTCCTCAAATACACCTTGTGCTATCTATCCATGTGTGATACACAATATCTAGGAAACAACCATACAAGAGTGACCCTCATATTACATTGATGCACTCACATAAACATTGTGAGCATATGGTTACTATGCGTATTTGTTACTTTTGGCATAGATTCATACACATTACTAAGGAAGATAGCATATCATATCATATTTCACACAACTATATATTTATCTCAAGTGATCATTACAATTTGGTGAACACAACTACTTTTCATTCGTTACCTACTAAGGCACGTGACACATGAAATCTATATGATTCTACCCTTGACACAAACATGGATTAGCTTCCTAATAATTTTTGCACAAAATTGTACATAAATACATGAAAAAATATACTTCATGTATCAAACTACCAATAGCATATGCTCTTAGAAAAATCACTGATCATTCCATATCTTCTCCCCTATTCCATGAATAGAAAATTTCCCGAAGATGAAATATATCTCACAGGTTTGATATGATTGTTGAGGGAACAAATAATACCAAATACCTAACCTAATATATTCTATAGTTTATAGCCTACACGCTAAGGCCACTAGTATCAATTCCAACAGTAGTATTATCCTTTTAAATCTCCTATAAAAAAAAATACTATAATAGGAAAAAAATTTATAAAATAAGGACTTGCATCTGACTTTTTAGTCATTGCATAGGAGTAAGAATCATGATAACTCTTTTTTTTTTAAAATTTTAAACACTTTTACCGAAGCTATGAACCAGAGGGTTAGGGGACCCCACCCATACAATAAAAAATAAAGGGCATGAAAACCAAAGGATAGAAAGATACGAGTACAAATAACAAGGATCCACCGAGAAGAGAACAAGATCCGGGAGAGCTAACCAAGCCAAAATAGAACTTGGGGAACCAAATCCAAAACATCCAAAAGAGCCAAAGAGACAAGCCATATCTAGCTAATGATAATGAACAAGAAATTTCCAAAAAAGGGGGGAGCATTCGCCACCACACGCCCTACTGAGCCCCGACACAAGCCGCTCGACTTCGCAAAGACTACCCGGCTCGGCGTGAAGCTTCATTAAACAAGAAATGAAAATCAGCTCACCGCAATCCCTCAATTCATTAAGGTTATCAATGGAGCTTTAGATATGTCCAAGGAATTCCCATCCCTGGACCAATCTCTATCCTCAACCCATAATAAGGGATTGGGAAGTTGAAAATAAAACATTTCTTCATGAAGTCCACCTCTCGTGAATTTGGGTAAATGATGTCAATGAAGATGAACAAAAAATTAGCGGGAATGGGATGGATGAGGAGGTAGAAGGAAACAAAGGTAGCCATAATTTTAGAGTTGGCTCGTGCCCTTCACGAGTCATGCATGAAGGTCTCTCCCAAAATTTTCTTTATGGATTCATTTTCCTGGGTTGATAAGTAATAAAAGATACCGAGAAAGATGATGATGGGATATGGCCAAGGTGAGAGCCATCTCTAGCTACTCTCCACAAACGGTTATGAACATAAAACCCAATAAAGCCATAAGAGTCGAGCCAGATAAACAAAGAAGGAAGGTAGAGAATAAAGAGTCGATGGAGGATTTAAAAACCAAGATATATGGGGCACCGTTAATTATGTTAATGTAAGCTAGCTCTCTCTTCATGTGAAATGATATCGGGTAAGCCTTTCGAGTCATTTGGGTTACTTGAAATTCTGACGGTGTCCAACTCATCTATGGTGGCATTAATAAGCAAATCGGTGGCATTGTTTGCTTCTCGAAATGCATGATTGATACTCCGGTGATTTAATTTTCCTAACTAAAATAGAATATTGGAAATGTAAAAATTAAGGTGTCGAGTGTGCCGATAACTTAGCAATTGTATGGAAAATAATTTGCGAGTCACCTTCTACCAGTAGAGAAACACAACCCCTGGTAACAAATAATTTAACTCCTTCCAAAAGAGCTTGAGCTTTTATTCCGTTACAGTGCCCTCTTTGAGCATGAAGGAGTCTGCCATAATAATATCTCTAAAAAGAGTTTGCGAGAATCGAATCGGAAACGAGGCACCACGAAGTAGTTGCACTCCAATGGAATCATGATAGCTCCAACGATTGCAAGAAGGAAATGATCAGTAGTGAAAGAACTTGCACAATAGAAACAAAGCTTGAATATAGGAAAGATAATGGAATGTCTTGGCATGCTCATAAAAGAATAGGAAAGGGGTACATATAGGGTCTTTGAGTAACCCTAGTGCAAGACACACATGAAACCCTAAACCTAACCTAAACCTAACCCATGTGAGATGACCCTCCAACATGAGAAGAGTACACATAGGATAACTCACACTAACACCCCCTTCATCGAAGCTGGGGTAGCGGCTGTGATGAGTCAGATGGAAGAGGAAGATACTCCTAAACAACTAAGAAAGATGTGTCAATGGGGTCCGGAAACTAAAGGCCTGATAATGTGCCCATATACAAACACAATATTTCTAGAAGAAGAAGAAAAGAAGGAAATAAGGACTACGTAGCCCAAAGAAGATGAGCAGCTGCAGAAGACCTTACCCCAAGAAGAGACTGTAAGTGAAGAAACTTCATCTCAGTGAAGGGCTTGGTAAATAAATCTGCAATCTGATCAATTATCTGAATGTACTGAATGTCGATGACACCATCATGAATAAGCTCCCGTATGAAGTGCATATGGATCTCAATGTGCTTCGTCCATTGATGCTGAACTAGATTTATACAAATAGAGATTGTGCTCGTGTTATCACAGTATATAATGGTAGGCCGCCGAAAGTGCATGCCAAACTCTGTCAGAATACCCTGTAGCCAAATAGCTTCAGTGGAAGCGTTAACTGCTCCTCGTATTCGCCTCTCGTAGATGATATCACAATTACATTACGCTTCTTGCTAGACCAACTAATAGGACTGAACCAAGAGAGAAAGCGTAGCGAAGTATATTTCAATGATCTAAGTCTTTGGCCCAATCGAATCTGTGAATCCAATCAAGTCAATATCGACCCCTCCATGATAGTGAATGCCATCAACATAAGTGCCACAAACATAATGAAGGATCCATTTAGCTCCTTTCCAATGCAGCTCATGTGGCTCTTGCATGAATCTGGACATGATCCCAATAGCATACGCTAAATACGGTCGAGTGTGAGTCAAGTAGATCTAGCTTCCCACCAACTGTCGATAAAGGGTACCATCAACCAAGGGAGTAGAGCAATATGAAACCAAATTAACCCCGAAAAGAAAAGAAGTAGGAGAAGACTTGTAATCGAACATCTAAAAATGAGCTAGCAAATCAAGAGCATACTTAGGTTGCGAAATCAAGATTCGATTGATTATGAAATACTGGATCCCGAGGAAGTAATGAAGTAGACCTAAGTTAGTCATGGAAAACTTGTTGGCTAAGGTGATCTTCACAGAATCAATAATAGAGGAAGAGCTACCTGTGATCAAAAAGTCATCAACATATAGAACAAGAATGAGTATGGAGTCATCTTGCCATAGAATATAAACATTTGGATTAGAGTGACACCTAGTAAACCCTGATGTAAGTAAGAAGGAGTCCATCTTGGCATACCAAGCCCGAGGGGCTTGTTTAAGGCCATAAAGAGACTTCTTTAACTTACAAACGAGGGAGGAATCTTGGACATAACCCGGAGGTTGTTCCATATAGATCTCTTCCTCTAGGTCACCATGAAGGAAGGCACTCTTAACGTCCATTTGATGGACTTTCCATCTATTCGCTGCGGAAATGGCTAGGGTTAGTTGAATAGAAGTCATCTTTGCAACCGGAGCAAAGGTTTCTGTATAATCAACCCTAGCTATTTGGGAGAAACCCTTAGCTACTAATCACACTTTAAAATTTTTGACATCTCCATCTACTCCATACTTTGTTCGGAACACCCACTTACACCGAATGATTTTTCTTCCTTTCGGAAGAGTGGTGAGATCCCAAGTATCATTCTTCATGAGAGAGGAATACTCCTCATCCATGGTAGAATCCCACTCAGGAATACCAGAAGCCTCCCGGAAAGACTATGGATCAGAAGTAGAGGTGAAGAAAGAGTGGGGTCCAACGAAATCTGAGTGAGTATGTCTCATATCCGAAGTATCTCCAACTAAATCTCCAAAGCACTTTGCAAAAGTTTTTGTAGCCCAAAGGGGACCAGGAGGATCAGGCTCAGAGTCAGAAGATTCTTCACTTGAGTGAGAAGGGACATAGTCCTCATCATCACTACTTGTCGAATCAGAAGACTCAAAGGTCTGATGGTCGGGAGGATCAGGAAGAGGAGCACACTCAATAGTATCATCATCTGATGAGTCAGAATCTAAATCAATGAGTTGAAGAACCTCAATAGGTGGAGAAGTAGAAGTCGAAGAAGACTCATTGAACTTAACACTTCTCTCAATATACAGCTCATGAGAAGTAGAATTCATCAATTGATATCCCTTCATGACATCAGGATACCCTATAAAGATACAAGGTTTGGATTATGGTTCTAAGGCCTTGTGTTTCTTCTTGGGAATCTGAGTCATAGCCTTGGATTTGAAGACTTGAAAGTGCTCAACATCAGGTTTGTGTCCAAACCAGGATTCAAAGGGTTTCATCCCTCTTATTGCCTTGTGTGGAACATGGTTCTGAATGTAATTTACACAATTCACTACTTCGGCCCAATACTGTGGAGGAAGAGACTTCGAGTGAATCATACAAGTGGCCATCTCCTTAAGAGTACGGTTCTTTCTTTCTGCGACTCCATTCTGTGAAGGGCTATAAGCAATTGTATTCTGTAAAGAGATCACTTGAAGTACAAAAATCCATGAACCTATTATTTACATATTCACCTCCATTGTCGGTTCAAAGAACCTTGATAGACCGTTCTTCCTATTTCTTAGCAAGAGCCTTAAAGTCCTGAAAATGTTCAAAGACTTCAGACTTAAGCTTAAGAAAATATACCCAAGTATATCACGAATAGTCATCAATGAAGGTTAGCACATAAAGAGCTCTAGTAAACGAAGGAGAAGGAAATGGACCAGAAACATCACTGTGAACAAGATCCAAAGGACGAGTGGCTCTCAGGATTTTCCTTTGTCAAAGTTCTTTTCAAGATGCTTTCCAAGGGTATAACCCTCACAAAGACCCTTAGAAAAATTGACACGAGGCAACCCGTTGACCATTTTGTTTTGGCTCAATTGTTTAAGGTAGTGATAATTTAGATGTCCGAAATGCTCATGCCATAGCTTACTAACCTCATTTGCATGAGTGTAAGGCAAGTGGGTGTAGAATCAAAAGTAAAGTGGGAGAAGGTGTACAACCGTGAATGGTGATCTGCCTTTCCCTCAGCCACTGTAGTGTCATTGTTAAGCTCATGAATAATCACCAAGTTAGGACCAAATTCCACTCGCATTCCTTCACAAAGGTGAGTAATTTGGTAAATCGATAGGAGATTGGTAGAGAGATCATGAACACTCAACACTTGGTTAAATGTTCCCCATCCATCTCTACCGATCCACTACCGAAACCGACACTGTCGTGTCATTACCCATCGTGATTTGGGACATACCACAAGGTTCGATGTTGGAAAACTCAACATGTGAAGAACCCATGTGGTGCGAGGCACCGGAATCTATAATCCATGTCGATGAAGGAGCAACTCTGGCTACAAGGGCCTTTCCTTTCTTCTTATCATTTTTAGCACCTTTTACAGTAGAAGACTCGGCCTTTGGAGCACTTTGTTTTATGGATTCAGGAACACTTATTTTATTCTTCTCAAGTAAATGAGATAAGTGATCAATCTATTTCAAAAATAGTGTTGCTCGTCGTGACAGACTTCTTGTAATAGGAACACAAATACTTGCTTTTCTGTGCCTTAGGCTCAGAAGTTGAAGTGTTTGTGTCATTTTTAGGTTTGATCTTGGTTTCTTTCTTAGGTTGATCCTTTGTTTCTTTCTTCTTTTCAGTCTTCTTTCCCTTGCTAGTACTTTCTACAAGGGCATGTGACTTGGACTTGAGAGACCCCATTTGAATGAGTTTGTCCTGTTCTCAAATGAGTTGGGATGAAAAATAGTTAAAGGAGGGCATAGTCCAAGTATTGCCCAAGGAAAATTTTGTAGCGTAGAAAGTTGACACAAAGATAGAATATTTAGGACCTAGCTTAGAGAGAATCAACAAGATCAGTTGAGAATATTTCTTCTCTACTTGACATCCTTTTAACAACAATCTAATGTGGATAAATTTTGAGAAGAACGCTTTTAGGTTTTCAAAATCCCTAGGATTTAACCCTATTGTTCATTTAACAACTCATGCGCTCTCATGTCATCTAGTTGTCCAAACATCACATCCAACATTTTACATGTAGATTTAGGTGTTTCAGACGCCTCAATGTAGAAGAGCAAGTCAGGAGAAATGGACATGCAAAGAAGACCTAAAGCTTCATCACTACGGTTTAACCACTTAAATTTTTAGGTTCGCGTAAATGCAGTTCGGTCTCGAGTTCCCATGGTGATGCGGAATAACCCTTTACCCCTTAGTTTCATTATTATTTTTGATCTCCATTTGAAAAATTTGAACGATGTAAGCAAAGGAATTGAAAGTGCATCCATAGTGAGAGAGAGAGAGAAAGAAATGTAGAAAAGAAACACAATCACCCAGGACAAGAACAATCCCTTTGCTTTCGGCACTTTATAGTTTAGTGCGTTGATTACAATCGAGTCCATGCGTGTGGTTTAAAACACTTGGTAACTCATCTTGCAATCAGTGTAATAACGTGCAAGACAGGAGACCACAACAGTGTTTCATGGAGCACAAAAAGGACATCGTAAACAAGCACAAGTAAAAAATAGAAAGGAGGTGAAAGCCAACCATGGTGGTGAGAAAAAACGTCTCACATCGTAAAAGGAAACCCCCTTGCTGCAGACTGTGGCGGATGTGCTCACAAGTCACAAACAATAATAAGGGTGTAATACAAGGTTTGGGAACTCAAGGAGTTCAGATAGTCTTTAGAACGCCGGAAAGGAGCTCAGAAGGAGAAAGGTGCTCAGAGTGATGCTGGACACTTGAGCGCATGATTAGAGAAAAAAAATGTCAATAATGCCTAAATTTTACCGTTTGGAAACGCCTAATTTTACTATTTTGAGAGCTATTGGAGTTTTAAAGGAACGATAAAAAGGGTGATTTAGGTGTCGATAGTCAAAATTTGCTAATCGTAAAAAGGAGTTTTGAGAAATTAATAAACTAGATTTAATTAAAGTAAATCTAATTAATTTCTACTAAAAATTAAATGGAATTAAAATATATTACCATTTACAAATTTCCACTCTTTTAAAATTAAAAAAATAGAAACTTGCTATATATTTAAAAAAAAACACTTATCAAAACTACCAAAAATAAGATGCTTTCTAAATAAAATGAAAAACACAACGTACTAAAATAACTCCCACTTATCATTTAAAAGGTAAAAAACTTTAAAGTAAAAATTAAGATTTTTTTTTTTTGAAAAGCATATTGTATTTAAAAAAATTAGAAAGTATCTTTTTGTGTAAAAAAGTGAACCAAAAAAAGAAAAATCGGATCAAGAATCTTAACAAAGGTTTGATTGAAAGGATGTTTGTTTTTTTTTTTTTTAAACAAAAAAACTTATTTTGTTGGGAATGGATAGCGGCGGCAAAGATGCAATGGCTCGCGAGACAACAAGGGTGGGGCAGGTTTGAGTACCACGACAAAGCTTACCAAAAAAATGCTCGGGGATTTGTAAACCGCCGTGAATTTTGTGTTTGCGTTTTTTATAGTGCGCAGGAGAAAAGGCAAGTGGTCGCATGCAGGACATAGGTTCGAGCGGGGGCAGCAAGGGACATGAGTCGTATAGAGGTAGTTAAACAACTCAAAAAAACTTTAACAAAATTTAGAGGTAGTTAAAATGCTTTATCAGAAAACACGTACCAAAAACTTTACAAAACACAAAACGTACCAAATAAACACTTACCAGAAAAGTGCAAGCCATGAGGAAGTAAAGTCAGGCCGTGAGGAAGTAAAAGGCAGGCCATGAAAGGTGAAAACTCTATGAAGGGCAGTGCGTAGGATGTGGGAGGGGCAGCCGTGGCACAACACAACAGGAAAATGAGCTCCTTCCACGCAAACACAGCAAAGACTGCCTTCCACAAAGCAAACACTACGGCAAAAATGACCTCGACGTAAAAAATCCACGCAAAAGGAATACACGGCCAGAGAAGAAGAATTTTTGACCTGAATCTCTGTAAAACCTATGCAAAAAAAAACAACACAGAGAAACCAGAAATAGAGATCTAAAAAAATTCCAGTTTTAAAAAAAATTAAAAGACTAGAAAATACTCTATTTGGCTGATCTATTAAATTATCCATAGATTGCTCAAGGTATGATGAAAACCTACACATGCACAAAAAGGCACAAAAACCGACACAACTTTCTGAGAAAGCTTGTTAGAGAGATTAGCAAAATAATTCCAGAAAATAGTGATAAAAAAACTTGCATGCAGAGTAAAAAACGAAACCAAGAAGGAGTAATCGTAACTAAAAAATAACGAGTGCACGTTTACCCGATTTCAACTCTGATACCATGAAAAGAGTTTGCGAGAATTGAATTGAAAGTGAGGCACCATGAAGTAGTTGCACTCCAACGGAATCGTGATAGCTCAACGATTGCTGAAGAAGGAAATGATTAGTAGTGGAAGAACTTGCACAACATGAAACAAATCTTGCATATAGGAAAGACAACGGAGTGTCTTGGCATGCTCATAAATGAATAAAAAAAGGGGTACATATAGGGTCTTTGAGTAACCCTAGTGCAAGAGACACATGAAACCCTAAACCTAACCTAAACCTAACCCATGTGAGATGACCCTCCAACATGAGAAGAGGACACATAGGATAACTCACACTAACAATCTCCATTCTCATTTCTCACAAGTCACCCTACCCTTTATTTACAGGTTACTTCTAGAGGCCCCATCAAAGTTAAGTTTGCAAAATCCGGGGTGGAATCCATTTCACATTTCTCCTTCTGAATATTTTTTCAATTTGAGAAAGGCCTTGATGAACAATCGAACCAGGAGGGGGAATTTTTATTAGAGGAAAATCTTTTCTTATCTCAACATCACGTGAGGTGAAGTTAGGATTATTGGAACTGTGAGTGCTAACATTTTCAGATATGGCTACTTCCATTTTATTGATGAATGATGGAAATCCCGAGGCCTCTTCCCAGACGATTCTAATATTGAAAGGAATGATAACCAGATCGTACCAAGCCAAGAACACATATGCTAATCAAACACCACGATCAATAAGATGAAAGTAATTCACCAAAATAACTTTACATAAACTTTTGTAAACAAATGAACACAATATCATATATTATTATGGAACTCAATGCAATACATTGAGAATGGGCCTTGCTAAATAGGTAAGGAATAACAATCTAAAAACCAGTCAATGTCGTAGATCAAGCCATAAATCAAGGAAATAACTAGTCATCAAAGAATTGGTCAAGACCATAGATTTAGGAGAGAACTAGACATCAAGGATCTAGTCAAAAGGAAAGAACTATACCTAACAACTAGATAATATCTCCTAATATCTAAATAAGATAAAAAAATATCCACACACATAAGTGGGCGAGGATAAATATAATAAAGGTAAATAAAGTACCTAGGTGAACATGAGCTAAGGTAAATACCTACTTTAACACCCCCCTCAAGTGAAGCTAGGGGCCAAAATAGAAGTGGCATGTCCACAATATGAGTCCCGGAAACTAGGCCTAATGAGGTACTCATGTACAATAACTGGGAAAAAGGGACACCGAAAGCTACCCAAAACCAGTAATAAGAAAGTAAAGAGAGTAAAAACCCACTCCAAGGCATCCCAAGAAGCTCGGATCAAAAAAATCATACAATGCTGAAGAATTTTGATGTGCACTGTGGTCTGAATCCATTGCTTGATCATAGAACTAAAAAACAACTGACACTGGGCTTCACCAGAATAGCTCCATACAAGGAAACTGGTCACAGAGTGATGTCGAAAGTGCAAAAAAATACCAAACATAATTCGATCAACTGCTGCAAATATGTGTGCCACGATCCAAGAATAAAAACCAAAGCAACAAGGAAAGGACACAAAATCCAGAGTGTCACGATCCAAGAAAAGCCAAGGTAACAAGGCAAGGACACAAAACTCAAAGAAGCAAGATCAACACCACACCCTCCCATACTGCTGAATGGGTGGAGTGGCGCTATAAATCTATATGAGTTGTCAAAACAACTACTCGAACACTAACAAACTAACACTGGGCTCCACCAGAATAGCTCCCCACAAGAGATACTGTCAACATGCCAAAAGTGTTGAAAATACAAATACAAAATCTCTCAACAAACAAGAGAGATACACTACACCTGCTAAAGAAAAATTCTCAAAACAAGAAGCATCACAATGCATAAGGTATAAAAAGTGGAGCAAGAGGCTGAATGGTGGAGGAGCCATGCCTGTAGAGTCCTCTCAATGAATGCCTATGTTGCCGCCATGAGTGATCAGATATCCACCCCAAATCAACATGGATGGATGAAGAAGATGCTTGCATATGACTTGGTGCAAAATGCATAATGGGTGCATGCAAAAGAACATTAGAATGTGTGTCAAGTTGATCATGTCTGATAGTTGAAATCTCAAGTTTCTCAAGCTTGAGTGAAGATGTAGAACTCATGTGTTGCTCATGATCCTCAAAAAGAGTCGAGTGAACAAACAAAGGAGCTCTCAATGTGTGATCCCAATGAAGTATCTACACGAAAACCAATGTCATGGCGAGAATTCCACTTAACATGTGGAAGAGGGGAAACAATACCTGTGAGTGTCTACCAATACCTCCACAGTGAAACCCATAAAATGGAGCATACGAGAAATGAAGGTAGTGGTACGCTTCTACAAAAGGCCATGTAGTTGAGCAAAAATAGGATACACAACATGTGGTACTGTAATAGGCACAGATGTGGAAGATCATGCAATAACAAGCCTCACAGGTTTAGAAGCATCAAGAGTAGGAACATGCTCAAAGACTAACAAATCGGTGTCGGTGGAGTGCGGGGAGTAATAGCTGCAATGGACTAGGAGCATGGATATGGCTTCCACAATATCATGGTGATGTTGTGAGGCTAGCAAGCAAGGTGTTCTTTGTAGGGAGTGGATTATTGTATCCTTATCGTGAATGAGTGATTGTAGAAGATAATTTTTCTTCTTGAGTGATCTATTTTCTTCCACAAATTTTACAATATCCTCTTGAAGTCCACACACTTTAGAGAAAAGCATATCATTCTCAGAATCCATGATAGATACAAAATGCAACTCCTAGAAGTTTAGGACGTCGGGCTTAACCGAAATTGCGTCCACAATTGATTACAACACTCTTCCATATTTGGCACTTTATAATTATAGTGCAAGTCTCAAAATAAATATTTCAATAGAAAGAGCATGAAAAAACAAGCACTTTTGCAAAAAAGGACACTCAAAACCGAGTTACCGATCAAAAGTTACAAGCTTTTTAATATTTTGCTCTATTATTTATTTTAGTTGCCACTAAAACAAAATAAATTGTTGTTTCCTTCACCACACAAAAAAATTAAAGGGGGCTGAAGTTAAGCACCTACTAGTAGGAATCACAAGCTTTAAGCCCTCATATGACCATACCATATGTCCAAGGGCTAAGGATTCCATAACAAAGAGGTGGAGACATCAAGATCCGATTCACCATAATCAAACACTTTATTCTAAATTTTTAAGTTCCAAATCAATGATTCCCAGCCCACCCAATTTTTGGGGATCTTAATTTCATCCCACTTTACTAGATGGAATTTTCATTCTTCATGATTGCCTTGCCATAGAAAGGTTCTTACAATTTTATCAAACTTGCACAGACAAGTTTTGGAATTTTCAACATGGAGAGCATGTAAATAGGAATGACACACATAATCGTTCTAATTAGGATAAATTTGCTAGCAAGGGTGAGCCATTTCCCTTTCCATGATTGCAATATCTAAATGAGAAATCTGAAGTAGGTCATCCCAAAGAGAGGCTCTTTCTCGCACGCAGAGAATAAGGGTATGCCAAGATAATTATGAGGGATTGATCCCAACTCAAAACCCAAAACAACAAGAATTCTTCTTTGCGAGACGAAGATAGACATAAAACAAAAAAAAATATGATTTTTGGAAATTAATTCCCTGCCATTAGCTTTGGAATAAGAATCGAGAATACTATCAATGGATCTATCCTTTGAAATAGAAGTGGAGCTAAAGAGAAAGGTGTTATTTTGAACTCATTATATCGAGCATGGATCCTTGGGCAATGACGAGTTTAATGGTTCTCGCTCAAAGCCTCAATGAAAATAATAAAGGAGGAAATGGGATCACCCCGCTTGATCCCCAGCTACTAGAGAAAAATCCTTCCTCTGAGTCATTAACCAAAATGGAGAATCGAGAGGAGGAAACACAATTGATAATCCAGCCACAAAAGTGATCATTGAATCCCATCTTCTGAAGAGACTTGAAAAGAAATTCCAATTGAGGTGATTGTATGCTTTGCTGAAGTTGATTTTAATCATCATACTTGGTCAAGAAGAGGATTTCAAAGAATGAATAATCTCATGGGATATGACTATACCATCCGATATGTACCTTTGGTTATGAATCGCTTTGTTCTTGAGTAATGAGTAGATCCAAAAGAGGACCAAGTTTAGAGGCGATAACTTTAGAGATAATTTTGTAAGATGTATTACGAGAGAGATAAGACGAACTCATCTATCATTTCAAAAATATTTTTGTAGGGAACATGCAAATAAGGTATGAGGTAGGGAACATGTAAATGAATCCATCGGGGCTAGGGGCCTGTCGACACTAAAATTTTCCTTCGTAATTTCTATTTCATTAATGTATGTATTAGGAATAGGATGTTGTTAAGTATAATTAGTAGTAGCGTCCGATAGAAGATAACGGCGCTGCCAGTCAATACGACGCCAATAATGTATAGTACGGTAATAGTCAAAAGTACAATAGGAATGTTGTGGTAAAAAGTAAATATTTGTCGTAAGTGGTCCGGTAATGTTAAAATGTCAAAGTTGGGGTAAGTAGAGAAGTAGGGTCTACATGATTAGGAATTAGAAATATTATATTGGTAATAAAGACAAGGAGTGAGGTCATAAATATTTTGTGTATTTTATTTGTAAAAAGTCTAAAAATGTGGAACCCATGTGAAATGATAAGGTTTATCTTATCTTAAAAGATAAGCTTACATGTATCAGATAAGAGTTAAGGTATGGAATATGATTCGTCAGAGTGGATTTCTTATCCTATCTTAGAGATAAGATGGATAAGCCTAGAAGTTCTATAAATAGAGAGGCCACCCCCCTCATTTAGCATAGAAGGAAGTAGTGAGAAATATTGTAGGAAGTGTGCGAAGGAAGCCATCAGTTTAAAGGTGTGTTGAAGAAGCCATTAAGAGGTGTAATTGTAAAGTTTCTCCCATAGTCTTGGTGAAAGGAAAGTGAAGTCAATAACACTTGAAGTACCTCATGGGTGAGATTATATGATTTCATGTTAATATTATAATTTATTTTGATATTTCAGATTTGTCATCATTCTGTCTTATCATATTCGATGGTATTCTTGTGTTATGTTGTTGTTTTGTTTCAGATTACATCCACCAAACTAAAGGTGTGCATTAGTAAATAATCATAATAGACGAGGAGTTCGGTGAAGAATTATCATAGTGCCGGATTGGTGATGACATTTTGGTTCCGTTGTCGGGACCATTCCTCGTTGGTGGATTTTCCGGAGAGATATTCCTACTTAGTCAAAAATTAATTAGAGGGTAACCTTGTTTTTTTGTGCATAGTAGTTACCATGGTAAAGTCATTTTTGCCATGAATAGTAGTTACCATGGTAAAGTCATTTTCTTTGGAATAGTATTTACCGCATGATAAAGTCACTTTTACCATGAATAGTATTTACCGATAACTTCACTTTACATGCAAAGAACTTCACTTTTACCGTGAATAATATTTACCGCATAACTTCACTTTTTACCGTGAATAGTGTTTACCACAAGTAAAGTTAGTTTTACGCATGAGTAAGTCAAGTTTTACCATAGTTTACAGTGGTCATTTCTATTTTCTTGTAGAAAGGTGTAAAATCACTTTCTAGTATAGTGATTCCAATTATTTGTACACATAAGTCTTGTTGATTGTACTTGTGAGTTGGTATTTCACGGTGGTTACTTTTGAAAATGGGAAAGATTCTGTTTTTCAGCTCAATCTAATGAAGATGCTTCTTCTTTCATTCAAGAGTTTAAGCGATCTTGTATTTGTAATGGCCTTATAAGAAGGGAACAATGGGGTGAATTTTTCCTACCTTTTTGGATGGTTCAAGCACTTAGGTGGTTTTGAAACACTAGGTGATAATGTGAAAAATTCATGGGATTTATTAACTGAAAGTTTTCTTGAAGAATTTGGTGAACAACAGAAATATGCAGATCTCATGATCGAGATCACAAAGCTATCCCAAGGAGAGAAGGAGAAGATAAGAGATTATCATGCTCGTGTTCTAGAGCTAAGGAGGAAGCTCGATGCCCAGATCCGGAAGGAAGGACTAGCGGATGGGTTGATGAATGGCATGGATAATCTCCTCTGTAAGCACTTCATTCTTGGGATGAAGCGAGATCGAAAATGAGTGAAGTATGACCCTTGCCTACCATTGAACAAGCAAAGGAGATTGCAAGAAGGCAAGAAGAAAGCATGGAAGAGGAGCCCAAAGAAATTGTTGCTAAAGTAGAGCCTACACCAACACCTTTGGTCCAGAATCCACAACCACTCCCGGTGAGCACAAATATTTCTCCTAGTACATCTACTGAGTATGAAGATCTGCTCAAAAGATGGGTCGAGTTAACTATTAATCTTCTTCAAGGAAAGGAATTTAGTTCTCGGGAGGAGATAGAGGTCCAAAAAGAAATATTTTGAAGTTGTTTGTTATGGTTGTTATAAAAGGGTCATTATAAGTATAATTGTCAGAGATAGAGCTTCTACATACGGTAAAGGAGATAATGATAAAGGAAAAAAGCAGTGTGAATTCTTTTGATGTAGTAGATAAGAGCAGAAATAATGAAGTAGATGTGTTTGTAACAAAAAGAAAGAAAGAAAAAGATAATCAAGATGGAAATGATCCTAAGAAGATGAAAGAAGAAACTAGTAAGAAACATAGGAGAAGAAAGTTGGGTGTGCAGGATTTTTTGATTTCACAGGGGCAAGGACCATACTCCATCTTGGAAGATCTGTCCAAAAGGCCTACAAATATTACATATGGTCAACTCTTGGCTATGTCTTCTGAGAAGAGGCGGGAGTTGTGAGGTGGACTCAATGCTCGAAGAAGGAAGGAGGTTGAGGTCCCTATTTTGGAGGCAGAGGCAGATCCCTATGCTCCACAAGCTGAGGTATTATGTAATGGTATTTCAATTCATGATGTCTTATTTGATGGAGGTGTCTTTGTAGTTAATGTAATGACCGAGTCTCAGTAATGAATATGTTGGGTTTAAAAATTGATCGCCCTTCAACACTTATGTTAAGGTCATTAAATAAAGGAAAAACTAAACCAGAAGGTGTAGTTTCAAATGTGGCAATATCTGTTATGGGTGTGGTATGTGTGGTAGACTTTCAGGTGATGAAAATGGTACTGTTACGTACCCAATACTGCTTGGAAGACCATGGCTAAGGAGAGTTCATGCAAGAAACTACTGGAATGAAGGTTTCATGAAACTTGGACGTGGTAGAGAGAGGGTGAAGATAAATGTGATCCTCGACATCATAAGCGAACTCGTGGATTCAAGTGATGAAACCGATGATTGGACATCCTCTCGATTACTCTAGTACCAATGAAGTGAACACGAAGATGAAGAAAGCGAGGTGGATGTTTGATCATGGATATCCTTGCAGTCACACCAACTCATGATCCCATAAAATTATCTCGAAGAAGAAGTTGATGATCGTCTCCAACAAATAAAGATTGGTGATCTTTGTGATGGAGAGTGAGAAGGAATCCTACCTCCGGCTCTTTCGAATGTACATACACCTATTCACTTTTGATTACAAGGAACTCCGTCAAGTAAGTTGGGTAGAACATTGTATTGAATTTGGTAGATGGTGCTAAGCCCATAAAGCAAATGCCATATAGAATGAATCCTAATTTTTCCAAGCGTAAAAGAAGAAATAGATAAGTTGCTTGATGCAGGATTCATATTTGCTGTGGAGAATTCAGAATGGGTTTCTCCCATTGTGATCTCAATAAAAAAGAATGGGAAGCTACACATTTGTGTTGATTACAGGAAGCTCAATAAGGCAACAAAGAAGGATCATTACCCTCTTCCATTTTCAGATCAGATCTTAGACGAAGTAGCTGGCCAGGAGTGCTATAGTTTTGCTGATGGATATAGCGGCTACAACCAAGTTCATATAGCAGAGAAAGATCAGCTGAAGACCACATTCACCACTCCTTGGGGAATGTTTGCTTATAGAGTTATGCCTTTTGGGTTGTGTAATGCTCTAGCAACATTCCAGCGTTTGATGAATAGGGTGTTCGAACCTTACATTGGGACCTTCATCAGAGTATTTCTGGATGATTAATGCATCTATGGGAGCAAGTTGGACCACCTGCACCAAATGGAGACAACATTTCAAAGGTTAGATGAAGCACAAGCCTCACTAAACCCTACAAAGTGTGTCTTTGGATGTTCTAAAGGTGTTTTGTTAAGGCATGTTGTATCTAGAGATGGTATTAGTGCGATCCCGATAAAGTTTCAAAAATCAAAGATTTACCATTTCCTCTTAATAGAAGTAAGTTGAGATCATTTTTAGGCCATGTGGGTTACTATAGAAGGTTCATCAAGAATTTCTCAAAGATTGCACATGACCACTAACTTGAGTTCTTGAAGAAGGATGTTACTTATGAACCAGGAAATAAGGTGCATGAAGCTTTTGAAAAATTGAAGGAAGCTCTGGTGTCTTCACCTGTTTGAAGAATCCAGATTGGAGCAAGCCATTCATTGTGTACACTGATGCCTCAGATGCAGCACTAGGAAGTACTTTGAGCCAAAAGGATGAAAATGGGAATGAACATCCAATTTATTTTGGGGAGGAGACAAATGAGCAAAGTCTTGAGGTAAATTATATGAATCGAAAAGAGGCTCTGGCTATCATTTTTTCTGTAAAGAAGTTTAGAAATTACTTGCTAGGGCAAAAATTTCTAGTTGTAACAGATCATCAGGCTCTAAAATATATTGTAAATAAGCCTAACCCATCAGGGAGGATAGCAAGATGGATAATTTTGCTACAAGAGTTTGAATTTGATATTATAGATAGGCCAGGAAAGAAGCATGTCAATGCAGATGCACTCTCTCGAGCCTATGATGGTTTAGGATCATCTTGTGATGATGATGATTTCCCCGATGCAAAGCATTGTTATCCTTGACACAATCCCTAGTGAATACATAGATATTTGGAATTATCGAATGAATTCAAGTTTCGATGGTGCCAATGCAAAGACTAAGAGAAAGATTACTCAAATCGTCCATATTCTATTCTCGCATGGAGTATTATTTGAATAGGACACGATGGAGCAAGATCTACAAGAGGGCAGTTGGACGTGATCAAGGGAAGGAACTGCTAGAAGAATTCCACAATGGTACATGTGGAGGGCACTTCTCTGGACAACTTACAACAAGAAGGATCTTGGATGCAGGTTATCACTGGCCCACTCTTTTTAAAGATTGTTATAATTATTGTAAGACATGTGATATTTGTCAAACACATGGTAACCGTAAGACTTCATCAGCTCCATTATGTCTTATTCTTCCCCTTGGTCCCTTTGAAAAGTGGGGAATAGACATTGTAGGTCCACTTCCAACTACATCACGCCAAAATAAGTATATTGTAGTTGCCACAGATTATTTAACCAAGTGGGTTGAAGCTAGGCCATTGAAAACAACTTCCATGGATGAAGTGGCAAGGTTCATGTATGAACGCATTGTCACCAGATTTGGTTGCCCATTAGAAATTGTAATAGATCAAGGAAGCCACTTCATTAATGAGGTGGTAGAAGCCCTAGTCAATAAGTTTTCTATTAAGCACAGGAAGGCAACAACATACAAGCCAAGCACAAATGGACAGGTGGAACAAACAAATTTTGTGTTGTGTCAAATTCTAGCAAAAGATGCAGCCTTGTAGGTACATAAATGGGATAAAAGGATTCATGCAGCATTGTGGGCATATAGGGAAACATCAAAGTCAGCAATAGGATACTCCCCATTTCAGTTGGCCTATGGCATTGATCCAGTTCTTCCTATTGAGTTTGATATTCCCATTGTGAGAGTTATGAAAAATGAAAGGATGGATGAAAGTGATTCAGTAAAAGAAAGGTTGGTACATCTTCATTTGTTGGAGGAAATGAGAGAAATAGCAAAGGATACAAGCCATAAGAAGAAAATGAAGCAGAAGGAATACTTTGATCAAAAGATCCGGTGGTCTCCATTTCATGTGAATGACTTGGTTCTAGTATATGATTCCAGATACAAAAAAAGAAGACAGAAAATTTCTTCCAAAATGGATGGGGCCCTACAAAATAGCAGCTGTGCATGAAAATGGTACGTACTGACTGGAGGAATTGGATGGCACTCCCATTACAAAATGGGTCAACCACAACAAGTTGAAGATTTTCCAAGCACCAGAATAGTCTACTCAGGACGGAGTAGAAGCTAGGAAGGGGGAAGATGTCGACACTAAAATTTTCCTCCGTAATTTCTATTTCATTAATGTATGTATTAGGAATAGGATGTTGTTAAGTATAATTAGTAGTAGTGTCTGATAGAAGATAACGGTGCCGTCAGTACGGTGCCGCCAATAATGTGGAGTACGGTAATAGTCAAAGTACAATAAGAATGTTGTAAAAAGTAAATATTTGTCGTAAGTGGTCCGGTAATGTTAAAATGTCAAAGTTTGGGTAATTAGAGAAGTAGGGTCTACATGATTAGGAATTAGAAATATTATATTGGTAATAAAGACAAGGAGTGAGGTCATAAATATTTTGTGTATTTTATTTGTAAAAAGTCTAAAAATGTGGAACCCATGTAAAATGATAAGGTTTATCTTATCTTAACAGATAAGCTTACATGTACAGATAAGAGTTAAGGTATGGAATATGATTCGTCAGAGTGGATTTCTTATCCTATCTTAGAGATAAGATGGATAAAACTGGAAGTTCTATAAATAGAGAGGTCACCCCCTCTTTTAGCATAGAAGGAAGTAGTGAGAAATATTGTAGGAAGTGTGCGAAGGAAGCCATCGGTTTAAAGGTGTGTTGAAGAAGCTATTAAGAGGTGTAATTGTAAAGTTTCTCCCATAGTCTTGGTGAAAGGCAAGTGAAGTCAATAACAATTGAAGTACCTCATGGGTGAGATTGTAATGAGTTTCATGTTAATATTATAATTTATTTTGATATTTCAGATTTGTCATCATTCTGTCTTATCATAGTCGATGGTATTCTTGTGTTATGTTGTTGTTTTGTTTCAGATTACATCCACCAAACTAAGGGTTGTGCATTAGTAAATAATCATATCACGAGGAGTTCTGGTGAAGAATTATCATAGTGCCGATTGGTGATGACAGGCCTTTTCTCTCTCCATTGAAAAAACAATATTGCGGACCTCCTCCTTGGAGAAAGGGGAAAGAAGTTTTTCATTGTCCTCTTCATTCACCATTTTCATAATCTAGTTTAAAAAGGGTTGATGTTTTTAAGAGAAGAACTGCATTCCCGTTCGGTAGAACCTATAAATAAGAATATGCTTCTTCCTTAATAGAGGCTTGAGAAGAGATCCAATTGCCATCATCCATCTTCAATTTTGAAATATAGTTTTGATTTCTTCTAGCCTTGACCGACGAGTGGAAAAAATTGGTGTTTTTATCATCGTATTTTAACCGACATCTCTGGATTTTGTCTCCATAATTTCTCTTCCTTGAGGAGAAGATTCCCTAGTTCACTAAGAAGATATTTTTCTTCCAAAGATTCCAATTGACCTATAGTATCATGAAAGATGATTTCATTCAAAACTCGGATCTCATTCTCCACTCTTCTTTTTCTAAGAAAATATTTTTGAAGGATGTGGCGTTCCATTCAAGCAACTTGTCCTTGAGTAAGGATAATTTTTTGGAGAGGATGAACATACTGGTTCCTTTCACATCAAAGGATGCCCACCAACTTTTAATCAAATCAGACAATTTAGGATCGTGTAGCCATATAAATTTGAATTTAAAAGGAGATCTTTGCGAAGGGAGTTCACTTTGGATATTTAGGGAGATATGAAAGTGGTCCAGACCGAAAAGAGGCAGGAAACCAATTTCCAAGAGAAAATTATGTTGAAGCCAAAATTTAGAGAGCAAAAAGCGATCTAGCCTAAAACCACCAAATTTCCAAAACCCAGGTGTCTATTTGACCAAGTGAACCAACCTCTATTCGGTGTAATGTCTACAAGTTCAAAATCCACAACAAAGGAAGTGAAATCTAGTTGAGAGCATGGTTTCCATATAGCCCCACCTATCTTATCTTTGTCTCGAGATGGTAACATTAAAGTCCCCAGCTAAAATGAATTTTTTAGTAGCTAAAGACCTGAGATATCCTTTCAACCTAGACCATATTTATTTCTTCTTGATGGGATTGTTAGGACCATAAACGTTACAAAATAAGAACTTCTCATGTGCTTAACTTGAACCATACACCGTTGGAGATTATTGCTTTTTGAAATATGCTCAACAAACAACTTACTAACATTTTACAAGACTCCTAGACCACCGGATGTCCCTTCATAACGCATAAAAAAACCAAACCAACCTTTCCAACTCCACGACCAACCAACAATACATTTATCTTTGGACATGTTAGTTTCTTGAATTAGACATAGATCCAAATC
The DNA here is from genome assembly GCA_018340775.1 of Taxus wallichiana var. yunnanensis. NCBI lineage: Eukaryota > Viridiplantae > Streptophyta > Pinopsida > Cupressales > Taxaceae > Taxus > Taxus wallichiana. The sequence goes on along the minus strand of CM031236.1, from coordinate 603,620,546 downwards.
ATGTTCTATGACATAACACCTGAGAAGGCATTGTTTGTTACGGGAATTTAAACCTCTAACATTCCAAGAAAGGATCCTCATCCTTTCTTTAGAGAGGACTCGCCTATCCTACTTGAAGAATGAAAGAAAGTACCTATCTAATGTTGCTTCCCTACAACGATCTCCCTTTTTGAAAGTTATTCTTTTGATGGCTGACCCAGAGGGTTCTTAAGGCCAAAATCTATGTGAAAAAGAGTGGGGTTGGATGGATAGAACTACGGATACAGAGATGATCACCTTAAGGTTCATTTTCTGATCCAGATGCATCTTCATTTTCCTCATTACCCACTAACTGATTAGCTTCCTCTACTTCTCGAACACTCACCCATTTCTCCAAAGATTCAGTAGAGGTTCCACGCCCTATTTCTAGGCCTTCTTACAGTAAGGCCAAGATGTGGGTAGAGTCTTGCACCACCGACGTGGTTTCCTTGACAAGAGAGATGGTGGTCGATCAAGATACAAAATTTTTGAAGACTAGTTATTGTTGGAACCATCCCCCTACTTGAATTTATCTAGATGAGGAGATGAATCCACAATCTTTTCATCGGCTCGAGGCTTGTTGATTTGTTTCCATATTGCATTTGTCGGGGCTAGACTATTCTTGCAGTCCCTTTGAAAGTGACCCTTTTTCTTACATCTAAAACATCTAAATGAGATCCTCTCATACTCAACCCTTTGGACCCATTTTCCGGATGGGGAGGATATTACAATATATTCCTACATTTTTTGGTCATATCGATAGAGACACGAGATCCTTGCAAAAGTCTAAATGGATCCTTGAAGAGTCATAAGGTCGATGTGGATGACTCTTCCCAAATTTTCACTGATTTTGGTGAGAATTTTTGGATTCCAGTATTCACTAGGTAGGGCATATAACCACACCCAAACCTAAATCTCTTCCATAACTGCTAGCTCCGGATCAAAGTTAATGCTCCAGGATCCGGTGAATGCTGAATCGATGAATAATATTTATTTTTCGCTATTGTATATTCTCTTTGAGCTTCACTTATGACAATAACCATGAAAAACCTTTAGCAACGAAGCACACTCTCGGACCGCTACCACATCGAGTATTACACCAACTTTGAATCCCTTTAGTAGATAATCAGCAGCCCAAAAATTTTGTAAAGATCACTTTCTTACCGAGGAGGGTAAGTTGCCTTTGAAAGGCCATCCTAGTCATCGAGAATAACCGAAACATATTCCTTACGTAGAGATTCATCTTTGTCTTGTCTACACCCCGAATCTTCTTCCATGATGGTTTCCATTACATTCACCCTAGGGCCCAAGCGTATGAGTATCCCTAATGAGAGTCTAGCCCCTACTCACCTCCCTTGACCGCCATTGAAGCAACCAGGGAAAAACGAGCTGTTGCATCTAGAGATATTCAAATTTTCTCTCGCTCCATTTTTTTATTGAGAAAAGCAGTCAAAAATTAATAGTAAATATAGGGTCTCGATCACTTACTCACATTTCTCATCATGATAAATCATATTAAACACCCTAAATTTATTCTAATATTTCACACTTGAGCTCTATAGTATAAATAATATGGTCTCAAATACCTTAACCCATGGACATAATACATTCAACGGATTCTTACAGCTAATACCTTGGGGGTAACCCATCACATTGGGGGAATACCTACACCAAGGACATCTTATTGATTGAGCTTATATCAATCATATTATTACGTACTAGACCATTAATTATTGGTACAATGCTACTTATGTCTATCTTGCACCACCTTATTTATTATAGTATATGTTGTAGTGTGCTTTATCCAACAATAGCGTTACTTATTTTTAGATACTTATTTGGCCACGCTCCATGCTTACTCATAGTGATCATTTGCTATTAGTATTTAATTTCTACATACCACTCTATTGGTTGACTATTATTGGCCTTTGGATCCTTGTCTTGGCTATTCAATATTACTTCTTCCATTGGAAATTTCTTATATATATTCGTATTCACTTATATATGTTTTTGCATGATTCATGATGTTATACATCTCTATGTTCATGTTTCTTTATATCTTATATGTTTTATGACTTTGTATTCTTCATGATTATGTATGCTTTATGCTTCTTGTATGTCCTTGTCCTTGTCCTCTACTTTGTTTAATCTACAATTTGGATGATATATGCTTTGTCTATGTACTTGTATACTTAATGTTATTTCTACCATATAATCTTATATTCTATATGCTTTATCTATGGAATTGTATGCTCCATGATCTATATTCTTTGTGATATTATATGCTCTATGATATTTTTGTAATGTGATCTTATATGCTCTATGATCTATATCTACTCTATGATCTTTTATTATCTATGATATGTATATTCCATGATGTTATATGCTTTATGATTTATTTTCTCTATGCACTTTTATTCTCTATGCTCTATTTTCTCACATATTGTTATTTTGTCTACGCATTGATTTCTCGCTACTTGTATGATTTATGTTCAATCACTTAAAGTACCTACCATCCATATTATTTCCTATACAGAGTTACTTGTTACATATTGATTCGAACACATCTCTTATGACATATTTCTTGAGACACATATTTCTTGAGCTACTTTGTTTAGAAACACATTGGTCATTGTTGTCACTTTGAAATGCACCCTTTAGAGAATGGTGTGATAAATATCCTTTCAATTGACAAAATGGAAACAATCATAGGTTATGGGTGACCTATATGTTGGATTGAGTCTCCAGAGAGGGATGGTTCCTCTAGTGCAACACCTAAACTATTTTTCTATTTCTAAGATTACTCTATTCTACCAAAACAACTAGAAAAGGGAGAAGGATAAAAGAGAAAAACTAAAAATATGGTGATACACTAGAAAGTTTTGAGGATATTAGACTTATTGGAATCACACAAATGGACCATGGGAGCTATGCACACCATACACTAACTACAAGTGATTATATCAAAGAAAAAGTGTTTCATATAAGGGTTTAGAGTTGAGTTGTGACAAGATAAAGAAGGGGCAACAAATGTCTCCACAACAAAATATTACATGTAATTGGTTAAACACAATCTATGACCTACAAATTGACATAAAATTACATAAAGGCATGAATATTAAATTGTTAAACCAAGGATAAACATGTATCACAAATATAAAATTAGTTTAAAACAAAATATGCACTAAACACAGATTGTAGAAAGGTAAAAATAATTCCTTTATTTATCTAAGAGGTGGAATAAACACAAAGAATCACTCATGACCCTTGCTTTCTCACTCAGAATACTGAATTACTCCAAAACATGAATGAAGATGCAAAGATTATTTTTACAATGCGTTCGGAGTTTTAATAGAAAATATGAGAGAGAGGGAAGAGGAAAAATCCAAACATGCATGTATGGATTGTAAAAATATAAAAACCATACATGCACCTAGTCCTTTTGCTCAAAAATAGCCCCTGTGTAAAATGCATGCATCTTGCTTTATCGCTTCCTAAAAATAGTCTTCATGCTTTATTCTTATCCAATCTTGTGCCCAAAATAAAATATGTGCTCCTAGAAATAGAAAAAAAACTTTTCCTCCACTTTTGCATGCTTTGTTCTATTATTAGAACTTCTAGATGATGAAATGATATTCCTCTACAATTTAATCTATTTTAACTTACCATGCATCATCTTTATCAAACTGTGCTAAATAAAAATTCTACATTTTAGAAAAAAGTAAAACAACATTTCATGATTTGTTTATGGTTTGCACAAAAATTCTTTCTTTTGATTTCCCTTTATCACGTGGCTTTCCGTGCGTGTTTTGTTCCTTGCTTGTGCCTTTAGATTTCTCACCTTTTATGTGGGATTACGTGTCTTAATCGTGTGGACTTCATTTCCTCTTTTTCCTTGTTGAAGAATCTCGAGGCTTACATGCGGGTTTCTCTTTGAATGTTGATTGGAATTTTGCTCGCTTCATCGTGCGGGTTTACATGTGGACTGCATTCCTATGTCACGCGACTTCTCATGTAGACTATTTTCTATCGAGTGGATTTTTGCTTTAGTTCCTACATTGGTTTTTCTCCTCCATCGTGCATCTTTGCGTGTGAACTATTGTGTCTTCACTTGTGTAGAATTCCATGCAACTTTGTTTCCATGAATTTACACGAATTTCATGCGGGTATCATTTCCTATAGTGCGTGGCATTCACTCCTTGTTCTATGGATTTTACGTGGCTTGTGCATGGGTCTCATTTCATGTAGCATGTGGCTTTACATCTGGTCTTTTCTTTACTCTGCATAATTTTCACTATCTTGTTTACTTTTTTGCGGTGCACAACTATGGACGCAACCTAGTTCGGTTTTTCGAATGTCTTGTGCATGAATTTCCACATGATTTTATATGGGTTTATCTTTACTTGCTATGCAGATCATTTCTATGTGCCAAACACTTGTTTATATTTAATTTATTTCTTTTACCTCCAATCCAACATTGTATAAGTATTTAATTTGAACAAGTGATCTGAATAAGCATGAGATCTTATTTGGATAAAATTTGGTACTTCGGGACATCTCGCTCGCTAGATGCAAAAATCTAGTAGCCTTGAAGCATCCATTAGGTACGGAGTCATGTAATAACTGTTGTAACTTCTTGGAAGTGTAAGAGTCTTGAAGATACCTTAAAAAAAAAGACAATCAATGTGCTAGAAGCACTTATTAGACAAAAAACACACCAACAAAGTGCACAAGGCACACAAGAAAGGAAACTACAAACAACAATGTGCATGAAACACTTGGAGGAAAGTAAACACAACAACCTACAACAAGCAAGGGTGAAACATGACCTCAATAGAAAATTTTGAGGTATATCCCATTAATTGGGATAGGAAACTCATCACCATTCATCTTGGAGAGCTGAAAGACATTGTGTTGTTTATAACCTATAATCAAATATGGCCCACTCTAAAAAGAATCATTTTTTTGTGTGTTTCCAGGCTTAGTTCTTTCTTCATCCCACTTGAGCACAATGTCTCCTTCTTTGAATGTTCTTGCAACTATTTTTTTATCAAAATACCTCTTTACTTGCGCTTGATGAAGTTCCATTGTTGTCATTTCCTTGTTTCTAATTTCTTCCAACTCCATTAACTTTACAAATCTGATTTCCATCGAATATTCTTCCATCATATCCATTTGTTTAATAAGGTTTAAAGTTGGTAACTCATTAGAAATAGGAAACCTTGCTTCTCTACCATAAACAAACATGAAAGGAGAATTACCAATTGATCTTTTAGGAGTAATCCTATTAGCCCATAAGGCTAATTTCAACTTTGTATGCCATGATCTATGATTTTCTGCCATAGTTCTCTTGATGATTCTTTTAGTTGATTCATCAAGCCATTCCCTTGAGGCTAATAATTGGATGATGTTGAGAGATGGATTCCACTCTTAAATGTCCATGTTTTGATATTCATTCCAAGGAAAGATATTGCATTTTCGAGATAATTGTCAAGGGGAAACCAAATCTTATAGCTAGACTTTCATAAAAGTCTAAAACTGAAGTCTCATTTGCCTCTTTCAAAGCCACTACTTCCATCCATCTTGTGAAGCTATATGCAATTGTGAGAATCCATTTATGACCTACACTAGAAGGTGGATTAATCATGTAAATAAAATCTAATCCCCATTACATGAAAGGATGATTTATCTAAATGGGTTGAAGAGGAAGTCTGCTAACTTTTGTTTCTTTGCAAAAAATCACACTTTGCACACTTCCTTACCCATGCATGAGCATATTTGAACAAGTTTGGCCAATAATAACCAAATCTCATAACCTTTAAGGCTATAGCTCTTGGGAAAAATGGCCACCAGATATACCTCTATGGAATTCTTCCAAAACATGCTCAATCTGATCTAAATCTATGCATCTTAAAAGAAATCCATTCACATCTTTTCTAAACAATATGTTATCAATAAGAACACTTGAAGGAATGTAATATAAAAACTCCTTTTTCCCTTTTCCAAACAATGTGGGAATCATCCAGTCTGAAAAAAATGGATCATATCTTGGGTCTAACTTTGAGGTAATGAAGGAGCAAGTTGTGTTTGGACCATCTTGAAGCACTAAAATATGATTTTTATCATCATGCAAATCTGAAGCTAGTTGTTCACACAATCCTCTTCCTCTAACCAACTTAGTGAATTTAATATCAACATCATATTCCATCACTTTTGTGATCCAACATGCTCTTTTATCATTCAAATACTTTCTTAAAATAAACTCTTTAACACTTATATGGGAACCATTAAATGAATCTTGTTGTTAGAAAATAGATGTATGAATTTCTTGAGGCTTATAATGACTGAAAGAAATTATTTCTCAACAAAATAATACTTCACCTTGTAATCTTGTAACCCTTGACTGAAAAAGCAATGGTTTCTCTAATTTATCATTATTTTTCGCACCAACATAGTTGAGATTGTATCAATTGTTCTAAAAGCATATAAAATAAAATCTCTATTAAAATATGGATTTACAAGTGTTAAAGCTTGTGAAATAGCATGTTTAGTTGCCTCATAGGCATTCTTTCCTTCCATTTCGACTAAAAACCATGTTTTTTAGCATTGAAGTTACAACCTTACAAGATTTGCAAAATTTGGAAAAACAATTTGATAAAATTAATTCTTCCTAAGAAGCTTTGCAACACCTCCTTGTGATTAGGAAAAGACAAAGACAAGATTGCACTCACTCATTCTAGATCAATTGTGAGACCTTCCTTGGAAATAATATGACCAAGAAACTTACCCTCATGGATTGAAAACACACACTTCTTTGGATTTAATGAAACACCATATTGTCTGCATTTTTCAAAAATGTGTCTGAGATGAGTCATGTGATCTATAACATGTTTGGAGAGAACACTTATATCATCCAAATAAACAAGAACAAACTTATTAATTAACCCTTGAAATACCAAGTCTATAACACGTTGAAACTTTTCTCTTGCATTTGACAGTCCAAAAGGCATTTTTCTATATGCATATGTGCCCCATTTGTAGTGAACGTTATTTTGAATTGATCCGATTCCTATAAAAATATGATTGTAATTAAAATATCCATCAAGTAATGAAAAATATCTTAACCACTTATCCTCTGCAAAAAATTTTCTCCATTGACGATAGTGGGTGATGATATTTTAAAGAAGCTCTGTTTAAATCTTTTAAATCCACACATAACCAAATATCTCCATTTATTTTTATTACGGGAACCAAATTGGCCACCCATGATGAGTGCTTGATGGGGAAAATAATGTTACGTTTGAACAACTTATCCAATTTTGGCTTCATCAATGGTTCAAATTTAGGATTGATAGGTCGTTACTTTTTTTAGATGGTTTTATTTGTAAATCCAATTCTATTGTATGTTGAGATAAATACAGATTAAAAACTATTAAGACACTATATCTCCATGAGAAAACATCATCAAATTCTTGAGCAAGTTAAACAAAAGAAATCTTTTCTTCATCATTATTACATACCTTTCCCAATTTGAGTGCTTTTCCATTGCCAATGTTATTTTTCGTAATCATCTTTTTGATCATCATATTGGAATTCTCACTTCTGACCTAATCATCTGTATTAAAGATGGATTCAAGAGTAACCAATCCTTGAGGTATCTTATTATATTTTGATGAATACCATGATCATCAAACTATTGTAATCTTTCCTAAATTTGCACTAAAAACTCAACTTCTTCTTGCAAGAAATTGATAATTTGTTGATTTGATTCAAACACTTGCCAATTGATATTATTGTCTAGGATAGAAGGCCTTACCACTATCTTGATATACTGTTAGTTTTTATCTTTCTTGATCTGATCTGGAATATCAACTTGAGCACTAATGGTAGCTAACCTATCTGCATGTTTGTTCTTCACTCTAGGAATAGATTAAACATTGAAAGCATCAAAATATTCTATTAAATCCCATATCCTGTTCTTGTAGGATCTCAACAAGTTGTTATTACTTGTAGTCTGTTCTCTAATTTGGTTAACCACTAGCTCACTATCACCAAAACTTGCAATTGCTTCACTCCTTTCTTCCTTGCCCACTGAAGACCGTGAACAAGGGCTTCATATTCAGATGTGTTGTTAGTGCAAGTAAACTAAAATCTCAAAGCTAATAAATACTTTGTCTTTGTTGGGGAAAATAACATGATTCCTCTACCTGCTTCATTCTTGATTTTTATCCATCAAAGTATAATTTCCATAAACCTTCATCTTGTTGATATGTTTTGACAAGGTTAGGAATAATAGAATTTTCCTCATGCAAATAATATGTTCCAAGACCTGATTCTTCAATATAGCTATGTGGATCAGTAGCATGAGTTTGAGTAGCCCATTCATCAAGCAATAAATCAGGAATTCCCTTAAGAAGTGTGGTTGGCTCTTGGTCAACTAGCTAGTATTCTTCATCTATGATCATACAATTTGAGTTAATGACACTAGGAACATAAGGTTCTATGTGATTTGATGAGATGGGTTTAGAACTTATGGTAACTTTGGTGCCATACCTTGTTTTAAATAACATGTGAGACCAGTTTGATGATAAGTATCCTCCAATTTTTTCCGTAAAATCTCTAAAAAGACACGAAGCAAAGCAAGGAGGAAGATCAATGATAAAAACCTTCTAAGGAATGGAGAATTTGGGGCACGTGTGCAAGGTTAATCTCACTTCTATAATGACTCCAAGGGTCTCTATGGGAGTTCCATCAAGCTAAAATACTCCCTTAGAAAGAGTCTCATAATCTAGACCAAGTTTTTCAATAGTTTTCTTGGGAATAACTGACCTAGAGGCTCCAAAATCAATCATGCAGTTGTGAACTAGATTCGACCTATGATCAATGAAACATAGAAAGGAGGTGGCTTAATACTCTTGTTTACTTGAAATTCTTTTAGATCAGGTGTATTGGTAAGCACAACCTTAGACTATTCTTTGGATGGTTTTTAGAGAGACTGAGGTTTCAAAAACTTCTTACAAGATATCTTTTTGTCGGGAAGAGACAAGGAATCCCATATTGACATATTAACTTTGGTTTTCTTCATATGCTCAAGGATATTAAATGATGGAGTACTAACCTTATGTTGTACTTTTCTAACAACAACAACTTCTGTATTTATGGTATGGAGATTGGGGTCTATTGTTGATTTTGAGGTTTGTAGAATGACTTCTTTAATTGTTTTGCTGATTTAAAAGAATAAAAGCTTGTAACGTTGGAGAATCCTAAGAAGCTGCTCTTACTTAGTAAATTTGCTCCATTTCTAATACTCTTTTCTTTGACCTTATGTTCACTTTTGCATAAGTATAACTTTAATTTTTCTAATTGTCAAGCTGATTTATTCCACAAAAATCATCTTCTTTCCAATTTAGGAATGTAGTATTGCTTTGCACCGACTCTTTTGAATCCTCATGTTGTGGTGGAGTCTCAACTGATGAACTTTGGGACATAGCAAGATTTTTGATTATGGGATTGATTACATGGATAACACCACTCATAATCTTGGATTAGATTGTTTTGGACTGGTATAATTTCTTTGGATGTGCTAGAAATGTTGGGATTGATTGTTTGGATAGGTTTGACATTAACAAACTGATTTTGGCCCTATAAATTTGGTTGGAAAAGAGGTCTATTCTGTTGATTGGGAGGATAGTAAGGTTTGAAATTATGATTTTTCTACCTTTTAAGAACAACTATCTCATTCCTAAAATATTTTAATATGCCTTTTATTTCTTGTAAATCATTTTATTGGCTCGGGCTTCACTGATTTGACTTAAAGGATGAGAAATATGCATTGGAATTGGAGCTATTGCAAGTATTTGGAAGGAAGTGGGAGGAGGAATTTCTAGAAAGATGGGCATGGGAGGCCTTGGAGATATTTTCCCCACTTGTATAAGACTATTTTTAGCTCCAATTTCTATGTCATAAGTGTTATGGAGTGTCCTAATGACCGTTGATCATATCATCACTTAAGTATCATAGTTTAAATCCCTTATATAATACAAAAAATCATACTGAGGAGTAGGCCTTACCAAGTGTGGAATTATGTCCCAAATATTTTGGAATCTATAGTTAAAATTAATCATGAACTCTTGTGGTTCTCTCTTGATGGTGGTTAATTGTTCCACTAATGAAAGATGATATGATTTGTCTTCAAAATGTCTACAAAAACTTCTCCCAATTGATCCCATGTAGTGATGGAATTCATTGCCAGTCCCCTATACCATTGTAATGCTTTGCCTTTGAAAGAGGCATATAATAATATAACTACAACATTGTCTTGAGTAACATGATAAATAGAGCATATATTGGCCATATTTTCAACACATTCTATGGGTGTAACTTGATTCTCCCTAATAAAAATGGGATGTTCTTAAGAGCGAAAAGTGGGAAATTATCATGCTTTGAGCCAACAATAGTGGGCTGCCATGATTTATTGGGGGGCATATTTAGATTGAGACTAGGTATGGAGAATTGGATAAATGAACTCAGTTTTATGGAGCGGGAAAGGATTTAGGATATGGCTTGGAATTCAAAAAATTCTTCTCTTAGCTGAATTCAAAGGTAACTCAATGAAATCAAATGGAATACCTTTTGTAGATGATCTAGTTGTAACCTTTGACATGAAACACATGTTGCTCTACTACCAAGATGTGCTTTAAGTTTATGGATCCACCAAATTTTGGATGAAAGTGTCTAAAAACAATGATATTTATCAAGAATAACATAATTTTTTTCCAAATTCTTTGTTCTATCTCCCACCAGCTGCCATAAAATATTGTGCTAGTTGGAGGCACCAAGGTGGGTAGAATGTTTGCAATAGAACACCTTCAAAATTAAGATTGAATCTAAACAAAGTGTCCCACTAGGCATGCCAGACATTGTTGTCACTTTGAAATGTATCCTTTGGATAATGGTGTGATAAATCTCATTTCAATTGACAAAATGGAAACACTCCTAGGTTGTGGGTGACCTGTATATTAGAGTGAGTTTCAGAGAGGGTTGGTTCCCCTAGTGCAACACCTAAACTATTTTTCTATTTCTAAGACTACTCTATTCTACCAAAACCAACAAGGAAAAGGGAGAAGGAAAGAAGAGAAAAACTGAAAAATATGGTGATACACCATAAAGTTTTGAGGATATTAGACTTATTGGAATCACAAAAATGGACCATGAGATCTATGCACACTATGCACTAACCACAAGTGATTATATCAAAAGTAAAAGTGTTTCATATAAGGGTTCAAAGTTGAGTTATGATAATATAAAGAAGGGGTAGTGAATGGCTCCACAACAAAATCATGCATGCAACTGGTTAAACACAATATATGGCCTAAAAATTGACACAAAATTGCATGAAGGCATGAAGATTAAACTATTTAACCAAGGATAAACATGTATCACAAAGATAAAATCAGTTTAAAATAAATATGCACTAAACATAGATTGTAGAAAGGTAAAAACAACTCATTTATTACTCCAAGAGGTATAATAAGCACAAATAATCATTCAAGACCCTTGATTTCTCACTCGAGAATAGTGAATTACTCCAAAACCTGGATGAAGAGGAAAATATTATTTTTACAATGCATTCTAGAGTTTTTATAGAAATCCGAGAGAGAGGAAGAGGGAAAACCCCAAACATGCAAGTTTGGCTTGTAAAAAATAGAAAAACATGTGCACATGATCCTTTGTTCCAAAAATATCCTCTATGTAAAAATACACATCTCACTTTATCTGCTTCCTAAAAATAGTCTTCATGCTTTATTCTTATCCAATCCTGTGCCCAAAATAAAATATGCACTCCTAGAAATAGAAAATTAACATTTCCTCCATTATACATGCTTTTTTGTATTATTAAACCTATAGATGATGAAACAATATTCCTTTACATGATTTGATCTATTTTAAACTTTTCATGCACCATTTTCAACAAATCTGTGCTAAAAATAACATTCCGTGTTTTGGAAAAAAACAAAACAAATGTTTCATGATTCATTTCTAGTTTGTGCGAAAACTTATTTCCTTTTGATTTCCCTTTGTTGCGAGGCTTTCCACACATGTTTTATTCCTCACTTGTGACTTTTTATTTCTCACCTTTCACGTGGGCTTCCACACCTTAGTCATGCGAGACTTCATTTCCCTTTTTCCTTGTTGGAGACACGTGGGTTTGTGCGCAGTTTCTCTTTGAATGTCGTGCGGGATTTTGCTCTGATTTGTTATGTGGGTCTTCATGTGGATTACCTTCTTATGTTGTGTGGATTCTCACGTGGACTATTTTTCTATCGTGCAAATTTCCACTTTCTCACTGTGTATGGATTTTTCCCTCCATCACACATCTTTGCATGTAGACTATTGTCTCTTCACTTACACAAAATTCCACGTAACTTTGTTTCCACAAAATTTACATGGATTTCATGAGGTTCTCATTTCTTGTAGCACACGAATTTGCGAAAGCCTTCACTCCTTGTTCCACATAATTTTCACTCTCATGTTTACTTTCTTGAAGTACATGACTTTGCGTGTGACCTTTCTTGGTTTTCTCGTATGCGTTTTATGCGTACATTTTTGCTTAGTTTTCTACGGGTTTGTATTTACTTGTTATGCGGCTTTGTTCTTGCATACCAAACACTTTTTCTCCTTAATTTATTTCTTTTACAACTAATCCAATTTTTTAAGCATACAATATGAAAAAGTGATCTAAATAAGCGTGGAATCTTATTTAGATAACAACCATAACACACATTTTGTAGACATATATTGCTTATGAGACACATTGTATACACCACATGTATTATTTAGAACATTTTCCTTATAGAAAGATTAATCTTAGCACAATGACCGACACATGATGTGATTTATATCATTTCTTAGCATATTTATTACATATAGGAACAATATTTGACACAAATTATGATATATATCTTGCTCATAGCACATTTCTCGCTCTTAGAAGTATTGTTGCATGTCTAGTTTAACAAGTCATGGGTACGGGAATTTTAGCATCTTAGCACACAACAATATCACTATCTCCCCATACTTTCCTATCACTCTAAGGTAGGAGACCTCAACATGCTCATTTGAGGTGCAATAAATTCTAGGCTCTCATCTCATTTAGAATTTTGATGGTGAGAGTAATACATATAGGAAAATCACACTCACAACAAGAGAAACAAATTATATAGGCAGACATAATCATACACATGATAGATCCATAATATACTACTTGTATTAATCAATTCAACATAACCTCCATACAATGAACATTTCTCTCCTTACGATTCATGTTCTTGTCTTTCACTAAAACTAACAAAGTATAACAATAGATATTCCTCTCTCCACACACACACACACCTATCTATTGTCATCTACATAGTACAATGATCCCAAGGGGTATTTATTCTAGTAGGGATTTAACTTTCACTAGTTTCAACAATATTATTATTTTCCTTGGGTTCCAAAAATAGATACTAATTATTACATTGGGGTGACATTAATGCCACTTTTCTCCATCTCCTCGTTCCTTGATCTCGCATGAAAGCTCCACTAATTCTTGATGTTTACTTGTATAATTTGCACGCTTTCTTTTCATATCTTTAATATTTCTATTTTTTGACTAAATAATTTTCCTTATGTGCCATCTACTTTTCTCTTCCATGCAAGTGTTTTACTTACATGACTTTTCTATCTTTATCTCTTCTACCTCCGACGTGCAAAATTTCTTGTTCATGCAACCTTTTTGATTTCTTTATCTAATTTTTCCACCAAGGTCGTGCCTAAATATAGATTTCTACTTTATCCTCTGTTCATTGTGTTTTTTGTCAAACTTTGCATGTAACCCTTCACTGAATTCTCATGTGCAAATTTTATCATTTTTCAAATTTCTACGCACATAACTCTTCCAAATTTCTTGTGTGCCTCCAAACAATAAAAAAATAAATAATGAAGCATTGGTTCCAAATTTAGGACCTAGAAAATGAAATAATAGAATAATTTATGGGGCTCAACCTCACCCCACACTAGTTTCATTTCCCGCCCTTTTCTAACACTTTTCTAGATTCTTCAAACAACTCTAGGACCTTTTTCTGAGTAAATATTTGTGCGCCTTCCATTCATACAAGGCATTCTCGAAAGGGGGATCAATTGATCAATCCAATTTATGAGTTCAGTGATATATTTAGCACCTTTCCTTGCATTAAGTGCCTCAATTTACATCTCTTGCAGTTTTTGTTGACATGGGTGGTTGTGTTTTCTAACTTGACCTCCTCCTTGGAAGGTTTTTATTATTGGAAAATAGTTTTGGAGGGACTATACCCTATTACAAAAAAGGCTCAAAATCTAGATATCACAATAATTACATCAAAGTTTGATCAAAATCAAGATATTACATGATAGTCCAACTGTAGTTTAAAAACTACACAAAAAGAGTCAAAACAAGATCAAAACAACAAAAAACAACAAACAATCAACAACTGAGGAACAACTAATCAACCAAACTTCTGTAGTAGAATATTGTCACTTGGATGCTCCGTCTAATTTTATCGTCAAAGTCTACAGGGTACTATAGAGTGCAATAGTTGTAACCTGAGAGGGGTCATTTTTGTCCACCTGGGTAAAGACTTTATCTTGTGTTGGTCCCTCCTCCCATATAGTTGTAGGAATGTCACTTAACATGCAAACACTCTTAACATGCTGTTCTAGAAAATTATAAACAACTTTGAGAGCTGATATGGTGAAATCTTGTCTGTTTCTAAAATTCACCATCATGTTGTCAAGGGAGTTGAGTTTTTTGTAAATTTCTTGAATTTGGCCTTCACCAAGTCTAGATTCTTCCTCCATTTTCCTTTTCCCTTATTTTTTTGACAACTGCTTCATTTCTCCTTTTAAAACTTTCAATTCCTTTTCCATCTTACCAATCCTTTGCATTAAATCCCCCTCCTTCTCCGTAGAAGAGCCACTTTCCCAGGGTTACCAATATGAAGAAGGTTATGTGTTGATTCAATGTCATTGTTCTTGCTACTCCACATGAGAACTCTTTTTGAGGGAAAAGGGTGATTGAGGGGATACAAGGGGTTTTTGGACCTGATTCTCTATGACCCATAGGATTAGTGAGTGGAGGCATGGTGGGATTTGTGGTAGGGTCAAGTTTAGGAGAGGCAGGGGCTGAGGGGATAGTTGGGTGTTGAGAGAGGTAGTGTTGGTGGAGTAGAAAGATGATGCCTTGATGGAGGGGAGTGGCTCGGGTATGATTATGAACTTCTAAAATGGAACATTCTAGAGAGTTTAGAATGTAATGAGGGATTTTTTTTTTTTAGATTTCTCTAAAAATGATTCAAAAAGTCAAGGTATTTGAGAGGAACTATAATGTACCTTCCTTCCAGTGTAACATATATGACTATCATCTTGGCTATCTATCTCATCAAATGTGTCTTTGGAACAGAGGCTACCTTGATGCCAAATCTGAAAAACTCAAGTTCTTCACCCTCATATAGAAATTTTTTGGCCTCTCGTGTTCTTGTCAATCCTCTTACTAAATAATCTCTTTCCTTCCAAGCTCAGGCAATGAAATCAACAATAAGTTCTTTTGTGACCTTAATGGCCATTTCTCCATATTCCACCATCCTATTTTTCCACCCTGTAGCAAACTGAAGGGAAATATGTTGATCATGCCATTGAATCCTTTCCATGAGGTTGGAAACCCCTCCCATCTGCAAAAAATATATAGCGCCACGTTCTCCTTCCAGGATGGGTCACAGGTAGGTTCAACCTAACATGGTGCTCCTTACATGATATCTCTTTTTTGCTGCTAGATTTCTTGTGTCGGTTCAAAATGGCAATATTTCTGTCCCAATACCGCTTCTTAACAATGTCTTTAATTACCTAGAAAGTGTGCGAAGGCATATGGTACTTAATGTTGGGGTTAATCCTGCATGGGATAGTTATCATCCCCACATATGCGAAGGACATCTCATTGATTATTTTGGATATCAAGTATATTTTCATACTTGTCATTAATAATGGCATTTTGTACCTTACTAGGAAGGTTCTCATTATTAAACCAAATGTGCATATTGTTGCTAACCCCATGATTAACCAAGAGTGTCCACAAATTTATTGCCTTCCCTATAGGAATGAATAATTTTACAATTTGTGAAGGACTTGCAAATATTTATGGATTCATGAATGAAATCCTTTATTGTCCAGCTAGGGGGATGAATTTGATTTAAATGGTTTACAATATTCATAGAGTCCCCTTCTATGATGATGTTAGAAATATTGCAATCCTTGGCCATTCTAATACCCCATAATGTTGATAAAGCTTCAACATAGTGATTTGATTGATGTCCCAACATAAGAAGAAACTAAAAAACCTCCACGATCTCGATTATTCCTCCTCCTTCAAAAAATCCTAGGTTTCCTTGGAAGCTCCATCAAAATTGAGCTTGTACCATAAATTAGGAGGTGGAATCCAATGAATCAAAGACCTATCTATACTAGTATGATCTTTTCTCTAAATATTTCCAATGTCAATCTTCCATGTTGATAGAATAGATTCCTCTTCCTTAGGATATTTCTTATTCTTTGGAGGTCTGAATCTCTCTAAGTTATCTTTGATAGCAATAATAATTTACCTAAGTACCTTTCTACACATTTATGTTATCCCCTGAATATGATTCCATTCTGGATTTCCAAAGTCTCCAAATGGTATGAGGTAAGATAAATTTCTAGAGTCTTCTAACCATGCAATGCTTATAGGGGGATCCCATTGTTCTAGGTCTGCAAGACATTATTAGGAAGAGTCCAACACAGATTAAAACTTGTAAATATTAGACCCCATAACTTTGCTGCAAACTCACAATACAACAAGTGCTTAATATCCTCAGCCTCATTCTTGCACATACAACACATATTTGGCATAATGAAACCCTTTTTGATAAGATTATCATTAGTAAGAATCTTCCCCTTTAGCACAAGCCAAAGAAAAAGATTAACCTTTGGGGTTAACTTAGGCATCCATATTTTGTTCTAGTTGAAATCACATTGTATATTCTCAAAGAATGTATTATAACCAGATTTGACAGTATAATCACCATCAAAATAGTTAACCCAAATGATTTCATCCTTAGAATCAGTTTGATTTAAAGGAATGAGGGCAAGCTTCTCTTGAAGAGAAGAGATTTGCTGGTTCCAAATTTATCATGTCCACTCTAAGATGCTTCCAAGTTCTCCTATTCCCCCAAGTCTATATAGTCTTTCACTTTAATGCCATATTTCTCAATTAAGGTGTCCTTGATGGATCCAAACCCATCACGCAAGCTGAAATTAGCCCAATTGTCCTACCAAAACTGAATGTCATTTCCATTTCCCACTTTCCATCTACATCCTTTTGTGAGAATTTTCCTGATTTGAAGTAAATTGTTCCAAAAAATAGAACCATTGGGGAGCTTCTCTTCAAAGAGAAAGGTATTCACATTGTTTTGAGCCAAATATTTATCTCTGATTAGCTCAATCCAGAGCTGTTCTTCTTTAACAATCTCCAACCCATTTTGGCAATTAAAACAACATTCATTTTTCTTGTCTTTGATATCAAGGCCTCCAATTTTTTAGGCATGCAAACCTGATCCCAAGCAACTAGATGATATCTAAATATC
Source organism: Taxus wallichiana var. yunnanensis (assembly GCA_018340775.1). NCBI lineage: Eukaryota > Viridiplantae > Streptophyta > Pinopsida > Cupressales > Taxaceae > Taxus > Taxus wallichiana. Next base: position 603,602,838 of record CM031236.1, on the reverse strand, counting down.
TCTTCAGTTCCATGCGAAAGAAAATGTTTTGTATCTTTTCAATGCTTTCAATGACAAGTTGAAGTTATGTTAAACATGGACATTGTAAATATGGGTAAGTTTTGGAGTGTGCTTTTGATTAGTAAGCATTTCCCGGCACTAGAAAGAACAACACCTTTCCAACCAGCCAATTTCTTATGAAATATTTCCAATAAGGAATTCCATACATTCATAGATACTTTATTGGTCCCAAGGGGTAGACCAAGATAAGTGGTAGGAAAAGAGTTAATTTTGCATCCCAAAATGAGTGCAATTCTCTTATGTCTTTCCAAAGGGGTATTGAAAAAGTATACCGAGCTCTTTTCAAAATTAACTTGTTGTCCAAAAGCTACCTCATAAAACTTGAGAATGGTTTTAATAGCTTTTTCCTCAAGAATAGAATCCATCAACAATAAAATGGTGTCATCAACAAATTGCTGATGGGAAGTTGTTTGATTTGTAGAAGTAGGTCTGAATCCTTTTAACAAGCCTGCATTAACTTCTTTAGTGATAGATCTACTAAGACAATTATCCATGATTATAAAGAGCAAAGGGGATATTAGATCTCCTTGTCTTATGCCCCTACTACTTGCAAAGAAACCCACTGGAACTCCATTGACTACAACAAAAAATTTGGTCGTAGATATACAAGCCTGAATGATCTTTCTGAATTTAGTATGAAAGCCAAATTTTAACAAAACCTTATCCAAAAACTGCCAAGATACTCTATCAAAGGCCTTATTCATGTCAAATTTGATAGACATCCCTGCTTTCTTACTTTTATCCATGGAATGAATGGTTTCATGAACCATGATCACCCCATCTTGTATGATTCTTCCTTTAATGAAACCACTTTGCTATTTTGAGATCAAATCGAGAGAAAAGGTTTTTTTTTTTTTATTAAGGGAAAATAGTTTTGAAGGGACTATACCCTGTATACAAAAGGGCTCAAAAGCTAGATACCAGAAGCGGGAGAAACAACCCAGAGAAGGGCAAAACAACCAACCTCAGAGGGCTCATCAGCCAGATAAAACAACATATTAATAGAAAGGATCTAGTCATACAATGATCCAAAAACAACTAGAAGAGAACAAAAACAAACAATAGATATCTATCATAGAATATCTCCGCCAAAAAATAGCTCCAGATCCGCCAGTCATCAACAACTTCGCAGCCAGTAAATAGCAGCACAGCTCCACGTTACTTGATAGCCCTGTCAATCTTGGTTTTGATCGTTTGCAGCGAGACAAAGAAAGCAATGGCTATGGCCTGAGAAGGGTCTTTTAGATCCGCCTGAGCAATTGCCATATCCCTTTTCTCTTTGGGGCCCCAAATGTCTTCAGTAATCCCGTTGAGGCTGCATACACTATGAACATGTTGTTCGATGAAATTGTAAATACTTTTAAGTGCTAGATAGGATGCAGTCATTACAAATTTTTGCATTTCCCATTCTGCCATCCAAAGACTGTAACTTCTTGAACACTTCAGCAATAACACCCTCCTCATCATCATTTTGAAGTATTCCTTTTCCCTTAGCTTTTTCCATATTTTTGATAACCCTTTTGAGCTCTTGAATTTCCTTTTCCATCCTGCCCACTCTGACCATCAAATCCTCCTCCTTAGGCTCCTCCACCGGTTGGCTGATGTGTAGGAGGTTCTCGGCAAGCTCGAGGTCTTTGTGGCTTCTAAGAACCCTCTGAGAAGTAGGGATCTTAGTTTTCATGCCCTTTCTTTTCTTGCTAGACGAAGCAGTTTCAATCTTCCTTTCGAGCAAGGGGGAATGGAGGCGGTGTGAGCAGGGGGAGGAATGGAGGAAGAGGGTGGAGCAGGATTCATGCGGGGATAGTTTGAGCAGTGACGATGGATAAGAAGAATTAGCCCTTGATGCAGAGGAACTGCCCTAGAATGACTCTGCACTTCCCAAACGGATTTCTCCAATGAGTTTAACAAGTAATGAGGGAAGCTGATGGTTATATTTCTATGAAAGTGGTTAAGAAATATCAAATGCTTTTGAGGGATAGTAACAAATCTCCCCTCAAGAGTTACATACCTAACAACCATCCTGGCGAGCTCAGCAAAAGGCTCAGGAATCGAAGTCAACTTGATGCCGGCTGTCACAAACTCAAGATTTTCCCCTTCGTCTAGGAATTTCTTTGCCTCCACCTCTCTGTCCACCTTCTTATTAAAGAATTTGGTGCCATCAAGACTGAGTCCCGTGATCTGGGTGATGAGCTCCTCCGTGATCTCAACCTCAATGTTGCTTGTATTTAACAACCCGATTCTTCCATCCCTGTGTGAATTTAATAGAAATATCCTGATCAAAACCTTGAATTCTTTCTATCAAATTCACAAGACCCCAATTTGAAGATAGTTCCAGAGCACAACATCCTCTTTCCATGTTGGATTATGGGTGGGCTCTATTTTACAAGGTGACCCCCCATTTTTCCAGTGACTCTGCTCGCAACGGTAAATATTTTAGCACTATGCGTATCAGACTTAGCTTTGTTTTTGAATCTTTCCCTTCCATGATAAAAGATGTAATTATTAGACCATACTTTGTAATTAGTGACCCGCTCCTTGGCGTTCTCCCTATGACAAGTAATGATGGTTGTCCAGTTCACACAAATCTCATAAATCACACAAATCTTATATGATGTCATCATTCTGTACTTAAGAATCCACTCTTTAGCATCAACATTACAACCATTAGTGATGATTTTCCAAGCCATGTAAATCATTGATGATGTCTTTATTAACTTGAATGGGTAGAATGTCCCCCCTTAGCCAAGTTTGAAAAGTATTGTTAACTCCAAAGTTTGCCAAACCATCTGCGACCCTATTGCCTTCCCGATAGGTGTGAGTGATTTTAACATTTTCAAAACTCTTGCATATATCAGTAGCTTCAACAATAAAATCTCTAATTGACCAGCTGGGGGGTTGATTTTTGTTTAAGAGATTGATAATGTTCAGAGAATCACCCTCAATTATAATATTCAGAATATTACAATCCCTGGCTAGCCTTATTCCCCATAGAGCAAGCAAGAGCTTCAGAGTAATGATTAGTTTGCCTACCCATTTTCCCAGAAAAATAGCAACAAAACAGCCTCTTTGATCTCTGATGACTCCTCCACCTCCAGAATCTCCCGGATTGCCTTTTGAGGCCCCATCAAAATTTAACTTATGCCAAGCATTGGGAGGCTTAGTCCATCGGACGGTGGTTCTATCCATACCATTGTTATTCTTTTTGAAGACAGTGTCAATATTCCAATCAGTCAGAATGTATTCTTCTTTCTCAGGGAAAAGTCTATTTTTAGGAGGTTTAAATCTAGCAATATTATCCTGCACAACAATGATAATTTCTTTGTAGACTTTGTTACATACCTTTCTAGTATTTCTGAAAATGCCATCATTACGAGCCTTCCAAACTCGCCACATGGTGTGAGGTAAAACTAGTTGCCACAATCTCCTCACCACACAATGCTTATATGGAGAGTCCCATTGTTCCCAGGCCTGAAGACAAGTAAGGGGAAAGATCCATTTCTGATTAAATTTTGCAAAAACAAGATGCCAAATTTTGGAAGTGTACTCACAATGAAGAAATAAATGTTTGATGTCTTCTGCCTCTTTCTGACACATGCAACATCTATTCGGCATGATGAATCCCTTCTTAATGAGGTTGTCATTAGTCAGAATCTTGCCTTTAATGATGAGCCACCAGAAAAATTTCACTCTAGGGGTTAGCTCTAGCATCCATAACTTATGCCACTTAATTTCACTTTCAATAGAGGCAAAGAAAGAATTGTATCCTGATTTAACTGAGTATTCCCCATCAAAAGAATCTTTCCAAATGAGTTCATCCTTAAGATTTTGATTACTAATATGGATTAGAGAAAGTTGATTCTACAAAGATGAAACATCAGACTGTACATTATCCTTCTCCACTTTTAAGCTGTTTCCATTTTCTTTTGTTTTCATCCACCTCAATATATCCCTGTATTTTGTGTCCATACTTTGTAATTAAGCTATTTTTAATGTGTCCATAAGAAGAAATCCAATTAAAATCAGTCCGAGGAAGTTAATGTCTTGACCATCCCCAAGCTTCCAGCTACACCCCGAGAGAGAATATGTCTGCTGTGAAGAAGATTGTTCCAGAAAATAGAACCATTCGGAAGAGACTGATCAGAAATAAAGGAAATCTTGCTTTGGTTGGAAAGGTATTTGATCTTAACCAACTCTATCCAAGGCTTGTGTTCTTTTATAAGTCTCCAACCTAACTTTGCAATAAGGGCAGCACTCATATGTTTGATATCTTTGATACCTAACCCCCCAAGCCTCTTTGGTTTACATACCTGCTCCCAAGCCACTAAATGATACCTGAACCTGTCCTCAGTACCGTGCCATAAAAAGTGCTTTTGAATTTTTTCAATACTGTTCGTCACTGTTGCTGGTATGCTGAACATTGACATGATGTAAATAGGTAGGTTTTGAAGCGTGCTTTTTATCAATAAGCACTTGCCTGCGCTTGAAAGTAGAGCTCCTTTCCATCCAGCCAGTTTTTTTTGAAATCTCTTAATAAGATCATTCCAGACCTCATTAGAAATCTTGCCAGTACTCAAAGGTAGACCTAAATAAGTAGTGGGAAGTGAATTAATAGTGCATCCTAGAATATTAGCAATCTTTCTTTGCCTTTCCATAGGAGTATTGAAGAAATATATAGAGATTTTGTCAAAATTAACTTTTTGCCCCGAGGCTTCCTCATAAAATCTAAGGATAGTTTTGATAGCCTTTGCCTCAATTATTGAGGCCATCAGAAGAAGCAGAGTGTCATCAACAAACTATTGGTGGGAGGAGACCTGATTGCCAGAAGTTGGAGGAAAGCCTTTTATCATGCCAATGCTAATAGCTTTGGAGATAGATCTACTTAAACTGTCAGCCATTATAATGAACAATAGAGGGGAAATTGGGTCCCCTTGCCGGATTCCTCTATTGCTGGCAAAAAAACCAATCTGGTTCCCATTAACAACCACTGAGAATCTGGAAGTAGAAATACAAGAGTGAATGATTTTCCTGAATTTATTTTGAAAACCAAACTTGGATAAGACCTCATCCATGAATCTCTAGGAGACTCTGTCGAAGGCCTTATGCATGTCTAACTTGATAGCCATCCCTGCCTTTTTACTTTTATCCATAGAATGGATTGTTTCATGAACCATGATAATTCCATCCTGAATAATTCTTCCCTGAATGAATCCACTCTGCTGTTGTGAAATAATCTCCATAAGAATAGGTTGCATCCTAGTGGTAAGAATCTTTGTGAAGATCCGATATATTACATTAACCAAACTGATTGGCCTGAAATATTTGAAGTCCTTTGCATCCAACTTCTTAGGAGCAAGCACAATATGTGTATTATTTAATTCTTTGATAAGATTTCCAGTTCTATAAAACTCATTAACAACTTTCAATAGATCTTCAGAACATATTTCCCAACATCTTTGGTAGAAGTTTTCCGAAAAACCATCGGGGCCAGAGCCTTATCCCCTTCTAAAGTGAAAACAGCCTTTTTCAATTCCTCAATGGTGACAGTTTTGGAAAGACTCTTAAACCTCTCAGCAGGTATTGTATTATTAGGAATGGAGTCTAAGAGAAAGGAGGCCGCTTGTTCATTGTAGGAATTATTCTCAGTGAGTAGATTCTTGTAAAATTTGAGGGCTTCTTCTTTGATGTCTTCAGAATCCTTAGTAATGTTCCCATTGTCCTTAGAAACCTCAGTAATTCTGTTACAAGCTCTATGCTTGAGGGCTGTCAAATGAAATTTTTTTGTATTCTGTCTCCTGCTTTTAGCCAAAGGGCTCTAGACTTCATTCTCCAAAAGGATTCTTCATGGCTGTTTATATTATGTAGATCTGAGAGAAGCTTTTTTCCTGTTGATGATCCTCTAGAGTCATACCTTTCAAGGAAACATTAAGTTCAAGCTCTTCCAACTGCTGCTTAAGTTCTTTCTTCTTTTCAAAAATATTTCCAAAAACCTCTTTATTCCAGATTCTAACCTTTTGCTTAACATTTTTCAACTTCTGTAGAAGCCTGAATTGGGCCGTCCCTGTGCCTTCCCAATACCACCACTCTTTAATTCTGTCTGAATATCTTCATGCTCGAGCCACATTTTCTCAAATTTGAAATTGCAGTGAAAAGGTTTTGACCAATTGAAGAAATTTAGGACAATAGGATTATGATCAGAGCCCATTCTGGGGAGAGAAGAGAGATGAAAATTCTGATCTAAGATCCAATTAGTAGAAATGAGAGCTCTATCCAGTTTAACCTGGATCAAGTTCTCCCCAAATCTTCTGTTAGACCAGGTAAATTGATTACCATGAAGCTCTATGTCCATAAGATTAAGAGTCGAAATGAAGCCACAAACTCTTCCATACTGAGAGAAAATTCAGAGTTTCCCCCAAATTTTTCTCCCAGGATTTAAAGGAGTATTGAAGTCTCCCATAATCAACCAGTTCATGTTCTCAACATTATTTTGAAACAAGGTTAACTCCTTCCATAAATTTCTTTTACCAGCAACAGTATTGGGTGCATAAATATTGGAAAGAATCCAGCTAGAATTATTCTCAAGACTTTTAAAGATTATAGCTAAATGATTCTGGGAGGAGGAAAGCACATTACCATTAACAATTTTGGTGTCCCAGAAGATCGCTAAGCCTCCAGAAGCTCCTTGAGAATCAACAGCAATGAAAGGCAACGTTCTCCCAGAAATATCTTTTGCAATCTTCAACAACTTTACTTTTCATTTTAGTTTCCTGAATAAGAAGGATGTTGGGCTGTTTGATCTTTTAATTTCCTTGAGCATTCTTTGCTTAGGCCCCCCATTGAGTCCTCTGACATTCCAAGAAATAACCTTCATTAAAAAAGTTTTGGGAGAGAAAAGGTTGAATTCTAGTAGCAAGAATATTAGTAAAAATTATGTCATGACATTTACTAGGATGATAATTTGGAAATCCTTGAAGTCTTTAGCATCCATCTTCTTGGGATCCAACACAATATGAGTATTATTCAATTCTTTGAAAGCCAAGATACTCTATCAAAGGCCTTGTTCATGTCCAGTTTGATTTACATCCCTGCTTTCTTTCTTTTATCCTTGGAATGAATGGTTTCACGAACCATGATCAACCCATTTTGTATGATTCTTCCTTTAATGAAATCACTTTGCTATTTTGAGATCAAATCAGAAAGCAAAGGTTGAATTCTAGTGGCAAGAATTTTAGTAAAAATTATGTCAATGACATTTACTAGGATGATAAGTGGAAATCCTTGAAGTCTTTAGCATCCATCTTCTTGGGAGCCAACACAATATGAGTATTATTCAATTCTTTGAGCAGATCACCCATTCTATAGAATTCATTAACTTCCTTGAGCAAGTCTTCCGAACAGATATCCTGAAAATTCTAAAAGAAATTTATAGAAAAACCATCGAGTGCCAGTGCCTTGTCCCCTTCTAGAGCAAAAACAACACTTTTAGCTCCTCAATTGTCACTGATTTGGTGAGAATTTTGAATCTCTCATTAGGAATAATGTCTCTAGGGATGACATATAAAAGGTAAGGGACTTATTCTTCATTACACGCATTGGTCTCAGTGGGCATATTTTCGTAAAATCTTAGTGTTTCTTCCTTTATGTCATTCCAGCCCTTAGCGACAATGCCATTTACCTTGGAAACTTTAGTAATTATATTGCAGCCCTGTGCTTGAGTGTGGTCATGTGAAAGATTTTCATGTTTTTATCTCCTTCTTTCAACCAAATAGCCCGAGATTTCATCCTCCAAAAGGTTTCTTCTCTATTGCAAATGTTATGAAATTCAGAAATTAATTCCTTTTCCAAATGTTTTTCTTTGTAATCCATACCTTTAGAAGAAACTCTTTGTTCAAGATCCTCCAACTGTTGCTTTAGATCCTTCTTTTTTTCAAAGATATTACCAAAGACTTCTTTATTCCAAGTTCTCACTTGCTTCTTTACATTTTTCAATTTCTGCACCAATTTGAATTGAGCAGTTCCTTCCCCATCCCAATGCCACCATTCTTTAATCCTATCATTAATGTCCTCATGGTCCAACCACATTTTTTCAAATTTAAAAGAACTATGTGAGGGTTTGGACCAATTGAATAGAATTAACACTATAGGGTTATGATTAGATCCAATCCTTGGTAAGGAAGAAATATGGAAAGATGGAAGTTAATTTCCTTAACTCATCCATTTGTTTCTTGATAATTTACCAATTTGTGCAAGCCTCTTCCCCTAACCTTTCAAATTCTTCCGGGAGTTGATCACGAGTAGGATTATCAACATCATGGCCCTCCATATGTGCTTCAGGTTGGCTTGTTTTGGGTGTCTTGGAGCATGCACACCTCTATTATTTTTAATCCATTTGAAGAATCCTTTTACTAATTTATCCACATACGTAGCCTTTTCTTTGAGCTTATTTTCCATATCCATGCATGGCCATAATTTTCAGCACAAAAAAACCTTATTTTACCCTTTTGATCTTACCTTACCATGCCCTCTTTTTATCAACTTCAATTTTCTTAAGCATGAAAAGCGTCATTGATGCTTGCACTTTAATAATTTAATACTCTGTCAATACCCAGAGAGGTGTCTAAAGCTATTTATAATGAAGAGATGATTTGGAACATATTGTGCATGTAAAATTAATCAAACTAGAAATAAAAATGTTGTGATTTAAGGATCTATTCTAAACTTATTGAAATGGTAAAAACACATGACACTTCGCTTATAAATATATGATAATGAAAACAAAAACATACAAGAATGAAAATACAGTTTGGATAATTGAAGCACATTAATATTGGAAGTAAAATAAATTAGTATAACTGAACATGAAATGAATAAAACTTCCCTTCACATTAGAGAGGAATGGCCCTTGCTCCCTCCCTCTAATCTGGTTGCTAATGTCTACTCAAGAAAACACATTTTATTTCATAAGCATGCTATTTATTTATCAATAGTTTAGTTTAAAATACTTATACTACCTTTCTTCAAATCCAACACGTTTATTCTAGAATGATCCTACCTTATATAGATTAGGCAGATTTCTTTTCGTATTAGGAAACAAAGTTTCCCCTTTTAATAGAATTTATTATTATAAAATACAAGAAAGAATTAACTAAGAAGGTACATAACAAATTGATCATGAAACTGGTAGTTGTCATGTCAATGTACAATCGCACTTGTAGAGATGGAGGAGGAGTTCGGAAATGGTGCTTGAATGGATTTGGTGATCTTAAGGATTTTGTCGAATTCAAAGTACTCACATTCCTTAAGAAGTGGAGGATTCCACAAAATTAGGCCTAGTTGATGTTGGCTAAATCTTTAATGCATTTAATGAAGTGTATCAGCTAAATGATCTTCATGTCACTTTCCACCTAAGAAGATCAAGTTTCATGATGGATTCGGTCTTGAATAGGAAATTACATGAATCATGTGCTTTGACTATGTGAGTCCTACGTTTGATTGGATGAGTCATGCACTTGAATGAGTGAGTCATGCACTCATACAACTTCTTCTATATCCTCCCATTAACATATGTTAGTGTGAGAAATCAATTTATATCAATAAATAAAGAAGGCATATAAAATATAGAAAATAACCAAGACACATGCTCAAAACACATCTTTTAGTGAAGAAAAAGTTTTATTTGTAATAAGACTATTATTATTTTCTATACAAGGTAAGATGGAAATAATAACAAGAATGGGCTTGGGATATGGATTTCTAAAGGCTCATCACTCCCCCATGCTTAAGGATTAACAAGTCCTCATTTTAGAAATTCATCCATTACTATTTAGGGATTCCACAATTTTTCTATAGTTGTATTCATTGGAAAAAGTAGCTCGTCTTTATTTCTAGGTCGTGGCATTGTTTTCATGCATTTTGTTATAGCTTTTAACTGGTTGAACATGATCATTAGTCAATCAAGGGACTAGTGCCAATATGAGTGGTGGCTTGAACCACATGCTAATTCATTTTTGTTCTAAGTCCAACATAATTCTCACAACCTCTTTTGCCCTCCTCAATGACCACCGAAGGTTGTTAGGTGAAATAACTTCTTGTTTCTTATAGCTATCAATGAGTAGATCCCACCTCGATGGAAGAAAAATAATTTTGTATTGAAATTTGGTATGAAATATGCTTGAAATTCTGCCACACAAGAAGAAATACTTTATTTATACCTTCCCACCAGCTAAAGTGAGTAAATTTGTGCCTGTATTGCCATAAAAACCTACCAGGTACTAGAAATTCATGTCTAATTAGAAGACTTGAGTTGGTCTCCTCCATTGTGAAATTATGTTAATTCTCTTTAGATAATTTGATGCTAGAGTGTGAAAATGAAATACCTTAATCGAACTTCTCTAACACACATATTGATTAGAATTTGCATTTCTTTTGACAGTAAAAATTTATAAACATAGAACTCGCATAAAAAATTTCTTTCTAAGGTGGCATAGGATACATATGCAGCCATAAAATGCATATGATTTTCAAAATCTATTGAATATTTAGAGAAGACCTTGGAAATTTTCCATTTATAAAACTACTCTCTTAAAAATAGGGCATATAAGGTTGTTGATGATTTGTATGAAATAGTCTTATCGCATAGTTGGAATATAGATGCCATATTATTTGTCAAGATATGGTTCTCTTCCTTTAAGGATTTATTTTCATTTTCTACATTATTTAGCTCATAAAAGTGGCTCATCCATGATTCCATCCCCTTTAAAACGATAACTTGCGGGAAAAAATTTTAGTTTGGGAGACTTGGTGAGTGGTGTCTATCACCTTCTCCTTTTGTTTTTCAAATTTTAGAGCTGTAAGATTTTAGACGGAGTTCTCAACATTTTATTGGATATCCTAAATAATCTTATCCTTACCTTGGATATCCTTTCTATTTTGATGAGTTTCTAACTCCTTTTCTACCTCCAAAATTTTAAATTTAAAAATATACTCATTTTTCTCTTAGAGCACAACCTGCAACTTTTCCAACATGTCCTTGCTTTGTTTTAACTTAAATTCTACCCTTTAGAGGGCCAACAATTAGGGGTAAGGGATTCTTCCTCCTATGGTGACTGTGTTCTTCTTTAAACATGATAATTTTTCCCTTATTTGGAAATGGAGGAATCTCAACAGTGGGTTGTGTTTTGACCATCGTGTTGTCTTGTGTTTTTGCAAGGGCAAAATTCACTAGAAAACAGGACAATGATACCATAGTGTCAAAAATTTTCAAAGTTATACCTTCCCAAGACTCCCCAGTTGGTTCATCCCCAAGGCCAGTCTTATCCAGTCAAGTATAATGATCCCAAAGTGAATGTTAAGTATTCCCCTAGGTGATTTAGGAAATCAAAATCAGTCCCCTAGGTGATTTAGGATCTTCTAGAGTATTCAAGTATTTGAGCAGTTTTGGGAAGGGCTACCATCAACCTTCCTAAGACTAGTGCACCACCCCCAGAGTGGATCAGAGGAGAAAAATAAGCTGTGGAGGAGTATTCAAGTACTAGGAATGCCATGTATATGATTTTGAAAGATTCAATGAAGATTTGAAGGTGTTGAATCCAATTCACTAGAAGAGGGTTTTCGGGCGTGAACGAGCACACACCGTGAACAAGGACTTGAGATTCAAAGAAATATTATGGGATCCCTGTGATGATTTTAAATCTAAAAAAGTATAAATGGAAATAATTTTTAATGTCCTCCATGGTGGAAAAAATAGGACCTCTTGAAACCCCATACATTATCCTAGGCAGCTCATTCTTCTAGCGTAGAAAAAATGATCCCGAGAAAGAAGGAGAAATTTATAGGGGTTTCCATAAAAATTTTATCTTGGGACAATCACCATTGGATTAAGTGGGTTGTTTTTAGGCTAAATAATATAAAATTTCATCAAAAAACTCATCCAGGAGCCCGAGATATGGTCTTCGCAAGTTGGTCCCAAGGTGAGCTTTCCAATACTTAGTCATTTTTTAAGCTAGACACATGGAAACCTATGGTTAAGGAAGAATTAATTGTACCCTTAGTCCCTTTTCAAAGGGATTAAATGGAAATAAAATTCCCCTCCCCTCATTTAGTCTTCTAGTCACTAATATGACCATGTACTCACTGTTAAGCCCCGTTGACAAGTTTGACCATGTCCTCACCTACCACTGCATGTATGCCACATGTCATGCCGAGAATGAAAGGGAATTTAATCTCCCATTTATTCCTTTTTAAAAGGGATGAAATTAATACTAAAATACACCCCATCCCTCCCTCTCTCATTTGCATGCTATAAATTGCAACACTTAGCATTTTTTCACCATTTTTTCCCCACACCTCCAAACGCTACCGGAACTCTGCCAAATTTTCTCCAGAAAGAGAAACAAAATTTTTTGCACTTGATTAACTCCTATAAATCATCCATGATATAAAAACAAAAAAACACAAAAATAACAGATTGAAATGAAGAAAAATGGAGAAAAAATGAAGATTTTATGTTGAAAACCCTCGAAGTCACCTAATCGAAAAATCTTCATATCTTGCAAAACCATTGAACGAATCGAGATGCCTTTCTTTTGAAGTCATTTAGTTTTTAAGCCATGAGGATCCAAGTGAAATATTTTTCAAACATGCTATGGGTTTTTGTAGTGAAGAAACCCCGATTTATCGTGGTAAAAAATTGAAATTTAAAATCTCTTAAATCGACGATCATGTGAATATGAAATTCGAAGGAAAACTATTGGGAAAAAACCTATATTAAATACGTTTTTTTCATCACAAACTGACCACCAGAGATCCAATTTCCAAAAATAGTAACTCTCCCTACTTGGGGATTGGCTATTTTTAGCAAGCTAATACTAGAAGCGATTACGATGAAGGCGGTGTATACGGGAGATATTTGGAAGGTCAGAGCGGTATTCCAATTCTAGAAACGGTGGAATTCATAACTTACTAAAAATAGAAAGTCTCCCATACATGGTGCTTGCCATTTTTAGTATGTTGCCTCAGAAGAGCAATCCAACAGAAGACAATGTACACATGGGGATGAATGCAAGTAAAACTCATTGGTGCGGTCATCTCGGCCAAAAATCACCACTTACTAAAAATAGTATGTTGTTCCAGAAGACAAATTTCACAAAGGGAATATATAAAGAGATAAACAATGAAGTTGGCATCATAAGTTGGAGCTTGGAGAAGTAGATTCTAACACTTACTAAAATTAGTAAGTTGTCATTTCCAAATTTAGTAAGTGTCAGGGAACATGAAATTCAAGTTTATAGAATGGGCATTTTCACTGTCACCAATAGTGTCTTCATTAGTGTATGTGGCCTATCTCCTCAATGTACCATCTTCACTAGCGGATCATGACAGTGTCACAGAGGATCGTCATAAGCATTACTCACAGGTCATTCAGAATCCATCTCAGGAGATCTCGACAGTGTCTTTCGACACTCGTTCCATGGTTCGGTTTGCATGTGTATCATGTGAAATGTAGAGGTTGCAATCATTCGAAACTTATTTAATTCAACATAGTAGTGTGACCATGTTATAAAGTTCCTAGTTGTGTCACTTTTGATCTTCTATCTCTTCTGAAGATATCTTCATGAGTGATGCTCGTGGTCACCGAGGGAGGCATTCAACAGTTAGTTAAGAGTATTTGTGCATCATCCAAAATAAATATCTCGTGGTGTAATACATTCAAGGAGCTAAAGTTCAATGCATTGGGGCATTTCATCAGGTCATCTGGTAAGGATCAGTCAATTGGTAGGAGTGGCTTCTTATTCAACATGATTCTTCCTTCTTTCTCTCTCCCTTCTCTCACCCTGCCCAACTTTCTCTCTCTTCAATGTTCTAATTTTTTGTTGGGGATGCACTTTTTCATATGTCTTAATGTAATTAAAAAGTAACTTTATGTTTCTAATGTAAAATTCACCTTTATGTTATAAAAATGGACTTGATATTTTCCTAGGAATTTGAAAAGTTTTAAGTTCATGCAAGGACATATGAAAGGTCATTGGGGGTAGATGAAGAGTCTCTCTCTTCTTATAAAAGGAAAATACTTCCCATTTTCAAAGGGTTGTTGGTTGCAAATTTTTGAATTCATGAGAGAGAATTTGTCTACTTATGGAAGAACAAAGAGTTAGCCAATTTTCTTCTATTTTCCCCCTCACTATTTTTCCTCCATTCTCATACTATGTACAAATCTAATTGAAATGCTAATTAAGGAAGAAGTTTTTGTTTTCCAAGGCATATGAATGTGTGCATATTTGTATGCATGGTTTCCTCTAGCTAGTAGCATGGAAGTTTTGGTTGTTTCTTCTCATAAATGTGTGTGTTGAAATTTCTAACTAGTGTGTGCAGGAATCTGAGTTTCTACCGCAACATTAGTTCTCCTATCTTTTATTCTCACTCCCTTTCCCACTCTCCAGAAAAAGTATTCTCTAGCAAGAGACTACTAGTTTTTCCATAGGGTAAGTGGAGCGCCCCTATGGATCCCGACCATAAGGCCACTAGGAAAAACCCACCATTTCACGTGCATGCAAACATGGAAGTTGCACCATCTAAGTAGAGGGAATTTAATTCCCAAAGCATTAGCAAGAAACCCATAAATTTGTCCACCCGAAAATTTTCTCGCCAACACATTAGTTCATCAAAAATAAGGTCCCGAGGAAACGGTGACGTTGGTGGGGAAACTTGAGGTGTGGACCTCATTTCCCTTATTATTATTTCCACCTCTTCTTCTCTTGCCAAGGGCTATCTTCCATTCGATCTTTGAGTTCTTTTTGGAGAACTTTATTTTTTCTTTTAGGGCTTGACTCATCAAGGGTTCTCTTTCAATGGTTTTGAACTTAGAGCATGTTTCATCCTTGTGCTCATATTTTCTTTGAAACTCGACCCACTTTTTCATTCCATTTTTTTTTTGTATAAAATGATGTTTGAAAATTACGTGGATTAAACCCTAAAACTTGAGATACTTGGTGCCCTAACCAAATTTCTTAGTTGTAGAAGAAACTGAGAAATATAAGAAGTTGGGTAGGTCAATTTTATTATGTTCCTTGGCCTCTCCATGATGCAAATGTATGATAATAATCATAATTGGTCCTAGGATAATTTCATACCAACCCTCATAAGTAAAGTAATTGATTACCTACTTTACAATAGACTAAATCTAATTTTTCTTTCCTTCCTACTGAAAATATTTTTATGATATCTAAATATGGATCTCTAAAGTCTACAAATTATATGACATTAGGAATGCCTAAAATTCCACTAATAAGCTGAAGCACTAATTGGAATTTTTGTACCTTTTACTATTGAGGAGTCATCTCTGAGGCTCCTTGCGAATTCCCATGTCATTTCTGAGTTGAATTCCTCATATTTGATCATGAAATCAAGCCACCCCGCTTGTTGGAAAACGTTGAAGGACTTAACATCCACTAGTAATTCCCTAGTGGTTAGTTGGTTCATGGAAAAATCTGATCCCCACGATGTGGAGGAGTGGAAACTATGACGATGTAGGAATGTGTTATAAGCTGTTAGCATTAAACTATCTTGAAATTACGGGAGCAGGGTTAGTATGAAAATAGAACTTAGGAGAATGAAAGTGAGGTTAGTTAGATTAGGATAAAGAGAAGTTAGGGATGATAGTTCTCTTATGCATAGTAATTATGGAAAGCGTGCAAGGATATTGTGGGAAAAAGTAAGAATCATACCTTGTATGAACTAATCATTAGCGCTATTGCAATTAAACCTTTTAAACTTAAAAATAATTATTTTGGAAAGTACTTGCCATTTTTGAACTAGTCACATGCTCCCTTAATGCCTAATAAACTAATTATTGTACTAGTAGTCCTGTATGACATGCTTATGGAATGAGGTGACCGTTATCACTGGTTTTCAATCACACTCTATTTTTTAATTTTTTTTGGTAAGGAATGGCTTCCATTTTTGGTTTTCAACCATCCCTTCATGGGAAGATGGCTGTCATTTTTGGTTTTCAACCATTTTCCTCTTATTGAGATATTAAAGAATTAATTTAGCTCAGAAATAGCTTGGATGAGGTGACCTCCTCCAAGCAATTCAGAGCTATGTCAACTTGCATTTGCATCTTGAATTCTACTCAGGACACTGGTTTTGGTATAGATGTAGCCTATGACCATTAACCATCATTACCCTACATTCCCCATCAATAGGAATGAGTTGAACAATACCATTGTTGTAGACTTTTTCTATTTGATATGGGCTCATCCATATATTTCTGTAACTTCCCTTGAAATATTTGTACTTTGAATGAAATAACAAGGTCCATTCTCTTTTTGAAATGTCATTTGCTTGATATGGCGGTCATGCCACAACTGTCTCTCGATGTTGGACTAATTCAATTTAATGCAATGTTTCCAGTCTTATTTCATCCAACTCATTTGGTTGGACAATTCTTTATTTTTATACCTCCGACAATTCAATTCCCACTTTTATAGTTGTCTTCAATGTTTTTATTTCAAATTCTATGGGAAGATAGGTTTCTTCTCATAGACCATCTCATATGGAGTAAATCCGTAGTTGGTTTCCGTGTTGTGTTATACACACATATCAACGCTGGAAATGTTTACACCCAATTTCCTTGAAACATCCACTATTTTGGTTAAGATGTTTTATAATTCCCTATTGGTTACTTTGACTTGACCATTGGCTTGAGGATGGTAAGGAGATGATTTATTGTGCCTTATTTGATAGGTTTTCACAAAATAGCTGATCATGTTTGACATAAATTGGGGCCCTTGATCTAAAATAATTGACCTTGGTGCTCCAAATCTCGAAAAATATGTTTGTACAAGAAATATGCCACTTTTTATCCCTAGCATACTGAAGATCCTTTACCTCAACTCATTTTTTCATGTAGTCTGTACACACAAGCATGTATTCTTTTTCCTTGAGAAGGTGGATCAATTGGTCCAATGAAATCCAATCCCCACTTCTCAAATGGTTCCAAAACTATCTGGGGTTAAAGAGGAATTTCATTTGACAATGTTGGTTTCCCCATATGTTGGCACCTATCACATTTCCATACATATATTTTGACATCTTTGTGTAATGAAGGTTAATAGTATCCAACTCCTAGACTTTATGAATTGTCATTTTGACCGAATAATGCCCTCCTGATGGTTCATCATGGCAAGCTCTAAGTATGTCAAATATTTCATCCCTAGATACACACCTGCGTAAAACATAGTCAGGTCCACATTTAAAAAGCATTCCATCAAACCATTTTGTACATTACACTTTGTTTGATTAATTGTTTCCTTTGCTTGTTGGTAAAATAAGGTGGAAACTTCCTGTGGATAAATAATTAGCCATATCTGCAAACCAAGGAGAATTGGTGGAGATAGAAAATAAGTTTTCATATGGGAAATCATCATTCACTTGTTCATTTGTACCTAAAACAATGATCCTTGAAAGAAAATTAGCCACCACATTTTCTTTTCCAGGCTTATCAACAATTTTAACATTGAACTCTTGCAATAATAACAACCATCTAACAATTCTACCCTGAACCAAAGGTTTGTTCATTAAATATTTAATGACAAAATGGTTTGTATGAATAATTACCTCATAGCCTGTAATGTAATAGAATTTTTTTACTACGTAAATTACTGCAAGGAATTCTTTTTCTGTGGTGGTATAATTCTTTTCAGTTAGAGAGAGATTTTTACTGATGTAATAAATTTCATACATTGGTTCTCCTTCATCTTATTTACCAAAACAACCCCAACTACTTCGTTGGAAGCATTTATTTGAATATGAAAGGAAATTCCAATTTGGTCCCCTAAGGGGTAGATTATTAGTTTGTTTCCTTTTATGATCTCAAAATCTCTTTGACAAGCTTTGTCCATTGAAATTCATAATCCTTGGTCAAAAGTGAAAATAGTGGAGAGGCTATTTTACTAAAATTTGAGATAAACCTTCTATAATAGCCTACATGTTCTAATAAACTACGTATCTTAGTCTAAGTTTTAGGTGATGAGAGCTACACAATGATCTTAACATTGTCTGGATCCACTTTAATTCCTTCCACTGAAATATGATGTCCCAACACTATCCCTTATTCCATCATGAAAAGGAACTTTTCGTGATTGAGGGATAATTGATTTTTTCACATTTAGAGAGTACTTTATCTAGGTTATTCATTGCTTCTTGAAATGTAGTTCCATAAACTATGAAGTCATCCATATAGATTTCCACATAGTCGTGAGTAAGATCAACAAAAATTACTAACATTGCTCTTTGGAAGGTGGTAGGGGCATTACATAGACCAAAAGGAAAAACCCTGTAGGAAAATTTTTCCCATGGAAAAGTAAATTTGGTTTTTTCATGGTCTTCTAGTGCCACCATTATTTGGTTGTACCCACTAAAGCCATCCAAAAAGGAAAAATATTTCTTCCCTCATAAGTTGTCCAAGAATTGGTCAATGAAAGGAAAAGGGAAATAATCCCTATGAGTGGATTTCCATTTTTATTGGGTACAATGACCAATGGGGATACCCACTAACTCTCTGAAATTGGATAAATAAATCCTAACTATAGAAATTTCTCAATTTTAGTCTTCACAATATCTTTCAAGCAAAGATTTATCCTTCTATGAGGTTGTCTAACTAGTCGAAAATCAATCATGTAAATATGGTGTGTACAAATTTTAGGATGAATTCCTTTCATATCCTTATATTCCAAAACAAAAGGTTGAGGATGGGAGCATAAGAGTTTAAACAAAAGATTCTCCTTAGAATTGGTAAGCCAACTGTTTATTGTTAGTGCTTTCCTTAGAAAGATGGTTATATGTTTGGTATTTGGGTGAATAAAATTAACCATAGGATAGTCTCTCAAAATAAAATTCAAGGGACATATATGCGGTAATAACATGTGTATATTAGTAATATTATGGAAAACACACTCAGTTAGATCAATGTTTCTTGTAAAAGGACAAATTAATGGTTGCATGTTTTCATCTAGCATTTCTTCTTCCATTTTCTCAAATTTTTGTGAATCAATTTTAGAGGAATAACAATCCTGAACCTTCTCTGAATGTTATTTTATTATTAAAACAATGAATGAGGACACAATGTCTTGAATATACTCTAGGTCATTCATATAAAAATTGATTGCATGAGATAGAAAAAGGTTTTGTAGTTGGGTACAAAGATATTTTCTTTACATCATGCCCATTAGTTATCGTCATATCCCATGTTCTGCAGTCAATAAGTGCTGTCGCAATAGCTATCCATGGACGTCCCAAGATTAAGGGATATCCAACTTTTTTGTTTTTAGTTTTAATAACCATAAAGTCTATAGAGTAATCCCATGATTTAATTATGATTGTCACATCCTCTATGACTCCTTTTGGCTTAGCTACAAACTGATATGCCATTTATAAGATCACATGTTTCTGTAAACTAGGAAGAGACAATCTTGACAGGTATTAATAGTCATGAAATTTATGATAACACCTAATTCAATCAAAACATTTGGGATTTTCACACTTCCAATACAAACTGTCACTATAGGGCTTTTAGGATCGCCATACTTGGGAAGATTAGTTTCCCTTCCAAAACACTAGCCAATTTTCCATTGACCTGAATGGTCTTTGGTTGGTTCTTCTTCCTTCCTGGAGTTTTAATACAACATTCTTTGATTATTTTGTTCAATTTTGGGATATCTATGATATCTAGCAAAAGAATAATTCCAATACTTAAATTCTTCAACCCCTGAATCAAATCTGATTCAGGAACCTCCTGATTTGGGATATTATCCTTTCTTAAGAACCTAGTTGGGAATGGTACTATTGGGAATGGGTGGGTCAAGTTCTTAGAAGTAGGTTTGGATTGTGTTTCATTTCCCTCTTCATTCTATTCTAAAATTTATTCTATGGTTAAAGAAGATGGTTTGGAAGAAACCTTACACTAACAAAGTAAAAAGGCTATCACAATTATTGGAATTCATTTCATGTATTTTCTCAGTTTTAACAATATATGCTTGGTTTCCCTTGCCTGGTATTCTTTGGATTAACAACAATCTATGTTAGAATTTGAGTCTGGATAGGTTATTCAATTTGAATGGAGGTGGTTGGTCTAAGTTAATATGGATTTTTGTTGTTCCATGTGTTCTCCTCTAGTTGTAAAATGGTTGGCCAACACCTTGATGGGCATTCCATTGTTGCTGATATTGGGGTTAAACTATTGAAATTGTGGTGGAAATTGTTGGTTATGAGTCCATGGTTGCTGATAAAATGTTGATTACATATTCCATGGTTGTGGACTCCATTATTATGGAACTTTTTGATTCAAAGTTGAGGATGGGCCATGGAGTGTTCCATTGATTAGGAACCCATTGGGTCCTTGGAGCATATTGTTGGTTTTGATTTGGGACAAAATTGCCTCCTTTCCTTTATGCTACATAGTTAACTTCTAGTTCATTTTGTGCATTTTGTTTCAAGTTGTTCTTAAGAAATGAAAATAATTTACATTGGTCATTTGTATGTTTCAAATCACAAACAAGACAAACATTGGTTTTATCTAATGGACAATATTTAAGTCCATGTTTATCTCTACATCTAGGAAAATATATGAACAATGGCTTGGTATTCTTGGATTTTTCTCTATCTCTATGTTATATTTAGTTGTACCAAGAGATCCATTCTCAAGTTTGTAATTTCTTCCCTTAGTTTAGATATATCTCTATTGACAATATTGCCTCTATTTTTACATAAGTTTGGGCGAGTTCTGGAATAATTCCTACAGAGGTCAATAATTTTTGTAAACTCGAGTTTGTTCATATCTCCTTTCCTCATTAAATTAAAATCCTCTTGAGTTTCATCATCCAATCCTTTGAGAAATATTGTTTTTAAAATAGTAATGTCAAGCCTTGTGCCACACCTCCTATGAAGGAAGAGGAAACGATCAAGATAATCCTCTACACTTTTACCTTCCTTTTGTTGGATTATAAAGAGTTCCTTCATACAGTCTTTAATCCTATAGTAATATTGGTATTTTTCCAGGAAAATAATTTCCATATCTTCCCAAGTATGGATAGAGTTGGGGGCTAGTCCCATGAACCATTTCATTGTTGTATAATTCAAGGTTGAGGGAAACAAATTTAGTTTCTGAGTGTGTCGAGGTATAATCATAGGTCTGGCATCATACTTTAAATTCAAATAAAAATTGATTATGATATTCTAAGACTAGGCCCCTAAAAGTAGGTAGGATTAATGGTGATATATTTTTCATAGGGCCTTGATCATTGGGATCCAATTCTATGGGATAAGTGAATGTCCTTCCCAGTGGTGGACCACCTTGGTTTCCTCTATTGGAATTTTATACTTTGTCTCTGTTATCATCTTTGGTTTCTCAACTCGGCTCTACTAGTAAATTTAGAGGGGGTTGATTCTTAAAAATCTACCAATGTGATCCCTAGGTCTAAACATATACTTTCAACATGCTAAATTGCTCAACCGGTTCCATTAGTAAAATTTGAGGAGGGTTTATTCTTAAAAATCTACCTCTTTGATATCTAGGTATAAAAATATACTTACAACATGCTAATATTTGATCATCTGTTCCACATACTCTAAAAGCCCAAAAAGGATACTTGTTGTCATTACAAGACCTTTAGATCTAAAAAGGGAGTAAGGAAAAATTTAAATGGAAACTTACTAGATTATAAATAAGAACCAAAGCTAATACCTTCTTCTTCAATAACACCTTTGAATGCTCATAAACAAAAGTGTTAAAAAGTGACAAGCGTCATTGATACTCACACTTTAAAAATGTAAACTCTATCAATCCAAGGTGGTGTCAAAGGATGTTTATGAATGAAGAGATGATTTGGAACGTATTGAGCATGTAAACTTAATCAAAATGGAAATAATACAATTGTTGTGATTAAAAGATCTATTCTAAATTTATTGAAACTGGTAAGAATAGGGGATAATACTTCTAATTCTATGATCATGAAAATAGAAACATACAAGAATGAAAATACAATAGTGGATAATTAAAGCACATTAATATTGGAAGTAAAATAGATTAGAATAACTGAAAAAGAAATGAATACAAATTCCCTTCACATTAGAGAGGAGTGGCCCTTGCTTTTTTCCTTTGATCTAGTTGTTAATATCTACTCAAGAAAACACAAATTTTTCCAAAAGCATGCACTTTATTTATCAATAGTTTAGTTTACAATAATCTTACTATATTTCTTCAAATCCAACACATTTATTCTATTATGATCCTACCTTTTATAGATTAGGCAATGTTCTTTTTTCCTATTAGGAAACAAAGTTTCCCCTTTTAATAGAATTTATTATTCCAAAATATAAGCAAGAATTAACTAAGCATATACATAATAAAACAATCATGGAGTGGTAGTTGTTATGTCAATGTATAGGTGTGCTTGTAGATTCCCATTCAAACTTGTCTTCTTGATGGAGGAGTTATGGAAATGGTGCTTATTTGGATATGGTGATCTTTAGGATTTATTCCAATTCAAAGTAATCACATTCCTTGAGAAGTAGAGGATTCCATGAAATTAGGTTTGGTTGATGCCAATTGAATATTTAATGCATTTATTGAACCATGTCAGCTAAATGATATTCATGTTAAAAAGAAGCAGTTTCCACCTAAGCAGATCAGGTTTCATGATAGATTTAGTGTTGAATAGGAAATTCCACAAACTATGCAAATCCTTTTTTGTTGACTATGTGATTCTGCGCTTAACTGAATGAGTGACATGATTCTGTCGAGTGAGTCTTACACTCATACAAATTATTCTATAGCCTTCCATTTACATATGTTAATGCTAGAAATCAATTTATATCAAAAATAAGGAAGGAATATAAAAGATAGAAAATAACTAAGACACGTGCTCAAAACACATCTTTTACTCAAGCAATTTTTTTTTATAATAAGACTACTA
Organism: Taxus wallichiana var. yunnanensis; assembly: GCA_018340775.1. Lineage (NCBI taxonomy): Eukaryota > Viridiplantae > Streptophyta > Pinopsida > Cupressales > Taxaceae > Taxus > Taxus wallichiana. The sequence continues at coordinate 603,579,811 of CM031236.1, read as the reverse complement.
TTAGTTTCTATACAAGGTAAGATGGAAATAGTCACAAAAATGGGGCTTGGAATATTGATTTCTAAAGGCTCATCACATGACCATAACTTTTCAACATAAATGACCCTTATATTGCCCTTATCTCTCTTTCCCTACCTTGCCCTTTTTTATCTACTTCCATTTTCTTAAATAAGAGGCTTAAAAATTTCTCTAACTCCTTTATATCTATTCCTTGGGTAATGGGGTTTTATTTTGTAAGTTTAATCTCATTGATGAGTATCCTTTCACGTAATTTTTTGCCCTCTTATCCACGTGTGTATATTTTTCTTACGGGGTTTTGTGCTCCCTGGTCAATTCACCCAATTTAAACTTTGTTTCCCTTAGCTCTTTAGTTAGACCACCCACCCTTATTCTTTATAAGCGGCTATCATGCTATTATTGAGATTTTGTTAGAGCACTTCATTGGCTATTTTTAATAGTGTTTCACCCGCTTATGTTTCGACTATTGGTAAGTTTCAACAAAAACTTTATTCAAGCTAGTGTGTAGGAATTCATATATGGGATCCTTTATGTAGGAATCTAAGATGAAGGATAAAACCTTCTTTTCTCTAATTGACACCACCGACTCTTTCGGGATAGTGCATGCAAACAAGTCTTTGTACGCCATTCCTTTATAACTACGAGTGAAGGGATTTTAGTGGCTTCTTCTCATCATGCTCTAGTTTATATTATTCTTATTTGTCATCCTCTTTTTCTTCCTCCTCTTCTTGCACAAATTTTCCCTTGATTTCATACCATTTATCATCCTCTTCATCCTATGTGCATGTCTCATCTTCATTTTGCGCATTCCTTCCTCCTCATCTTCCCCTTTTCCTCCTCATGATTTCCTTCTTCATCCTCAACATTGATGACCTCGGGGTTTGTTTTTGAGGGTTTAATAGTAGCTATGTTGGATTCTATAGGATTTTATATTTTCTATTACTCATCTTTCATGCACAAAGGGCTTATTGTATGGGTGGGTACTCTTGAAGATTTTGTTTGGTATGGGTGTGCTTAATCTGTTGCATCCCCTTCCATAGATGTAAGTGCTTTTTCACCACTAGCCCTTGTTTCGTGTCCATGTGGGTTGGCGTGCTAAAATCTTTCGATCCTAGTCATGCATTTATAGAATCTTTTCAATCTTTCTCCCTTTTGTTTAACTCACTTTCCCCAGTTATGTGAATTTCTCCGAGTCTAGCGCAGACGTAAAAATTCATGTTGTATCCAATCTTCAATTTATCTTCTTTAAGGGCTCAATCTATTCTTCTTATTCTTTTCAATGCGCTCATGTATAGTTAGAGGCACTCTCATCCGCTTCATCCTCTAGATTCCCTTGGTTTTAGACCTACATGGTTGGCACATTTATTCATCCGGCTCTTCCCCACTTGTGCGCTTGTGTTCTTTATCTTTTTCTTCATCCTTAAGCAGTATAACAACTAATGAACTTGGTTTCCTATCACTATTGTCTCTATTTGACTCAAGGCACAAATGTCATATTCATGATTTTATACATATGTGTTCTTCCCCTTATACTTATATGTTGTGCGAATAATATGTATATCCACATCAATTTTGGCACACCAATTGTTATATTTTTCACATCCTTGATCCAATTAAGGGATCACACAAAGTATCTTACGGTGAAAACAAAGGGAAATTTAGCCCACAGGGACATTTTTCTATTGTCATCTTAAACTTCCTAAGGAGTAGTGCTACATCACAACAAAATATGTTTCTCCCTCTAATTCCTTGGGTAAATGGTGTAAACACCTAATTTTTACCACACAATTTTAATACTAAAATTTCACCAATTGTATTCTTTCCCGTCATTTTGTTATAATTAGTGATTTTCCACTAATTAGATAATCATCCCCATCTTCTTTATCAATTAATGACATTTCGTTAGTTAAATAGCCTTGTGCCTCATTGTGGATGCCAATTAACGTCATTTCGTTAGTTAAAATCCTCTTTTAATTAATTAACCTTTCATAATCTCATATTTAATTAATAAACCCTCTTATTAATTAAATCCTCCCATAAACCCCTTACATTTTATTGATTTCCCTCCAAACTATCTCCAAATAGCTTCTATAAGCTCAGATTATCCTATTAATCAACCCTAATTGATTAATTAACCCCCAAATGATGTAGAACATATATATCACAAAAACTCACTCGGACAAGTTAGTTTGATCAAACAACTTCAATTTAGGTCTTAGTTTGCAAAAATGTCACCTTTCTCAACACTAAAGAAGCCTTCAAAAGTGTAATTTTTGATCTAAATGCTCAAAATAACTCGTGAAAGTCTTGAAACATGTTCACTATCCTTGTCTCGGGAAAAATCAATCACCAAATTGGATGAAATCACTAAAAAGATCAAATCGACTCCCCTTTGCAAAATCTTCCCCTCAAGCTTCTTAAGAGCAATGCTTGAAGTGAGTTGGTGGTTAGGAAATTCCAAAAATACCCAAAACTAAATCAAGAAAATTTTGAGCACCCATTATGCTCCTAAATGTGTTTGTTGATTATTTTGGCTCAATTCCAAATGTAAGTGTCTTTTTCTTCTATATTTCCCTTCTAGAACTATTCTTCTCTATTAGCTACATCATATCTGAAATTTGGGCATTTTTTCTGAAAGAGTGAATCAACAAACATGATATTGAAATTTTTGACTACCCATTTGGACAAAGATTCAATATACAAAGTTTAATATCTTCCTTTGTAAAAGTGCTTCAAAACCACTTTGGTTCGGACCTCAAATTAGGCTTCTAATGAGCACGCACAAGATTATACCTATCTTTGTTAGAATTTTCTCTCTCCTAAAGACCTTCCAATGAAAAATTATTTATAAATATTTTTAATGGTTATATTAGGGTTGTTTCTTGAGATTTTGGACATCGTGATTGAGTTTAAGGCTTCCAAATTGTTAACTCTTGATAAACCCTAGGAGAGTTTTAACTAGAACCCGAGAAGATGGATTTACTTATAAAATCAATTGATATCTTTTCCAAAGATTAGTTACTTTTGATATAATCATGTGCTAACTTGCTAAGGCTTTCACTTTTGTGAAGAAGGCTGAATGAGTACTTATACTTCAAGATTTGATCCTTACTTGACCGTGCTTAATGTCGAACAAGGGAATCCTTAGATTTTATTTCATGGTTTAACTAGATATTGTCTTCACGGTGTTTTTAAGGTCACTAAAGGTCTTTCATGCCCTGAGTTAACTATCACTTGATTCACACAACACCAACTTTGGGTTTCACTTAAACCCTTGAGCTACTTTCTTCAAACTCATTGTGTTAAATTACACTCAACTACATGGTACTAAATTAATGCAACAACAATTAAACAGATATATCTTAACCTTTTTCTTACCTCATAATAGACTCTCCTCGATAGTATTATTTGATGGAGTTAATATGTATTCAACAATACTTAGAACTTGCATGCACTCTAAATCTCTAAAGTATTAACACAAACTATACTGATTCATAGTTTGTGTACACACAAAAATCCTTCAAAATATTCTTGGAGCCCCTTGTTCACTCTTTCTCATTCGAATGATAATGTGAAAAACTATTACAAATAAATATATCAGCGTAATTTTCTTGAATTTTCCCAATAACTAACAATTGTGGTTACATGACAAGGTTATATGAAGGTTATCTTTTTAAGTAGAGGAGCTTAAGTGAGTTTTGAAGGTTACATGACCAAAAAAACCTCAAGAAGAGCATCTAATGACTCATAAGGTCTACAACAACCTAAAACATGCTATAAATTATCTTTAAGTCCCCCACACCTTCCAAGAAAGCCAAAATTGGCTCAAAACTAGTTCAAAAATTCAAATTCTCAAAAAGGTGGGAAAATACCAAATTTGAATCTTTCAACCACTTGAGCCAAACTAAACCACTTAAAATGACTCCTAAGAATCCTAAGGACTCTAAAAACCAAAATTGATCATGACACACCCAGACTATCCTCGGGATTGATGCTTATGCATCATACTACCAAGGAAAAAAGAGTCCGCCCATGATGTTTTTGCTTGCAAGCTGATCTTTCTTCTTATTTCTTTGCTTCCAATTGAACATGAGCCTTTGAAAGTGATCCTTTACTAAGTTTCTTGCTTTATGTATCTTTATTAGTTGTACCACACTTCTTACAAGATTTTTCATCCTTGGATCAATTATCTTCTCAAGAAAAAAAGATTGTATTTGGACTATATACCATTTTTTCCACCTTATGCTTGAGAATATGCATTTGATCCAAGCTCATAAGTGATGATCCTTCATGATCTTTGACTGTAAAATTATTCTTGACATATTACTTTTACTCTTATTGGGCTATTTCATATTCAAAACTAGAAAATAATAACTTTTTCTTGAAGTATACACTATCCTTTGACTATTCCTTCCCAATTTTAAGTGTCAAACATATATACACAACATCCAAGGAAATATTAGATTGAAAAGTTTGAGTTTCTCCTCATTCTTGGTCTCCACTTATTTATCATGCTTTCTCTCTTCTTGATTTTGTATCCTTTTGTATTCTTGAGTTGTTTGTATACACCTTGCATGATTGTTTTATTTCTTCACTATGTATGATTGCTTCATGCCTACCCCATGGTTTGAGATTTTTCCTTCCTTGTTTGCCTCTATGAGCTCATCATTTTCCTTGCTCTTAGTATGATATGTAGATGCATCTTCCTCACTTTTATTACTCATTATTCTTTGCATGTTACTTTGATATTCTTCCTTTCCATTCAACCACTTCCACATCCTCTTGATTGTACCAATTGTGCTTTCCATCACATCATTCTTCTCTCTCTGCTAAAAGAATGTTTTCAAACCCATTAACATCACTCTAGGATGGTTTTCAGTCCATAATTTCCTATCCTTTATTGGATTAAAGGTGTGCCTAACTCCATTCTTCAAAAGTGTATGTGTTAGCCCATCCATCATGTATAGATTTCCTATCAAATTTCCATGGTCTACTTAGTAAAAGATGACATGCATCCATAGGCAATACATCACATAAAACCTAATCATGATATCTACCAGTCTAAAAATAACCACATAAAACTTGATGGTTTATTTGAACCTAATACACCTTATAAGGTTTAGGATGCTTCATTCTTCTCAAATTCAACTTTTCAACCATCAGAAGAAACTAAATTATCTATGTGCTACCATTATCAATGATAAGTTTACAACATTTACCTCTTGTCTTGCACATGGTCCTAAATAATGTCCTTCTTTGGGATGGTTCTTCATTCTTATTTCTTACATTCATCAATACTCTCCTCATCATCAATGCTTCACTGTTTCTGGTTCTTCCACTAGTGATGGTGATGCCACACTTTCTTCCTCATCAACATGTGAAATTTGATTTCTAGCTTCATTAACCTTGCTGATTACTTGTGGATATTATGGACACTCAAAAGACCTATGAACAACAAAATTATTACACTTAAAACACCTACTTGTGAACTCACCTCTTCCTCTTCCAAATCCACCTCTACCTTTGTATGAATAACCACCTCTAGCATATCCACCTCTTGTAGTATTCTATGTATGTGAGCTACTTGTTTCTTCCTCATGTGTTTCCTACTATTGGTTTTCTCTTATTCATCTATATCTTATTCATCTTCCTCTACCTTTGAAGTATTGTGTTTGTTTTCTAGATAATTTATCTTTCCTTCAAATCTTCTTGGTATGCCTCTTCCATTGTTCTCAAGTTAAACAAGTTGATATCATTATGTATATTAAGTCTCAAACCATTCAAATATCTAGCTACCTCTTCAACATCATCTTCTATGTGACCAGATATCATTTCCAATTTATAAAACTCATCAGTATAATCAGCTACATTCATTTCCCTTTGTCTCAAATTTTGTAATTTCTTAAATAAGCTAGTCGATAATATGAAGGGATAAAATTACCTTTTAGTTTACAAACCATCTCGTCCCATAACCTGATATTTTCCTTTCCTCTATTCACTCTTTCCTCTTGCACATAATCCCACCAAATAACAACATGTCTTATAAGTTTGGTACAAGCAAATTTCACTTTCTTATCCTCTGACTATGTTCTCAAAATCAAAATATTTGTCCATTTTTACAATCCAGTCTATCAATTCCTCTAGATGCATACTTCCACCATACTCTGGTACCTTCATCCTTGGCTTAATACCTACTCCCATGACTAATTTTAGGATCCTTACCTCTAGTCCTTCTTCCTCTGGTTCTATTTCGCTACTACCTCTCTTTCTTTCTCTTCTTTATCATTGTCTTCATCCAATGCCTTACCTCTTCTCTGAGAAACTTCCAATGCTCCCAATATGTCATGTATGTTTCTCAACATGGAAACTAACTCATTATCTCTAGGCTTCTCTCTATGTCCTCCTCTAACCACTCTTCTAGGTGGCATTTTGACAATCTTCACTTCTCTTCTCTTCTCACCGATTGTTTCTCTTCTCTTTCTTTCTTCTCGGTCAATTTTATTCTTTAGGATCTGCTCGATACCAAATTATGTAGAGAATATATCACAAACAATTACTCGAGACAAGTTAGTTTGATTAGACAACTTCAATTCAGGTCTTAGCTTACAAAAATGACATCTTTGTCAACATTAAGAAAGGCTTCAAACATGTAATTTTTTCTCTAAATGCACAAAATAGCTTGTGCAATTCTTAAAACATGTTCACTATCCTTGTATTAGAAAAAATCAATCACCAAATTGGATGAAATCACTATAAAAGATCAAATTGAATCCCTTTTGCAAAATCTTCCCCTTAGGCTTCTTAAGAGTAATACTTGTGTGAGTTGGTGGTTAGGACATTCCAAAAATACCCGAACTAACTCAAGAAATTTTGAGCACCCATTATGCTCCTATATGTGTGTGTTAATTATTTTGTCTCAATTCCCAATGTAAGTGTCTTTTGCTTCTATATCTCCCTTCTAGACCTATTTTTCTCTATAGCCCTATCCTAGGTGAAATTTGGGCATATGTTCGAAAGAACAACTCAAAAACATGATCTTGACCTTTTTCACTACCCATTTGGAAAAATATTCAATATACAAAGTTTCATAATAAATTCCTTTGTGAAAAGTGCTTTAAAACCAATGATTTAGACATCAAATTAGGCTTCTAACGAGCATACGCATGATTATACCTATAATGTCAAAATATTTCTCTCTCCTAAAGACCTTCCAATGTAAAATTATTTATAAATATTGTTAAGGGTTATATTAGGGTTGTTTCTTGAGAGTTTGGACCTCTATGATTGAGTTTAAGGCTCCCAAATTGTTAACTCTTGATAAACCCTACGAAGGTTTTACCCATAACCCAGGTAGATGGATTTGCTTATAAAATAGATTAATATTTTTTTTAACTATTAGTTCCTTTTGCTATAGGCCTGTGATAACTTGTTAAGGCTTTCAATCTTGACACTAAGGTTGATTGAGTACTTATACTTCAAGATTTGATCCTTACTTGACTATGCTTAATGCCGAACATGGGAATCCTTAGATTTTATTTAATGTTTTAAATAGATACTATATTCACCAATGTTGTTTAAGGTCATTGAAGGTATTTCATGCCCTGAGTTAACTATCACTCCATTTGCACAACACTAACTTTTGGTTTCACTTAAAGGCTCAAGATAATTTCACAAACTCGACTATGCTAAATTGCACTCATTTATAGGGTACTAAATGATTAAGAAAATATTGAATAAATAGATTCCTAAATCTTATTGCAATATAGAATTAAATGAATAAGTAATGAATTACATAATTGACCTAAGAAAAATAAGCTAGAAATTAAGAAACCCTAGTTACAAATGAAGGGATAAAAAGACTTAGTTGATTCACAATTAATTCTAGATTGTGCCAAAGTGACACACCGATGAACAAAAAGGGAAAGTGTCACATTGAACCTCATAAAATTGTGTGACCGAAAGATATACAGGAACTGGGCACCTAGATAGGGTCAAGGGTACTTGGGGCATTACGGACCTCCTTTGGGTGCTGTGGATGCTCAAGACCTTGAAAACTAGTTTCTCAAGGTCATTATATGTTTTCCACCCTTCGCTTCCTATCACTAGAATTTCATACCAAGTTCGCAGATGTCACCTGTAACTTGCAATGAAGAAATGACCTATAAAACCCTCAAATTACATTAAATCCTAGAAAAGAAAGATGCAATATGAGGGGTTAGACTTTCCTCGGCTATCACACAGTGAACTTACGACCGAGCATTGCACTACATCTCAGACCTAATGAATTTTTATGTGCATGTGTGTGGAATTGTGCCCTAGGTGGCTCTTGTATGCATCACACTTGATAATAAGAAAGTATCTAGATGTAAGAAATGTAAATAAATGTGTGCATGAAAGAATGAACTTCCCCTCCTATAAGTGTATGCAAAAGTATCAGTCCCTTGCCCTTGTGTGTGGATGCTAGATGGATGCTTGAATTCTCTTGTAATGGCCTTTGAATGCAACCTTAGGTGGTGATAGCTAATGATTAGTGTTTTTCCTTTATTATGGTCACATAACTTTATATTTATATGATTCCCTTGCTTGAATTTCGTAATTAACCCCAAAAATGCCTACTAAAAAAGCTAAGATGCCCAAATGGATAAAAAGGACCCAAAACATGTGAACAAAGTATAAAGAGGTTGGGGTGCACGACACTCATGTCTTGGTTGGACACTGGTGTCTAGGGTGAGAAATGCTGAAGTATAAAAAGATAGCGGGCAAGAAGGAGTGTCGGACCAAAAGAGACCATAGAAAGAGAGAAAAGATGGCCAAAGATAGAGACCAAATAGTACTTTTCTCAGCCAAGAATTATATGAATGGTAGTATGTGATCAAGACTAGATAGATACCCAAAGTGCATGATTTAGTGTCTACATTTTCCCCACTTTATGTTTTTGAGAGAATGCTTGATAACATAAATTAGATAAGAGATGTGTACCTGATAACCATGTAGATTGATGGCGAAAAGTGTGCCAAGAGACAAGAAAAAGCGTGGAGTGATAAAAATGTGAAGCATGGATGTTGGAGAAGAGGAAGTGAGAAATAAGTGATGATGATGACCCTAAGGTGAGAGCGTATGTGTAGATGTTGCATTTTTACTGTTGTTGATGTTGATTATTGTGTGATGGATGTGACTACTGCTTCCCATAAGGACGAGCCTGCAAAAGAGAAGAATGAACAAGTAGTCAAATATACATATATATGATCGAAACATGTAAAAAATGTGTGTAAAATTATATTAAAAAAATGAAAAAGGAACATGTGCACCTAATCCATGATGAGAAAAAGAGATAGAAAGGATCCTGAAGATGTTGTAGAAGAACGATTTTTGGGCGATCTCACACCAATTGCATTGAGTGCAAGTTTTTGGGCGATCTCATGCTAAGAACAAAAGAAGTGTAGGGATAAAATTTTGGTGTCATCCTCTAACCTTTGACTACTTCATGCAATGTGAACACCACTGCAGATGGTGTGTAAAAATCCGATCCGGTTTGATCCAACGTGAAAGTAGAAAATAAAGTGTAGTGCATGCATGTTAAGTGTTGAAGGACTATGTATCCATTAAAAGCCGATGTGTGAAGTGCTAAAAATTGTGTTGAAATGAAAAATGTTGTGTAACTTCCCTTGGTCATATGAATCTAGGAAAGGTCGGGGTGCCCAACCGCTTATTATCCAGGTTTGGGCACTAGTGACTATGCTATGTTGAGGACCCAAAGTTAGGAACTAGGTTGTTGTTGAGACCGACGACTATGTTGTCATCGGTACTAAATTGTCTTTGTGTGATGATGGTGAATTGTTGTGTAGTGTGAACGATTCACCCAATAGATGCCCCCTCATTTGGGGTGCATGTGACATCACTGAGGAGTATGCGGCCAAAACGAGGACCGACCATTGTCTTTGAAAACCGTTGTGCCCCACAGGGTGGAAGGAGTGTGCTTGGTAAAAACCAAGGCACACAAAAAAAAAGCGGCTTTGAAAAAGGTGTTAGTACAAGCAAGATAAACACACATGTAAAAGACAAGATGTAAGATAAAAAAGAAAACAATGTGTAAGCTAAGACGCAAGAATATCTAAACACACAAGAATATAAAAATCGTAGAAAGAGGGTTTTAAACATAGGACATCACTCATGATGTTGCAAGAAAATTAATTCCATAGTGGCTGCAAGCATATAAACAATCAACAAACAAGCAATACATAGGAAAATCCCACAAATAATGACAAATGATGACAAGTAATGGAAGTCAAAAGCAAACAATGTGAGATACAACCATAAAAGCAAATAGATGTGTAAGACAAATGCTACACATGAAGCACCCATTAGCATGTTAGATAAAAATTATGTCCAATTGTGTATAATCCGATATAGTAGTGTGATATGAAAAATAAAACAATAGTACTTGTGATGTGTGAAAGTGGATGCCCCAGGGAGAGCCGCTTTGTGTGGGGACTGGCAAGAGGTACTACGCCAAACATCTCGTGTTGTGTGTATCGATTTGTAGAATATGTGATCACAATGAGAAAGAAAGTTAACATGTATGTGTATATGGAAAAGATAATGACATATAATGTATCTAGCTAACATAGTAAGCAAGATGTATCATGCAAGTATAAGTAAGCAAGAGTAAATGTGACCAAGATATGCAGTATGCTATGGATGAGATGGAATGAAATGCAATATGAGTGTGATAGGAGCTGCGTGCCCCTCAAGTGAGTGTGAATGAGTATGCATGATATGAGGTTCATTTATACATGCCCTCTCAACAGTCAAGAATGAACCATAGAATAAGAGTGTGTCATCGGGAAATGGTTTGAATGTGTTCGCTAGAAAGATGTGATCGATAAAGAGTAGATCATAGAGTGTGATCGAATGAGTGAGTGGATGATCATGTGAGTGTGATGAGGTCCATTTGAGATGTAGACCCTCAATAGTCAAGTATGGACCGTGGAACTAGAGTACGTCATAGGGTAATGACCACAACATGTAGAAGTAGATGCCAGAAAGATATGTCGTGAATGCGTAGAGTATATGCTATGTAGAAAGAGATGAATACATGAAATGTGAAGTGTGTAGTGTGTAATGTGTAGTATGTAATATGTAGTGTAGTGTGTGAGGTTCATGTGTATAGTATGCCCTCAACATTCAAGTGTGAACCATAGCACGAGAATGCATCATTAGGTAAGGATGATACATAAGTGTATCGAGAATGTGTGTAATGCGTGTGAAAAATTAAATGTTGAGTGTAATGCATAGAGGAGGGGGAAGAAATAAGTATGATTCCCACCAATTATGTAATGATGAGAGTGTTATCCAATGATAGTGAAAGTCGAGGGTCCTCCACCCGATGCTTGCCAAGATAGTGATATGTGATCATGCTCCAAGACTGGTGGTGTATGAGACAAATGTTGTGTCGGTGAATGTGTATGAGACATAGGAGATGATGAAGACCTAAGTGAAGGAGACCGCGAAGGTGATGCACATATATGTGAAAGAGAGCATGACGAAGATGAACATCTATGTGGAGAAGACTGCGAATACGATTGAAACTTCTATGAAAGAGAGCATGGAGGCGATGAGCACCTATCTAAAATAAATCGAGGAGGTGAAGTATATCTATGTGATGAAGTTATGCGAGCTAGGGATCTAGATTGATGAGATGGACTAGAAAATTGATGAGACCGCGTAGATCGTATGAAAACAAACAATCTAGGATAAAATTGTACTTTTACTTTGAGAGGTTGTGGGGACCTAGATTCTTTAGCAAGTGCAATGACAACCTCAAGGGGAGGTTGCGGCCATGGAGTGGATGGTGAAAAACCATTGATAGTAATGACTTGCCTTTTATGAATGAATTTTAGACACAAATGATGCATGAAGATGATAGCCTTAAAGCTGCATAGAGCGAGGGAAGACCTAAGAGTATGTCACACCCTTTGACTGAAGGTGCCACAAGAAGAGGCACAAACAAAGTAAGAGGACCGATATTGTTATTGGAATTTTAACATATCCATATGAATTAGGAACTAGATATGAAATCTGTGAGAGTGGATAGCCAATAGCGACAAGCAGTGCAATAGAGCATGCACTAATGTAGAATGAAGGATCGACCATAATGTTATTGATAGAATTTGATCCAATAGAAGTGCTAATGTGCAAGAAATCAGAAGAGAATGTAGCATGATAGTCATGATTGGAGAAAGTAATAAGCGGTGGGGATGTCTCAGCATGAGAAACTAGAAAATCAAGAGCCCCCAATGCAGGAGGAGGAACTGCGTGATATGTATGATTTGTTGAGGAATTAGCCACTTGTTTATCATGTTTCGAAGAGGATTGTTAAATATCTTGAGATTATGATTTTTATTGATAGGTACCAAAGCCATATGCTCAGGAAGCTAAATTACATTATTATCGATCATATCTTGAATGAGATTGCGAAGTTTAAAACAATGATATGTGGAATTTCCAACACACTAGTGATATTTTCATCTAAAATTTTCATTGTAATTACGACCTTTTGGACGAGAAGGGTCCAAATTAAGTGGAGGAAGTGTAATAAGGTTACTCGAACAAGTTGTGGCAATAGCAGATGTGATGAATAGGCAATTTTATATATGTATGCTTAGGTAGTTTCCATTGAATCTCTTTAGTGTTAGATATGGCGTTTATTGTGGTTTTAGCTTCAATAGGTTTTGATGATGGCTTGAAAGTCATTTTTCTTTGAAAACGTGCTGAAGATGAAGCATATTCTTGATACTTAAGCTTTCCTATAGATAAGAGTTTAGTTTCACATAGCTTAAGAGTATGACACAAATGATCAAATGAAGGAGATGTTTCAAATACAACACTCTCCTATAGAGGCGGAAATAGATTTTTATGAATAAATCTTGAAGCTCAGAGTTTGCAAGCACATTAAACATCTTAGCTAAGTTGTTTTTTATCATAGGATATAATCTGCTATATGTTCATTGTATCCTTGTTTAAGTTGTGCGAGTTGAGCATATGAGATCTTAGAGAAAATATTGATAGAGAAGTGAGCAAGAAAATCATCGACAAGATGTGTGAAAGATGTTACCGAGTTGATGGTACATCATTGAACCAACGCATCATGTAATCATAGAGATTGTGAGGAAATGGCTTAGCTAAGAGAGTATGATCATCCAAAAAATATAGACATGCCACATGTAATTCTTGGAGATGCTCTTGGGGGTCACTATGGCCATTGAAAATAGGTACCTTGTGAGTGAAAAAAATTAGGTGAAAGTGCATAAGTAGAGATAACAGGTGTGAAAGGAGAATGAAGTAACAATGTCGAATCTAAATATGGAGATGAATGTGAAGTAGCATGCTGCGATTTATGGATTTAAACTTGAAGGTCCCCATAAAGAGAGGCTAAATATTGAGTCCCAATGGAAGAAACTTGCCATGTATGAGAAACAAGAGGCAAAGTGAAATGATTTATAGGAGTAGGGACAAAAATAGGAACAATAGAAGAAGGTAGAATATTATAAGTATGCGGTTGAGTAGAAATGGAGGTGGGAATAATGGTATAAACATTGAGCTCTCACAAGTAGCAAATAAAAAAGGTCTAGATCTTGTGGATGTGCAACAAGATGATCATTAAGGTCTTGGAGATGGACTCAGTGAATTCACCATAGGATTGATCCATAATGCCAAAGAATATAAAATCCCTAGAAGAAAAATGTGTTCGAGCAATGGGTTCACCAAATGATTAACAAAAATTGAATAAATAGATGCCTAAATCTGATTGCAATGTAGGAGTAAATGAATAAATAATTAAGTACAAAATTGACCCAAGAAAAATAAACTTTAAATTAAGAAAATCTAGTTATAAATGAAGGGATAAAAAGACTTAGATGATTCACAATTAATTCTAGACTACGCCGAAGTGATGCAATCGATGAATAAAAATGGGAAAGTGTCACACCGCACCTCGAAAATTCTGCAATCGTAATATATGCCAGGATGGGGCACTGGATATGGTCAAGGGTTCTGGGGTGCTACTGAGACCTCCTCTAGGCTCCCGTGACTGCTCAAGACCTTGAAAACTATTTTTGTAAGGTTGTTATATGTTTTTCCTTTTTTTTCCTATCGCTAGTATGTCACACCAAGTTTGTAGATGTCACCTGTAACTTACAATGAAGAAATGACCTACAAAACACTCAAACTATATCAAATCCTAACAAAGAAAGATGCATTATGAGGGGTCATCCTGTCCTCAATCTGTCATGTAGTGAACTTACGAGTGAGTGGTGCACTACATCTTAACGACCTATATGTGTGTGTGTGCGTAATCGCTCCCTAGATGGCCCTTGTGCATGTCGCACTTGATAACAAGAAAGTATCTAGATATAAAAAATGTAAATAAATGTGTGTATGAAATAATTAACTTCCCCTCCTATGAGTGTAAGAAAAAGTATCAGTCCCTTACCCTTGTGTGTGGATGCTTGAATACTCTTGTAATGGCCTTTGAATGAAACCTTAGGTGGTGATAGCTAATGCTTGGTTCTTGGTATTTTATTATGGTTACATAACTTTCTATTTATACGATTCCCTTGCTTGCATTTTGTAATTAACCCTGAAAGGACCCAAAACATGTGAACAAAGTATAAAGAGGTCGGGGGACGGGGGTGCTTGATGGTGGTATCCTGGCTGGGCACTGGTGTTTAGGGTGAGAAATGTCAAAGTAGAAAAATAAATACTGGGAAAAACAAAGTATAAGACTAAAAGATACAACACAATGAGAGAAAAGATGGCCACAGACAGAGATCAATTAGTACTTTTCTCGGTTAGGAATCATATGAATAGTAGTATGTGATCAGGACTAGATAGATACCCAAAGTGTGTGATTTAGTGTCTACACTAAATTAATTCAACAAAAGCTAACACCAACAATTGGAGAGATGTATTTTAAACTTTTTATTACCTCATAATAGATTATCCTTGACAATATTCTCTTATGGAGTTAATATTTATCCAACAATACTCTTAACTTGCATGCATTTCAAATCCCTAAAGTATTGACACAAACTATCTTGATTCACAATTTGTGTGCACACAAAAATCCTTCAAAATATTCTTGGAGCTTTTTCTCACTCTTTCTCATTCGAATGATAGTATGAAAAATTGTTACAAATCAAGATATCTACCTCCTTTGCTTAAATTTTCCGAATCACTAACAACCGTGGTTACATGAAAAGGTTATATGAAGGTTACCATTTTAGGTAGAGGAGCTTAAGTAATTTTTTGAAGGCTACATAACCAAAAAAACCTCAAGAAGAGTCTCCAATGACTCATAAGGTTTACAAAAATCTAAAACATGCTATAAATCATCTTTAAGACCCCTACACCTTCCTAGAATGCCAAATTTGGCTCAAAACTAGTTCAAAATTCAAATTCTCAAAAAGGTTGGAACATGCCAAATTTGAATTATTCAACCTCATGAGGCAAACTAAACTAATTCAAATCACTCCTAAGACTCTTCAGACTCTAAAAAACCAAAATTGATCATGATACACCTAGACTAGCATAGGAGTGATGCTCCCGCATCACCAAACTCCCATGAGTTACTAATATCTAATTAATCTCTTCTAATCATGCTTATCCTTTTCTAATTCTAATTTCCCTTTATCCCACATTCAGTAGGTTGCAAGATTCTCCCAAATTGGAAAGCTATATAAGAAACCTAGTACACCTTATCACACCTTACACCTTATCCTTGTAAGACATCACATATCTCAAGAGAGCATTTCCCTCACAAGAAAGCTTGCATAAATTGAGAAAACCCCCTTTTACTAAGGTTAGTAGGAGAAGAGTCAAAAATGACACTTAAGCCATATTGATGAGATCTCTTCCACTTTAGTAAAACCCTTTGATCATACGTAACTTGCATTCGGATCGCATAGGGAAACATCAAAAGGGAGGTTTGCATTTAGTGTAGATTTACATTTTTGCAATTTAATTAAGCTTTTCCTTTTTAGCTCAATATTGATGTATTTTTTTAAATTTAACTAAGCTAGGATTTAATTGGTGTCAAATCCTTTCCATTAGCTTAGTTTTTTTTCACATGCATACATATTGACACGCTCGAGTGGGACTCCCTTTTGTCTCATGCACATTTCTTTTCTTTTTTCTTAGTTTAGCTTCATTTTCCATTATTTCATGCAAGTTATTTCAATTTGTGGAAATTTTTATGTCTTTGAGCATATATGTTGGTATTTGGTAGTGTTGAGTATTCTATGTAGGTATAAAGGAGGTGAGGAGGTGTCACAAAACCGAATCTTGACGGGAAAAATTTAAGCTTTTTGCTATTTTTCGTCATGTTTTGACATTTTTATACATGTACTGGATGTAAATCAAGGCTTCCATTGTTGTAAATGGGTCTCCATGCTCAACCTGCATTTCTATTCCTATGTATGCATCTACATGTAAACTGCGTTTTACCTCATTTTATCTACCCTACAATACTGGAAGTTGTTTTTGTGTCATTTTATATGCACTCCGTCTTTGAAGTCGTGTTTGCAGATCATTTTATCTACGTTACCATGCTAGGAGATGTGTTTACATAATTTTATTTGTTCTACCATGCTCGAATTTGTGTTTGCATCATTTTATCTACGCCACCATGCTAGAAGCTATGTTTGTGTAGTTTTATCTCCGTCTCGAATGACAAAATCTATAATTATGTCATTTTAGTTACACTACCGTGTTATACCATGTGTCTCGATGTTGTAACCTATATCGCATGAATTTGATTGAATTTTTGTGACTTTAAGTGCATTTACGTGACTTTAAGTGAATTTGTGTTACTTTAAGTGCGTTTCTGTGACTGTAAATGTGTCTATGTGACCTATCTTCAAGGTCAGTAAATTTTGATTTGAACTCAAACGAATACATTATTTTTGTGATGGAAAGGTCTTGAGACAAAATATGCAATGAACATATAAATTTGGGATTTCACCTTGCAAAAATTTAGGTTTTCCTTTCTCCCAAAACTTGTATGTTTATTTTCACATTAGATTCATTTTTTTGTGCCAAACTACTAAACCTTGTGCGCAAGTTTCCATATCCACTTGTCAAAGATAAATTAATCAAACAAACAAACCAATTAAACAAAAAAACCAAGTTATGTGAACATTAGTCTTTAGTCATTTTACTTCACACTTTGCTTACGAAATCACATTTTCCCTTCATGATTGGCATAACATTATTGGATAAATCTTGTTGCTAAACACATAGGTTGCTTGGTTAGAGATATTGGATTAATTTTTCACCTTAACACATCTAGGTTTCTTGTAAAAACTGTCATATATTAGATTGATCATTTTTTAACCACTTTTAAGGGTGTTTGTTTCCCTTCGACATCTTTTGCTTCTTGATTGTACCTTGTCCTAGTTGTGTATACTCTTTCCATGTGCCAAAAGGTGATCTTGGAAATTAGAATTAGTTTTTATGCTTTTTCTATTTAGTAGGGTTCAATGGTTAGGATGTCTTTACCTAATCATTTAGAAAAATCCCATGTGCCAGTGAGCTATATAAATTTGTGGGAAGATAAGTCATTTTTGGCTAAGTAGGGGTTCACTTTTACTTGGCTCCTATGAAGTGCGGCATGTAGTTGCCTCCAATATCTGAGCCGTAGACTGGATCCTATATGAAATAGTGTCAGAATTAAGACCAAGCTCCTTTGAAATGGTAGGAGTGAAGGGGTGGGGGATTTGACCCTTCAAACCATGTCTTAGACAACCTTTCCTAATTTCATGGACTTGTGCCTCATGTACTGAAAGGTATATCGAGGACACCTTAACAACTTATTTATCCTAGTTAGATGGAAAAATATTAGGGAATAGGTTGTGATTGTTTGTTTTCTCCCAAAATTTGTGTGTGTAAATAATTTAAACTAAAGAGTGGTCCTTATTCCAAAATCCTTGATTTACAAAAACTCACGTGGCGAGACTTTGACCAAAACTAGGGACCTAATTATGACAAGAGAAGAAGGTGATGCTTTGGCCAAGTTAGACCAAATATGTTTTTCTAGATCAAAAATTTGACTCATCAAAAATCATGAGGTGAGAATTTGAACAAGCTACAAACTTAATTCTAACAAGAGAAGAGGGTGATGCTTTGGCCAAGTTAAATCGAATGTATTTTTTTGCTAAAGTCGCGGACTTAGTCCATATTTTTGACTACACATATCAAAAAAACAAAGCATGTTACTTTGCCAATTTCAAAACTTATTTGTATACACCAAAACCTTACAAAATAAAATAAATTCTAAGTAAAAACCTTGTTTTAGTGATAAAACAAGGTGAAACTCTATCCGAGTTGCAGTGTATCTTTCATCAAAAATCATACTTCTCTCACAATTTTGGCTTCATTTATCAAAGAGAACAACTTGAAACTCTACCAAAATTACATTAACCATTTTGACACTCACACTTGAAACTTGTTTTCCAAAACTTGCTTGATTGTTAAAATTATGTTGTTATGTTGTCAGATTTTTCCTAGTTGCCTTAAACAAATTTACACATCCAAATCTAGGAAACAAGCCATTCATAGCCGTTACATTGCTGAAATTTTGTAGTTTTCCTAACAACATTTACAACATCCCAATCTTGGAAAATAACCATTTACATTCGTTATGCTATCAAAATTTCTTATATTTCCTGAGTAATCCTCATCACACATATGAAAACTATGGAAATTTTCACTTTGAAATTATTATACTACCTATTCTTTTCTTAGTTCCTTTGTGAAATTCACACAAACATTCAAATTATTTTGTAAAACATTTGGTTTTACATCTCATACATTGTTTGAATCAACGTGGACAACCTATATACAACACACATTCCATCATGACACTTGTAACACGTTTCGGACATACGAGGAAAACATCTAATCCCTTCTCGACACCCTCTTGAATCTGTCCCCGATAAAGATCAAGACTTGTTGATCACATTGCAGATGAGGAACAAATTCATCCTAATATATTTTAAAATGATCCCGCCCACATAGACAACTTATTATTTCAAAACAAAGACCAAGTAATGTTGCACTTAGTAGAATTAGGGGCTAAATTATGCTTTGATTTTGATCCATCCTTTCTCACTAGCATGATTCGAGTAAAAGAATGAATAGAGCCTCCTCCATATAGAATTTTGAAGACATATTACACCATGAACGTGCCTCTACGTTGACACAACCTGAAGGTCAAAATGAGGAAGCGATAACATCCAAAACTAAAATTGGCACTCGTATACCTTTCATTAGAATCAATTGAGAAGCTAGAATAGAGGATGAAGAATGCCAACCTAAAGTACAAAATAAAGACGTCACCGTGCAACAACAAATTTAATATCTTAGTTACCAATTAGAAAATATGGCTTCCCATGT
The DNA here is from genome assembly GCA_018340775.1 of Taxus wallichiana var. yunnanensis. Classification (NCBI taxonomy): domain Eukaryota; kingdom Viridiplantae; phylum Streptophyta; class Pinopsida; order Cupressales; family Taxaceae; genus Taxus; species Taxus wallichiana. Next base: position 603,560,341 of record CM031236.1, on the reverse strand, counting down.
CAATAGGGATACACATAGAGATGCTCACATATAAAAACTTAAAATGACGTATGCCACACATTATATTGAAAACTGTGGTGGAGAAGCCTCCAAATATAATCGTACACATATACCTGTCATGCCATTGCGTGGAAAAATAGTCAACCAAGAATGGTAGTCTATGAAAGATGCATTTGTTGTCCTACAAGAAAACAATATCGAGACACAATAAAAAGTATTAGTTTGAAGAACTGTGTGTCCCTAATCCTTTGATTAGGAGATGTTTTTTTACTCCCTTTCCACTAAGCTTTGACTTCCCTAAATTTGAAAATATAGGGGAAAAGATGATCCTTGTGATCATGTAAAAGACTTCTTCATGACATGCTAGGAAGTTTCTTATAGTGACAATTATCTTATTCACTTGTTTCCATGAAGTCTTGGGGTCCAAACACTTGAATGGTTTCTCCATCTCCCTAAAGGGTCTATTTTCACTTTTGTGGACTTATCTGAATTTTTTTTTCCAATTTTCATTCAATGTGGAGAGTGATATCAATATGTTAGACCTATATAGTGCCAAACAATGATAACTTTGTAATTTTCTTACAATGATGGCGGGGTTGGCTAGCCGCTTCCCTTGTTCCATCCCTAAGAAATAACTTGTGAGCATATTTGTGCCAAAATTACACCCTGAAATTTCCTTCCATTTACAAATGCATTGTGTAGGCACCTTTGAAGAAGTTATCAAAAAGGGAATCCAAATAGAAAAGGCTTTGTTAGCCAAAGGGGTCCTAAAACCCTTTCAACGAGACTATGAAACAAAACCTATGGACAAATCAAAATTCTTCAACAAAAATAAGAATTTCATAAGTGATGGAATAACCTATTCCAAACATGTCCAAACATTTAAAAACATTCCAAATTTAAATCTCGCATGCAGACCACTTAAATAAGAATTTAAACATAGGGAATACACTCCACTCATAGAGTCCCTGTCATCGATCCTTAAACAACTTGATTCGGCCAATATGGTAAAACTTCCAACCACCAAACCTTTCACATATGATGCACATATGTCATCATGGTATAAATACCAAAAATATTATGAGTATCACCATGTCAAAGGTCACAACACATATCGATGTATGAAATTGAAAAACTTCATTTGAGATCTCCTAGATCAAGGAGATATCGAAATTGACACACAAGAGCCGAAAAAAGCACCCAATAATCAGTTGGGAATCTACAAGGAAAATTTTCCAAAACATAATTAAGTGGAAACAAAGCCAAATTGAGGTCAATCCTCTTTGGATAAAATTACCAACCATGTTGTTTCTCAAACATCCCATCCATTTGATTCTCTTATTGTCTATATTCATCCTATCATTGATCATATAAACACCATCAAAATCAAATCCCAAAATTGTTTCATTATAACATGAAACACTTGCCTTATTGTCCCAGAAACCCTATTTCCACTCCTTTGGATAGTCATTATGATCTCCTAGAACAGCTTGAGAAGAAAACCACCAAGATTTATATCTTGGATCTTCTTAAGATATCTACTATTCATAAGGAAATCCTCTATAAGACCCTCTAGGAGTTTGAGAGTTCCCATAGACATTGAAGCTTTGTACTTCCAAGCCTTGGTTGCGTAGATCACCCCATCCAACCAAATCATTTTTATCCAAAATGAGATTCCTACAAACAATTATACACACAACTTACCCTTGTATATAGAAGTGATCATTACCCGTAAAAAGGTTAAAAGGGTGCTTATGGACAATGGATCCAATCTTAACATATGCACTCTAAATATTGTGAAACAATTGGGACATTGATGCTGAAATGGAGCCTAATGTGATCACCATTAAGGCTTATGAAAATGTAGAATGACAATGACAAGAACAATCACTTTACCTCTAGAAGTTGGGCCTGTCATGCATGAAACAAGATTCCATGTCATTGACTTGGAACTTCCCTATAATATTATCCTTGGTCACTCATGGATCCATGCCATGTAATCCATCCCTCCACCTTTCACAAGTGTATTAAACTCTATTACCAAGGACATGAGCTTACAATATAGTTAACCCTCAACCCTTTGACCATTACAGAGCGTTAGCTGGTAATTACCCCACATCTTATGAGCATCCTTCTATTTTTAAACTTAAATTAGAGGCCCTCACCTCTCGTTTCAATCCATATACACTTCAACCTCAAAAAGTGGTACTTCTACCTCCATCTCCTCTTTTTCTACATGAGAATCCAAATTGAAAATCCTTCATATCATCTTTGGAGAATATGACCTCCAACAGGCCCTCTTTATATCCAACCTTCCCCTGTCACCCAAGACACATGATAAGCCCAAATTTTGACCAAAAAGAACTTAGGAGCATTACAATCTCATTAAATTCATCCTTGGTGGACTTCTGGTAGATGAACACTTGGATAATACTTATACATCCCATTCCCTGATGAAAAGATGGCCTCTTGCCATTAGTCCATAGAATATGTTATCCCTAACAAGATGATGTATGCCATGGTACACCAAGGATATGAATGTGGTTTACATGAATAGTGTGTGCAGAAACCTCTCTTGACACATGAAAAAATGGATAGATATGTCATTGGTATTCAACGTTATGGGGCACAACCTCCAAAAGTTGATGCCACCTCTTTTAAATGTGAGGATATCACTTCTGATTATGACACCGAACCAGAGTTACCTTGTAGTCTTTATAAATACCTTTCCTCCACAAACCTATTTTTTGACACTGCTATTTTCACCCTATCCCCCTCCACGACTGAACTAGATCTTGTACACCCATCCCTTATTGATTGGGACCAACAATGACACATACCGATTAATCTATTTCAGAATGAAGAAGTAATTGGAGAGTTCATGGGGCTACATGATGAAATTCCTATAGGATATCACAAGAAAGGATTCACTATCAACCTTGATGCATACACATATTTTGGGAAGGAGGTTGAGTTATATGGTCAACAAAAAAAAAAAGAGGCCAAAATATCTTCTAAAAATCCTAAAAATAAAAATCCAAGTCCCATGGCAAAAACATCTTTGAGGAATTCGAAGACAAACAAACTGAAAAATAAAAAATGGATAATATAAGTGATCATTCTATTAGTGAAAATCTCATTGAGAAACTAATAGAGGAAGATATCAATCTCCCTCTTAATCCTACGTGTATGGAAGATGGTTCAAAGTTATTGGTTGAAGAGACTATTGACATTAACATTGATATAGAAGAAGAGCCTAAAATTGTCAAGCTAGGAGCTTCTCTTCTCTACATGAACATAAAACATTTACTATACTTCTTAGAGAGTTCGCTGATGTGTTTTCTTGGTCCTATGCGGACATGCCAGGATTAGATCCTTCTTTGGTTGTGCACAACCTAGTTGTATATGAATCAACAAATTCTATCAAATAGAAACTGCGTAAAATGCATCCACATATAACTCTCTTGGTCAAAGAAGAACTAGAGAAGTTATTGACATTAGGTTTTATTAGACCCATTGATTATTTGAGTAGATCTCCAATATCATTAACATTCACAAGAGACCAGTTGGTATCAAGATCTATATAGACTTCGAGGGCATTAATAAAGCATTTCCTAAAGATATTTTCCTCTTCCTAATATCGACATGATTGTTAATTCTATAATAAGTCATGAAATGTTATCCCTCATGGATGGATTTTTTGGCTATAACCAAATCAAAATAGCTAAAGAGGATCAACATAAAATTACTTTTACTACTCCTTGGGGTACCTTTTGTTATTAGGTCATGCATTTTGACCTTAAGAATGTAGGTGCCACATATCAACGTGCCATGATTTTCATATTTCATGATATGTTGTATGATATTATAGAGGACTATGTGGATGATATCCTCGGTAAGTACAAAACTAAATTTGAAGACAAGATAATCCTTCATTGCATCTTTGAGCGGCTACAAGATTATAAGGTCGGATTGAACCAAAAAAATGTGTGTTTGGTGTTATTTCAGGAAAACTATTGGGCTTCATTGTGTCTAGAGGCGAGGAATTTAAGTGGATTTGAGAAAATTCATTGCTATTACTGAGATCCCTCCTCCCAAAACCTTAAGCAATTGTGTAGCTTACAAGGAAAAATTCAGGCCATTCATAGGTTCATCTCCCAACTCGTAGATAAATTTCATTCATTCACCCATCTTCTCAAAAAGGATGTTGATTTCTATTGGGATCCTAACTCCCAATAATTATTTTCCCTATTGAAGGAGAATCAGCTAATTATAGTACCACCTACCCCAGGTGAACCCTTGTTGTTGTATATCTTTGCTACTCAATTTTCTATAGGCACGCTCTTAGCACAATATGATGACCAACATAAAGAAAGATTCATTTATTATCTTAGCCATACCTTGATCTCTTATGAGCTCAATTATCCACAGATTGAAAAAGCGTGCTTTGGCCATAATTTTCACTTTCCAAAAGCTTCGCCATTACCTACTTAACAACAAAACCAAGCTTATATCCAAAGTTGACCCACTCAAATACCTCTTATCCAAACTTGTACTTATTAGGAGGATGGCCAACTGGATCATATTACTTAGTGAGTTTGACATTGAATATGTTAACTAAAAATAGTGAAAAGACAAGTGTTTTCCGATGAAATGGTGGAATCACCATTACTGGGTACAAAACCACAAAGTCCGGATCTTCCACACACTTACATTTTATAAATTGAAGAATCTTCTACATGGAAAATATATTTTGATGAGTCATTCACAATTAATCTGCTCTAGGAAGGAGTTGTTCTTATTACCCCTACAAATGATCTTATCCCACAAGATTTTAGACTTAGATTTCCTTGTACAAATGTTGGTGCTGATTTAACCCTTGAGTAAATCATGCTTTCTTTGTGTGTTCTATGGTCCCTTGGTTGCTTTTGGTTCTACCTCATATTATCGAAGTTCCTTGAATTTCTCTCTATTTCCCGATCTTCATGCTTAAATTAAACTATACCATGTCATTTGCAAGTTTGTCCCACATTTTACACTCGATGCTTTAATATTTTACGTGTTCTATGATGGTTTCATGATTTTTGGTTTCGAGAGAGCATAGGTGAGAACATGTTAGTCCTAGTGATATATTTAAACCTTTAAAACAAAGGTTCCTATATTTGTAAAATGCCTTGTGAAAATTTGCAAGATTGCATTGATGCATTTGTGCAAAATGAAAAGCCAATTCCGCACATGATGAAGGGAATATTTGTCGAATATTGTAAAAAGGAAGGTAGGAATTCTTAACATATTTACACCTTGCAGCTCTGCATGTCATGTTAAAGTGAAGAGTTATACCGTGCCTCCGAGGCTTGACGAAGGGAGGACACATGGTGCATTCCTAGAGCATTCAGTCAAAGTTTCATCATTGCAACATTGGAGTTCATATGTCAATAACTTGTGCCAAAATGTAAGATGCACTCAGAGCTTCGAAACCTAAAAGAGGACAAGTGTCACTCTATTGATGTGTCTTGAAGACTAGGCATCCCATGCGGCTTTGTAGTCTACATTCTTGCATCTATTGTAGATAGGTAAAATTATTTCTCACCTCCGATCCTGCCAAAGCTATACACATGGACAACTCACATTTAAAATTGAATTAATGATCGACAAATGAAAATATACGAGATGCAAAGGGGTTTCCACCATTAATGAACTATGTGTGAATGAGCTATATATTAGAAATTTTGTCTAAGTCCCACACTTTGCGCTCAAATTTCAAAATGATTAAGCATTTTGGAATCCTAAGAAGAGAAAAAGATCCCTAAAACCTAAGAGAATTTTGTATTGAAGCATTATGGAGGTGAATTTTTGTTTTTGCATTCATGTTCCTATAATTTGGAATTTGAGCTACACATGCATGGGCAAGTCTTACGACATGATAATACATTTGTTATCACTGTGTTAAGGGTTTGTGTGGGTTGTGAATTGAATTTCCCTATCATACCAATATTTCTTCTTCATTATTCATCGAGGTGTTGTGTTTTTAACCCTTATCACCATGAAGATAAAATTGACTGGAACCCATGTTACGTCCAACATCTCAAGTGACCTATGTGATGTAAGCTCGATACAAAAATATAAATGCTTACCTTGTTAAATTTATCCAAATACTTCATGCACTGATAGGAGTGAACTTATGGCCTCCATTGATCTAAGTGGTATTTCTCTAGCTGCCACTTTCCCTCCCTCCATTTAATATATATAATTAGTATGTTTATGTGCCGAGAAACTATAATCCTAAGACCAAGGAGCCGTTAGATGGCAATAGTGCAAAGGTTTTATCATCAACACCATAAAAAATTGATGAGATGATAGGACTTCCTAAGAAAAAGAAGGTGGTGGATATTAAAATCAAGTCAGCTAAGGAATTTTGAGATGCCCAGAGTACTACATTTTCCAAGATCATGAATAATTAGTGGTTGTTGAATCCCAAAGGCTCCTACACAAGAATCCCCAAGAAATCGACAAATTCAAACTTTATTGAAAAGGTTGAAGACATTATTACCATGTTGAGTAGGGTTGTAGCCCTTGAATTTGCTTACTACTTCTATAAATGGATATTTAGATATATTAATATCATTCTCATCTTTAAGGAAAAAAATTTCTTGGTGAGAATTGATTAGTGACTCTATTCATGACTAGATCATCAAGATGACAATGCAGACTCATGAGGGATCAAAGCAGAAAATTGAGTTCTTTATGACTACTTACCTTGTATACAATATGGCATGCCACAAATCCCTCCCCGATACCCCAAGGGTGAGGGAATTATCATATTATAGGGTTTATGATGTGTACCCTCAACTAAATATGGAGAACCATGAGGTTGATTTTACAAGGGATCAATATGCCTTTTTTGCACCTATAATATGCTTACTCAAACCAGTTGCGAGAAATACAAAATGTCATCCAAATAAAGGAAATTTATCAATGATTTTTGGTGCTACTTTATATAGTTTAGGTTCTTCACTTACATCGGGGTGAGTGGCTTCCAAGGCACTCCATACATGGTCTCAAGGTACTGGATGATAAATGGGCATTACTTGAATTATAAAGACAACTTGGTGAGGTGCATAGACTTATTTATGGTAAGCATAAAAAAAGCCAAATTCCCAATCACTATTGGGAGATATACATGCCCAACCATTTTTAAATCAATAATCCTTGATGCTTCTATCTTGGAAATGGAGTCATTATTGTAATTAAGTCCCCATGCCATGGTTCTTTCAGTTTTTCCTTTAAGTTGAGTTTTGAGTGCACTAACAACATAGCTAAATATGAAGCTCTCTTGCTTGGATTAAGAATTTATTGGAGACATGGGATTAAGGACCTCATTGTTAGAGGTGACTCTGAGTTGGTTGTGAAGCAATTCATAAAGTTATATACAATGAAAATCATAGGTTAAAGAAGTACATAAATGCGGTATGGGATCTGATTGAAGTATTTGAATCTTTCAATATTGAATATCATGAAAGGAGTCAAAATATAGTAAATGATAGGATAATAGTCCGGCCTCTCGGTATGATGATAAAAATGTATCCCCATATTGTAAGTTTGAAGTTGAAGTTTTGGTAAGACCTTATGTATTTGACAACATTCAACACTAGCAAGTGTTGATAATGACTTGCATGTCCAGAGATTCTTGAGTTGTCAAGGTGAATTTTACAATCAACTTATTGATCTTGAACCTATGGTAGAGATATATGATGGAAAATAAATCCAGTTTGGGAAGGAGGTGATTCAATTGAAAAAAAAATTATCCCAAGGGGGTTAGTAAACATTGAATCTACTTTTCATAGTCTTGTGAGCTATAAACAAATCTATTCACACACCCAAAGAGGTTGTTCATTGCAATCTCGATACTTTCAGGATCCTAGAAAGGTTTGGCTAGGAATTAACTTGAATAGAGAAGAAAAACAAGATTATGCCAAACTGTTAAAGAAATACCATGAGTTCCTTTCTTGGTCATATTATGAAATGAAGGCGTATAGAGAATATTTATTCCAACATGAGATACATTTGGAACCCCATACTAAGAAATTTAGATAGAAGCAGAGACCTATACACCCTATCCTTGCGACCAAAATGCATGAGAAACTTAAGAAGGCTGAGGGATGGGGGTATTCTTCAACCTACCAGAGATATTCCTCATGGATTGATAACCTCATTCTAGGAAGAAAAAATAATGGGCATATCGGGTTATGCGTGGACTTTAGAAATTTGAATACGACCTCACTTAAAGACAAATACCCATTACCCAACATGGATAATCTCTTGTAGAAGGTAACATAGTATGGAATTTTTTCCACTTTAGATGGTTTCGTTGGTTATAACCAAGTCATGGTCAAAGAATCAAAGTAGTATAAAACTACTTTCACAACTCCTTGGGGAACTTATGTTTATGTCAAAATGCCATTTGGGTTGATGAATGTAGGGGCCACTTTTCAGAGAACCATGGATGTTGCATTTTTGGGTTTATAAATGAGTTTATAGTAGTATATCAAGATGATATAATTGTCTTCTCTCGTAAAAGAGGTGATCATTTGGAGCACCTGGAAAAAATATTGATTAGATGTAGAGAATATGGAATTTCATTAAACCCAAGGAAATGTCATTTTGAAGTGTAAAAATCCAAGTTCTTTAGGACACATAATATCTTAGGAAGGGGTCATGATTAACCTTGAAAGAGTAGAAAAATTTGATAAGGTACCTATTGCCCAATCTAAGAATGGAATCCAATTTTCTTTGGTTAAAGAAAATTTGTAAGAAGATTCATCTCAATTTTTTGAGATTACTCTACCTATCACAAGAATGTTGAAGAAGGATCAAGTTATCAAATGGGGTGATGAGATAGTCAATATTTCAAGGGAGTAAAAGATGCATTAAAGACTACCCCAGTGTTGGGTAGTCTTGATTACAAGAAGGATTTTCAAATATTTTCATTTGCATTTGAATTCACCATTGCTTCTGTTTTATTAAAAAAGGATGATGAGGTCCATGAGATACGTATTTCTTTATTTAGTAAATATTTCAGGGTTTGAACTAAAATATTCTATGATGGAGAAGCAAGATTTTTCTTTGGTAAAAGTACTAAATTTTTCGACCCTACATTATGTATTCCAGATTTATAACATATGTACCACACATTATGGTCAAATATGTACTCACACAAATGGAGATGTCAAGTAAAAAGTGTAGGTGGGTGAATAAGCTTCAAGAATATGACATGGGCATTTAAACTACAAAGTTAGTGAGAGGTCTTGGCGTGGAAATATTGATGATGAGACAAATTTACAAATTGTTGAAGTACACAATGTTGATGGTGAAAAGAAACACTCTCATGAGAAAGTAAGTGATTCTACCTGGTATCAAGACATTATTTATTATTTAAAGAATTTAAACTATCCTGTAGGGTTAGATAAAAATCAGAGAAGGTACTAAAACTAGTGTCCCAAAAGTACATTTTAATAGATCTTGGATTGGCTTGGAAAAGTCCTGAAGGGGTCCTGTTGAGATGTATAACTGAAGATGAATCCTCCAAGCTGATTGGGGAATTTCATGGAGGATTATGTGGTGGTAACTATGCCAAAAGTTCACTGCTCACAAAATCTTAAGAGCAGGATATTGGTGACCATATATTTTTAAGGATGTTGCACAATTAGTAAGGAAGTGTGAGAGCTGCCAACATTTCTCTAAATAACTGAAAGATTTTATATCCCTCCCCTTACAACCTATTTAGAGAGATTCCTTTCAATAAACGGGGTTGTATTTTATAAGTGAAATGTCATATTCTTCCAGCTTTGGTCACATGTGGATATTGGTGGCCACTAACTATTTCACTAAGTGGGTTGAAGCAATTCTCTCAAAGAAAGTAGCCCATCAAGTGGTCATGGATTTTCTCCTAAATAACATAATTTGTACGTTTGGTGTTCCCATCAAGTTGGTTTCTGATAATGCTATGAGTTTTAGCGCCAAACCTTTGGAAATAATGTGTCATGAATATGGGTCAACTCTCACATATGCCTATAATTACAATCATTAAGTGAATGGGAAAGCTGAATCAAACAACAATAAATTACTCAAAATAATTAGAAGAACATTAGAGGAAAACAAGAGAAAGTGGGGTGAACAACTCAAGTTTGCATTATGGCTGATAGAGTTATAACAAAAAGATCCACTAGAAAAAGACCATTTGAGCTAGTATATGGTGTTCATTCCCTCTTGCCTCTTCATTTACAATTGTCTCTGCCTATTATTTTATGCAATAATTGGGATATAGAAATGGTATTGATCCTTTTTTGTAAGGATTAACCAAATTATTGAGTTGGATGATGTTAGAAGAGAATCTCATTAGATACACATCAAGTTTAGAGAAAAATCAAAGAGAATATTTGAGAAAAAGGTCACTCCAAGAACTTTCCATGTTGGTGACTTGGGTTTCTTTATGAGATAGAATACATAAAGATAAAGGAAAGGATGAAAATTTTGATGCACTATGGATGGGTCCTTACTCCATAGACATTATAATTGGAGAACACATATTTTTCTTAAGGGATTTGGAGGATAGATTACTTGAGTTGCATTTCAATGGCATACATCTCAAGCAATTTTGGAATAAAGCATATCGCTTGTAAATTTTTGTATAGTGTATAATGTTGTTGTTTTTGGTTTTGTTTTATTTGTTTTTGTTCCTTTATGATCTCCGGTGATCAATTTTTGTCAATTGTTTTGAGTTTGTGGTGTTTTAAATAGTTCATGATCGGATGTGTTTTCCCATTTAAATCCTTGCCCAATGGATTAAGGACCTGGTATACTTCATCCATAAGTGTTTTTTGGTCCTTGTGATACCCGTTAAGGGTGCCCATCCCGATCCTGAGCCATTGTTGGTTCCTGATTTAACCCTAGAGTAAATCATACTTTCTTTTTGTGTGTTCTTGGTCCCTTGGCTATTTTGGCGCTACCTCATATGATTAAGTTCACTAAATTTCTCTCCACTACCCCGATTCATGCTTGAACAAACTATACCATGTCATCTACAAGTATGTCACATGTTTTGAGCTAATGTTTTGACATTTTATGTGTTCTATGATGGTTTCATGACTTGTAGATTACAGAGGGCATAGGTGAGGCCATGACGGTATTAGTGATATATCTAAACCTTTGAAATAAATATTCACTCCTTTGTAAAATTCCTTGTGTAAATTTGTAGTATTGCATTGATGCGTTTGTGCAAAATATAAATGCAATTCCAACACCCGATGAGGGAATATTCATCGAATCTTTTAAAAAGGTAGACATGCATTCTTTTCATCTTTCGCCTTCAACTTTGCATGTCATGTTAAAGTAAAAAATGCTTGTGCCTTCGAGGCCCAGTGAAAGGAGGACACATGGAACATTCCTTGAGCATTCGGTCAAAGGTACATCCTTACAACATTAGTTAACAACTCAACAACTTGTGCTAAAATGTAAGATGAACACTGAGCTTTGAAACCCAACGAATGACACATAACACTTGATTAATGCATCTTGAAGACCGAGTAGCCCATGTAAATTTTATATTTCATTTTTGCATCTATTGTAGAAATGTAAAATGATTCCTCACCTCTGATCCTGACCAAATCCATAAACGTGGATGGCTCACATATAAACTTGAATTATTGATCGACAATGCGCAAATATACAAGATGTAAAAGGTTTTTTTACCATTAATGAACTATGAGTGAAGGAGATATATATTTTAAAATCCATCTAATTTTTAAATAACATGTTCAAATTTCAAAGGGATTAAGTAGTTTTGGAGCCCTAAGAAGATCAAAAGAGACCTAAAACCTGAGAACGAGCTTCATTGAAGAATTTTGGAGGTGAATTGGTGTGTTTGCATTTGTGTTCGACCTTCAATTTAAAATTTGAGCTACACATACATGGGTAAGTCTTACAACGTGATAATACCTTTGTTATCTTTGTGATAAGGGTTTGTGTGGGTTGTGAATCAAATTTCCCTATCACACCATTGTTTCTACTTCATTATTCATTGAGGGGTTGTGTTTTTAGCCTTTTTCACCATGAAGATCAAATTGACAGAACCCATGTTACATCCAACATCTCAAGTGACCTAGATGATGTAACTTATACAAACCTAGTAAATGTCGACCTTACTTAATTTCTCTAAAGACTTCATGTGCACTGATAAGAGTGAAAATATGGCCTCCATTGATGTAAGTGGTATTGCTTTGGCTATTGCTTTCTCTTCCCCATTCAATACCCATAATTAGTATGGGTATGCGCTAATAACTATAATCCCAAGACCAAGGACGCGTTAGATCCAAAGTAATGGTGTAAATATTTTATCATTAACATCAGAAATTTGATAAGATGTTGGGAATTCCTAAGAGAAATAAGGTGGTGAACATAACAATCAAGCCTAATGAGGAATTTTTGGCTGCCCACAATACTACATTTTCCAAGATCATGAATAATCATTGGTTGTTGAATCCCAGAGGCTCCTACATAAGAATCACTATGAAATTGAGAAGGTCAAACTTTATTGAAGAGGTTGAAGACATTATTACCCTGTTGAGTAGGATTGCAAGCCTTGACTCTGCTTACTACTTCCATGAATGGATGTTTAGATATATTCAAATCATTCTCATCTTTAAGGAAAACATTTCTTGGGGAGAATTGATTAGTAAATCTATTCATGACCAACTCGTCAAGATGAATTTACAGATTCATGAGGGATCAAATTAAAAAAGTGAGCTCTTTAAGATTTCCTACCTTGTATACAATGTGGCATGCCAGAAATCCCTCCCTGACAAGCCAGGAGTGAGGGAGTTCTAAGATTACATGGTTTATGATGTGTGACCATAAATAAATTTGAAGAACACGAGGGTTAATTTTATAAGGGATCAAGATTCCTTTCTTTACCTATAATATGCTTGTTCAAACCAGATTGGGAGCAATACAAAATGTCATCTAGAGAAAGGAAAGTTATCAATGAGTTTGGGTGCTACTTTATACAGTTCAGATTCTTCACTTACATTAGGGTGAGTGGCTTCCAAGGCACTCCATACATGCTCCCAAGATACCTAGATGATAAATGGGCATTACTTGAATTATCAAGACAACTTGTTGAGGTGCATAGACTTATTGTTGGTAAGCATAAAACAAACATCAAATTCCCAATCACTATTGGGAGATATACATGCCCAACCATTGTCAAAGCAAGACTCCTTGATGCTGAAATGAAAAAGATGGTCATGCAAAGGTTTTGAGAAAATATAAACTATGACATTTAAAGGATAATGCACACTATCCTAGGTAGCTCATATAAACATAAACCTCATTATGAGGATCACTAGATGAACTGCAAAGACGAGGAAGAGGTAAGGCTTAGGGATTGTTATCAAATGAATTTCCCCAAATCATATATTACAAGGTTGTAGTTGTCCCCGAGGGCCTTGTAGATGACAATCAAATTGTAAGCATGTATTATGTTGAGAAAAACTTGGTAGCAAAACCAATGTCACCGATTGATTAGAATAAGCTTGAGCCAACCAGTTTACATCAAAGGACTACCAATATCATAAGGAGGACCCTCGGTTGGATCATGCAGAAGATCATAGAATGATTAATTTAAAATAATGTAGTGCTGAAAGAATATAGAGCTTTTGGAATTATTATAGATGATATCCCTCTTTTAAAGGAAGGAGTAGCTAACATGGACCCAATCAAAGGTAAAACACCACAGGTATCGGGTAAGAGATGTACTTTTGGAATATTTTATGAATGGAGTGCACCAAAAAAGAAAAATAGGTACCTCAATATCTCACTTAACACAAAAAGCAAAGGAGATGTTTATGAAGACAATGAAAGATGCACCCATAACTCAAGAAACTCCACTTAAGGCCATGCCTCCTCATGCATCAAAGTCCAAGACATCTTCCTCACAAGAAGAGGGTCATATAAGTGCAGCCTCTTCAATTCCTCAAATGCCCCAAGAAAAGGAAAAAGGATGAGGGGATCAATCCCACATGTAAAATTAGGACTTGGTTCAACATTGGGCCCAATACCTGAAGAAGAAGATGAGGAGCTTAGGAAATTTATAAGGGGAAAAAGATCAAGAGTGGAAAATTTTGAAACCGAGGAAATTGTAGGTACAATTATCCCTGGGATATATTATAATTCCTAAAGTGCATGTTAAGGAGGTAGAAGTGCATGAAGTTGTGGTTGTTACACTACCCTTATCAGCTCAAGAGATCCCCATTGCACCAACTTCCCAAGATAAACATACTGGGCAAGTTGAAGTGGATGAGAGTGAGGCACAATAGGAATCTCACTTTCAAAAAAATTCTGAGCTGTCAGTAAGGCTTGGGAAAGGAGGTGGGAGTTGATATTTATCTGTAGGACAACCAAGAAATAAGTACCATGAAAATTTTGGGTGATGAGCAATGTGAAAATCCTACATTTTCTCAACAACCCATACTGAGGCAATTTCGGTGGAAAAAATTTCCACAGAGGAAATTTTATTAGTAGGAAGTTATCCTGAAGTAGATAATAACCGAACCACTCAGAGGAGTAAAAATTCCAAGTGACCCTCTTCATAAGGAATTGGAGGCTATTAAAAGAGCTATAACAACTCACAAAGTTTTTGTGGAAAAATAAGAGGAAAACTTTCAAGAGAAGGATGAAAAGCAGGAAGAGCCAACTCAAGAAGTAGCTCCACTCAAGGATCTTGAGGATAATATTGAAGGGACTGGGCCAATTGATGCAAATGTTGCACAACCAGACCTTGAGCAAGTAAAAGAGAGTGTGGAAAATATAAAATTAAAAACTCTTTCTCTTGATGCCACCCCTTTTATTTCACATAAAATTGTGATTGCCTCAAGCAATTCATAGCAACATCCACAAACCCAAAAAGAGGGGAACACCCCAATAACAGGATGGATGGGAGAATCCTTCCAAAGATAGAAAATGTGAAGATCCAACTAGAGGATGTCATCCTTGAAAATATTGTCTCTTTGAGACAACCCAGGCCCCTAAAAAGGCCACAATTCTATCAAAAACCACAAAGTGGGCTCTCAAAGAGAAAGGTTTATGGAAGTTTTAGCTCTTAAGGGTGATATGTTAAGGAGTGAGGCTACCCATGATGATTATAAAATCACAAAAATTCCCTTGTAAAACCAACCACTAAGGGTTTAAAGCATGAGGCCTCAGTTTCCATGGGATGTCTCTTTCAAAATATTGAAAAAGATAAAGAGACAAATAACTAGCTGAAGGAGAAGGTTGATTTTTATCAACCTATGTGAAAAAATGGTTACATCCCCTGATAGAATCCAAGAGATTATTATAGATATAACCCTGATGCATTGTTGACTGTAGAAGATTCAAAGTGCAGGTGAATGTAATAAAAAAGTGGGACAAAGAACTAATTAGAAAAGGTAGAAAGGCCCTAAAAAGTATTATGGAATGCTATAAATGGGTGTCTAGCTAGATGGAAGTTGCTAATGAACAAATAGATAAGTTCCAAGATGATATTGCTTATTGGGATGGATTAGTGCCTAATATTGAGGCTATAACTACTATGGATGATCAATTGGTTAAAGATGAAGGCATTGTGCCTCTAGATTGTAAGGGCAAGAAATACGAGTATGAAAAAGCCATCAAGATGAGAATAAAAACTCTCGGAGGATCCATAAGAAAACTTTAGGGCATGAAGGATAATACAGGAAAATACATGGATGAATTTGATTCCAAAGTTTAAAATTTGCTCCTAATTCACAACACAAATACCCTAGAGCTGTAGATGCTAGCAAGCAGCTGATTGAAATTCTTCAAAAACATGTTGTGGTGAGATGGATCCTTCCTTAGATTTCAATTATGATTCTATTCAGAAATTAATTCATTTAGAAGGAATCATAAATAAATAGGCCAAAATGACAAAGAAGAAGGCCATTATTGTTGAGTTTGATATCATTTTATTTGAGCAAGAAATTGTATCTCTATCATATTGGCCTAGATGAGGATCCCCTTCGGGAGATGTTAAGATGGTTAGATGCATATATTGAAAAACAAGGAAAGAAAAAGGAGAATGATCCAATCAATCTTGATTCTTCTTAATTTCCCCCTTGTATTTCTTCCTCCACTTTTCATTCTTTTATATGTGTTTATTCAAATATGGAGAGGTATCACAGTGATGCATAAAAACAAGAAATACAACATAAGAATATAAACTCCTTGGGATGTACTCATTGTATATACACAAAAGCAAGTGACGATTCTATAGGGCACTCGGCCCTTGTAAAATATAAGAAAAATATACAAAATAACTTGTGATTAATACATAACTTATCAATATTTAAAAATTCCCCTTGGAAAATGGAAAGGGGAGTAAGAAGCTTGTTTTTCTCGAAGTGTAAATTCTTTGTTATCAAGATCACCACAAATGTATTGAATGTCATCTCGCAAACCAATGAGACATGCCCTTATCCATAAGTTATGTTCACCTTGTGCCCCTCCATAATCCGGATAAGCTAACTTTCTTCTCAATTGAGGTGACCCACTCCGGAGGTTTTCTCCACCAAGTAAGATATGTTTTGGTCCCATGTTGAACTACATATTTGTGTATTGAAAATGATTTTGGTAAATCAATAAGTTTGTTGAGAGTTATCGACATTTCTTGAAGGAGAATACTTTGGGAATCTATAGGGGATTATTTGGTTGATGGTCTCACAATAATTTCTTCAAGGGAAGAAATTATTTTCTCCATTTCATCTAGTTGTTGAGTGATTGGAATTGTGTATTTCGAAAGCTCAATTAAAGAATGTGTAGGTTCATCATGACGGAGTTCACACCATATCACTTGTTGTTGTTGCGAGCTCACAAAGACCCCCGGATGCAGATCGGGCTTCTAGGTTGATCACTCAAAGATCCAGTGTGATTGCACAACATGGAAACCTCTCTCCAAGTGTGGGGACTTGTGAAACTGAGAGAGGAATCTCCAGATTAGAGACTGGTTCCTCAAACTCCTCTGATTTAGATCTATATTTTGCAAAACTACAGAGGTTCGAGATCCTAATCCTACTCTAAACTGCAAGGAGACAGAGATAGAAAGTGCAAAAATAAAACTAAACTAAAGGTGGTGATGCACCAAAAGGAGTGGTGAAATTTTTTTTGTCAAGCAAATAGACACAGACCAAAGTTTACAACATAAAACATACACAGATCGATCAGATATAATTCAGATTTGAAATGAAGCAAATAATACACGCAGAGGAGTGAAACCCATTCACGTAACTTGTATTATCTTTTCGAGTGTCAAAAACACGCATTACACCCTCAGAGAGGTAAAAGAAAACTGTTACAATCTTTGGAGAGGGTCGATCCTTGCTTGAGTCACTTACTTTGGAGCTGAAAGAAGAAGTTGCTATGTCAAAATTGTTCCCCCTTTGGAAATGAGCCAAATCTGGCTTTTACAGTGCAAGGGTCGAGCCCAGGGGACAGGAAACGTACAAAAACATGAGAGCCCATCCCTCCTTGAATGCAGGTGCATTAAAATGGCATGGGGAACCTTACAAACCCATACCCTATCATTTTGACGAAATACAGGAGAAGGCGACCCATTCTGCATTAAATCTGGTCGCTGGAATGTCACTTCTGGTCATGAACACGCGTCAGGGCCATTTCTCAATTTTCTCCCTCCAGACTACACCAAAACTCGAGATTAACCCTAGAATCATGTAGAGAATTTCACAAGCTTTCCGTTGATATAAAGAACGTGCCAATCCGAGCTTTGGATCAAAAGATATGGAGATCTGAAGATCTAGGGCACAAAACAGGCGAAAATGGATTTTTAAATTTCTTCCCGCGCTCTGCCACCTGGATGACACGTGGCACATGCTGATTGGATATGTTATTCTCTCATCTGACCTGTCCCATGGGTTTTCCTTGAAAACTTTGACTTTTTGATGATTCGGAACATTTTTACTTTTCCTCCGTGCCCCCGCCACTTGGGACACGTGGCATGCATTGATTGGTCGACACGGGCGCGGAGTAGACTTTCGCTTTTAGCTCTTTGGCTGAACTTGGCCAAATTTCCCAAATCTTTCCCTGGCTCCGCACTTCTCTACTCCATTGGACACGTGTCCTGTACTAATTGGCTCGGGCCAGCACTTCAAACCTTGCCCCTTTGACTTTTTGGACCTTTTTCCTTGGCGACACGTGTCATGCTGTGATTCGTCCACGGGCCTGCCGGATTTTCACGTCCACCGCATCTTTTTGTCCCGGATGTCCCAAAGTGCGAAAGTTTCCGCCCGGCCGAACCGGCCGGTTCGGGTCCTTCGCGTACTCTTGTCCCGCTTGCTCCCGATTAAGGACTTGGACAAATTTTCTTTCTTTCGGCCGATTCGGGCATTTCGCGTCCATTTGTCCCAGATGTCCCTTTGTTGTTTGGGCCGCCTGTAGGCTTTTCGGCCGATCCGCGCCTTTTCGTCCCAAATGTCCCGACTGTCCCGGGGACTAGGACTTAGCCGATTTTCACAATTTTTTCTGGCCCAAGCTTATTTTCTGCAACTTTCTTGCATTTTCTCAGAGCTTGTTCTTTTCAACCTGGACAGGAGAGTTAGAAAAATTTCTGAAGGGACCCTAGAAACATGATTTTTTCCCTGGATCAATCAATTTGCCTGGGACTTGAGAATTCTGATGTATGTTATCAATTCAACCCTGGGGGGGTGAAATTGGATAACAATCACTTTAGAAGTGAAAATGGATTTAGACATAATCAAGGTGTGTCTTGGACGACAAGATGACGTTGGATCCAAAATTGCTTCAATTTTCCTAGTTAGACATGATCTTTTAGGTGAAATAAATGGTAGAAAATGACTTAAAAAGTAGAGAAAAATGGATTTATGTTAATTAGCTTCCTCATTAAAGATATTCACACCATGTTAGGGGTAAAATTTTCAGATGATGGTTTAGGTTGATTAGGAATATCAAGTAGCATCTTAATAAAAGCTTCATTTGGGCATGAGATATGGAAAATTATTTGCAAAGCTTTAGAGGACAACTCGGATAATTTATTTCCCAATCTTGATGTTGCCATCTTTTACACAGAATCTATAAAAATAATTCATAGGTTTTATACTTACAAAGCCGATTAGAAGTTTGTAATTCATGAATGAGAAAGTAAATTTAAATAGGAAAAAAATCTTGAAGTGGCATGTGTGAGACATTGTATCATATTCAATCTGCAAGTTTTATCCAAAAGTTTAACACAGACTCGAGTAGGGGAAGAATATAGTTATTCATGTAGAAGATATTTTATCCATGGGATGTCATATCGTAGAAGATTTCCATAATGTTTTTGTTTATTGAGTATGCCTCAAAAGGTAAAAAACAAATCAAATGATTACGAAAAATAATAGATTCCTTGAGTACGTGCAAAAGGGATGATTACATAAATAGTGGGCCTTTTCATGACTTGCACACATGAGATAATGACATGATAGAAATGAAAAAGTAGTTTGTTTGCACCAAGGAATATTCTTGTTCTCCATGGGCACAATCATTTGATATATTTGTTCCATCATGGCGTATCAAGGTGGAATCCTTTCAATTAGTGATGCATCTTCATCCTTTTGGCGGGCTCAAGATCCTTTGCCTCACTTTTCTGGTTTCCACTAAGGTCACACCTAAATATAGCTTTCTTTTTATCATTTGTTCACTTTGTTTTTTTTCCAAAATTTGTGTGCAACCCTCTACCTAAATTCGACACGTAATTTTTTTTTCCAAATTTCTTGTGTGCAACTCTTCCAAGAATGAAGCTTTGGTTCCTAATGTGGGAATTAAGTGATGAAAAAATAGAATAACTATGGTTACACATATTTTTATTCAGTTATAATTATTTTAACACAATGATTGACATCTATTCTTATTTATATCATCCTCATAAGACATTGCTTAGCACATACTTGTTTTACACACACAACCAACAATTAGTAATACATATAAAGTCCCGATGTTTGTTTATAATGAGTCTATAATGACATTTGTGGCATGTTGTATCATATGCCACAATAGATACATTAGGCATAGATTCATGCATTATTTTTATACTACTTTAACTATCACTATTACAATCTTGCTTGCGATTTTCTTGAATTATTGGATATACGATGATATGCCTCACAATGCGATGACATCTATAAATTTTTCTAAAATACTTATATTTGATGCACATTACTTATTTTACAATGTTTATTTGATATACATTATATGGTTCACATCCTTGATTTTATGGCATTGTATCTTATATAGCTAATAATTTCTCGTTTGAGCTAAGTGATTATTTGGAGCATCCCTCATCTCAAAAGGAGGTCATATTGTGGGATTTTTCTAAATTGTTTTTGTATATTATAACTATAGTGATCTAGTTGACATGGTGTGATGAAATTAACACAACCATTTCTATTATGTTACAATATTTTTATACATATTGCATCATTACATATATATGAACACATAAAAATTGGCTTCTAGTAGGCTTAAGTGTCATGAAATGCAAATGGCTTATAGCAAGATCAAGTGCTATAAATGATTACCTAGTTGGCCTTAATGTTATATATGGATTCTAGAAGGCTCAAAGAGCTACAATTTTCTACTAATATGCTTGAATTGTAAATTTCTCATATACAACATTCACACCCATACAATGAAAACCGGGGTATGTAATTGTTCCATGCTTTTAAATTTTAGTTATTTATTATTTTCTAATTTAATAAGAATCATTATTGAGCATTAATACACAATTGTGGTATGTGATTTACATGTTTCACATGTATGGCATAAAGAGAGCACACTTTCCCATCCTTGCACTCATTATACCCATCGGGAGGTTTGCATTTACATTTTATTTTAATCCAGAAATTTCATTACTAGATTAAAATGGGGATAATTATAGTACTTGAAAATTTGACATAAGGCACATGACAATAATAATTTGGCACTTTTTCTATGTAATACCATTTACACACTATTTGAATCAATCCAAAGGCATTTGACTCAATTTAAGTACTCCAAGTCCACTAGTGCACCACTTGTCCTTCAACTTAGCACATTTGGAACCAATACAACCTATAAAAAATACATCTACAAAATCTTAGCTATTCACCTCATGTATCTTATTAAGTCCTGGATAAAATATCCAAAGGAAAAAATTGGTTGACATTTATATTCAATGTTGATGATTGTGTCTATATTGTACTTGCAATGATCAAATTTTTAAATGAATAATTTGCACTAGTTGGATTAGGGTAAATTGATTGGGAATCATTCTCACAATTCACATATATAAGCATATACACCTTAACCTATGATGGGCATCTAGGAATCTTGCACGCAAGAACACTTAGGAAATTTTGGTTGTTATTAATAAAGTATCAAATCCTTATAGAACTATAACTTGAGTTTGAATGCATCCTAATTTACTACTCTAGATCCCTCTCATGTCCCATAACCAAAGGTAAAGATCATTTCAAGTCTGAAGACATTATTAAGGTCTTAAAAAAACTATTTTTATGCACCTTTACACATATTCATTGATAGGGAGAGCTGTCTAATGCTAAGGACCTTTTGAGATCATACTATGTAGGAAACACTTAATAATTGGAGATTTTTGAGGCCAGTCTAGATAATCAAACTAACCCATTTTTATAGGTCATCGGTTTAATAAAAAATTAATTAAATCTAATTACAAAGTAAGCGATATGGTAAAATATAGTAAAAATATAAATGTTAAGCACTCAAGAAATGTAAAACTATAAGTAAACGGGAGAAATAAATGACTTAGTTAGTTCATGTACAATTTGGAATTGATATGGGTAGTGTAAAGTGGAGGACATGATGCAAACAACCTCGTAACTACTTCTGTAAATTTTAGAACCTAAGAATAATGTTGGACAGACGTGCCTAGTACATGATAGCGGCTCATGGGTGCTAGTGACTATGCAAAGGATCAGAATCTACTTTCTCTTGTGTTGCTAGGGTTTCACTACTAATTCCTGTCAGTCACCTAATATTCACTCTTTGATCATCGAGGGTACTTGTAACCTACAAAAAAACCTAGATACTTACACAAGCTCACAAACACATCAAATTAGAATGAAATATGTAATATTGGAAGTCAAACTGACCCCAATGATCACCGATGAGTGAAATTATAACCGAGTGTTGCACTACATTCCAGACTCCATGTAGTTATTTGTGCGTGTGTGAAATAGTGTCCTTAGGTTTTCCGTGTGGTAATGACACCAAGATAATAGGTTTTATCTAGATAAGATACAAATGTTTGATATGTAATTTTAGCACTTCCTCCTTTAATGAAGTGCATGCAACCCAAAAATGCAATCCCTTTGATGATAGTGATAGTATGTAGATGTGATTGCCCCTTAGAATTTCCAACAAGAATAATAGTGTGTATGTTGTGTATATATATGAATCTCTTGTTTGAATTTTGAAACTAGTGACACAAAAGGCCAACTATGAGCTTGGGATAAGGATAAGAAAACTAAAAAGGCTGACCATAAATGTCAAAATTATTAAAAATAATAAACAAGACATGAGCGCCCATAATGGAAATAGGCATTGGTGTCCTGGAATAAATGATGAAGTATGTGAAAATACAAATAGACAAGGATCCCTATGACTTGACTAGAATTGGGTACAAAAATAACCGATGTGAGAGAGAAAGACTATAGAAAAAATCAAATAAATTACATGGACAAAGTGTTATGTCACTAGTGAATAATTTTCTTACTTAATATCCATGCATATAATGTTAGGAAATAAGGGATAAAATATGCGGAATAATCCCTCACGAGAATCGCAGCAAGAGAAACCAATATGCGAGAAATTATTACGAGATCTCAAATAAAATTACAGAATAAAATAACACAACACAAAGAGACAGTATTTAACGTGGTTCACCCAATTTGGGCTACGTCCACCAAGAATCACTTGCTCAGATTTTATTACAAGCCACCACTCTCTCAATACAATACCCAGATCCATTTGGAGCTATGCTCAACAAACTCTACAGAATTCACAGCCGAATTCAAAACACATCTGCAATACATTTGCTTGTCCATCTATCATATGCATAAGACCATATAAATAGACAACTGCTTAAGCAGTTTTATAAAACCGTGGGTATCAAAACCATGGGCAAAACCCGTCCCATAAACCTATGGGTCAAAAAACTCGCCCATATGAGAAAAGCATGTTTCCGATATGTCGGGTGCATTTTTCGAGGCCAAAAAAATTTTATGCCTAATTTTTTTTTTTTTGGTCTTTGCGCCCCCAAACCTCTCTGCTACGGGGGCAGCCCTAAACCCCGGCGAGGATACATGAAAAGTGTATAGTACTCTTAGTGTACAGTCTTCAACACTTTCACACATGAAAAATAGGCTCCACAACCTAACAATCTCCCACTTGGAGACTAGTTTTCCTCTGAGCAAGCTTCTCAACCCTTCACTAGTTTCTGTGAAGACCAACCAAAGCTGAACACAACTTCAATTTTTCCCTTGTGACCACCTTGGTCATCATGTCTACAGGATTCTGACTGGTATGAATCTTCTCCAACTTCAACTTCTCTTCCTCCAAAGTTGTCCTGATGAAATGGTACCTTAAGCTGTATATGCTTTGTCCTAGAGTGGAAAGCAGAGTTCTTAGCTAGGTGTATAACACTCTGAATATCACTATGCAGCTTACATTCCTCCTGCTTATGCCCCAACTCCTCAAGCAATTTTTGTAACCAAATCATCTCTTTGCTTGCCTCTGTGGCAGCAACATACTCAGCCTCTGTGGTTGACAAAGCCACCAGCACGTAGTCGTGAAATCCAGCTCACTGTTGTCCCACCTACAGTGTAAATATAACCTGTCATGCTCCTCCTGCTGTCTACATCTCCAGCCATATCTGAATCTACATAACCACATAAAGTGGTGTTTGATCCACTGTAGCACAAAACTGTCCCCATGGTCCCTCTCAAATACCGAAGGATCCACTTTACTGCTTGCCAATGCTCTTTACCTGGATCACTCATAAATCTACTAATGGCTCCCCTTTGCATGGGCAATATCGGGCCTAGTGCATACCATGGCATACATAAAGCGCCAACCGCGATGAGTAAGGTACCTTGGACATTTGGTTTCTCTCCTGCTCTGTCTTGGGACACTGCTCCTTTGATAACTTGAAATGGCCTACCAAATGAGTCCCAACCGGTTTAGCATCCTGCATATTAAACCTCTCCAAGACCTTCTTAATGTAATCTTCCTGAGATAAAGTCAGCTTCCGTTCCTTCCTATCCCGAGATATCCTCATACCAAGGATTTGTTTGGCTGCACCCAAATCCTTCATAGCAAATGATTCACTTAGCTGCTTCTTGAGTACTTTTATTTCCTGCATGTTTTTACCTGCAACCAGCATGTCATCAACATACAAACACAAGATAATATAACTTCCATCCTCAAATTTCTTTATATACACACAATGGTCAGAATGACATCTGATATAACCTTGCTTCATCATGAAGCTATCAAATTTCTTATACCATTGACGTGGAGCTTGTTTGAGCCATACAAGCTCTTCTTCGATTTGCACACCATCTCCTCTTTACCTTTGACTTCATATCCTTCTCAAGCTTTGCATATATAGCTCCTCCTCCAAATCACCATGGAGAAATGCGGTCTTTACATCTAACTATTCTAAATGCAAGTCTTCGCTACTAGTATTCCAAGAATAGTTCTAATAGAAGTCATTTTTACTACAGGAGAAAAAATCTCATCAAAATCTATACCTTTTTTTTGTGCAAACCCCTTGACCACCAACCGGGCCTTGTATCTTTTCTTGCCTCCTTCTTCCTCTTTGACTCTAAACACCCACTTATTCTGTAATGCTATTTTTCCTTCGGGTAGCTTTACCAAATCCCATGTCTGGTTCTCCATGAGAGCCTGATGCTCCTCATCCATGGCTTGCTCCCACTTCTTCCTGGCATCTACTGCATTGCTTCATCAAAGCTCTCTGGTTCTCCACTATCAGTGAGTAATAAATAATAAAGAGAAGGAGAAAAACATTCAAGTTCTCTTCTTACCCTAGAAGACCTCCTCAATATAGGAGTTTGGAGTTCTGAACTAATTCATGTGTCACTTTCCCATCCTGGAAGATCCTCTACCGCTGCATATTCTTTCTTGGATTCTTCCTTGTTTTCCTGCAACTGTTGCTTATACATGACTTTCTCATTAAAGACCACATCCCTAGATCGAATGATTTTCTTGTCCTTAATACTCCAACATTTATATCCAAAGTCATCACCACCATAACCAATGAAAGTACATTTTTCTGATTTAGCCTCTAGCTTAGTCCTATCATCCTTGTCTATGTGAACAAACACCTCACATCCAAAGAATCTAAGAAATGAATAATCAAATTTCTTACCATACCAAGCCTCCTTAGGTATGCCTCCATCCAAGGCACTTGAGGGTCCTCTGTTTATCAAGTACACAGTTGTGCTCACCGCTTCTACCCAAAAAGAAAGAGGCAGTCCTGCATGTAACCTCATGCTCCTAGCACATTCCATTATTGTTCTGTTCATCCTTTTTGATACCCCATTCTGCTGCGGAGTTCCTGGAACCGTATTTTCCTGCGGATTCCATTCTTAGAACAAGTAATCATCAAATTCATTGCTGCAATACTCCCCTCCATTATCTGACCTGAGACATTTTAGCTTAAGACTTGTTTCATTCTCTACCAAGGCTTTCCATTTAACAAAAGTGTCAAATACATCAGATTTGTTTCTAATACAATAAACCCAAACTTTCCTTGTTGCATCAATAAAAGTAACATAATAACTTGAACCCCAAGAGATGATGATACAGTGCCCCCACACATCGAATGCACCAGCTCTAACTTACTCTATTTCTTTGTAGGTCCAACCTTGAGAAACCTTACAAGCTTCTGTTTCCCATATATGTCAGTTCTCACAAATCAAAACTTTGTTTCTTTATATCCAGGCAAATTCTTCTTTATGATGTTCATGCCCTTATGGCTCATATGACCGAGCCTATAGTGCCATAATGTTGTATCTGCATCTGAAGCCATAAGATTACAATCATTAGTACTATCAGTGGTTAAATACAAGGTTCCAACCTTCTTACCTCTTGCCACCACAAGAGCACCCTTGGTAACCTTCCAAGAGTCTGTTGTAAATATCACAGTACAACCATCACTTCCCAACTGCCCTGCCGATATCAAATTTCGTCTTAATGTAGGCACATGTCTGACATCCTTCAATAGCCAAGTATTCCCATTCTGCATCTTAACCTGAACAGAACCTTTTCCAACTATGCTGCAAGGCTCATCATCACCAAGAAAAACATGCCTAAAATCTCCTTGAACATAATCAACAAAATAATGCCTATGTGGAGAAGCATGGAAAGAAGTCCTGAATCTAAAACCCAAGATTGATAATATTGTGCAAAGAAAGAATCAAAGCATCGACATACATTACCCGTTGCCACATTTGCCTCCTTATTTTCTTCTTGTTGTTTCTTCTTATCCCAAAGCTCCAAAGCAGTCCTTCTTTGCATGCCCGGGCTTTCCACAATTCCAAAGATACAATCTCGTTCTTGGATTTTGACCTTGCACGATCTTTTGATTTTCCACGGTTTCCTCTATTCTTGTCTCCCTCTAGTTTCCATTGTCAAAGCATTCCTGAAGTAGAAGATTCCCTGAGATTTTTCTTCGCATTTCCTCGCTTAGAATCACCCCTACAACATCCTCAAACTTTAACTTGAGTTAGCTGGAACCGAGTTACTTACCGCCATTACCAGGTTATTCCAACTCTCGGGTAAAGAGCACAGAATTAATAAAGCCCTAACTTCTTCATCAAATTCTATTATGCAGAAAGCTAGCATATTCACTACCGTATTGAAATCATTTAAATGATCTGCTCTTGAACTATTCTCGAGACATCTTCATATTAAACAACTATTTCATTAAAAATATCTATTAGAGGTAGAGGGTTTTTCATACAACTTCCTAATGCATCCATTAGATCTTTTGTAGTCTTTTCCTTTGAAACATTAAATAATACCGAAGATGCAAGACTCAGTCGGATCGTTCCAAGTGCCTTCGATCCAACAAATCCCATTCCAGCATCTGTCATACTCGAGGGTTTGTTCACCTTCTCAGAAAATGGAGTATAAAGATCCTTTTGATAAAGGTAATCTTCCATCTGCATCTTCCAAAGACTGAAATTCTACCCATTGAATTTATCAACCCTAGATCTTCCTTCATTTGCCATAGCTCCCACTCAAGCTAAAAACTTTCCCTACGATTCAACACTTCAGCAAACCAAACCAGGCTCTGATACCAATTGTTAGGAAATAAGGGATAAAATATGCGGAATAATCCCTCACAGAATCACAACAAAGAGAAACTAATATGCAGAAATTATTACAGATCTCAAATAAAATTGCAGAATAAAATAACACAACACAAAGAGACAATATTTAACGTGGTTCACCCAATTTGGGCTACGTCCACCAAGAATCACTTGCTCAGATTTTATTACAAGCCACCGCTCTCTCAATACAATACCCAGATCTGTTTGGAGCTATGCTCAACAAACTCTACAGAATTCACAGCCGAATTCAAAACACATCTGCAATACATTTGCTTGTCCATCTATCATATGCATAAGACCATATAAATAGACAACTGCTTAAGCGATTTTACGAAACCGTAGTATCAAAACCATGGGTAAAACCCATTCCATAAACCTATGGGTCAAAAAACTCGCCCATATGAGAAAAGCATGTTTCCCGATATGTCGGGTGCATTTTTCGAGGCCAAAAAATTTTACGCCTAATTTTTTTTTTTTTTTTTGAAGTGCGCCCCGAACCCCGTGAGGATACATGAAAAGTGTATAGTACTCTTAGTGTACAATTTTCAACACTTTCACACATGAAAAATAGGCTCCCAACCTAACATATAACAACATACTTGATGGCATAGTAAAATAATAGTATCTGCATGATTTTGTGTCCGCATTTACCCCCTTATGTTGTTTGAATGAAATTCAAGTAGTGTAAATGAAGTAAGGAACATACCTATATAGAGTTCGGAGAATCCATGTTATAAAGTGCATGTAGAATGTAGAAACTTGTAGCATGGCAAAGTGTAGATTAGCGCTTTGACCCATGTGGCATAATTGGAGATAGAAAACCATCGTAAGGATCACTTGGAGAAATAGTTGAAATGATTTGAAGATTGAAGAGGTAGGGAGTGATCAATTCCTAACCTAATTTTGTTTGTAAATGGGAGGATTTGGGTGTCCTACCACCAGAGGAAGAGTGTTGGGGAGAGAGGTATAGTTTTAATCTCCATCCATGGTCTGCATCCTTAAAAGGTCCAACCGTTACTGAGATGGATAGAGACCAAATGTAGTTCTAATTTTGTTACGATTTAGTTTCTATTGAAGAAACCAAATAGGAGCAATATAGAAAAGGAAATGATGTGTCATTTCCCCTACTCCTACTGATAATGGGTGTTCCAATTTAAATAGTATTGGATGGCTTCCAAGTTAGGTCATATGTAAGTAATAGCAATGTAATGTTGCTCCTAAGTTAGATCATATGGGAGATATAGTAAATGTGCTTGTTGTACTGATTGATCATTTTGATTTGAGTGATAAAAGATTTCTTGTAATAAGATGTAGTTATTAAATTACTCGTGGAGAGGTTTTTTCTTTTCCCTAGATTAGGTCATTTGGGGAAATAGATTTGGAATAGTAAAAAGTATTTGAATGTCATATAGAATGATTTTTCCTTTGTTTGAATGAGATCATATAAAAGTGTGATAGTAATGTGTTAGGAATGTCGATTGATTGCGTTGTATCCTGAAAGGGATTATAAGATGATCCTAATTGTATGCCCCTTTCGGTGAAAGGGTGAAGGGTAGAGGGATGAGTACCAAGCTAAAAGAAATATGTATAAGATGATGTAATAGTAAAATAAGAAATAGTATGGGGTAGTATCGTCAAAGTATGTGTAGATATTAATTAGTAATGTAGTCATAAAATCACGCACTTACTACTATTATTATACGCCAAGTATGGTGTTTTATATATGGATCTTGCATAAGAAAATTATTCACTGATGACCCATTCCATAGTGTAATTTTTTTCTTGTTGGTCTTTATTGTTGTCTATCTCGGGGATTCCTATCTATCAGTCCTCACTCAATTTTCGTCACTAGTCTTCGATAGTCTTCGACTAGGGAACCTAGAGAGGATTAGGCACCGGGGCATCCTACTCCTTCATTCTAGGTGCCCTGGTCCCCGTAACACTTGATTTTATTTTTGACGTTTGAGGTCAGTCTTTTCAAATTTTCCTCTCATATCTTGAGGTACTAGTTGGCATGTCGGGTCATTAATGTCGAAATTTGAACAAGAGATCCCTATATAAACACAACATACATACTACCTTATGGGAAAACTATTTCTATCAAGGGCTATCTATCTACATAGAGCAAGGGACTACATTTTGGCACTACTATGCATCAAAAACCTCATAAGAAGGGGAGTTCATTCTATTCCATCCACAATTTTGCATTTTATCTAGCTACTGCCCGATATCTCTACGTCATTGGTGTTAGGGAAACCTAGGCACATTATTACACACTCAAACACACACAACTATATTGGGTCTAAGATGTAGTGTAGCGCTTAGTTGTAAAACCACCATTGTGGCCACTAAGGTCGGATCTGAACCCTTCATATGCATCTTTATTTTTTTAGGGTTTTATGCTTTGTGTGGGGTTTTACATGTGATTCTTCATTATAGGTTTATGACGATATCAACGAACCAAGTGTGAAATTTACGTGACTAAAGGCGAAAATCTTGTGAAGACTAAAGCGACCATACCGGATCAGATTCTAAGTTATTTCGTAGACCAGGGGCCCCAAATTTCAGACTAGGGCACCCTAGGTGCTCTCATCCTTCCCCCGGGGCCCCAATCTGGCTAGATCTACCTCCACTGCAATTGTTTGAGGCTCGTTGTGACACTCTATTCTGCCATTCCATCAATCTGTTTAGTCTCAAATCATTGTGAGGTAAGTCCAATACAGGTAAGTATCTTTCCCCTTTCATTTCATTTCATTTAAAATATCAAATAAATTACTTAGCATCTATATTTCATTATATGTCATTTATCATAGTTGTACATTTCTAATTTTGATAAAATATATTAGATTTTATTAAATCAAGTATATGTGATAGATTTGTATATGAAATGGTGAAATTTATATGTGACATGCTACTAGAGGAAATTATGATCCGTATGGCACAAACGGTGAGAAAAACGAAGTTACGAGGCTCAAGATATGAGTGAAACTATGCAACATGTATTAGTTGTAAAAGTGGTTACAAATAATGACTATAGTATATGGTAAATAAGAATTACTATATATAGTAATATGGAAAAGTGAATAGTAATTTCATTTGTGCCAAGATTGAGTAGAATTTGGAGCTCGAGATGTGAGGATGTCACATGTTAGAGCAACGAGTTTGACTAGATTTGAGAGGGGGTAGCAGTGGCCGTGGCTTTGCGAGACAACCGATGAGTGGTATGTATGATGAACTTTGGAAAATGTTGTCCAAAGTATGCTTGTTATTATCAATTTAATGAAAATTTATGTTTGTGTATTTTTGGGAATTTCTAACGAGTAATGAAGCGATCAAGGTGTTTATTTCCCTAAGGACACTAGCACCCACTTTTGGCTGGTGACCTTTTAAGGCATCGGTGACATGCTCATGGGCAATGGTATCCCAGAGCAGGGTTTTGCAATTTGTATTATGAAGTAATTGTAGTATGATTAGTTTAATGTTATAATAAGTGATTTTTGCAGTATGTATGGTGTATTAATGTAAGAATTTTGTTGCTTTTTGTGTTGTGCGAGGGATATACACTCGAGAGAGAGTATCGTGTGGGCCGCCATTTGAGTACATTGATTACTTTGGGGTTTCAGATGTTGATTGGGATATATTGAAGCTGTGCTCATTTGTCGAAACATTGCTAGATTGGGGGAGGTACCCCATAATAGACCTATATTGACCTCTTTATGTGATAAATGATGCACTAATACTTGTACATTTTGGTTGCCTATTTGCGAGATGATAGTGACACTAAAGGATGTATATCAAATATTACAGTTTCCTATTGCAGGTGAGAGAGCATAGATCATGACTATAGTGGATGCTGTAGTTAGATGAAAGAAGCAAGGCGGTATTTTATAAGGACATGAGTAAAAGAAGAGACTCATATTGGTTTAGATGCAATATTGAGATCTAGTGTTCCATAGTTACGAAAGTTTATTGCAGTGATTATAGCTTCATTAGTTATAGTGGAGGGTGGAGGAGTTGTTATATTATATAAGATGCATGATATTTGTCCCAGGATAGAGGAACATGGGACTAGGTATGCATGGGCAAGGTGTGTATTGGCCCATCTATACATGGATTTGTATAGATTTACATAAGAGGATCATGGTGGTGGGATAGGAGCCACTACTTTATTACATATGTGGGCATATGAGCATATTGCTATATTGAGGCCACTCAGTGGGCCATGGGCCGAGTGGGCTAGACCTGAGATATTTGTAGCGAGGTGGGTGGGTACCCATAGCAAGAGGATGGATATGACCACCTATAGGTTGATGATAGATCAAATGGGTCCTAGGGCCATTATATGGAGGCCATATAGAGATTATGGAGGTTGGTTGGAGGATGGTGAGGAAGCTGCGGTGAATTTAGTGCACCATGTGTTTAGAGGATTACTTCTGGGGGTAACAGAGTTATTTTAGGGTGAGCAAGTATTGATACAATTTGGTATGTCCTAGGATGTTCCCCCTAGAGCAATATATATGGTTTCGATCTACCTGGGGTGGTGAGATGAGTAGGGCGAGGCCAATCCCAACAAGAGCACAACTAGTGCATCCTGGTCTAGATGAGGTAGATGTACCAATAGATCCTATACGGGTTGATGATGTGGGGTGCACCCATGGAGTGGTGGGTGATACACTCGATGGGTGTTTCTATTTACTATAGTGGTGGATACAATTGTTGGACTAGTAGTTGGAGTAGAGGGACATGCACCGCCCCGAGGTAGACAATGTAGAAAGCGGTGAGAGAGGAGCATAAGTGATTTAACAAATATCAAAATTTGTAAAAACATAATTATAGTGTCACAACACAATAATAAGTAATGAAATATATATCTAACCTAAGAAATAAGCTAGATAAAAATGAAACCCTAGGTGTAAGAGAGAGAATATGAGACTTAGCTGATTTTGAAATAAATCCTAAAGTATGTTGGATTGGAGAACTATTGAATAAGAGGAAGAATATGTCCCAACCATACTCGAGAAAATTATAGAGTTGTCGGAATAATCCAAACTGGGGCGCCTGGACTGGGTCAGTGGCACCTAGGTGTTAAAGAATGCTCAAGGTACCTATGACTACAAAAATGGTCAGAATCTAAATTTTCTTATGTCATAAGATGTTCAATGTCCTTTGATGTTGATCATCTTTGTATGTCACACTAGGTCCGCAAAATTCTCATGTAACTTGCAAAATAAATGATCTCCTACAAAACCCCAAAACACATCAAATCCTAGAAAGAAAAATATGCAAATGGGGAGTCGGACTAACCCCGATGGTCACTCGACGGAGTGAACTTACGATCAAGCGTTGCACTACATATTAGACTCCATGTAGTTTTGTGTGTGTATAGAATCGTTCCCTAGGAATCTCCTATGCAAGATGTACCGAATAACAAGCAATAACTAGATGTGTGAATGTCAAAATGAACTTCACCTCCTATGAATTATATGCAGAAAATGCAGTCCCTTGTACCTTGAATGATAACTAGATGGATGATTTAATGCTCTTATAATTCCTTTGGATGCAACATTAGGTGATAGTAATAGATGCTTAGAGCTTGGTCCCTTATTATGATCACATAGCTTTGTATTTATATGATTCCCTTGTTTAAATTTCGTAATTAACATCTAAAAGGTTCACCACTAAGAAAATAAGATGCCCAAAAGATAAAAGATACCCAAAATGGGTGAGAAATATAAAAAGAGGTCGGGGGCACCTAGAGGGGATGAGGGCGCCTGGGCACCGGCATCTTGGCTAGGTGCTAGTGTCCAAAGTCAATAAAGATAAACAAGTAAAACATCGACTGGGTTGTGGGTGTGCAAGACCAAAAAGGAAACCAGAAAGACAAAAAGAGGCCAAAGATAGATGTCAATTACTAGTTTTATCGCTTAGGAATCATATGAATAGTGGTATGTGATTAGGACCTAGAAATGTACCCAAGTGCATGATTTTGTGTCTACATTTTCCCCCACTTTATGTTGTTGAGTGAATACTCGATAACATAAAGTAGATAAGATATGCATACCTGATAACCATGTAGATCGATGGTGAAAGTGTGTCGAGAGAGACAAGAAAAAGTATGAAATGATAAATTTAAGCATGGAAGTTAAAGAAGAGGAAGTGAACTTAGGGGTGAAGCATATGTGTTGTGTCACGTTATACGTATTTTTGTTTTCATTTTACGTGTGGCTACTTTAAGTTGTATATTAAATTTAGACCTATAAAAGAAAAGCAAACGAGTAGTCAAAGTCATGTATATGTGAAAAATCCAATCCAAGTATGTAAATTTTTTAAAAGCATGTAAAAGTATGTAAAAATGTAAAAAAGTAGTAAAAGGAACATGTGCACTGATCCGTGACGAGTGAAAAAGATAGAAAGTGTCTTGAACTATGTTGTAGAAGAGTGATTTTTTTGGGAGATATCACACCAAGAGTGAGTTTTTGGGTGATCTCACACCATGGCAATAGAAGAAGTGTTGGGGAGAAAGGTCTAGTGTTATTCTCCATCCCTGAATTTTCCCAAAATTATACACCAATGTAGATGGTGTGATCCTACTTTATTTTAGTTTAATCAAGTTTGATCCAAAAAAGAGAAGAAAATGGAGATAGAATGCATTCTGATTGCTAGAGGATTGTTCCTATCTGTGTAAAAACCACTCTATAAACCTGTTGTGAACCATGTTGATCGAGAAAAAAATGTAATTGTCCCTTGGTCATAGGCACCCAGGAAGGGTCAGGAGCACCCAAGCGCTCATGTCTCGTATATCAGGTGCTATAATTTGTGTTGTGTTGTGGACCCAAGTCAGGATCTAGGTCGTGTGACTTAGTAATAATCTTCCTATATTGCATGTCTAAAGTCTAAACTGTGACTGTGTATTGTTGAATGGGGTGACTAATTCACATAATGTATTCCCCCTCATTTGGGGTGTATGCGACATCTCCAGGAGGATGCGGTCCAAAGGAGAGGACCGAAAATTGCATTGAAACGATACCCCAGGGGAGGGAATGTGTTTAGTAAAAACCAAGGCACACACAAACAAAAGTGGCTTAGGACATGTGTTAGTGAAAACAAGACAAATACGCATATAGAAGACAATGTGTAATCTAGCAAGCAAGAAGACAATGTAGACCATGAAAAGTGGGTTTCAAACATGGGACATCACTCATAATTTCGCAAGACAATCGGCAGGCCGAATGGCCAAAAACATACAAGCAATAAACAAGTAAGACATAGGAAAAACCCACAAACAATGGAAGACAATAGAAAACAATGGCAAACAAAAGTAACAAACAACTATGGTGGAAAATAGTTCCTACAAAGAAAATGCTACACATGAAGCACCCGTTAGCATGTTAGAAAGATAGAAATTATGTCAAAGACGTGTATATATTGATAGAGTAGTGTGTTAGGAAAAATAGGAAGTAGTATAAAATAAATGAAACAATAACACCGTAGTGTGTAATAAATTAGATTCCCCAAGAGCCTCGGTGGGACTAGTAAGAGGTACAAGGTGCAAACATCCAAACATCCATGCTACATGTGTAAATATATGTATAAAGTCTTCCTTCACAACTAGAGAGAAAGTGGACACGTATGTGTATATGATAAAGATAATGACATACTAGAGATATCCAGCTATCATATCATAATAAGCAAAGTGTAACATGTGATTCTAAGCAAATAAGAGTCAATATAACCAAGATATGCAACATGTTGTGAATCAGTGAGATGGAATGGAATGCAAGATGAATGTGATAGGATTAGCATGACCCCCAAGTGGATGTGTGTGAGTATTTATGAGATGAGGTTAATTTATAAATTCCCCCTCAGTAGTCAAGAATGAACCATAAAACAAGAATGCACCGTCGGGAAATGGTTAGAAGTGTGCGCTAGATAGATATGATCAATGAAGCATAGAGCGTAGAGAGTGAGTAAGTGTGTGAGGTTCATTTTAGATTTAAACCCTCAAAATCGAGTATGAAAATTAGAACTAGAGTGCATCATAGGGTAGTGTGATGTGTGAGAGTGTGATGCCGAGAGAGATGTGTTGTTGTGAATGTGCTTTGAGTGTAGAAATGTGTAGTGTGTATGACATGAGGTTAATAGATGTAGTATTCCCTCAATAGTCAAGTGTGAACCATAGCACAAGAGTGTGTCATAGGGAAATGATGATACAAGTGTATCAATATGTGTAAGATGCGTGTGAAATACTAGATGCAAAGTGTAGAGTGGAAAAGTAGAAATGTGAGACACCTGATAATGATATAAGGGGGAAAGTAAACATGATGGCCCCAAGTGTATGATGTGAAGAAAAGAATCAAGTAACATCATCTAAGAAGATCATCATTGTCATGGTCAAAGCTAAATAGAGATGCGTTAGAGACCTGGTAAGCAATAGTATGTGGTTTATCATATAAAGAGCCATTCATTGTGGCGTAAGTTTTACATGCCCATTGCATATTCTTCATTAATGAAATGTGGTTGTGGACAACCATGTGCATACCAACAAGTAAGATTTGTGCATAACCGAGAAATGAATAATTGCAAATAGAAACATAATTGAAAGGCATAGGAAATGTGATGTCAATATGATTAGGGTCCAAAGTTCCCCCAATGTAGTCAAGCCAAGATTACCCAAGTGTGAGTGGAGAAGTGCGAGAAGTGTGTGCAACAAATAATGATAGATGGAAAACACAAAGACCATAGGAAACAATAATATGAACATATCCATGATAGAGGTGAGAAGAATAATGAGATAGAGGGAAGATATTATCCAGTGTGAATCCTATTCATGCCAAGCGATCATATGTGCAAACATTGTCAGAGAAAGCAAGA
Organism: Taxus wallichiana var. yunnanensis; assembly: GCA_018340775.1. NCBI lineage: Eukaryota > Viridiplantae > Streptophyta > Pinopsida > Cupressales > Taxaceae > Taxus > Taxus wallichiana. The sequence continues at coordinate 603,523,973 of CM031236.1, read as the reverse complement.
TCAAATGGAATGTGATGCCAATAAGAATTATTCATGAAAATAGTGCATGTGAAAGGAGGAAGTGTAAATGCGGGCTCCTCATGAGAAGACAAGGATGGTGGTATGATGTCCAATGTATGGAAAGACCCTCGATAAAGTACCATAAGCATTAGTAGGAGGGGTTTTTGAATTGATATTCACTAGGGACAATAGAAACGAAAGTATCATTGAAGTATGAATCATCTATCTTGATAGGAGTAAAATTAAGATTGCACAATTTTTCATCAGTAAGCTCAATGGTATCAACCTCATCATCAGAATCATTAGTGTTGGCATTGTGTTGGATAGTAGTATCAAGGATATTGGTAGGAGGTGAGCTAGATGTAGGAGCGAGAGGAGTCTCAATGAGAGGAGAGTGGTGATTATTGGAGAAGACACGGTAGGTGAAATGATAATAGTAGTATGAGTAGAAATGGATGGAATTCTTGCGGTGGTGAAGAATGTTGTGAAGCACTAGATTGACCAATATCATATGTACCAATATTGTTATATGGAATAGGATGCGATGGAGGAATATGCATAATAGTAACGAGGTCTATGTGAAATAAAATTTGAATGGATCAGGGTGGCAACAATGGTATGTTCATAGCCATCATGTAAAAATTTAATGCATCGATGAAAATATATGGGACAACATGCATTACGTGAATACAAGGTCTACCTAAGCAAGATATTAAACTGAAACGAGGCATCGATAATGAATAATACTATAGGAACAATCTTAGGCCCAACTTGTATAGGTAATGTGATAGTGCCTAGGCATGTGCGAGTAGTGGAATCATAGCCATGAATGAGAGTGGAATTTTAGCAATGAGATTAGTAATGCCAATTTTCTTTAAAAGGGAGTGAACACATAGATTAATGGTGGATCCATTGTCAATGAGTACATGCTTGATACAAATGGTGCCAATGATAGCAGTGATAAGAAGAGGTGCACATGGATTATCAACAACAGATGGTGATATGTCCTCATCATTAAATGATATAACATGTGGTAGATTTTTGAGAGACTGAATGAGATGTGTAAAGGCCACCAAAAATTATTGCTTTCAATGTGATAGAATGAAGGGAGGCCTCTAATGTATGACAAAAATTAGGTGCATTGCACAATAAGTCATAGAGAGATATTTTTCCGGTGTATTCTTAAGCTACTCGATGATATCATAGCCTTTAGAAGTGGTGGGAGGAGTTGAAGAAGTGATAGGTGGTGGATAGAAGTGATCGAGCCGTAGGAGGAAGAGTGCAAAAAGTGGTGACTACATTAATAATTGATCAACCCTAGTAATAATAAGAGAGAGGATGATGAGTATGAACTTGCATAAAATCAACAGTAGTAGTAACCATGCCAAAAACCTTAGTTGGGGTGAAAGAAGGATAATAAGATTGATCCATGACTTGAGAAGAAGAATACATACTAGAAGGTAGGGTTTGAATCACAAGTTCACCAAATGATTTAACAAATATTAAAATTTGTAAAACCTAATTGTATAGTCACAACACAATAATAAGCAATGAAGTACAGATCTAACCTAAGCAATAAGATAGATAAAAATGAAACCTTAGGTGCAAGAGAGGGAATACGAGACTTAGATGATTTTGAAATAAATCCTGAAGTATGCTAGACTATAGAACTATTGAAGAGGAGGAAGAATATGTCATAACCACACTCGAGAAAATTACGAGATGTCGAATAAACTGACCTGGGGCGCTGGATTGGGTCAGGGGTGCCTAGTGCCAAAGATTGCTCTTGGGTTCCCTACAAATGTAAAAATAGTCGAAGAATCTGAATTTTTTTTGTTACAAGATGTTCGTTGACCTTCACTATTGATTGTTTGTATGTCACACTAGGTCCCTGAGAATTCACTTGTAACCTATAAAACAAATTATCTCTGTAAAACCCCAAAACACATCAAATCCTAAAAGAAAAATATGCAAATGGGGAGTCAGATTGACCTCGGTGGTCACCCGATAGAGTGAAATTACGACCAAGTATTACACTACATCTTAGAATCCATGTAGTTATGTGTAGTGTGTGTAGAATCATGCCCTAGGAAGCTCTTATGCAAGATGCACCAAATAATGAGCAATAACTAGATGTAGCAATGTAGATAGATGTGTGGATGTCAAAATGAACTTCCCCTCCTATGAAGTGTATGCAGAAAAATGTAGTCCCTTGTCCCTTGAATGATAGTTAGATGGATGCTTTGATTCTCTTAGAATGCTTTTGGATGCAACCTTAGGTGATAGTAATAGATGCTTAGATTGGTCCCTTATTATGATCACATAGCTTTGTATTTATATGATTCCCTTGTTTGAATTTCGTAATTAACATCTAAAAGGCCGACCACCAAGAAAATAAGATGCCCAAAATATAAAAGAGGCCCAAAAAGGGCAAGTAATATACGAAGAGGTCAAAGCGCCCGAGAGGGGACGAGGGTTCTGGGTGGGGGAGTTCTTCTTTGGGCATTGGTGTCCAAAGTCAATAAAGATAAAAAAGTAAAACATCAATTGGGCTGTGGGGTATGTAAACCAAATAGGAAACTAGAAAGATAGAAAAGAGGCCAAAGATAGATGTCAATTAGTAGTTTTCTCACTTAGGAATCATATGAATAGTGGTATGTGATTAGGACCTATAAATGTACCCAAGTGTGTGATTTTGTGTCTACAATAAGTATTGTTTGTATGTTATTTTTTTATTGGTTCTTGATTGATATAATATATGCATGTAAAGATGTGTAATAACTAATGTTGGTTGTGGGATTGCAAGTGATGCTTATTGGTCACTAATTATGGACACATCCATACGAAATTGACTCGAAATGTGCCCCATGTGTGCTCGTGGGAGGAGGGATGCTAGAGCGGGTTGATGTTATTATGGGTGAGCATGCCCATTTATTTGAGCAGTGGATATAAGCTGTGGTAACATGTATGATTTTGTTGAGCAAGCGCAATGAGGCTCGTGTAGAGGCAGAGCGGACGAGAGAGGTTGTAGGAGGAGGAGGCCTATCTTAGGATATATTTTCACAATATGTGGAGCTACATGGTCGATATATAGAGTAGACGATGGAGCTTTGTGTGTTACGGAGTCAGCTAGAGTGGTATAGAGGTGAGACCGGTGGTGTAGAGTGAGCAATGAAGACTCTAGTTCTAGAACTCCCACGATTGTAGATAGTGATAGCAAGGATGATAGATGATGCATTGTATATGATGTATTGATGCATAGAGGCTTACCCCCAACGATTGTATTTTGTAACTTATGATTTTGGAGGATATATATATACATACATACATACATACATACATACATACATTGACTTGTGTTGATGTGGCATGCATTTTTCATGAGCATTATAAACTATGTGATGATGATGATATGTTCTTGGTAGTGTTTATTTAGTTTGATAGATTCTATAGGCATTGTTGGGATGGTTGATTTGATATATATTGTTGATGGTTGAAATGTGCTATGATGTGGAAATAATAACCAAGTAATGGACTAGATAAATATGTGTGTGAATAGGAATGTATAGTATAACATGTAGTAAGTAGAAATGTATGGATGTGATGTAATGTGGTAGATAAATAAAAGTAGCAATAATGATGTGTTGATAATTGAATAATGATGAGATGTAAAATAATGTTCGTAATTACGTGTGATGAGAATGAAGGGGGAGAAGAGTGATTTCCCCCAACATGAGAATGAGGTTCATTTATAAATGCCCCCTCAACAGTCAAGAATGAACCATATAACAAGAGTGTGTCATCAAGAAATGGGTTTGTTGCACACAAGGAGATGCTTATAAAAGATATGAAATTAAACACATAGCATAAGTTGTGAAAAGAGAGGTTCATTGATGTAATATGCCCTCAATAGTCAAGTGTGAACCGTAGGACAAGAGTGCATCATAGGGTAATGAAAAGAGAAATGGATGTCAGCTACCAAATATTAAGAGGCCAGAAAGACATGGATGGAACATTTGAAGCAACAATAATATGAGGGTAAGTGCCAAATTGGATGTTAGAGGGAATGGAGCCAAGAATAGAAGGTGTGGTGGGAGGAAGTGCAAAAGCAAGGGGCTTAGGAAGCCAATGAGGTATTGTAGAAATGTGGGAGGAATGAGAGGATGTGACTATAGGTGGATTAGATGGAGGACACGAGATGGATAATTACCTTATGAGGTGGGAGAATGACTGCTTTAAATGGTGGTGAAGGAGACAAGTGAACAAGTGGTGGAAGCTCGCTTATGAGGAATAGGAGAGAGAGAGAGTGCTCATGAGAGCGAGAGCGAAAAACAATGACACCTTTGTATTTTAACTATTGTAAGCTATCATGGAGAGCATAATAATCATTATCACAATGGCCATTGATGCGGTGGAAATTGTAGAAAGGGTGGTCACATTGGTGTTGTAAGCGGTGAGGTGGATGATGTTGATTAGAAGGTAAACATATGAGCCACTTATCAAGTAAAGTTTGTAGAACATCATGTGGTTTTGCATTATGTGAGAAGTACAATGGTTCACGAGTGGGAGATGAGAATACTTAGGTGAATTCCAATGCAGTGGAGGGGAAGGAAGACGCTTATGTAGAGGTGGAGATGGGGATTGTGTGAGGGTCAATAGATGAAATAGGGAAGACTTAGTAGGCATAGGAGGAATAGAAGAAGTGGGAGAAGGTGTTAAGACATTATCCACAATGAGGTCCTTTTCTAGATCAATAAATTTATAACACAAAAGAGTAAATGATTCACATGTATCATATAATAACTTTCCTTTAATGGAGGAATTAAGCCACAACAAAAATAAAATTACTTTTCTAAATCAATGGGCTAAAATAATAACTAATGCATGCAAGAATTAAAGTGTAAAATGTAATCTAAAATTGGTTCATTCTTTCCTTGATGTAAAGAAGGCAAGTGTTCATATGTAACTTTAGGACCATTGTTAGAAATAAATCGTCTAAGAAAAACATCCTCCATATCATAATAAGTACTAATGGATCCATAAGGCAAATGAGTATACCATTGGAGAACATGATCAACAAGGCTATGAAAAAATGCTTTGAGTAACAAGCGATCATTGGAATAAGAAGACATGGCTAAACAATAATGCTTGAGATGTAAATAAGGATTTCCATGCCATCGAAACAAGAGAAATGAGGCATGATGAATTCCTTTGGGAAAGTGAAATTGTGAATATTTTTAGGAATAGGATTGCCATGCAGAGAATTATTGTCAATGGAAGCATAATAGGCTTTAATTTCGAGGGTGAGTGTATGAACTTGAGATTGCAAAGTTCCAACAACATGCATGAGGGATAGAATATCGTGTGAAGGAATGGTTGGTGAAGTGAGAGGCATATTTAGGGGTTGGATCTTGCCATTATGAGTGATCATGGGAATGTGAGAAGGAGGAGTGGATGTGGAAGGAGGAGGTGGTGGAGGAGGAGAGGAACATGGAGGCTCTATGAGAATGTTAGATGTAGGCTTAGGAGACACAATAAGAGGTGTACTAGTGGTAGGAGTAGAATCATCATGAACAACATGTCAACAAATTTAGAAGTAGAAGAAAGAGGAGTAGTAAATTCACATTCAACAGTCTTAAGAGAAGTAACATCATCACTAACATGTTCATGATCAAAAGCATAATCAACATCACTATCAATCATATTTTCACAAGAAATTATTTCATCAAGACTATCATCAACATACAAAGAAGCAATAATACTAATATTAGATTTATCATTGCAATCATTGGAAAAAATTTATGAAGTAGGAAAAGTGGGAGATGGATTTGCATTCATCTTGACTACTAATAGAAGTGACATCATGCACATTTACATTTTCAACATTAGAAGTAGAATTATTAGTATCCATATTGTCACAAGCAAGAACATGATCAAGCAAAGAATCTACAGTAATATTATCATGTGCTATAAGAGGAGGAGAAGAAGGTGTAGCAACATGGGTGACTAAAGATGAGGGAGAACATGAAGCAAAGCTTTGGTCAAGGGGAGACTATGTAAATGTTAGGGGTGTCAAGGCCAATAGGAAGGGTGTTTTAGAAAGAAAGAAGTTTTTGGAGGATTGAGGAATCACATTGAGGATTGTGGTAGAGGTCACAAAATTCAGATTATGTAGAGTATTGTCAAAAACAGGTTACAGGCATGTATTAGCCATATTATGCTTAGGAGATGAGGACCTCTTCTTGGCCATGAGGGTTTTTAGGATCCTAGGGAAAGGATTTTGAATAAGGTAGGGTTCACCAAATGATTTAATAAAAACTTAATTAAATATAATTGTAGAGTAACTAATATGGTAAAATACAATAAAGATATAGATGCTAAACACTCAAGAAATACAAAACTATAAGTAAATGGGAGAGATAAATGACTTAGTTGATTCTTGTGCGATCTATAATTTATTTGGGTAGTGTAAAGTGTTGGACATGATGCAAACAACATCAAATCGCTTCTTCTATAAATTATGTTGAGAATGATGAGGGATAGGGGAACCCGATGACAGACAGAGGCGCTGAGTGCGATGACTAGTCTGAGGCGCTAGTGACTATGTAAAGGTTCGGGATATTTTTCCTTGTGTCACTAGGGTTTCACTACTAATTCCTATCAATCACCTGATATTCACTCTTTGATCGTCGAGGGTACCTATAACCTATAAAACAAACCCTAGATACCTACACAAGCTCACAAACACATCAAATTGAAATGAAATATACAATATTTGAAATTAGACTGACCTCGGTGATCACCCGATGAGTGAACTTATGACCGAGCACTGCACTACATTCTAGAATCCATGTAGTTCTTTGTGCTTTTGTGTGAAATAATGTCCTTAGGTTTCCCTCATGCCAATGATGCCAAGATAGTGGGTTGTAGCTAGATAAGATGCAAATGTGTGATATGGAATTTCAGCACTTCCCCTTCCTATGTAGTGTATGCATCCCAAAAATGCAGTCCCTTTAATAGTAGTGATAATATGTAGATGTGATTTCCCCTTAGAATTTTCAACCAAAATAATAATGTGTATGTTGTGTATATATATATGGATCTCTTGTTTGAATTTTGACACTAGTGACACAAAATGTCGACTATGAGCTTGAGATAAGGATAATAAAACTAAAAAGGCCGACCAAAAATGTCAAAATAAGTAAAAAGAATAAACAAGACATGAGCGCCAAAAATGATCAAAGGCGCTTAGGTGCTAGTGTCCATAATGGGTGCCGATGTGACTGGAATAAATGACGACAAATGTGAAAAGACAAACATACAGGAATCCATGTGACCTAACTAGAACTGGGTACAAAAATAATAGATGTGAGAGAGAAAGACAATAGAAACAATCAAAGCAAGTAGATGGACAAAGGATTATGTCACCAGTGAATACTTTTCTTACTTAAGATCCATACATATAACAACATACTTGATGGCATAGTGAAATACTAGTGTATGTGTGATTTTGCATCTACAATCACAAAGTGAGGAGTGAGTGTTTCAATTAAGAAGTCATTTGTAAGTACAAAAGTGTGATTGCTAGATTCGATTATAGATTCCAAAGCCATGGACATAGGTGTACTAGGTGTCAAACTTAGGTTGAAAATTTGAACAGTAGAGGATGCAATTAGCCACAAGGGGAAAAAATATTTGGGCAATTTTGTTTGGCTTTGATGAATCTATCTAAAGCACATGTCCAAATCCTAATAGTTTGAATCCATGTTGAATACTTTCTACGCAACCTATTCTTATAGTTTTAGATCTTTGTTGCATCTCTAGACCTCACAAAACAATGTAATATTCCCATACTTATCCATAGGTCCCTTTATATAGCTCTTAGAAGTAGTGTTCGATCGTATTTTACCAACACATGATTTAGGATTTTTTTACTTACCGTGTTTATTGTATTTAAAATTATGAATCATCATCATACATTGAATTATTACTATTAATTAAATTAAATCTAATCTAGATATTACACAAGCTATTCAAATTAAAAACATTGATTACTAAAATTCATAACACTACCATGAAATCTAAATAATATAAGATTAAAAATTACCCGTGTTGTTATTTCCAAGATAACTACAAAAAGACAATTTAAATAGAGGGTGGGTGATCTTGACATATTATATTGGAGTCACATGAATACTCTTGTGTGGAAGTTCACTCTATGGTTCAAGTGCCCAACCACCGACAATATCTACAATAATTTCTCCTAATAGGTTGTCTAATGAAGACACTTCTTTCTTAGCCTCGCGACCATGTTGAAGGAAAGGTGTTGTATAATCTTTGGGTGAGAAATTGTGTATGCAACCCCTAGAGGGTGATCGAAAATGAAACCAAGTTTTCAAAGTGACAATTGTAAATCATCCTTCCCACAACTGGAGACAAAAAATTGTAGAGGTATTATAATATCATCCAATCATATTCCTAAATACTCATGTTATAACACTAACAACTTATCATGACTCCAAAAATTTTGATTGAAGTCAAAAATACCATATTTCTTTAACATAAATTGTGGAAGATAAAAATTATAACTTAACACAATATTATAAACATCAACTATGCTACAACAATCTTGTAATCATTCATTTGTCACAAGTTATTAACAAGAGTTTCATCTTCTAGTTTTCTCCGCAAGTAATAGCAATTTACAAGGGTCAATCACATATCAAGCATAAAAAGATGACATTGTTTAAACCCAACAACCAAAAGATTGATCCAATATGAGTACGTGTAATAAAAAAGCAAGCACATAAAAAATAATAGGATGACAATCAATAGTAATGTTAAATTAAGCGATGTTATAAACAACCCCAATGACAAGTTCAAGAGTAATTAAGTCACAACATTCAAAAACACAACATGATATAAGTTCAACAATTATACCAAATAAACATCAACAACCTAATAAAACACAAACATTAATTCTATTGAACAAATTTTATTGGAAAAACTATAGAATTAACATACCTATCTCACATCATCCAATCACTCCGATTTTTTACATTCAAGTCAAAAACACCAAATTTCTATCACACAAAACATAGCTAGAAAATGTTAGTGACACATCATCTATGCTATAACCACATTTATTTATCATATAAGTGTATCTAGTTAAAGGCCTTCCCACAATTCAATCATTTGACTATAAATATCTCAAACAACTATAAATGAAAATTGTAAATATGTTTGGATATTTGGAAGATCCCTTATATTATATATCTAACTTATAAATCATTTTAAGGATATTGTGCCTTTTTGGTTATTGGAATGGGTATGGAGTATTACATTGACATGTAAGGATGTTACACTTAAAGGATAAATGAGAGAGAACAATACAACACGAGTGAATGAATGTTTATAAAGCCACATCCCAAATAAAATCAAATGAAAATATAGTAAATAAATCAAGAACCTAAAAATTCTTGTAAACAAAAAATTGTGGCAAGTCGTGATAAGAATCCAAATGGGCTCTTTGGACCGAATGATTCCTAAATTTAATTATTGGTTACCTTACATTTTGGTGAATGTTTGACAGGTGGCAATAACATTTCATTTTGATCTAATGAGAACACACTTTTATTTTATGGAAGGGAGACGAGTGATGTTAGTTAGGAAATTGACTATGGGGTATTTTTGTTGCCCCTTTGTTTGTTCTATGGGAAAATATAAATTATAGTTTTTGTGTTTGAATAAAAAGTGGGATGCCTCATTCCGATCAATAAGGGGACCTAATTAGCACATAATCATCGTAGGCATTTGTTAGTAGGAGGGTTTATGAATGTAATCCCTAAGAATTTATTAGTTGGGGAAGAAGGGTGAATATAATTCACCGAAAATATTTGTTACTAAAGGGTAGAGTAGTTAATGTAATCCGCCTATTTGAGTTTCTCACCATTTCATAATTTCTCCCATTGACAAAGCTAGTACCTTCTATAATAGAACCCATATACATATATATCTTAATATCTTAACAACGACTTAATATCTTAAGTGATATATTTTAGTTTTGATGTCATCTTTCATAATTTAAAGGGATTTGCTTAGCACACAATCATAGTTAGCATTTGTTAATAAGGGGAGTAAAAGGCAAATGGAATCCAACATTTGTTTAAAGGAGTAGGAATGATGAATGTAATCCTCTACGGACTAGCCTCTTTCTCCTTTGGCAAGGGACCCACTTAATACACAATCACTCTACCATTTAAAAAAACAATTCAATCTTATGAGATATAGTGATTTAGATAATACAAGTTATGTCTCTTTTACACATCTTACAATTGCTTCTACAAGTATAAAATCCTCCTACCAAAATCTATATTAAAAAAGAAATCTCAAAATTCCTTAAAATATAATATTACCACAACTTTTCTTGAAAACACAACATTAGGTTGATCCAACTTTTCCTACCGGACAAACAATCACTTTACAAACAATATAATTATGCACCTTGAAATCTCTATAAAGATTTTTATATTTTGAACATGAAAACATAAAAATAATTAGTTAAATTTACTGATTACAAAAATAAAATAATAATTATACATATATAGAAACACCATTTTTAATGTTCTTTTATGTTTTATAGTTTTTATTTATTGCACCATAATTGAAAACAGACTATTTATTTTATTAAAATCTAAATGGACACAAACGATTATTCTTCAATATCAAATCAAAATCTTATATAAAAGTCCAATTGCTGAGCTTCAACAATTATTAGGCCTAACAACACAATGCTTTTACACTTATTAATATTGGATGCCAATTAATTGCTTTATCTAAACAGCAAGTTTGAAGATGATCATGGATGGATCTTAGGATGCCTAAATCGATATATATATTCTCTCAGATTCCATTATTATTTGATACACCATACTTCAGATTAAGCAACTAACCATCAACAAACAGCATGACATTGCTGAACTGAAACAGGTTAAATGTTCTCCACTGGAATGTTGCCAACACTTGTCATGATTGCCATTCCCTCTTTGAATTCTCTGAGCTACCTGTTACGTAATGTTCATGTTAGAATCCATCACTTCGAGAGGATTACATGGCATTTCTTCATATGCATCAAAATTTGGTATCAAACTTGATGTTAATAAAGATAAAGTTTTCAGATTTTTAAGGTGATTCCCAAGCCAGAAGCCAATTTGGCATACCAGATTTTAATTGTGGAAGCCCACGAGAAATTTTCTTTCCATTATCCTATTAAAATAGATCTTAAAAAAGTTTAAGTTGTAATATTTAAAATGTAAATTAGGGCCTGCATGCATATGTATGATGGACCTAACTATCCATTACAATCGAAATTTCAAGAAATACTAATTAATAAAAATGAAATTGAGATCAATCACAAACTTTGAATTCAATAAAAAAATTTAAACCCACATATAAAATGAATTTAAATGTACTTAAAAGCTGAGTTGTGATATTAGAGAGACAAGATGCAAATGATTTATATTCAACCTGCAGATTCAAGGTTCAATTCATATTGGAGAGACAGGATGCAAATGATTTATATGTTGGAGAGAGGCACACATTGCTCCATTGGTGAATAGAGAGAGAAATACACTCGTGGGCAAAAAGAGATAGAGTTGGAACTGGTGAAATGAACCACCTTAGTCATCATTTTTTAGGAGTTGCAAAAGTTTTTCCTAAAGCAATCTGATGCAATGAGTGTCAAGTAAATCATTTAACATTATGAGCGATCGATGGGATATTATGAGAATATGTCAATGAAAACATGATATTTATATAACATAATTTATTTATATATATTTTTATTTTTTAATAAAATTTATGACCCTAAAAAATGCCAACGCTTGTATTATCCTTAAAATTAAAGAGTTTAAAATACAAACTCAAAATTTTTAGTTAGTTGGTTCTTCAATTTGACAACCAAATTACGTAAAAATTAATAACAGAAAATGAATATATATTTTTTAAATATTAATTTTGATTTTGAATTGGTGAGATTGAAGACTATTAGGCTGTGATATTCCAAGCTTTCTTGGAAGACAAACAATACACATTATGATAACAGAATATAGCTTTAAAAAGTAGAAGCCCAAGTTTAATTTTTCCAATTAGACATATTTAGGATGAGGATTTATAAAATAAATAAATAGAGAGTAACATGTGAAGCTTTTTCTAATTTATTATGAAAAAATGAATCTTTCCTTATAAAATATGAGTCTTAAAAATGATTGAAATTCTATTGAGGGATTTAGTTCTAAAAATATATATACAGTCATAAATTACGTAAAGTTTTTTCTAATTTATTATAAAATAGTAGCCTCAAAATTTGTTGAAGTTTTATGGAATTGTGAAGTTTTTAATTTATTACAGTGAAATATGAAAAGACTTAAATTTTCTCAACAATATTGATTGAGAAAATCTAGGTAACTTTTTACATAAGACTGCAGCTTTAAATGATTAAGTTATTTATAATGACATATAACATAATGTAAGGTTTTCTACTATTTATTTGAAGTTTTCTACATGTTTAGAATAACTTAACATTATTATTGTATGATTATTACATTATTACGGTAATAGAGAGTTTCTTTTCAATTAAAAAAATATGAATATTTTTCTATAAAATAGGTATTTTTGGAGGTTATTGGGAAGGTGGGGTTGGAAATCTATCCTCCTATTTAAGATTTTTTTATCATTGTGACATTTGAACATGTAGATTCTCCCTTCTCCTAACAAAATCTAAATGACCTTTAATATAAAACGGCAGCCTTCACCAATAGGCCAACCAAAAATAACAGGTTCAATAAAAAAATAGCAACCTTAAATTATTAAACTATTTATAATAATATATATTAAGAATTTGACTATGATAACCAAATCATAATTGGTTTGTTTTTTTGAAAGAAAATCTTCCATGTAAACTTAATTTCTCACTTTTTAATGCTTCAAAATGTAATCTATAAGATGCATTTCTTAAACAAATAAATTTCAATCATATTTGCAAAGAAAACCACACAAATTAATGCAATTTATAGATTAAAACGTATTAAGCAACATAATTGAACAAGAAATCTACACTAAAAGAGCAATCAAGGGGCATTTGCTTTTATTAGATTAAAAATTCTAATAAGAAAGGCACTTCTTCTTACCAGCAGATATTGTAGGATGAATTGATCCGCCATTTCCATGGGTGCTTCTCTGAACTTGTGATACTGATGTGCGCAGTGTCTCATGAAAAGGAGGGGGCTTTGCATATGAACTCAATAAGGGATTTTTTTCTTCTGTTGGGCTTCTGGACTTGGTTTTGGAATGCCATGGGACCGAACCTTAGCTTTTGCAGAGACTGTGGCAGCCATGTAATTAGGAATCTTTCTTGCAGGCTTGACATCAGATGAAGCAGAATGCCCAGAAACATCATCAGACGCAGATTCTAGTGACATTTCAGGTGAGGTTTCCTCTGAAATTAGCTCAACAGGAGGTGAAATTTCCAGTGGAATTGGCTCAGCAGGAGGTGGTGTCTCATGAGCATAAGGCTGATAAACAGTTTCCTGCACTTGGGGAAACTCAGTAGATGCCTGTGATTTTTTGGATCTAATGGAGAGATTATAGCAGACACTTTTCTTGTTGAGCTAGCAGGCATTGGCTTCTCTGTTTTGTCCTCTGGCTGATATGAAGCAGAGTCAGCTATCCAATTTGACTCCCCTGTGAGATGCTGATCTGAATTGGAGCCACCTGTTGTAGTGAATGAATTTTCCAAGCTATGCTTGAAATTCTCAGCAAATTTGTGCTGATCAAGGACATCCTCCAACTTTGAAGCCGGAAAATCTTCAGGATCGGAATTGGGTAGTGTTGAATTTGACACCATCCTGAAGCCAGACTGGGAATTCTCATCTTCAAGCTTTTGCCGATTCAACAAAAATGAAGAATCCCCTGTTGCAGAATTTGACACCTTGCCTGAACTATACTGGGAATTTCTGGTTATATCCCTTACCTCATTCAAAGAATCTGTCATTGCATTTGTTTCTTCTTTCAATACATGATCTGACATCCTTATTTCTTGGATTAGGGACGGAATCAATTGGGTAGCACAAACCTGTTTGCCAGGGAAGTAAATTAGAGACTACTGGATTTTTATGTTGGCAAGGATGGGGTGATTCAAGAGGTAATTGGATAACATAAACCTATTTTGGAAGGTAAGCAGACTTAGAGACTATTGGGTTTTTAGGCCTGGGCGAGCTTGGGGTGATTCAGGAGGCAATTGGATTGCACAAATCTGCATGGAGGTAAGCAGACTGTTAGGCTTTTAGGCCTCCAACAAAGTTGGGAGTGATTCAAGAGGTAATGGATAACATAAACCTATTTGGGAGATAAGAAGACTTAAAAGACTATTGGGTTTTAGGCCTGGGCGAGGTTAGGGTGATTCAGGGGCAATTGGATTGCACAAACCTGCATGGAGGTAAGCAGACTTTGAGACTTTTTAGGCTTTTAGGCCTCTGGCAAAGTTGGGGGTGATTCAAAAGGCAATTGAATTGCACAAACCTACTTAGGACTATTGAGTTTTTACACCTCGGTGAGGTTGGGGTGATTCAAGAGCTAGTTGGGTAGCACTGGCTTGATTGCTGGGTTTTTACTAGTAACAGGTGTGGGGCAATTTGAGAGCCTCTTTGAGTAGTACAAACTCAATCTCATGACAAAAGGATCAGATCCTAGACTATTTGGCTTTTCTCACCGGCAAGGTCAGAGGGATTCTGCAATACCCAATTGGGTAGTACAAATTGGCTGGTAAAGAAGCAGAGTTCAGATTATTAGACCTTTGCCTGAGCAAGATTGGGTTAATTCCTGCTGCAGTTAGTTGCAATCAGAGGCCACTGACCTCTGCAACTGGTGTGGTACTCTTAGAAATTTTTGCTATATTAGAAATGGAGTTTACAAATTCACCAACTCATAATCAAATATAGCAAGTACAATTGAAATTTGGGTGTTTGGGGGTTCCCATCAGACCTGGAATCTTGAACCTATCAAGAGAATAACACGTTGTGAATGTGGCTTCTTTCTTAATTTTAAAAATTGATTACGACAAAATCTTCTAACAACTGGTTGCTACAGATTTGGATGTATATCTCTCTCAATTTATCATTTGCTTATCATTTAAACTAGAATCAGGGTCCTCAAATTTGAAAAGATGTGTGAATTCCAATTTCCACTGTTTGCTCCGTGATATCCAATATTATCTCAATCCGATCCGGAATTCAAGTCCTTCCTCGTTTAGGTTGAAGATGATGTTCAACTACGATGAAGGAAATATTCAGTTCAAATCTGTTAGAAAAATAAAAGCGTCTAGGTCACATTTTTTCCTTGTTTAAAAGCGATTCGGATAATTGAGTTTTTAGTTGTACTAAATCCCCTAAATTGATTGCCTACCAACAAACCTTCTTTGCAGATAATATGCCCTAAAAGAGTGCCAAAAGGTGTAGAAATAAACAGTTTTTGATGTAAAAGAGATGTTTAACTCTCTACATATTTCAAACATTAAGTACAAATTGTCACAATGATCTTTAACAAGTCCATATACCGTCCAATCATCCAAGTTAATTTACAAGAAAAGATGGATTATTGATACGGGATCCATTCTTGGGGTCATGTCTATGGCATATTTACTTCTCTTCTAGGGGTAGATAATTTGTCTTAGGAGGAAATACATCCATGAATTCTTGTGTGATATGTTTAATATTAATATCTAACTTGATTTATCACCTTGCTGAGTTACCAAAGAACAAAAAAGCTTGCAATGTTTCTTCACACTATGTTTTAATTGTATGGTTGAAATAGTTTTTATGGTTATGGGTTGCTTCTCCCCTTGTAAGACTTCAAATGTCCCCATTTGATTCCCTAAAAGTACTTGTTTATTCTCACATCGCATTATTTTTTTCTAACCATCTCATCCCTATAATAACATTGTATTTACCTAAGTTTAAGACATGAAAATGATCACTTGTTTTAATTTTAAGTAGAAAGTTAAATCTTCAATAAGTGCACCAATTTGTTTGACGATTCTCTCATCTACCAACTCTATGTTGATGGGTTCAATTGTTTTAGAAGACAATTGAAGTTTAGAAACTATTTTGGGAGAAATAAAACTATGACTACTACTTGAATCTATTAGAAAATTAATGTCTTGATCATTTATTATTTCTTTAATTTACACTAATGAATTTTGAAGGCGTAATGTACCTGCATGAACTACTACATATATGTTCATGTTAGATTGTGCATTTGGTTTATCTTTTTTATTATGAGGGTGAAATTTTCCTTTCCGTAATTTTGGGCAATCTCGATTAAAGTGGTTTTCTCCACAAGTCAAACACTTAATTGTGGGAGGAGGTTCTCCTAGGTAGTGATTGTGAGAATGGTCATTTTTATGGGATGTTGACAGATTGATTGACATTATGTATTGTTATGATCAAGTCCATCAATTTCAAAATCTTAACTTATGTGTGGAGGATATTACAAAAGAGTATATGAATGACCTATTTCTTGGGGTTATTAAGGACCACATTGAGCATGAGGTGTGCATGTTTAATCCACTCAAGGTTTTTGATTCTATTATCATGGCGCATAGGGTAGATGAAAAAAATCTTTTCAGCAGAAGGCAATCCTTCACTAACATAAAATATCGTAGCACCTTGCCTCCATCGTACCCTCGGTCAATTCGGATTACACCTCAAAAAATTGAAGAAAAAAGAGAAAAGGGGTTATGCTTTAACCGTGGCAACAAATATTGGCCAAAACATAAATGTGCTGAGAAAAAATTGTTCTACATTGAAGGGACCAATGATGAGGAAAAATATGAGGTAACATCAAATGAGGAAGTGGAAAAATTAGAGGAAGATCCCCGGTCCACTATCTCATTCCATGCTCTGGCAAGTATTAGTACTCCATAAACCCTTCAGGTTGTGGGTTATCTTAAGAAGCAGAATGTGAAAGTATTGATTGATTTGGGGAGCACACATAATTTCATCAATCATAAGTGACAACAAGGCTAAATTGTTTCATCTACCTAACACCTGAATTTCAAGTAATGATCGCAAATGGTGGAAAAATCCAATGTTCATGTAAATGCCATAAAATCATACTTATGATGGGTGAATACACATTGGAATCTACGATGTTTTCTATTCCCATGGGTGGAGTTAATATTGTCTTAGGTGTTAAGTGGCTCACAACTTTGGACACCATAGAGCTAAATTTATAGAAATTGTTCATGCGCTTTCATTTTGAGGGTAACCAATTTGAACTTCACGAACTACATGCAAAAACTCCTCATGTGGTTAGTTCTCACCAAATGAAGAAGATTCTTAAAAATGGGACTCGGAGGTTTTGTAGCGCAATTATTCTTTATGGAAGTTAAACCACCAATGATGGTAGTGCATCTTGATCTTAAGAAGGTTATTGATCAACATGCAATTGTCATCAAGGATCCTAAAGGATTGCCTCTTGAAAGAGATCATGATCATGTCATTCAATTAATTCCAGGAAGCCAACCCCCAAAATCAGGCCTTATAAATACCCATATGTGCAAAAGAATGAGATCGATAACATGGTGGAGGAAATGTTAGAAATGAGTATTATTCGTCATTTTCGAGTGCTTATTCTCGCTCCAATGGTGATGGTGCATCGCAAGGATGGAAGATGGCGGATGTTTCTAAACTATATAGACAACTCAAAAAGTATGTGTTATCAAAGATACATTTCCTATTCCCGTTATTAGTAATTTATTAGATGAGTTCGCATGGTGTAATTTATTTTACAAAACTAGATTGGCATTTTGGGTATCACCAAATTCGTGTAAAGAAAGAAGATATTCGTAAGATAGCCTTGTAACTCATCAAGGGCATTATGAATTCCTAGTGATTCCTTTCGGTCTTACTAATGCACCATTCACATTTCAAATTTTGATGAATTCAGTTTTTAGACCATTCCTACTAGAAGTTTGTCTTGGTATTTTTTTATGATATTCTCATCTACAACACATCCTAGAGAAACATTTACATCATGTCATATATAGTATTGGAAGACCTTGAGAAACATCAACTATATGCCAAGCCTTCAAAGTGTTCTTTTGGGCTACATGAAGTCGAATACTTGGGCCATAGTTTCTCTCATGAAGGTGTTAAGGTGGTCCCTCACAATATCCGGCCATGAGTGGAATGGGAAGTCCCAAGAACCCTCAAGCATTTACAAGGTTTCTTAGGTCTCACAGGGTTCTATCGTAGATTTGTAAAAAAACTATGGCAAGATAAAGAACACCGCTTACAAGATTATTCAAGAAAGACTCATTTTAGTGGAATAAGGAAGCTTCTAACGCATTTGAAAAATCAAGGTGGCAATGTGCACCACTCCAATATCAAGCAACTCGCATTTCTCCAAGACCTTCATAGTTGAATGTGATGCTTCATGAAATGGGATCGGAGTAGTAATCATGCAAGAAGGACATCCCATATAATTTAAGAACCGGAAACTAAAATGAAATAATTTTTGAAGCCCACCTATGAGAAGGAAATGATGGCAATATTACATGCAATCAAACAATGGAGACCATACTTGATGGGTAGACACTTCAAGGTAAAAACTAATCATGATAGTTTGAAATACTTCTTGGAGAAACAACTATCTTTGGAATAGAAATAAAAATGGGTCACTAAGATTTTGGGGTATGACTTTGAGATTATTTATAAGAAAGGGACAAAAATGTGGTCGTTGAAGCTCGTTTAGGAGGAATGAGTCCACGAAGCATTGTTATGTGACATCCCTATACTAAAGGAAAATTGGGTAGATCAAGCAAGGTAAGAATGGAAGAAAGATGCAACAACCCATACTCTCATTCAAAATATCCAAACAGATTCAACCATATCAAAAAAAATTATATTGAAGGGCGATACATTGTGGAATAAAGATAGGTTATATTTGCGTAAGGACTTTGCACTTAAACACCATGTTCTTTCGGAGCTTCATTCTTCTCAACTAGGTGGTCATTATGGATTCTTGAAAATTTATCATAGAGTTAAACAAGATTTCTCTTGGGAGGGGTTGAAAGGAGATGTTTAAAAATTTGTGGCAGAATGTTTGGTGTGTCAACATACTAAGGACGAGAACATTAAGATACTAGATCTCCTCCAACCTTTTTCTATTCCTCGCGAGAGATGGGGAGAGGTATCGATGGATTTCATCACAGGATTTCCTAAAAGAGAAGGAGAAAGCATCATCATGGTAGTGGTGGATAGAATTACCAAGTATGTTCATTTTTGTGCCATGGCTCATACTTTCATAGCTAGTACAATTGCCATCTCATTTATGGACACAGTTCAAAAGCTCCATGTCACGCAAAAAATTATAGTAAGTGATCGTGATCCAATATTTACAAGTAATTTATGGACTGATTTGTTCTCTTGTTTGGGTACCCAATTGGCCAAGAGTTCATCTTATCATCCTCAATTAGATGAGAAAACTGAGATGGTAAATAAATGTTTGTGGGATATCTTCTGCTCTTTACTTCGATAAAGAAGAATGTTGGGTGTTACGGTTTCCACTTGTAAATGGTGGTATAATACTTCATTTCATACCTCCTCTAAAGTGTCTCCATTTTTAAAACTTTACGAGTACCATCCTCCATCATTCATCTCTAGCTTCAAGGTCAAATCAAAGGTAAGAGAAATCGAATATCACATTCAACACTAAAGAAGAGGTACTCTCTAGTCTTAGAGATAATTTGGTAAGGGCACAAAACCGCATGAAGCAACAGGATGATCAACATTATAGTGAGAGACACTTTGAAGAGGGTGACTTTGTTTTTATATTGTTGCATCGATATAAGCAGTTATCATTAAAACAACAAAAGAAGGATAACAAGATTGCACCTGAATACTATGGTCCTTACCGAGTGTTGCAGAAAATTGGTAGTGTGGCATATAAGCTAGAGCTCCCTCTAGGAATTAAAATACATCCAATATTCCATGTTTCTTTTTCAAGAAATTTATGGGCAACACATTTCCACATGCCTAGTGTTTTTCGAATGGATGAGTAAAGAAGGATCATATTAGAACCTGAAGGTATTCTTCAAACATGCACTAAAATATTGAGCACTAGAATCATTACCAAGTACCTAATCAAGTGGAAGAATATGAATATTGAGGATGCATCATGGGAGGATGAAGCATTTGTGCAGCAACATCTATGGCTTCCCAAAATTGGGGACAAGGTTTCTTTGAAGGGGAGGGGCATGTTACGCCCTTAGTCCTATAGCTTATATTGGATATGTAGTGCCGACTTGTGGCTTACATAATCTCTTTTCTTGTCATATGTTATTCATTTATGCTTTCATATGTTTAGTAGGTCGGCCTTGGTGTTGGCCATAGCATAGGATTGGTATATATAGGTCGTAGTGAGGAGTAGTTAAGCATCATATCAAGCATTTGAGTCTTGTTGTATGGTTTGGAGGTTTCTCTAAGTGGCTAAGCTATTCTATTTGCATATTGAGATCGATCAGTTATCTGCAATCTTGTGTTCTTTGGTGTTTAATTTTTATTGATAATCAAATTTATACAAGTAATTTCATTAGGTGATTGGAATTGTTTCAGCTTACCTTCTTGAGAGAATGAGGTCATAAATAAGGGGTAACTAAGCAATAATATAGCTAGGAAGATTAGCGGTTTTTATTTTAAGATTGATTTCATTAGGATAGTCATTGTCGGAGTTGATAAGGTTAAGTGGTATATTCCCAATGAGTTCGGGATACCATTATATCCTTGAAGAGATTCAACAGACAATGAAGTGTTGATACTATCGAAATGGGATATAAAGAAGTTTTCAAGAGTATGGATTTTATAAACACCGCATTATTGGTGTTGCTCAAAGTTCCACATATTGGTGACACCATGAATCTTAAACAAAGATCCTGTGGGGAAATTTGACACACTAACATGTGAATGATGTGATTACACACATCCGATGTGTCCATGGTCAACCAAGAAGAATGTTGTATGAAAGAGGAAAGTCAAGATCATGGCTTTCACCATAAGAGTTTAAGGAGGCGTGATAATGGGTAACTTAATATAGCCCATTAGTTTCATTTTCCTTCGGCCATATCCTTGACATGTGTTACGATAACTTTGAGATTAGGTAGAGTAACCGAGTGATTTGATGAATTCTAAGGAAGCAACACATGTCCTTGAGCCTTTATTGACAAGAGTTTCCTCGAACTTGCACACTACCAATCTTAACTAAGATGAAAATAGGGGATCATCTTCTCTAAGTGTAACTCATCCGGAATCATGGAATTGATAGGAAAGTGAAGAGATAGAATTGATCGTGGTCAATCGTTTTGGATAGAAAGATCTTTGCATTATCAAGTATGCTCTCATCCAAACCATGTGGGGGTATTGCCCCAAAATTAGTGATGAGGGTATATTCATTTCAAAGATCACTTTTATGAGATGAACCCAATGTTTAGGACAAGTATTGATTAGTTCGAATAAGGTAATTTGACTTGAGAGATCGAGAGTTATTTGATTGGATCCCAATCTTCCGAATTGGTTAGTGAAATGTTAGTTGAGACATGAGGGATTTCGGTTAAAATCTGATTTGAAGGACTAAAACCTTAGGTTGGACCATGATTTTTTGTGCGCCAATTGTAGGATATAAATCTTGTTCCCATCAAGGGTGAAAAAGAAGCAATGCACGACATCAACCCTATTACCGAGGATGGTTGGTTGCATTAGGAGTAAAAGTGATGGTAGATGGTGTCCGCCCTATAAGTTGAGGATGGAAAATGGCATCAGCAGTAGTAGTGATGATAGATGGCACCATCCCTATAAGTTGAGGAAGACTAATGGTGTTAATTTGAGAAGGATTTTGATGAGTTGTGTAGACACCTAAATTCCACTTTTGAAATATTATTACCAAAAGCACACAAATCACTCTCATTCATATCATTTTGTTATAATTAGTGATTTCAAGTAATTAACTAATTTTTCTTAACATTTTGGTTAATTAATAGCAATTTGTTGATTACCTATCCTCTTTCGCATTCAGGATGCCACTTTACGACAAATCGTAAGTCAAAATCCTCTTCTAAATAGACAATTAGTGATTATTAGCTAATTAAGCCTATTTTACCCTTAGTTTAGTCAATATATCCCATTATTGGCTCAAACATCTCTTCCAACCACTCAAAATCACCCCACTTCCTTCCACAACATCTCAGCAAGCTTCAAAAGCTTATCATAGCCTCCTAATTGACCCTAAGTGGTTGATTAAGGCTCCATACATCTTAATCACTTTTAATTCACTAATTGTGATTAGAAAACCTTAACCATGATTGGAAAACCTCCATCATGATTAGCAATTCTTAATCTACTTTGTTCTTTTAGTCTCACATCCACTAAGATGCTACTTTTCCTTTAAAGGAAAAACTATAAAAAGGACTAACCACATACCTTTAAACTTTACACCATGCTTTTATTTGCATATCATATAAGAAATATGATTAATAAGCTAAGCTCAATCCTTGCCTCAAGTCTTCAATGGGGTTAGTAGATGGGTATCCAATATGATCTTGTAGTAATTGTTGGAGAGACCATCTCACCTTCCTTGGAGTAGCAACAAACCCCCAATTTGATTTCTCCTAGATCTATTTAGGTCTAAGTTAGTTAGCAATTGAATATTCTAGTAGGCATGTTTTAGCTAAGATAGATTGATATATCATGTTAGTTCTTTCAAGCATTCCATTAAGCTTTAATCATTGATGTAACTATTGTTAGATTCAATAAGCATTTTCTCAATTAGACTATGTGGTGTTAGTCTTGTTAGTTTAGCTTTGCTTTGAACTTTTAGTAGTCTTCATTTGGCATGCCCAGTGGGAGCATACCCCATAACATTCATTTTTAATCTTTTTAATTTAGTTTCAAAGTTTTTAGATTTCAAGTTTTCTAGATTACTTTCAAGTTTTTTAGAGTAATTTTCAAAGTTTTGTAGATCAATTTTCATTTTGATAGTTGTTTAAAACTAGATTAGTAGTAGATGTTACATTTTGATGTTCTTTGCAGGATATAAGGAGGTGAAGTATTTTTGAAATTCCCTCAAAAGCCCAAATATTTGATGTTTTTAGATTTTTCTTGTTAAAAGTTGTGTTTTGATCACCTACAAGAAGATCCACACCTACACTCAAAGGGGTAGTCCTATGCTTTATTGGATGCACATACGCTTCATCGTAGCGCCCTGTGCCTTACCGACCATGCACTGCATCATTGAGTTTTTGATCCTCTATGTGTAATCTGCGCTCTTGCTTCAAAGTGTGCATTGACGCCTCACTGGCCACGCTTGTGTAATATTGACTGTGGGATTTTGACAAAGGCGCACCTGTGCATAACTATATGTGTTGTTACTTCAAGGGATGCACTCATGCTCTATAGGACATGCTACTGCACTAGATGTGCATTGTTGCCCTCGTGTAAATTTGGCTCAAATTTCAAAATTTCAACTTTTGGTTTTTAGTGTTTCTGTCATTTTCCAGGGATTTTTAGTTGTTGTTGTTGTCAATTTTTAGATTTAGAGTAGGTTTTCTAACAAATTAACTTAGGGTTTGATGAGTGATTTTTTTTTCATGTTTTGTATGAGTTTGGAATAGGGTTGTGTATGCTCTTCTCTTGCACTTTATGTGATCTTGAGAATCAAAAGCACCTCTAAACCTTCTTTTGATAATTTTAGAGTAAGTAGGAAAACTTATCATTCATTTCTATGCTTAAGGGAATAAAATTTCATTTTGGCATGTATATAATATTTTAGTTTAAGAGCTTTTCATTTGATAAATAACCAAGGCTAAAGTTTGTGTATGCTCTTCCCTTGCACCTAGTGTGATGTTGGGAACCTAAATCAACTTTAGTCTTTCATTAAAAATCACTTGGATTAATTGGGAATAAATCTAGATTTACAAAGTTTTATGGTGGTTAGTTGATTTACTAGATTTTCATTGTTATCTAGTTGGGTTACTTTTTGTGTATGCTCTTCTCTCGCATCCTTGGACGATCTTGAGAATCAAAAACAACATTTAATCCTCTTTCTATGATATTGTAGATATTTTTGAACTACTAATCATTTGTGTGAAGGACCTAATGCTAGCCAAAGAAAGGAGAACTCTCTTAAAACCAAATTCTAACATTCACATGTGTGTTGTAGGTTGTCAATGGTGGTCTAAACCAAATTGCTTAATCCAAAAGATAAAAACACACAAACATTATACATCACATCTGATCGTAGGTTTTAGTTAAGAGCTACATATCATCCACTTAACTAGGAGAAACTTCCTTTGGCATAAGCCTTAAGACAACAAGAGGAATGCTCTAGGAACCCCAAAGTAGTTCACACAAGAGGGAACCTTGTGAACGAAATGGGAAAGTGCTCCACACTACCCAATTGATTAGTACGCCTTGAGAGATTAGAGTCAAAGTTACCTCCATTGTGACCCCAATGAAAATACAAGTTAACACAATTCGGTGCTCATTGTATTTAAGGGGGTAAAGTAAATCCGAGATATTCTAAGACTAGTTAATGTAACTTTCTTGGTAAATCGAAGCTCGCAGAGGTATTTTGTGGCAACCTAGGTGAGAGAACTAATAGGAAGCTTTTCGCTTAGAGCCAATTTTGTCTTAGTTGTTATACTTGAGAGCTCGCACAAAGTGACAACTTTGTTGGATTCAAACTCTTGTTTTTCGAACAAGGGAAAGAATCTCTTAAAGTTGAAACCATGTGACATTTTATCATGAAATCTATTTAGTGTTACTTTTTCCTGGTTTTTCACTTGTCCTAAGACAAGGAAAAACCCTACCAAAGTTACACCAAGTATTTTTCATCACCACTTGGTATAATCCTTTGTTTTTGTATTGCTCATTTTGAGACAAAAGAAGAAAAAACATATATGGATACCTACTAGAAATAATCATGTCCACCACTTTTGTAGTCTACTTGCATGACTAGGTTGCAATGTTGGAATGCAAGTGTTGAAAGTGTGAATGGTACGTCATCAAGTTCTAGTAGCCCCTTTGTCTCAAACCCATATTGAGACTTATTATCATTGTAGTTATGTTGTCTTATCACTGACTTATTTTGATTTGTTACGCTACCCACATTATAGCCATACAATTTTGATATTTACGTCTTATTTGCATTGTGAAACTTGGCCTAAATCTCTAGATTTTATTGTTACATTGCTCGCACGCATAGTAATTTTGTGATATACTTAGGCATAGTTTTTACATCCTAGCCTTGTCTTGAGTTTTGTGAGTGTTAAGGTTGCTTTATTATCATCTTTATAACGTCATTTTGATACTAAAATCTTACTTTCTTGCAAATCTTGATTAACGTGTCCAAATAGCGTTCTTATGTTATTCACATTTGTATCTTCCATTTTACAATACTTAGACTTTGTTAGTGTCTAGAAACTGGGTTTTAGTATACCTTATTAGAGGCTCACGTCAACACTTTCTTAGCATTTAGGTATTGTTTGTTTCAAACTTGGCCTAACTGGTGATATTGTGTTTTCACTATTTGTTTCAAACCTATCTCGAAAAATCACAGGGAGTAAACTTTTGTTGTGACTGGATTTGAGTTCTATATGTTATTATATTATCATATAAATCTCATGTCATATATTACCTTACTAGGGTAGATCATTCTTTATTCTTTAGCATCCTTAGGTTCATATTGACCTATTGGATTTGTGATTATTTTATAGTCACCTTTTATTTTGTGTGATGCCTTAGTGTTGTTACGTTGTGAAAATTTTCCTAGGGTCCATTTTTAATAAACCTTATTGGAAACCTTTCGCATTGTACCCCCTGTTTCAAGTATTCCTACTACGAGAATGACATCCCGAAAGTTAGAAGTTGATCTCTTCGAGGTGACAACCCTATTTTAGAGGATAATGTCATGATTGACCATAGTGGTGGAGAGGAGGATTCTCCTTGTATGGATGTAGAGCTTCATCCCGCCCATATGATGATTACTTGTTTCAAAAAAGCATGAGGTTCTTTTACGTGTCGTCAAATTAGGGGCCAAATTACCATCTACAATAGACCCTTCTCTCATTGCGTAATGGTTCATGGAGAAGAAGAAGTAGACCGACCTCATCGCACTGTTAATGAAATATTAAACCTAGGTCATGCCTCTACTTCTAGATGACAAAATAATGAGGAGATACCTTTTGAAAATGATGGATACTATCGATACCTATTGTTAGAATACATTGTGAAGACCACGAGGAACATTTTCATCATGAGCAACCTCCTCCTAACAAAGATTGTAAAAAATACCTATTCCAAAAGTAATGTTAGAACAACAAGTACAAGCTCTCACTCACCAATTGACAAGTTTGGCTTCACATGTACATAAGGAACAACCAAATTTTTCAAACAAGCTATATCGAAATCAAAACCTAAAGCTTTGTTTCAAGAGTTCTAAAAAAATAATCCTCGACGAGAGACATGAAAAGACCCTTATGAAGAATTTCTTATAGAGAATAGGGGTGGGAATACACCTAGATTTAACCCTTCAGATAGGCCTACGCCACCCACACAAGATCCACTCTTCAATCAAGATGCTCCACTATGAAGAATTCCCTTCTAAAGATTGCATGAAGAAAACTTGTAATAACAATAAGAAATACAAGTTCGATGAATTGTGCCCTTATCTGTTTGATAGAGCCATGTTACAAGTACCTTTCCCATGACATTTTGATTTTCTAAAGTTTGATAAATACAAGGGAAAAGTTATCCCCGAGACCATATCAAATTTTTTTATATGGCATGTCAAGAGGTCGTGTATAACAACAACTATCTTATTCGCCTCTTCCCACGGAGTTTAGGATGATAGGTGCTAGAGTGGTTTTTAGACATCCCTAAGGGATCCATATCTACATAATCGGAACTAGAAAACATTTTATATGTCACTTTTCTTTTAATATAGAGAGTGATGTTACCATGCTAGATCTATGTAATGCAAAACAACGAAACAATGAGAACTTTGTTGTTTTCCTACAATGATGGAGAGGGTTAGCTAGTCATTTCCCTTGCTTCATACCGAAAATGCTAATGAGTATATTTTTCCCAACCTCCACCCTAACATTAGGTTTCACTTACAAATGCATTATGGCAACATGTTCAAATAGGTAATAAAAAAAAAGGAGTAAAATCAAAAAAAAATCGTTGTTAGCTAAAGCCCTTTTCACGCGATCATAACAATTCCAAAACTAATGACAAGAAAAATTGTGTCCCTAATAGGAACAAAAACGTTTTCGGTGATGGGATAGTAGAATCTAAATGAGTACAAGTCATTCAAAACCACACTCCTTTGAAGTTTTCAAAGGGATCTCCACCTATGGAGTATAAACGTCATATGTTCACTCCTCTATCTGACTCAATATCGTCTATACTAAAATAGTTAGAGGTCGTCAACATGGTTTTGTATCCTGAAGCACAAACCTATGGGGATGACACACCTAAGCCATCATGGTTTAGGAAAATGAGTTTTACGGATTCCACCACATTAAGGGTCACAAAACCGACAAGTGCTTGAAATTAAAGCATTACATTTAGGACTTGATTGACATTAGCAATGTAGAAATAGATTCTACCACCTCTACCAAATCCCCAAACACAAATATGGGTATTTTCAAAGAACCTTTCCCCAAGCACGAAGGAAAAAAAAAGGAGGATCAGGGACAATCATCTCAAAATAAGAGTACCAACTATGTATCGAATCCATAACATTTTGATGCCTTAATAGGTTGTGTTGATTCACCTGTATAGTATATCAACATGATAAAAATTAGAGCAAGAGAGTGCACCATGGCAATGTGATGAGCTCTCCTTGTTATCTATGAACCTCCTCGCCATCCTCCTCAAGAGATTCACTATGATGTGTTAGATCAATTAGAGAAGACCAAAGCTAAGATTTCAATCTTAGACCTTCTAAATATTTCTAATGTCCATAAGGATATCCTTTGCAAAACCTTACAGGGATCAGGAGTATCCGTTGATATTGACCCAACACACTTACAAGCCATGGTAGCACAAATCACTCCTTTAGAACACATAACCTTCAGTCTGACGGAAGTCTTAGAAAAAAATCCCTCCCATAACCTACCCTTACACATTGAAGTAATAATAAAGCGTAAGAAGGTCAAGAGAGTTCTTGTGGACAAGCAAATCAGGTCTAAATATTTGTAATCTTAAACTAGTTCGACAACTAGTGTTCACATAAGTTGACTTGAGACAAAGGTCATCACCATAAATGTGTATGACAATGAAGAATGAAAATCAACTAGAATGATCACTTTCTCATTGGAATTTGGTCCCATAAACCATGATACAAAGTTCCATGTCTTAGACTTGGAGCTCCCCTACAACATATTGCTCGGTCGCCCATGGATTCATGTCATGCAAGCCATGTCATCAACATATCATCAATGTTTAAAGTTACAACATGAAGGACAAACACTTACTATACAAGGGGATCCCCAACCATTTTCTCATTACAGAGCATTGTCGGGCTATTTTCCTACCATCTACAAGTGTCCCTCTACGGAGATCATTGTTCTATTTAGTCAAAGCCCTCACTTCACGATTAGATCCAGATACCTTATCTACTAATGAAATGGTTCTTCCACATCAAAAACTCCTTTCGCTGCATGGGAGATGAAGGTTAGAGCAAATGGTTGTGGAGAATATGATCTGCAGTAAGCCCTTATGGTTCAAAACATTCCCCTATCTACCAAAGCACATGGTAGGCCATGTTACAAGTTCCAAAGATCAAGGGAGAACCACCCCTTGACAATTACACTTTGGTAGCTTACTAAAAGATGAAAGGATACTCAAAGATATTATTTTTTGTCCTCAATATGATGAAATGGCTTTATGTTACCAGTCACCCAAGTATGTTATTTCTAACCGAATAATGCTTACTATGGGATATAAAGGATGCAGTTGTGGCCATCAAGAACAAGGTTTATTGAAACTCTTCCAATATCTCTTCGTATAATGGGTAAGTCTAGTATTGGAATTCATTTATATGAATCTTGCTCCTTAGATGATGAGGATGCCTCTTCTAAATGCGAAGATAGTTCATCTAAAAATGAAAGTGTAATAGATTCCCTGTGTAGTTTTTACGAAGACCTCGCTCCACGAACTGTTTTTCGACTTCGGCTATCCTAACCATAACACCCACCGTATCCCCTATAACTTAGACATTAAAACTCATCTACCCATCACTTGTGAATTGGGACCAACAACATCACATACCCATCAATGTCTTCAAGAACGAAAAGGCTATTTTTGAGTTCCTTGGTATCCATGACAATAATCCTAAAAATGACCACAAGAAAGGCTTCTCCATTTAGCTCAATGTACGTGCGTACTTTGGAGAGGAGGTAGAGTTATGTGGTCACTTAAGTAAAAGAGTGAGCAAGGGAAAAATTCACACATAAAATCCCTACGAAAAGAAAAATTCCAAGGACTATAGCGAAAATATCTTTAAGGCGCTTGTGGAAAAAAAAAGTGAAACCTATGGACAAGATAGTGTAACCACCTAAAGATGAATATATCCTTGAACCACCTTTGGTAAAAGAGAGGATCTCAATCTCCCTCTTGATCCTATGAGCATGGAAGATGAATCCAAGTTCTCGGGTGGTGGGGAGATAATAGATGTTAACATCAACACGGATGAGCTTCCTAGAATGGTTAAGTTGGGAGCTTCACTCTTAGCTTAAGAACAAAAATTTTTACAGGAATTTTGAGAGAATTTGCAGATATCTTCGCTTGGTCTTATGCAGACATATCAAGGATTGATCCTGCATTAGTGGTGCACAATATTTTTGTACACTTAGACGCCAAGCCCATAAAACAAAATCTCTGGAAGATGCATCATCATGTCGCTCGCTAGTTAAAGCAGAGCTAGAAAGGTTATTAGAAGTAGGATTCATCAGGCCTATCAACTACTTAGAGTGGATTTATAATGTGGTCCCAGTTTAGAAAAATACTGTTAGTATCGAGTGTGTACCGATTTATGAGATATTAATAAAGCTTGTCCTAAGGATGAATTTCCTCTTCCCAACATCGACATGATTGTCGATTCGAAAGTGGTTATGAGATGTTATCACTCATGGATGGCTTCTCAGGTTATAACCAAATAAATATTGTTAAGGAATACCAACACAAGACATATTTTACTACCCCATGGGGGACATTCTATTATCAAGTCATGCCCTTCGGCCTCAAGAATGTAGGCGCTACCTACCAATGGGAAATGACGGTTATTTTTCATGATATGATTAGTGACATCATGGAAGATTATGTAGATGACATATTAGAAAATTCCAAAATTCAAGAAGACCACCCAAAGATTATACAACATATTTTTCAATGTTTAAGGGATTATAAGGTCCCACTCAAACCCAAAGAAGTGTGTCTTCAGTGTGTTATCTAGTAAATTACTAGGATTCATTGTTTTAAGGAGAGGAATAGAAGTAGATCCGGAAAAGATTACCACTATAACATAAATGTCTCCTACCAATATCATACAATGCGGAGCTTACAAGGAAATATTTAGGCCATCGAAGGATTATCTCTTAGCTAGCAGCGACAAGTTTCATACATTCATGCATATTCTCAAGAAATATGTTAGTTTTCACTAGGGACCAAAGCATCGCATGCATTTGCTTTTCTCAAAATATATTTGGATAAACCCTTTGTTCTAATGCTGCCAATGGCATGTAAACCCTTATTATTATACATCTTTGTCATGCACTTTGTAATTAGGGCAGTGTTGGCCTAGTATGATAAAGAGATGAGAGAGAAAGTTGTGTACTACTTAAGAAGAACGTTGATAGCTTACAAACTAAACTATCCACAGATCGAAAAGGCTTGTTTGGCCGTAGTTTTTTCCTTTAGAAACTACGTCACTATCTACTCAACAATAAATTCAAGCTTATTTCAAAGGTAGATCCATTAAAATACTTATTGTCAAAACCCGCACTCATAGGAAATATGGCTAATTGGATCATCTTACTCAAAGTGAACTCGACATTGAGTATGTACATCAAAAGTTAGTGAAAGGACAGGTTCTAGTAGATCAACTAGTAGAAGCTCCACTACCAGGTACCGAACCTTTGAGTATGGAGCTCCCAAATGCATCTACGATGTACCTCGAGGAATCAATCGTATGGAAATTATACTTTGATGGCTCCTTTACCTTTCATGGTTCAAGGTGTCAGAGTTGTGTTGATCACTCCTTCAGGATACTTGATCCCTCAGGCATTTTGAATTGGATTCCCATGCACAAATAATATAGTGGAGTATGAGGCCCTTATTGTAGGGATGAAGCTAGCTATTAAGTGGGATATCATGTGAGTAAATATAATCGGTGATTCCATGTTGATTATAAAATAGATACAGATGAATACAAAGTAAAAGATCATAAACTTCTTCCATATAAGAGAATGGTTAATTATTTGAAGGATTTCTTTGAGAGAAAATACCAAGAGCCCATACTGCAGAGCAGCAAACATTATGGCTACATTAGGGTCCATGTTGAGTATTCCACCTATAAACAATGATATGTCATTTTTTGTGGAGCACTTCTGAACGCCAACATATGACATACCAAAGTCCTATTTGGTGTGTGAAGTTGTTGGTCCCTTTTCCTCGTGGTACTGTGAAATATTTAATTACCTCCACGATGGAACCTTTTCCACAAACATTTCTTGTACCAAAAATGAAACCTCATCCAAAGATATGGCCTCGTTATACCCTACTTGGGGGCACCCTCTTCCGTCGAGGCTACGACGGGAATTTGTTGTGTTATCTAAATTCGTGCATTTGAGCCCATCCAAGCAATCAAATAGGTGCACGAAGTCATCCGTGAGGATCATACTAATGGGATCGTACTTGTAAAGAAAATACTCAGAGTAGGATACTATTGTCCTACCATGGAAAATGACTATTGTAAACATGTGAAGAAATGCTTGGATTTTCAGAAGTATGGAAATTTGATACATGCATCGGCATAATCCTTGCAGCCTATCACAACACCTTGGCC
This sequence comes from Taxus wallichiana var. yunnanensis, assembly GCA_018340775.1. NCBI lineage: Eukaryota > Viridiplantae > Streptophyta > Pinopsida > Cupressales > Taxaceae > Taxus > Taxus wallichiana. Next base: position 603,491,795 of record CM031236.1, on the reverse strand, counting down.
ATTCTCAAAGTGGGGTCTTGATCTAATAGGAAAGCTTAACCCTATATCCTCAAATGGTCATAAGTTCATTATCACTGCTACTGAATACTTTACAAAATGGGTAGAGGCTATTCCTCTTACCTATGTTGAAGGTGCCCAAATATCTAAATTTATAATGAACCATATCATCTGTCGATACAATATCCCCTCTGCCATTATCACTAACAATGGTAAGCCATTTAAAAATAAAATTGTGAAAGCATTATGCAAACGTTTTCAAATATCTCTCAAGTTCTCAACCCCTTATTACCCTCAAGGTAATGGGCAAGCCAAAGCTTCCAATAAAACCCTCATCCGTATTATGGAGAAGATGGTGAATACAATAGGCCATAACTAGAATTTACAAATTCACCCTGCCCTCTAGGCATTCATAACGTCTATCCGCACTTCTACAAGGGCCACTTCATACTCCTTAGTATTCGGATCAGAATTTGTGTTACCCCTAGAGATCAAGATCCCCTCTTTGTGTATTGAGCTAAGTGACTACCTGAATGAAGAAAAGGACTATAGACTAGCTCGATTGGAAAAGTTGGAGCTATTAGATGAGAAATGAATTCACGCCCTCAATCACCTTAAAGTGTATCAGGATCGAGTGCAACAAAGCTACAATAAAAGAGTAATACCTCATCAATTTGAGGTAGAATACTTGGTGTTAAAAGAGAATTAAAACCCACCACAAAAGACCAAGGAAAGAAGGGAAATTTTGAGCCTAATTTCTCTTGGACCATATGTTTTGGTTGTCAAGTTCAGTTCAAGTGCCTATAAGCTTTCCTATTCAGATGGCCAAGAGCTTCAGAACCTATGAACACAATGCATCTTAAGCATTTCTATGCTTAGGTGTAGGGTCCCTAAAATATCATAAAATGACAAAAAATTATAAAAACAGAAAAAGAGAAAGAGAAATGAATAGGGCATCCAACAATGAAAACCATGCAATAGTGGCACTTTGGACAATTCCTTTGGTGAAAACTAGTTTCCAGCATCATTGGAGGGTTTGTTGTTCACAAGCATTTCAAGTCTAGGAGTATGATAGTCTTGTCTTAAGTGGTCTTTACCTTTGTCAAAGTCCCTTATGAGCTTGTTCCTCTTTTCCCCGATCCATTGATCCTAATTTTGAATGCAGAGAAATTGAGTTTGAATATTCCCATCTCATGCTAGGGGAAATTATTCATCATCACCTTCTTACACATAGGGCATGGAATTCTGCCCCTGTACATCCCATCTAACACTGGGGGAATCCACGTTTCTTCATTTCCTTGCACGTTTGCTTCGGAAAACTTCTTAGAAAACATAAAAAAATCGTATAACTTTTTGAGAAAATAAAAACATTCAAATACGTTTCATAGAAAACTCCAAAACAATAGAAAATTGTCTTGAGATAATACCAAAAACAAAAAAACGTCCCAAAATTGTCCCACAAAAACAAAGTAGTAGTTTGCTTACTTTTAGTTGTTGGTTTGTATGGTTTTAGTTGCATTGCTTTTTGTATTGTGTACTTTAAGTTAGATTCACTTACTTACTTAGATTGAATGTTAATTTAATCTATGGTGTGTTGCATTGAATTCATTTTATCTTGCATACTTGTAGATAGTTGTGTTGCTTTGATTAGATTTGTTTAACTTGTGCTTGTTATTTTACTTGTACATTTTGTTATCATTTCATCATCATATCAAATAAACCATCACATCTATACATCATATATCAATAAAAGCTAAGTCTACATCACACATGTATGTTAAAGCTAATCATCAATACCATATCATCAATGGGGCAAGAGGGGTTGCGCATGATCAAAATCTATCCCCCACACCAATATCAAAAATAAAAACATGTTTTACTCAAAGTATCTCATCAACATGCAATATGACATCAGTTAAGGCTATCTCATAAATCTAACAACATGTGATACAAACATAAACATACAGATTAAGCATGATATCTCATAAACAAAATGTGATACATCGGTAATCCATCAATCATCATATATCCATAAATATCAAATGTCCTGTGTACAAAATCAATGTGTCTCGATACATATCAAATACAAAATGCCATCATGGGCATGGATCAAAATTGTGCCTTCATCAAGAGGTATAGTAAAAACAATACATAACATACATCTGTACAAAAATATGCCTTCATCATGAGGCATGATAAAAAATAATACATATACATCCATACAAAAGTATGCCTTCATATCGAGGTGATACACCAAAAAATATACATCTAGTACATCAATAAGAGAGTCAACCATGACTCTCACCCTCTCTGAGACTGCCTGGTCTGGGTCTGCCACTAGGTGGGGGCATCTGAGGTGATGGATGTGCAGAAAGTGCCTCACCATGTTTTTTTGACCCTTGTTGCTTTCAATCCTACTGTCTTGAAGGACCTTGTACAAATTGTGTCAATCATGATGGCCTATGGGATCTAGATCGAGACATGCTGCCAACTATGGGATCCGAATGTACTCATGAGCTCTCTTCTCGGCCGAAATGGCCACATGATACTACATCATGTAATATGTATCCTCGGCTGCTAGGGAGGCACTTTGGCTAATCAATAGTTGTACTCTTAAAAATTTCCCGCCTACTAAAGCATGTCATGCTCCACCCTCACATCAAGTTAGCTCTATACGCAACTAGGCTCTATCTCGCTATAGCTTGGTCCCTCTCTATCTATAATTGTAGCCTCTCTCGTAATCCCCCGATCTCACTTTGTCATTAGTCAGTACTCTCTCTATCCTAGCTTGGTCTCGCTCTATCATGAGATGATCCTCTCAACAATAACCCGGTCTCTATGAGTAATGTTCTGTCCTCTCTCGCCTACAACTCAAGTCAGTAGGGTTGTAAAACCTGGTGTAGTTTTTGTAATGTAGCCACCGCCCACCAACCTGTACATCCTAAACATCCTCCTCCATATCCTCTCCACCCTCGCCATCTCCTTCACCTCTTGGTGGACTGTGTGATGGACTCGCGTGAGGGGGTGCCTACAATGGTGCCCGTAATGGAACCTGAAGGGGCATCCATGGTGCTAATACTTGTGGTTACACCACTACCTAATGTTGCACTATCATTTGTTGTTGACTAGCACTGATGTACCGCGGCCCTATCTCGTGGACCTGCATGTGCATGTGTTCTGCTCATGTGCATGTGCATGTCCCAGGATATGAACCATGTCCCCCGTGTTGTTACATCTAGTACCTCATGTGGTATGGTCAATCTTCGTGGCAGACTATTTTGTACCACCCTGCATAGTCTGGGGTCGTCCCTGGATCCACTATCTATGCTAGTTGTACCCAAGGCTATGGAACTACCTGTAAGAAGCTAGTACGAGCTCGGCCTAGCCTAATCCAGGGCCCCATGTGAAATTTCTCTCTATATCTATGCTCTGTACCACATCTCATCACTAGGAATCCCCTGGATAAGACCAAACTGTCATTGACACTGTCCACTTTGTACCACTCCATGATATGGATCCTGCTCCCAAGGATAAAATGATCTACTACAGCAATGCTCAACTCAACTACATCCTGAGGCCACTGGTATAACTTGTATGGCCATCATGTAATCATATGGGGTTATAGCTCATCAAATGAGCGAGTGTAGTAACTGCTTCCCACATGTGGCCACAAATATCATCTCCATCTAGAACCTATCCCATGATAGATGGCTCTCAAAGAACCCGAGCTCTCAATGCTCCTGTAGGGTGTCCAATACAATGTGGTCCCAAGCCCATATCTGTAACAAAGTGGCAAGACCCATGGACCTCTGTCCGTGATAGGCTATCAAGTGTAAATCTACGTATAAATGAGCCAAGATACACTCGACCCTAACAAAGAAACCTCTCCCTGAAGAAGGTTGAATAACTCTAATAAGGCTGAAATGAAATCGAGCACCAATCTTGTCAAGAAAAAATATGTCGCTGACAAGAGCTAACAAGAATACAGGAACCCATCCCAGTCGTTGATCAACCTTACACTACTAATATTGGTAGTCATACCCGGCGGGGTATATCTACCACTCCAAACATTTTGGCTATGCATCATTGAATACGCTCCTAGTGACCATCGTAGGTAATCAACTCGACCCTTGATGGGAACTCGCAGAATCCGCCACACATCCTCTAAAGTGATGTTTATCTCACCGATGGGAAGACAAAACGTTTGACTCTCACTGCGCCATCTCTCAACTAAGGTCTGTAAGTAGGCTGTGATCTAGGGTAATTTGTGGCATGTGAGCCACATATGATAAACCGGTCACCTCCAATGTAATCTCTAGAAAAATTTGGTCCCGTCACCTAAATGACGCCTCGTAGGCCCGAAGCTACCCATGTCACTCCCGTGTCTCTAACCGCTCCAAATCCATCTGCAAGGTTAATCAAGTCATTTATTATGATCTTATTCTTCTATTTTATCATCTAATTCTTCTATTTTGTTATCCAATTCATTTATTCTACCATCTAGGTTTTCTTAAGAATTTTTCTTCTTAAGTCACTTTGAAAATGACTCCTGAGCGAAAGTGTCCCCTAGCAACACTCACGCACCCCCTATGGTGTGATGACCCTCATCACACCAGTGCCCCCATCCGTGCACTCATGCACCCTATTTTCCACCCAACCCTCTTGCAAGCATGAGCGCGCCTGTCATGGCACCATCAAGTTTTTCTCTACACATGCGCATAGTGTCTACACCTATTGGCTTTGGTGCATGAGCGCAAATCCTAATGCATAGTGTGTACGTGCCTATGCATATTCTAGCACTAGCAAGCAACCCCATGAACACAAGCATGCACCAAGGGTCGTGTTGGCACATTCACATGCAAAACCTACCCTAGTAAATGTGTTTTATCCAAACTTAAATGCTACAAAAATACATAGATGAAAAGTTCAGCCTTTCAGTGTACCTTTCGGTCCATCCCCGAGGAGTCTTGTGTAGTCTCTCATGCAATCCGCATGGTGTTTCCAGCCAGCACCCTCACAATTTCCTCCCATAGGTCGAGCTCAATCAACAGTAAAAAGGTAAGTGTGTGTGGTAAATAAACTTGCCGCGATGGTTTATATACCCATTTTTACCCCCATGAAGTGTTTCTCACCCCGAGACGCCCTGAGCCATCGTGGTTCTTCTAAATTCTTCTAACTCACCTGTAATGATTATTTTTAAATAAATAATTATTTCCTACCCGTTTTGGCTATGCTAGGGCATATTTTTGCTTCTCAACGGCCTTTTCTACTACCTAGGGCAAATTTTTGTCTTACGGTGACTTTTAGGAATGTCCCATGACTTCTTTATTTCTTCTACAATATTTTCTTCTTAAAATTCAAAAATTCAAAACAATATAAAAATTTTCACAAATCCAAAAATTGGTTAAATCATTAAAAATCCAAAAATTGCAAAAATTCAAAAAATTCAAAAATTGGTAAACGACATGCATGTAGCTAAAGCCTGTATCAAATACATTGTCCTCAAACATCGAAAAGTTTCTAATGAAAACATATTTCTTAGGTTCTTGCTTGTTCTTGTCTCAAACGACTTGCAGATCATGTGATCTACCTCCATTAACAAAGTTGGCTTACTTACTATGTCGGTACTCCCATGCAACAATGAGTTGTCAAAGACTGTGTCATAGTGCACAAATGATTTCCATGGGACTACTTGTGTCCTCCATTATTTCCCTCGCATGTATCCTTGCTTAGGGCACCATATTTAACCCTTGTCATTACAACACAATCATTCATCGCTGATTTGTAAAAACTATGGCAAGATAAAGAAAGCACCACTTACAAAATTATTAAAGAAAGACTCATTGCATTGGAATGAGGAAGCTTCTAGGGGATTTGAAAAATAGAAGGTGGCAATGTGCACCACTCCAGTATTGGCAACTCCATATTTCTCCAAGACCTTCATAGTTGAATGTGATGCTTCAGGAAATGGGATCGGAGCAGTACTCATGCAAGAAGGACATCTCATAGCATTTGAGAGCTGGAAACTACAACGAAAGAATTTAATATTACATGCAATAAACAATGGAGACCATACATGATGGGTAGACACTTCAAGGTAAAAATGATCATGATAGTTTGAAATAGTTCTTGGAGAAACAACTATCTTCATAAGAGCAACAAAAATGGGTCACTTAGATGTGGGGTATGAATTTGAGATTATTTATAAGAAAGGGAGGGAAAATGTGGTCGTTGATGCTCTATCTATGAGGAATGCTTCCACACAATCATTGTTATGTTACATCTCTATACTAAAGGCAGATTGGGTAGAAAAGCAAGGTAAGAATGGAAGAAAGATGCAACAACCCATACTCTCATTCGTAATCTTGAGATGATCCAACCATATCGAAAAATTTATATGGAAGGGGGATATATTGTGGTACAAAGATAGGTTATATTTGTGTAAGGACTCGCACTTAAACACCATGTTCTTTCAGAGCTCCATTCTTCTCCACTAGGTGGTCATTTTGGGTTCTTGAAAACTTATCATAGAGTTAAGAAGGATTTATCTTGGGAGGGGATGAAAGTGTTAGGTTGTGGAGCTAGATTGCTTCACAGTTAGCATGTAATGGAAAGTGACTGGTAATACAACACCCGTCATCATCAAAGGGGAACTGCACAGTCACCCAGAATTGTCATCGGTCAGACAAGCCCAACTTCGGTTAGAGCAAGTGGGAACCGTGACCCGCCATCGCTCTGACGGATAAACATTGGCCGAGCAAGTGGGAACCGGCCGCGGTTAGGTCTAATCGACGCCGGTTACCTGTGTGATGTGTTTTATTTTTAGTCATGGGCTTAAATATAGATTTTGTTTAAAGCAAATCTATTGGATGTAATTACATAGCTAAGGATCCCTAAGTTTATATATTTATATATAAGCGTGAAAGTTAGGGTTCAAGCGTAAGAGTCAAAAAGAGGGATCGCATTAGATCCTCGATTCTCTCCCAGACCGAGAGGATGAAGACGAAGAAGAAGAAGAGGAAAAGGAACAGGTTACATGAAGACAAAGACTCCATGGAGAGGAGCTAGACAGAAGGAAATAAAGCAGCTACTGTATTTCCTTTGTATATTTATTGTCTCATTGTAATGGCTTGCATAGTATGCAAAGCACATAGTGTTTCTTCTTGTAGATTGTGAGATCTTGTATTATTGATCCATGTAGATCTAGATATTGTAGAGGTCTCGTTTGTAGATTCAAAATACAGTGAGAGCTTGGCCGCACATCGGGCAATTGCAGCAGGTAGCTTTGAGTATGTGAGATCTGGTTATGTTTGAGAGGCACGGTTGTAGTGCACTCAGGTAGATTTGGTTAGAGATCTAGAGGAGACACAAGTGGTGGTATGAGGCATGGTTTAGTGTACTTAGGCAGATCAGTTGGAGATATGGGAGGAAGAGATACTCGTAGAGATACATGTACTCTGTGTAAGAGTTAGTTTGTAATCTCTTGTTATATTATATATATATATATATATATATATATATATATATATATATGAGATCTCTATCTTTGGTGGACATGTACCACATTTGGGTGAACCACGGTACATGCTTGCTATGTGTGTGTACTTTTGTGTGATTTAGATTATTCTAGTTTATACTCTCGTTCTTTGTAGATTTTGTGGGGAATTGTTTGGATCATGTGTGCATGATTTTGTTTGTTATTAAATCATAACACTATTTTTTTGTCCCGTATTCCCAACGTAAAGGAGATGTTCACAAATTTGTGGCAGAATGTTTGGTGTGTCAACATAATAAGGATGAGACCATTAAGACATCAGTCTCCTCCAACCTTTGTCTATTCCTAGCAAGAGATGGGGAGAGGTATCAATGGATTTCATCACAGGATTGAAAAAGACAAGGGAAAAGCATCATCATGGTTGTGGTGGATAGAATTACCAAGTATGTTCAATTTTGTGCCATGGCTCATCCTTTCACAACTAGTACAATTGCCATCTCATTTATGGACACAATTCAAAAGCTCCATGGCATGCCCAAAATTATAGTAAGTGATCGTGATCCGATATTTACAAGCAATTTTTGGACTAATTTGTTCTCTTGTTTAGGTACCCAACTAGCCAAGAGTTCATCTTATCATCCTCAATCAAATGGGAAAACTGAGATGGTAAATAAATGTTTGGAGGGATATCTTCTGTTTTTTACTTCAGATAAAGAAGAACATTGGATGTTATGGTTGCCACTTTGCAGAATGATGGTATAATACTTCATTTCATACCTCCTCCAAAATGTCTCCATTTCTCGGCACTTTATGAGTACCATCCTCCATCACTCATCTCTAACTCAAGGTCAAACTCGAAGGTAAGAGCAATCAAAGATCACATTCAACACCAAAAGAGGTACTCTCTAGTCTTAGAGATAATTTGGTAAGGGAACAAAACCGCATGAAGCAACAGGATGATCAACATCGTAGTGAGAGACACTTTGAAGAGGGTAACTTTGTTTTTATACAATTGCAGCCATATAAGAAGTTATCATTAAAACAACATAAGAAGGATAATAATATTGTTCCTAAATACCATGGTCCTTACAGTGTTGCATAAAATTGGTAGTATGGCATATAAGTTGGAACTCCCTCTAGGAATTAAAATACATCCAATCTTCCATGTTTCTTGCTTCAAGAAAGTTATTGGGCAGCACATTTCCACATAGTCAATGCTTCCTGAACTGGATGAGTAAGGAAGGATCATATTGGAACCTGAAGGTATTCTTCAGACATGCACCAAAAGATTGAGGACCAAAATCATTACCGAGTACCTGATCAAGTAGAAGAATATGAATATTGAGGATGCATCATGGGAGGATGAAAAAATTGTGCAACAACATACAAGGCTTCAAAAATTGGGGACAATGTTGCTTTGAAGGGGAGGGGCATGTTATGCCCTTAATCCTATAGCTTATAGTGGATATGTAGTGCCGACTTGTGGCTTACATAATCTCTTTTCTTGTCATATGTTATTCATTATGCTTTCATATGTTTTTTAGGTCGGCCTTGGTGTTGGCCATAGCATAGGATGGTATATATAGATGGTAGTGAGGAGTAGTTGAGCATCATATGAGCATTTAAGTCTTATTGCATGGTTTGGAGGTTGCCCCATCGAAGTGGCTAAGTTATTCTACTTGCATATTGAGATCATTTATCCGCAATATTGTGTTCTTTGGTGTTCTATTGTTGTTGATAATCGATTTATACAATTAATTTCATTACAGGTGATTGGAATTGTGGTAGTTACCTTCTTGTGAGCATGAGGTCATAAATAAGGGGTAGCTAAGCACTAATATAGCTAGGAAGATCAAGTGGTTTTGATTTTAAGATTAATTTCATTAGGATCATCATCGTCGGAGTTGATAAGGTTAAGTGGTATATTCCCAATGAGTTCGGGATACAATTATATCTCAAGAGATTCAACAGACAGGTTGAAGTGTGGATACTATCGAAATGGGATATAAGGAAGTTCTCAAGAGTATGGATTTTATAAACACCGCATTATTGGTGTTGCTCAAAGTTCCACATATTGGTGACACCATGAATCTTAAACAAGAGATCCTCGTGGGGAAATTTGACACACTAACATGTGAATGATGTGATTACACACATCTGATGTGTCCATGGTCAACCAAGAAGAATGGTGTATGAAAGAGGAAAGTTGAAGATCATGGCTTTCACCATAAGAGTTTGAGGAGGCGTGATAATGGGTAACTTAATATAGCCCATTAGTTTCATTTTCCTTCGGCCATATCCTTGACATGTGTTACGATAACTTTGAGATTAGGTAGAGTAACCGAGTGATTTGATGAATTCTAAGGAAGTAACACATGTCCTTGAGCCTTTATTGACAAGAGTTTCCTTAACTTGCACACTACCAATCTTAACTAAGATGAAAAGAGGGGGATCATCTTCTCAGAAGTGCAACTCATCTAGAATCATGGAATTGATAGGAAAGTGAAGAGATAGAATTGATTGGTGGTCAATCGTTTTGGATAGAAAGATCTTCGCATTATTGAAGTATGCTCTCATCCAAACCATGTGGGGGGTATTGCCCCAAAAGTAGTGATGAGGGTTTATTCATTTCAAAGATCACTTTTATGAGATGAATCCAATGTTTAAAACAAGTATTGATTAGTTCGAATAAGGTAATTTGACTTGAGAGATGGATAGTTATTTGATTGGATCCCAATCTTCCGAATTGGTTAGTGAAAGGTTAGTTGAGACATGATGGATTTAAGTTAAAATCTGATTTGAAGGGACTAAAACCTTAGGTTGGACCATGATTTTTTTGTGCGCCAATAGTAGGATATAAATCTTGTTGCCATCAAGGGTGAAAAAGAAGCAATAGACGACATCGGTCTTATTAGTTGAGGATGGTGGTTCCATTGGGAGCGAAGTGATGGTAGACTATGTTCACCCTATAAGTTGAGGACGAAAAATGGTGTCAAGAATAGAAGTGATAATAGATGGCATCATCCTATAAGTTGAGGAAGACCAATGGTGTTAATTTAAGAAGGATTTTGATGAGTTGTGTAGACACCTAAATTATGCTTTTGCAATCTTATTGCCAAAAGCACACAAATCACTCTCATTCATATCATTTCTGTTATAATTAGTGATTTTTGCTAATTAACTAACGTTTCTTACCATTTTGGTCAATTAACAACGCTTTGTTGATTACCTATCATCTTTCGCACTCAAGATGCCACTTTATGACAAATCGTAAGTCAAAATCCTCTTCCAAACAAACAATTAGCTATTATTAGCTAGTTAAGCCTATTTTACCCTTGTTTTGGTCAATATATTCCATTATTGGCTCAAACCCCTCTTCCACCACTCAAAATCACCTCACTTCCTTCCACAACATCTCAAAGCAAGCTTCAAAATCTTATCCTAGCCTCCTAATTGACCCTAAGTGGTTTATTAAGGCTCCTCACATCTTAATCACTTGTTAATTCACTAATTGTGATTAACAAACCTTAATCATGATTAACAATTCTTAATCTACTTTGTGCTTTTAATCCCATATGTACAAGATGCTAATTTTCCTCAAAGGGAAAAACTATAAAAAGGACTAACCACATACCTTTAAACTTTACACCATGCTTTGATTTGCATATCATATAAGAAATATGATTAATAAGCCAAGCTCAATCCTTGCCTCAAGTCTTCAATGGGGTTAGTAGATGGGTATCCAATATGATCTTGTAGTCATTGTTGGAGAGACCATCTCACCTTCCTTGGAGTAGCATCAAACCCCTAATTTGATTGCTCCTAGATCTATTTAGGCCTAAGTTAGTTAGTAGTTGAATATTCTAGTAGGCGTGTTTTAGCTACGATAGATCGATATATCATGTTAGTTCTTTCAAGCATTCCATTAAGCTTTAATCATTGATATAACTATTGTTAGATTCAATAAGCATTTGCTCACTCAGACTATGTGGTGTTAATCTTGTTAGTTTAGCTTTGCTTGGAACTTTTAGTAGTCTTCAAGTTGATTGACGATGATGTGGCTCTTAGAAATTCTATCCTATAGAGAGGCTTGGACAATTCAATAGACTTGGAAGCAAGGAGTAGAGAATGAGGTGTCAATAGTGGCAATCACTCTCTTCATGCCATTCATGTTGACCACACTCTCGGGAGGCTCGATTTCAAGATTATAGGTGGTTTTTATAGTGTTAGAAGAAGAAAAATCTTGTTGTTTCTCATTTTTAGGTTGAGGAGTTGCCTCAACCTTAGAGTGATTGGGCAAGGGATCAGTATAAACTTAAAGATGCTCATTAGCTTGATTCATACTATTATGGACAATGATTTGCACCTTCGGCATGATCGTAGCCTTTACAGTTTTCTCTAATCTCTTGTTATTCATACATTCATGGTCAAAGTTGGCACCAAGCAAAAAGATGTAGGCAAAAGCACAAAGAACTTTGTAGTTTTTATGTGAATGGCCCCAATCGGATTTCCACCAACAAAAGAGATTATCATTGAACTAAGGAGGAGAAGGGCAAGAAGTGCTCGAAGGAAAAACATATGGCCTTGGGAGATGTTGTCGCAACTCTTCCATGGACAAGGGTTGATGGTTGTTTGCCTAGGAAGAAGGACAATTACCTCCATTAGATCGAGGAGGGTTTGAATTTATATTATGAATGGTTTTAGCAAAGCACTATTAAGATCATGAATGTTTGAGACTCCATCATCTATAGCATTGTGATTTTGAGGTTTCATTAAGACGTGAAGATTCTTTTGTGCTTGAGATTGTTTTGGTTGAGGTTTCTCAAATGTGCGCATGAGATAATCTTACCTCTTGGTCCGCTTCAATGGCTTCCTCCAAAGTAGTAGGAGAAAAGGACATAGCCTTACGTTGAAGGTGAGGTTCTAAGGCACTAAGGAAGATGTTGTGAAAAGTATCATCATCGGAAAAGAATGTTATGTTCTAGTGTAAAGAGTTTTCCATCGTTTGATGAAGGATTGGACATTCTCATTATCACCTTATTTACAATTGATGAAGATATTCAAGTTGTTTTTAGGTAATTCTTGAGAATGGAATTCTTTGAGTAGAAGATTGACTAACCCCTTGAGTTTGACGATGGAGTTAGACGGAAGAGAATTGTACCAATCTAGAGCATCACCCACGAGGGTCTTGGTTAAGATCTTGGTATCCACATAAGAGTTATCTTTGATCTAGTTCTTGTAGACATTACCAAAGGCTTTAACATGTAGTCTAGGGTCAATTGACCCGCCATGAGTGATAGAAGGGGTGATACCTCCAATATCCATAATGGCTATATAGGAGCCAAGGGTTCTCTTTGAATAGATTAAAGCACCTTATTGGTTATGGGAGGTTGCGTAATTAGATTTCCCCCATGATTGATTAGAGGTGGTGGAGGAGGAGGGTGATCGGGACACCCCACCGAATTGTTGAGGTCTAGTATTCATGCGAATGAGATTCACTCTCATTTAGAGAAATTGATTGTTGGCACTAGCTTGTTGCAAGCTCATTTGGTTGATGAGTTGTAAGATAAAATGAGAGGGATCATTAGAAGAATAATTTTTATTAGAATTAGGTTTTGAGAAACATTTGTGTCGGCGCTTGTTGGGTGAGAAGGATCAATGTCGGAAGAGTTGCCCTAAACGACATTTTATGCCTCCATATGGGTCATGATGGTTTCAGGAGGTTGGCCAACAAAATTGGGGTAAGCTAAGATGAATTCTTGCATGGCAGGAGTATAAACATATTGGATACTTTCTTCTTCTCCCTCCCGCTCAATCTCTAGTTCGGGATTCTATTGTTGGTATTAGATCGTGTTATCCTCCTACCGTTGTTTTCTTTTTGGGTTAGTTCTTTGGTGTTGGTGTTAGCCATATATTGCAATTGTAATATAAGGGTGTAGGTTTGATTGAGGAGTCCCAATCTTGGGAATTATCATTATATTGAGAATTATAGAGATGATCCATGTTGGAGTGATTTAGGAAAGATCGAAAATGATTTAGGTGATTTTGAGAACTATAGAAAACGTGAATGGGACTCAATCGGAAGACGGTAAGATTCACATTTGGTTTACCATAATGATGAAGCTAATGTGAAGATATAATGAGAAAGAAAAGAAGCATGAAGATGACTCATTTAGAAGGTTGTGTGTTTGTTTCACATTGGGTTCACCAAAGTGTATGCAAATAAAGAGTGGCCCAATAACAATTCCTTTTCTCTCTATAATGGGGGTATTCTAGACTAGGATAACAAAGAAGGTCACACTAAATATGCACACCTTAGATTGTAAATTGATGTAGATGCGGAATTAAGGAGTTACTCCACAATCTATAAGAGGTATATGGTTCCAAAGCCTAGACCTAGAATAGGGTAGTGGCGTCTAACTAGCTGCTGATTGTAAAGTGGTGATAATAAGGTTACAAATACAATTGTAATCACGGTGGTAATAAGATAAGAGATGCAAGATGTTGCTAGGCAAGAGTCACAAGGATTACAAGCGAGGTCCAAGAGATTGCAAAGGAAGACCATGGGTTGTTCAAGGATTGTAAAGGTAAGAATTGATAGATTAATAATGTTATAGAAAATAATATGTTAGTCTATCCTTGTCTATGCATGACCACATCCACAACATGCAAATCTGAAATGAAAGTAAAGGAGCAAGAGAGGTTAGAAATACTTACCTGTATGAAGGCACTATTGGTGCATTAACTTACCCCCAAGTTTGTCATTTTATGAGAGAGAATTGATGTGGGAGACCACAAACGAATAAGAAGAAGACCTAGGAACACCCTTGATTAAAGACTCCTATGATTCCAAAATCTTGGTGGACCCAATGCTCCAAGTGTAAACTCTAAAGGAGACAAATAAGACCAACTTGAGACCTTCTAATCTTTTATAGCAAGGTTGGTGGAACTAGCAGACTAAATGTATGATGGATGAGATGCATAAAGGACGCTCAACCACCTAGTATAAATAGCATAATATGTGTTAACCGATGGTATCGACAGTGGTCAATGTTGTCGACTATGAAAAAACATTAACATGGCAGCATAGACCATGGTCAATGTCGTCGGCAAGGGAAATCTACTTGGTAGATGACATCACTGTGGTCAATGTCGTCTAGGAGAGAAATGCAAGCATGGGAAAGCTAAGAAAGTAGATCAAACTAACATGAAGAGTCTTTTGAATGTTGAGAAAGATAATGATGAAAGTGTGAGTGTGATAAAAGTGGGTGTAAGAGTGAACACAAGGAGATGATAAGACAATATCACAAGGAGATTGTAAAAGATGACTGCAAGATATGCTAAAGATGACTTCAAAGGGTATGCCAACATATGATATAATTAGACTAAACATCAAAGCTCTTTTATAAAAACCATTGATGACCAACCCAATGCAACTTGAAGGATGCACGTAACCATTTTTGGTTACCCTCCCATCCTAGTAGTATCCTTAAGGACACCACTCCAAGGAAGCTAATGCGCCAACGGTGCTGTGAAAAACAAGTCATTAAAGTGAAAAATTATGTGTATACGCCATCTACCACATTGCACTCCTAAAATGTTGAGTCAAACATAGAAGATGCCACCTTAAGTCAACACACTATGAGACGTTGAGTTGGCACATTAACATGGAGGAAATAGATTATGCTTAATTCCATATAGGATGGTGTGCATGTATGGTGTGGTGCATCATGTAAGCAACATAGCTACTTCCATGCATAACAAATTAAGTTGCACCGAGGAACACACCAACTCCTAGTGTGGTGGGGCATGGTCACCACGCCAAAAGCCCTTCGGCCCAAGATCTTGAGATAGGATCCTAGAGACCGCATAAACTTGGGCGAGTTCTCTTGCTCCTCGAATAGTTGCATTCTTTGAATTCCCCACTAGAAAATTGACACAAGTGGGGGCATCGGATTAAAAGCAATGAATCCTCTAGCCTAGTAGCTCTCGAGTGAGCTTAGAGTGGAATGACTCAAATGTATATATCTAGTGCCAAGCATCCATGGCTTATTCAAAAGGTGTGTTTGTTGGACTCACATTGACCACACAAATCGGGGCATGGAAAAGCCATACATTGAAGTTGTTCACCCAGAAGTAAGCATTGAAACACAACACTATGCAACTAATGAATTTTGGTTTAAATAGAAAATTTCCAAAGTTTGTCGAAACTTGTATACGACGTGTGAGCAGAGAGGAAGACAAAGCCCCCTAGATTTTTTTTTCCCAAGTAGAAATTCATGGCACAAGTCAATCGCATCCTATATTAGGTGTGTATCTTTTGAAGGGTGTGTCATAGGCCACTCCCAACCTTTACACCAACACCGAGGGGCCTCAACATACAACTTACACAAAAGAGAATTTGTGGCAAGAGCTTGAATTTTACTGACCACCCTAAAATCTGCTTCCACAACCTTGTGTTTGGCCTTCAAACTTGAGCATTGGATCCAAAAACTTTCAAGAAAAATTTGTAATTTGTACTCATTAATCTGATCCATAATGATGGTTTGATCTGTAGAAATATTGTTGTTCATAGGAGGATCTTG
Organism: Taxus wallichiana var. yunnanensis; assembly: GCA_018340775.1. Classification (NCBI taxonomy): domain Eukaryota; kingdom Viridiplantae; phylum Streptophyta; class Pinopsida; order Cupressales; family Taxaceae; genus Taxus; species Taxus wallichiana. The sequence continues at coordinate 603,475,718 of CM031236.1, read as the reverse complement.
TATGTTTATATTTCTCCCTACTTCATATGAGTGGATGATTTTATTTTTCCGTTTTTATCTGTCCATATTCTTCCTATAATGCAAACTGAGAGCTTTTACACATGGACCTAACCAACTAGACTAGCAGGCATATGGGACCAAGGAATAAGATAACTTTTTCATTTGATGACATTTTGATTACGTTCCCTCAAGTTTCAAGCTTGCATCAGTGCTGCGAGAGTCGCCAAAGACCCTTAACCAATGGCCAAGAGGAGAATACTCATTTGGCAAAAGGCATTCATGCATACACTGAAAAAGGACAGGGACTTTTCATACAACCAATGGTGGAACATTCTGCCAATGGTCCAAAGGTTATTTACAGCTTTGTGCCAAAGATAAGGGGCTGAACTTGTGACTAAACCAGGCCTTTTCGGTATTCGACTTAAAATTAACATCAACATTTTTTACAAATCCACAATTAAGTATGTTGCAAAGATTGTTATTCATATTGTTTTGGTTTTTGCTTGGAGGTACTAGTGTAATGATTCCATAATTCAATACAAACCTCACAATCATTGTTCATGGTATAATGTTTTTATCCTCCAACAGTGATCTCATACTCGATGTTCACCATCTATGTTAATAGGTATTTGTCTAATATAATATAGCTTATTGTGGAAGTACTGCTCTTATATCCTTCAGTTGATATCCTTCCCTTAAAAACCCTGCAAACTTTGTTCTACTCTTATGGGTATCCAAAGCTACAGTCAAGATTTGATTATTTATAGGTTCAAATCTCAAATACTAGCCCATGCTTATTAAGATGCCTCAGTTTGAGCTTAGCTATAGAGAAATCTCCAGCAGGTCATATGGACCAGTCATTGGAGACCATCCAAATGACATGGGGGTTACACCCAACCACAGGAAGAATCACCTTTCCCCTGCAAATTGTAAAAGCTCATTAGTCTCTCCTGTGCATACCTTGACAAATGGTTTAGCCTTTGCCCTAATTGATCGTCGGCACCAAGCTATGATACCATTAATGTTAGCATAGTGAGTTTATGAATAAATGGCATAGAAATCAACAAACCAAAGCATCATCCAAAAGAATAGGGGCAGAACAAAAATGACAATGAACTCTGATAAAAATGGGTTCTGTATAAAAATTGTCATTCCAAGGAAGAACACGGAAAGAAAGGGAACCTCACTTTCAAGTTCATTGAAGATGGTTACATATTCCCTTAACCAGACCCTAATTCCCATCCAGTCGTCATATCATCATCTAAATTTTGATGACATTACATCAACCAGCTATCCAATACTTATTGGAGTTGAGAAATAGATATACTATAACAAACTTCATATCATGCTCAAACAAACTTTATATCACGATGTTAACATGCTTGCAGGAACAGGAAAGATCAACAGCTATTCAACAATTCTAAGATCATCTGCTATGTGTGAATGTTGAATAACACTCGGAACAATACAGAAAATCTCAAATTAACTTAGGATAGTCACAGCATAAACCCTCTTGAAACCACAGCAAGGTGAATCTATGAAAACTCTTAATCAGAGACTTATACTCTAATTAGAAATCACATCACTGAACAACCTGAAATAGACAACCCATTTCATCAAAATGGAGAAAATGCCCAAATTCAATCTCAGTCTATTCAGAGCATAACAGAAGTAAAACAGATGAGCTTCATCAATTATTAAGCCTGGCAAAATACAATGCTTCTGAACATATTAAATGTGTTATACTGAAGCTCGACATACAAATATTAGCTTGACAGCTTTAAAGATAGAAACATGAATGTCATTGAATCACTATCCAATCAGACACCGAACAGCGTGACTCCGTATGTTGGGAAAGGATTTAGGTTGCAAGCTTACAATCTTAATCTCCATATCTTATCTTTTATTTACAGCATTATTGGGCACACTAACATAAGGCAGCTTTAGCATATACTATCAACAAGCTGCATGGCATTGCTGAACTCCATAACCTGCATGGAACCTGCTTAACTCATGAACCCAAAATGGACCTAAACATTTCAATGTTTTAGAGGAGGTTCTTTTCCACCATCCAGGTCCCATAATTACTGGAATGTTCTCTCAGAGTCTCACATAATAGGTAAACAATGCCAAATTTATCACCTCCGCCACTCCTGCTTTTGTTTTTCTGAAATACCCACATTACATATTGTTAGAATCCCATGCAATTACCACAAAGGAGTAACATGAAATTTCTGCGCATGCAACAGAATTTCAAAATCAGAATTATGCTAGTGCTATAATATATTCTGAAACTATAAATTATACTACATATTTAAATTTTCACTGGAGCAAATGGTAGACATGCAACATGGTTGTAGTGACTTGGATTGATCACTAAACATTTTAAGCAATAACTACTGAACATTTTAAGCAACAACCAAAATGATCGATAATTGAAAATAAATGAATTCTAACAAACAAAGGTTGAACTTCACACCGGTGGAATCTCTAGGGGAAAGAACACTGTTCCCATTGGTAGTTCTTTGAGCATGCGATAATGACCTCCGTGGAGACACAGAAAGCTGTTGCCCACGTGAACCTGGTAGAGAGTTTCTTCTCTTTGCATTAGTGGCATTCTCTAGAACATCTGGACCAGACTTTGGAGAGTTGTTAGGACGGAGCTTTGCTTTAGCTGACATTGTGGCGGCCATGTAATGAGGAACAGATGGACTGCCTTGTGAATCACTTGGTGAATGGTCAGATTTCCCATAGCTAGTCGAGTTTCGTTTTCTAGCAGCCTTCATATCAATCACAGAATTTTCAGAGTTTTTTTTTGTAGATGATTCAACCTTATCAGGATTGCTGGGAATGGAATCCCCACAAAGGATTTTCTGTGCTGGTGAATCAGCTGATCTTTCGAGTGAGCTTGCAGAAAGCTGAATTGGGGATGAGCCCTCAACAACAGGGTCAGTTTCCTGCATTCTATGCAACTCCCCAGATAGTGATCTCTTTGCATCTGAATCAGACACTGAAGCGGACACTTCTGTTGAGCTAGACATTAACTTGTCGACTTTAGCCTCTTGCTGATCTGAAACAGAATCAATTATTGAGCTTGATAATTTATCCATATTATATTTGGAACTCTCAGCTTCAATCAGAGAATGAAGTTGATCTGAAGTAAAAGGAAATGTTGGATCCGGGGCATTTCTTGGCTCATTTGAAACAGAACCTATTACTGAGTTTGATACCTTTTCTGGCTGCATATTTGTGTCATCTGAAACAGAACGCAATGTCAAATCTAGCATCTTTTCTGAGCCAGACATAATTTTCTCAGATTCACCTTTAAGCAGCTCAGAATTGGACTCATATGCTGCATTCATAAACTTTTTCACAACTTTAGGATGATCCATGACAGAATCCAACTTTGAAGTTGACAACCTCCTTGAGCTATGAGCACATTTCTCAGCCTCAGCCTCGGCCTCAGCCTCAGCCTCAGCCTCAACATCAGCCTGTACTGCAACAGAATGTAATGTTAGATTCGAAATCTCTTCAAACCTACAATCGGGATCTCCAGTTTTGGCCTCACATGTATCCAGATCAAAATTCGGTGTTGAATTCAACGCATCCCTAAAGCTAGAATGGGAATTCTCAACTTCAAACTTTTGCTGATTCCAAAGCAAATCCCTTGTTGAATTTGACCTTGAGCTACACTTGGAAACTACATTTTCATCCTTCACCTCATCCAAAGAATCTGTAGTTGCATTTGAGTTCTCTTTCAAGTCCATGTTTGGCTGAACTGAAACAGAATCCGGTATGAAGTCTGACATTCTTCTCGTTATGGGCAGAAATTTCATTTTCAGGTTCAAGCATATATGAAACCGACTCAAAACTTGATTTTGGCACTTTTGTCAAGCTGTGTGCACAATTATCACCTTCAACCTTGATCTCATTAGAACAGGAATTCACTGTTGAATGTGATTCCCGTTCTAGGTTCACCTCAGAATGATCAGATTCAACTTGAGACTGGTCCAAAACAGGCTCCAAAATTGAATTGAACAAATTTCTCAACTGGAAGCTCGATTTGTCAGAAACTGACTCAAAAGTGGATTTCGGTGCTTTTATCACGCTACATGTGCAGTTGTCACATTCAACCTTGGTCTTGTCTGAGCAGGAATCCACTTTTGAATGTGTTTTCTCTTTTATGGATGCCTTAGAATGATCAGGTTCAACTCGAGACTGATCCAAAACAGGCTCCAAAATTGAATTGAACAAATTTCTCAACTGGATGCTCGGTTTGTCAGAAACAGAATCGCATTTTAAAGATTGCACATTTGTCAAGTTATCATTGAACTTTCCAGATTTGGTTTCGTGTTGATTTGAAAGAGAATCTAACAGTGAAGTTGATATCTCTCTCGAACTAGAATTACAGTCCTCATTTTGAACATCATGCTTACTTAAATCTGAACTTGATACTTGTTTCAATTGTTTGCTCAGCCGATCCGCAATAGAATCTGATATTGATTTTGACACCTTCTTCAAGCTATGCACGTTACTTCCATCTTCATATTGAGTCCTTTCTGAAGTTGAATTGGATGTTGAATCTGATTCCTTCGTCAAGATAAAATTTTGTTTCTCGGCTTCAACCTCGGGTTGTTCCAAATTTGGAACTAACTTCAAATTTAGCTCGTTGCTCATCTCTTTGGCCTCTAAAAACCCTGCTTTCTCAATTTGATCTTGATGCTCCAAACCATTCTTTGGCTGAACCGACAAATTAGACTCCCTGGAGAAGCCGCCATCCAACGTTCCAGCCATTTCCATCCTGAATTAGAATCATCTGGATCATACTCAATATGTAGAGAATCTGCCTTTGGTACCGTTTCTAAAAGCTTTAAAAACAGCACAGACTAAAATATCAGAATCTCAAATTGCTGTTTGTTTTGCATGCAAAACTTCACTGTATTTTAAAATGAATTGTATAGGGCACAAGCTCAAGTTTTGAATCCACCTGACGAGCAAATCCATTAGCAAATAGCTTCTCTGCTAGAACGCTACTGTTGTTCAATGAAGCATTTGAACTATTCCTCTCCTGAAATGGTATAAACAAATTAGGTGTACTGTTAATAAAGGACCGATGTACATAATTTGCAAGAGTAAAACAACTAGACAGAAGCTGGTACATAAAATACTTCATTTTCATCCTTTACCAGATTTTAAAACTATAAATTCTTACCAGTTTTCTTCTGTCTGAACCATTTTGTTGCCGTATAAGTTTAAGCCTCTCTTGAATGGCCAATCCTTGCTCTGACAATCTGACACGGCGAGCACGAACCAGAGCTTGCAATCTAATGATTGCTTGGACACAACGCAAAGTTCTTGCAGCCTGTTTCCTAACTAACTGTCCACGAACATGGGCCTGTAATCTTACAATGCCTTTAAGATGGCATAATGTTCTCCTAGCCTGAAAAAACACACAAAAAGAAAAAAAGAAAACTGATTTTCTGCCTCAAGCTGCCTTGAAATGCAGAATCAAATCCAGCAGGATACTAGTACTTCGTAAAAAGATTATAATAGAAAAAGCACCGTAGGATGGAGAAAAATTCCATAAATTCTATGGAATTTGGAGTAGCTGATAAAAAATAGGAAAACTTGACTACATGCATCCACACAGCTTAAGAATAAATACCAATGAAAAGGGTGACAGTATATATACCAAATAGGCCCTGATAACTGCCTGGATCTTGATGGCTGAAGTGACTTCCATGTTTTTATAGGCAGCATAATTACTGTCAACATCATCGCTAACACTCCTTTCTGTTGCACTTGGTGTCACTGTGGTTTCTACATTCACAGATGTTTTTTCCATCAACATTGAGAGAGCAACCTTTTTTGTGGTAACAGGCATTGCCTGTTTGTCTTGATCAAAAACTAATCCCTTTTCATCTCCCTCTGTACTTGGGTACAATGGTTCATTTGCCACGGTGGTTCTAAGCACCCGGTGATGGGAAGCTCTTTTCCGAAAACTCCATCTCCTCTTAGAGGCATCCTTCTACTTGTACATAAAAAGTAATAGCAGTTCTCCATCAGAATAAGATCGAAACAGACACAAACAACCATATGCAATCATATTTTTCAGTCTTCTATTTTCAAAAGCTCAGTCTAATCTTAAGATTAACTATGATCAAAATAGACGGATTCATGATTTTCAAATAAAAAAATTCATGAATGGTTAACAGCTTTTATTTAGGATGGGAAAAGACTTGACTAATTGAAAATTACCGATATAGGAATAGCTAATTAATCTTTTCCATGCCGTTGCATGACTTCTCTGCTTGCACATATGTATGGCATCCCAGAACAAAATCCTTAAATGCATGACCTGTCTAAATAGGTGTTACACATGAAGAATGGATGCACTAGTTATTGTTTTGAGAGGAGGAGAAGGTTTTTCCTACATACTGGCAGAGAAGATGACATTGAAACTCAAGTGAGTAGAGAAAAGCTTATTTTATGTGAAGGTTCAGTAGGCATGGTAGGAAACAAAACAGAAAACTTCAATAATACAGAACTGTTTCTGTTTGACTAAGGTATCTATCAATGTTCCATAGATATATGCATCCTGATGAGTATTTCCTCCCACAGAAAATGGATCCTGCAAAAAAAAAAGGGTAAGAAAAGTGTTCAGGAGGTTCTGGATACATGATTGATTTGAAGCATTTGATCATTGATGAGACCGAATGGTAGGCAAACAATTAAGGATGCACTCGACTATTGCCAGCTTAATCATCCATCCATCCATACATGACCGCTTTTAGTGTCAACATTTGAATTGCCAGTTTCTCATAGTTGCTTTTCTACAAGTCCATGTAGACTTGTATCTTTGCCACTTGGGTAACAATTTTTTCGATTCATGGTGTTTCCTTGCATAATGGTTCCCTCAGCTGAGTTGATTCTGCAAATTTCATTGCTTTTCTCTTTGCTGTGTTGAAAGTGTGGATGTTAATACTTGATTCATTGACTTGATTGTCAACCTTAAGAGTGGTGCGGGTACAGATATACATTCTTTTGTCTTGATTGTTGATTTTCACGATAATGAGGGTGTCAATACAGCTCTACTTACAACATGCTTCTTGCTTTTTGTCTTCAAATGTTTGTGATTCATTGATCTTCTTACACAATGTTTTTAGTCTCCAATGTCCATGTTTGCTTTTTTGTGTACGTTGTTTTTCAAATCTACTTCGTGCTGATAACCCTTTTTTTTTTTTCTTTAGACACTTGATCTGCATTACAAGGATTTGATGGAGCATCAAGAGTATCAATATCCCCTTTTGCTAATTCTTTCTGTCATGTTTTGTTTTTCTCGTTATTTTTCCTCGTTTCGTAGTAAGCTCTTCATTTCTTTTGCGAGTGCCTAATCAGGCTGCAATTTTTTTAATCTTTTCTTTGCCTTTACCGTTTCAATATCCCCAAATTGTTTTTGAAACTGTGCGCTCCAGTGCTTTTATTCATTGCTCATTGCAACTGCTTCTAAAGTCTTCCCATATGCAACTACGTAGAAGCTTCCTCGAATGTATAAGTTTGTACCAAACATGGGATCACACCTCAAATTCTTCCTCAAGCTCAGCCATTCCCTTGGATCAATATCTAGTGCACCAGATTAGAATTATCTTTTAGTTTAAATTATAAGCTTTCCACGATTCTCATAGTAATGGTCCTAGAAGAGTATAAGGTGGCGTTGCCTTGTAGTACCTTCCATCTTATTCTGTAATGGTAACTGTCTCTTTTGAACTGTAATTCTTTGCAAGTCTTAAGGCTATTAATCTTAAACATTTCTTCTGCTCGAGTGACCTACTTCAGAAGGGCTTGGTCTCCAGTAAATCTATTCAATATCCCAAGGGATTTATCCACCACATCACATGGTCTAATTTTATAGATGTCTTCACACATAAAATTCAGATGCCATTATTGAACAGGCCCAACCCTTGGGTCAGCATAATTACGCCAAAAGGTGTTCCCCTATGGTAAAGAGCCTGTGGTCGTTCACGCCACTGGTTTAAATTTGACGGGTGTTTTGACATTTTGCTTTTTTAAGTTGTTTTTAGCTGTTTTTGCTGTTTTTAACAGTTTTGTGACATCACCGACCTTATGATAGCCTTTTTAATTACACAATACGATGGGAGCAATTTCTTGTTGTATATTCATCGTGTATCAGCATTCTTGGCTGTGCACTCTTTTTTTGGAATCCTCTGCAAATTCATTCCATATTGTTCTTCTCAGCCATTGAAGACAAAAAACAGGTGCGAAATACTTACATTATGTATAACTTTCTATTGATTACATGACATAATTTATACTTCTCAGCACCCTTTTGGACCAAGATATTGTGCTTGTAATCTGTAAATTGTTATCATCTTAGTTGATTTCTGTATCAGATAACATAATTTTCAGCTCAAAGTGCCCTAAGGTACAGGGAAGATTCGAAAACTCTGTTGTTTTTTATATTATCATATAAAAAGAACCACAACTGTTTCTACAGTGAAGAAATATTTCCTCTGCCCATTTCCATCATCTTTCCCATGTCCGGTAACACGGATTTTCAACATTAATAATTAAAGTCCACCAGTGCAGAGGCAGAACAGTAAGTTGGGATGTTTACTGAAAGGCGATATCAAGTTTGGTACAAGCAGGCACCCCTTCCGTGCATGTGTTAAGCACCCTATTGGTTATCAAAAAAGGTTTGCCAATCAAAACAATATTTAAGGTTTTCTTTGAAAAGCTTGCTAAACCTGAGGTTTATGCTTGGGATAGGCCTCCTGCTGCCCGGCTATCTTACTGACATTGTAGCATTACTGGCGGAGGCAATGTGAGGGGTTGTGCAGGAGTTCTTAAAAAAGTTTGTCCACCCATTGGTCATTGTCATACCTTCTAGATCTTTTGCTTTGTGTGCATGTTGATAACTCAAGCTCAAGTACTTGAGGGCTTTCCATTCACCTCTTTGTAAGCATTTATCATGACACAGGGTTTTTAATTTCTGTATTTATGTGTAGCACCCTGAATTATGGTGATGCAATCTTGTTCTTGATTTGTTATCTTCATTTTGTTTGTTCTGTTTTTTGTTGTAAATTCTGTTCCTTTTTATATATTTTGTGTGAGAAACCCTAATCTGTTTCTTTTCAAGAATCCTTTCCACTCTACATTTCCATTATTTTCCCATATCCTGTCACACAGAATTTCAAAATTAAGTAACGATAATTAAAGGTAGCTAGTGCAGGCAAAGAGCGGCAACTTAGGGGGCTTAATGGAAGGAGGTCTCAAGTTTGTTACTAGTAGGCATTCCTTGTGTGCATGTGTTAAACAACTCTGTTATAAAAACGTGTTTGCCAGTCAAACAATATCAGGATTTTCTGTAGCAAGGTACAGGTAGGGCTTGAGACAGGCCTCTTGCTGCTGAGCCATCCGAGTTCCTCTGACTTTGTGGCGTTACATGCAGACTTGGCTTCCCGACGGACTGATTGTGCAGGAGCTATTTATTAAGGTTTATTACTCATTGAATGTTCAGTCACTCTTTAGGTCTTTTACTTTGTATGCGTGTTCAAAACTCAAGCTTAAGTATCTGAGGGCTCTCAATTCTCCACTTCATGAGCATTTGTTGGGACACAGGTTCACAATTTCTGCATTCATGTGTGGTACCCAGAATTTTGGTGATGTATGTCAAAGATTGGAAAAGGGCCAACCGATCTGCCCCATACCTCATAGAATGGCCATGGCTCCTTGGGCTGCCAGAGAAACGCATAAATCAAATAACAGGTAATTATGAGCTGGTCTTTTTCTGGTTTTTAAAAAAAGTTTCAGACTTGGGTACTTCATCTAGGCTTATAGGCACAATATTTCTCAATGTCTTTTCTTCTTTGGGTATTCATAGATCGGAAGTACGGTCATAAGATACCCAACTGCATATGTTCTTAAAGAAATCAATCGACCCGCAATATCATCATTTGTGGGCGGTTGAGATAACTGTAAATGAGTTTGCAGTCCCATAGACTGTTGGGTCTTGTGGACATAATTAAAATCATTTCATTTCCTCCTCTTATGTATTTTGCTTGCAAATACCTATGTCAAATGTCTCTGGTATCACAGCTTAATTTAAGTTGTATTTGGTTGTCACAATCCTTATCAAATAAGCTAATTTTTGGATAATGGTGTCCAAAAATTAAGCTGTGTTTGGCTGTCACAATCCAATCAAATAAGCTAATTTTTGGATATTGGTGTCCACACAAGGAGAACACAACATGCTTATAAAACTACAGAAAATTCCGTGTTTTGTACCTAGAAGCCAGCTTCATGGAAATGATTAAACACTCGACATATTTTTCAACAGAAAGCCTTGTTATAAGTGAGAAAGATATTTTTTGGAAAAGTACAGCTCAACTATCATTTGAGTTAAATATCTTTAAATGTGAGATTTCCAACACGGTAGCAATATATGCTGTCTATATGCTCTTATCTTTATTTTTGGATTAAAAGTCTATGCCATTAGATTTCAAAGTGCAAAACAGGGTATATGGTGATCATTTGAAATGCTAAGTTTCATCATTTTTCTCATGCGTGTAGAGGCCACGTCTGCTAGCATTCACTGCTTTTCTGGCATTTTGATGAATGATGATGAGAAAGACATTGTGCACTCAAGCATTGACATTCAGGTTCCCTCACATTCTGCAGTATTTGGGCTTCATAACTGCTTCCTACATTTCTACTTTTCATCACCTGAAATGTTTACCATGCTGATCAGATTGGGTTTCACACCATCTCTTTGCATTTGCCTATATATCTCAAAGGCCTCTTTAGCAAACCCATTTTTTCTATACCCATCAACCATTGTACTATAGGTAACAAAATTTCTTTTAGACATTTTGTCAAACACATGGCATGCATACTCTACACAATCACATTTCATATACATATCTATGAGCGAACTTGCCACAGACTCATAGGAATCAAAGTCATTTCTGATAACGCAACCATGGACCTCTTTCCCCTCTCTCAAAGCTGCCAAGAATCCACAGGCAGGGAAAACCGACGACATGGTGATTGAATTTGGCTTGCATCCTTCAATCAACATTTGATGCAAACACTCCAATGCATCTTCCAAACACCAATTAGGAACAAATCCAGGGTAGATCTCATGTTGTTCTTACTTCTGGAACACCCACCCAACCTCATCGCCACACCCCATTCCTCCACAATCAACTTGCAATTCGTATACTGATCAGTCAACAGAGGAAATCCCAACATGGGAACTCCCAACCACAAGCTCTCCATGATTGAATTCCACCCGCAGTGAGTGAGGAATCCGCCCACAGAAGAATGAGACAACACATCCAGTTGAGACAACCACTCAACAACAATGCCTTGCTCTTTGTGTTTTTCAGGGTTTCTAATATCATGCCTAGAGACTGTTGACAGTCTTATCTCTGAAGAAAAAGAGCTCCTCGTCTGTTGTCAGAGATCTTTGATATTTTCATTTTGAGCTTATCAAAACACACCTTATCGGAGATAAAACATCGAATTCTCTGCAAGGAACAGAACAATCATACACGAACAGAACAATCATCAACGAATTGATAATAGAGAACCAGTGGATCTGATCATCTGTCATTAAAAGGTATGTATCCCATCGAGATGCTCATTTTATAGTGATTTCTACACGAAGAGCATATTTTTGTTTATTTTTACCCCTGTTTTGCTGTTCATTTTTCTTGAGCCCGTTTCAGTCATCCCTACTTAGGATTCAACAATTCTTTCTTGTTTTTGGTTGCACTCTTTATCCTTTCATTAAATATTCATCCCTTAAAACAAAGTTCTAGGAAGAAATAGGAAATTTGGCCTCTGCTATGCCCCTGACAAAATCTGTTGTTTGTGATGTTTTAGTGTTGCATTCTCTGTTTTTAGACATTGTTTTCATTTTTTTGGTTAAGCATTATATCTGATGGATAGGGGAGACAAATCTACAGGTCTTGCAATTACAAGCTGTGATTAGTGGGTATGGCGCCATTTGGTCTAATCAATGGCCGGAGACATGTATTGGCTTGAGTGTTATTAATATGCATTTTTAGGGCTAATTTGAAGTCCAAAACTGCTGGAAAATATTAATATGTATTGGCTTGCGAATGAGGGTTATGGGTTTGTTGGGAGTAGTGTATGTAAAATATGGCAGGAAAGAGGATGGTCGCCAAGTGTTTGACAAAATGCCTTCAATCAGAAAGCTAGAAATTTGCGGTTCTGCAGAAAGATAAAAGTTTGAATGGCTTCCAATGTCTTCTATTAGCTTGCAATTATCATATTCTGTGAGGAGAACTTTTGCATATCCTGCAATCATTGCAGTTCACGAAACCACACCTCTTTAAGGCATTATGTCAAACAGTTCACCTAAATAAACCCAAAAATGTGAGCAGGTCAAATATCCAACAAATTAACTGTCTGTATTGCTGCTAATTTCAGTCAAAACTCCAGTGTTTTATAACCCATACCACTTTGAACAGAGTTTTTTTAGTTGGGGGTAATTAATTGCTCATCTTTTGTTGTTATTGGATTTTCATGACTTGCAAGGGTCAGGGGCTTTTGGGTTCATTGTATTTAGTCTTTGTGTGCTGTTGGATTCATTTTTGTGAATTGTTTCACAGATCCGTGTGGGTATCACCAGTATCTTAAAAAAACCGTGCTTTAGGAATGAAGAAAAATTCCCATTTCCATATTGGCAGAGCAACAAGTGCAAGAAAATGGCTACTTCCAATGATTGCTAGCTCATTTACAAAAGGCTACCACTCATGATATAAAATCTACAAATGTACAGAAGTCTTCATGTATTCATGTTTAGTTCAAATAAAATAGTTTGCAAAACGCTACCACTCATGATATAAGATTTGCAAATGTATATGTACGAATTTGTAACAAATTTGAAATGTAGAGATAGAACCTTTAAATGTAATGCTTCATCTATATTCCTACACTTACAAAATCAATCACACCCCTTATCAACATCAACTACAAAAGTAATAACTATCCCTCTAAATCAAATAACATATATTGTTCGGCGTTCACATTGCATTGTGCACATGCGATTGCTAGTTGATTAGGCCCATCTGCCACATAAATTAATATGTTTTTTTAATGACAAGTTATGCTATGTGCATAAAAATATAAAACCTGCAATTTGAATGATATAGAGACAGTATTTATTGTCACCCAGTGAATCACTAAAAACGAAAACTTTGACAAGGAAAAGGGAAAAGAAAAGGCGGAATGGGAAATAAGGGTGATACACCAATAATTTAACACATGCATGTAACTCTGCACACAAAGAAATCAAAGATCCACACACCTGCACAACTCTAAGCTATTTTGCATAATAAATTCAAGGGTTTAGGAGAAAAGGACAGCGGTAGAGGGAGTAAATTCCACACTAAGGCAATACAACATCCTATCAAACACAATGAATAATCTGAAAACAGCAGTATGAGAGGGAAAAAATGGAGCTTTTTATTCAAAGGTGCAAGTACAAGGCTAGAATTGCCAGAGCAAATCAGCCCAAGTGTGTCTAATTTTTTTACAATCAAAAATCTGCCTATGTAGACTGTTGCGTCCAGAATAGCCTGTTGTCTGCATGCTTTTTATTTATTTATTTATTTATTTATTTCTCTAACCCCTTTGGTGCATGGGACAGCAGCATGTCTTTTTTATTAATTTATTTATCCATCCTTGGCGCCACATACCAAAATAGACTGCTGCATGCTTATTTTTATCCAATGTCATTCTTATCCCTCCTTGGCGCCACATATAGGACAGCAGCTAATTTATTTATAAAAATTCCTTCTATTTTTGGTGTCAACAGTAGCTCTCTTTCTTTTATATTTAATTCCTCCATGCACCTATTCTTAGCATCAATTTCTAGAAATAGAACAGCAGCATGCTCTTCTAATTCTATTCAGAACTCCTAAAAATAGGATCTATTTTAATGTCTTACATGCACCTATTCTCTTGTTCTTCCTTTGGCGCATGGGGCTGCTATTTTTATCCACTTGTATTCTACGTTTGGCGCCAAGGATAACTGGACTGCTGCATGCTTAATTTTATCCAATTTTATTCTTATCCGCCACATATAGGACAACAGCATCTTGCTTAGTTATATTAGCATGCACACCCATCCTTTGGCGAAAATCCTTGGTGCATGAATCATGGTAACAATATCTTGTCTATGGCTAGTATTTGCTTGCAATTAACAATGACATTAAAATGTTGCACGTCTCCAAAAGAAATTGCAATTACCACATTATGAAGGTATATTCCATTTCTTGTTAAGATTCACATTGTCAAACGAACAACTCTGAATAAAAAGATGGTCAACTAATAACCCCTATTACCTATTAGGATGTTTAAGTAACAAAGCGAGAAACTTCAGAACAATAAAATCAGCAGATATTCAATGAAGTGGTCTAAAAGCCAATTGAAAAGGCTACCTGCCAACGCACAAATTTCATTGATGAAATTAGTCTCCCTTAGAATGGCCAATTTGGACTTAACACAAGGGAACATTACTAAAGATTTCTGAATATTTACTATAGACTATCTCTACACAATTCTTAAACCTCTATATCAGGTGACAAAAGACTGCCAAGATAAAAGGCAACAAAACCCATCCTAGGTGAATTTAATGAGTAATTAGGGGTTGATGTTGGTATGTTAATACTCAGTCTAGGGTCAGTTAGTAGAACCTGGAGAGGTAATCCATGACTAATTTGGTATCACTATTCATTTTTTCTTGGCGTTTCTCATCCTAGGAACATTTGAAATGTAACATGGGGTATATTTTGGAGGTCAATGTGCGGTTTGAGGTCGGCTAGTAGAACTCATTGATGTCGCCCACAACTTATTTGGCACCAGTGTGACATTTTTCTTGATTTTCTCTTTCCCATTAGCTCTAGAGGCAATAGAGGCCCCTTCTAGACCCGATGTGGAATTTGTTTTCAGAATTTGTTTGAGATTCAAGTGAAATAAAAGTTTCTAAACTTGGAAAAACTAACAATGTGCAATCTCAAAGACTCTTATGAGTTGTCGCGTTGAATGCGTGGAATATTAAAGCTTTTGTACGATAACTTTATGGTATCACTTTGTTAGTGCATATTTGCACGTTATTGTACCCCACGTTGCCAAGCTCCTTGATCACCGATCGTGGGTGTTCCTTGGGATGCTCAAGGTTTACGTATTCTCCCACGAGGCACTAACGTGTGGTGTTCCTTGGGTTATCAGTATATTAGACCCGATTAGCTCCAAGTTTGTGGTACCTGGGATCCAATTTTATTTGGGCCTACATGTGATATTATAAAACCACCTTAGTCTACCTTGGTACAATAGGAGGTTGGAGTATGATATAATCATCCAAGGTAAGAAGAGTTGACATGTATATACAAATCATCTCTCTCCCTCGAGTGACTCGCATGGGCGCTTTCTCTCTCCCTCTCCCTCTCCCCTTCTTAGTACATTAAGCTTTTGTACAATAACTATATGGTATCATTGTTAGTGCATAATTGCACGTTATTGTACTCCCACCTTGTCAAGCTCCTTGATCACCGATTGTGGGTGTTCCATAGGTTGCTCAGTGGTTTACGTATCCTCCCCATGTGACACTAATGTGTGGTGTTTCTTGGGTTGTTGTATATCAGACCCAATTAGGTCCAAGTTTCTATTACCTTGGGATCCATTTTATTTGGGCCTACAAGTAATATTGACAAGCACCGTAACCTACCTAGTACAGATAGGAGGTTGGCATGTGATATAATTATCCAAGTTAAGGAGAGTGGAGATGCATATGTAGATCATCTCTCTTGGGAAACTTGACACGGGCTCTCTCTCTCTCTCTCTCTCTCTCTATCTCCCTCTCTCGGGAGTTTCTCAAACTAAAGGAATAAAGCAACATACTCTCACATGGTATCATATTGAGGGGGTATCTCCCAAACCTATTCTCACATTGTATCATATCAAGGTGATGACTCCCGAGGTTGATTCAAGCTCTCGCAAGGTGTGGAGGTGTCGATGATACTCGAGTGGGGGAGATTAAAGGTTTTGTTGTGCTTGTCCAAGCTTGGATCTAGGGTCACGAAGAAATTTGTCTCTCTTCTTATTCCATGAGACTTCGCCAAAGTTGCATTTGGAAGGTGAAGGTTTTTAGAGGTTGAGGTATGATTTTTGGTGTTAACTCTTCATGGTGTACGACTAAGAGAAAATTAGGTTTTTTGACAAAAATTATAAGATCTAGAGTTTAGCAAATTTGTCTAGATATTTAGATCCCTTCTAAAAAAAAATCAAGGGTCCATTTTTGCCCTTTTTCCAAATATTTCATTCCACCAGAGCATCAAAGTTTCTAATTTATTTTTAACAGCAAATGACTAATTCAGCAGATGACAACAACTTGTCTAGCAAGTCATCACAAGCAAAAACCCCACCTAGGCAAAACCAATTTACATAAAAATTGGTTTTAGTGGCAAATTGTTGGAGCATGAGAAGCGAACCAAGAACGAGAGGGCCTCAAATAGGAAAATAGACGTTTCCACTCTTTGCATATGTGGTTGTGTGAGGGTAAGTGACCTGCTGCAGTAGGTCACCAAGGAGGATAGTTACCAGAGCTGCCAAAGAAGCACCACTCTCAGGTGGTGTAGCAACAAGTGTCATAAGCTGAAATGCCTACAGGCCCACAAACATTGAAGTTTTGTGTACACAATAGTGGGTTAAGACCTAGACTATTTCGGTATGGGTACGGATACGGATACGAGTATTGGTACGGTACGCTGAAATGGAATTTTTTTAAAACCTCGGGTACAATACGTTGTGGGTACGTTCATACAATATATTTTTAAAAATAAAAAATATAAATATATATAAAAAGTTAAAGAAAACAACAAGCTTATAGTCTCAACAACCAATAAAATATTAGAAGCCAACAACAAGCTTATTATGAATCGGAAGCCATCTAAAGCAAGATTTATTTGAATGAAAAACAAGAAGACCACAAAACATTAAATTTATGAGTCCATCTACTAATGGGCTCACAAACATTCCACTTATTGTTAAGGCTCGTGGAAAGGTTTGGGGAGAAGGCAATCTTTTCATAGAGTTGTTTGGAGGTAGCCCCTTGGAGAAAGGGCCCTTTGAGCCACCTCATAGTATCCCAAAAGTCATTCTCATCCTCCATAATTAATCCAGTAGAGGGAGCTGTGAAAGAATTTCTGAGCATTGTATACATTCTAAACTGAGATTGAGGAAGCTTATAGAAAGCTTTAAGGTCTGTCCATTCCATCCACTTCCCAAATTTGTACAAGTCATGAAATATTTTAATTCCTTTCTTAAACCAAAGGAGGGCAGAAAGATCCCTAGATGGATCCTCCTTACACTATACTGATTTTTAATCAATCAAAAACAGCAAATACAGTTTTCTGTGTATTTTATATCAAGTTCCTAGTGCAGATCTGGAAAATGCGACTAGGGTTGAAGAGAGATAACGGTATAAATCATGCCAAATAAAAATACTTCTGATTTCTAATGACTGTTCAGATATTTAGGGACAGATTTATATAAAAAACTGAACTTATTACAGTCCCAAAATGGCCCAGAAAATCAGATCTGAAGCCTGTTATTATTCAGCTTGAAAATCTTCAAAATACACTTCAGAACTGATAAAAAGTACAGCGATCAGATTACAAAATGATGGCAATTATTTGACAAATATTTTCAGATGAAAATACCTCTGAATTCGCTGCCAGACTGTTTACAATGGACTGATCCAACTGCTGGTTGCAAATCACTGGGAAACACCTTCAAATCCCTCTTCACACATGGCTGAACTGAACCTGGAAGTCTGATGAAGAACACCAGGAATTTCTGAGTGAAATCCCCTCTCAATCTCCCTGGGGTTTTCGTCATGAGAGATAAATTCACAAGGGTTTTCGTCCTTGGAATTTCTGGTAAAAGCTCAGAGCTCTTAGCAATGCAAAGATGATAATAAAAATCTGGATACCCTCATGCAAGTCGACCTGTTTATTTAAAGGGAACTCAGCCCAACTACCACCTCCAAGTCGCCCAATCAATTTGTTTCATTCCCCTATGCTGGTCGCCTTTTTCTTCTTTGGGCCAAATGTCACGTTTTCCAAAAAATGCCTCCTAAGGCAAGTCGCACTCTTTCTAAAACAATTACTTTTTGATTAGTACTTTATTATTTATTATTTGTGCTTTCATAATATTATTATTTTTAGAAATAATAGCACAATATAATAAAACAATAAAGTCATGTCACCCTAAAAATTCCCCTTGGCCGTCGGGTAGACATAAAGGGCCAAAGGTCCACGTCCAAGCTTAGGCGGAAAGAGGGGACATTACAGTCCTCCCTCCCCGGAGTTGCTTGCCCACAAGCAACTGTAGCAACGCGGGGTGCTGAAGAATAGACTCACCCTCCCAAGTGGCATCCTCCAAGGGTAAATCTTTCCAACGAACCAGGTACTCCCGTATCACCTTGTTCCGCAATCTTCTCTCCCTCCAATCCAGAAGTCCCTCAGGTACCAAATCCAGTCTTCCCTCATCATCCAAGGGGGGTAACTCTACTGAAGAGGTCACATGCTGTCCCAATGCCTTCTTTAAGCAAGATACATGAAAAACATTGTGTATCTTACTTTCAGAAGGTAACTCCAACTCATAAGCTACCTGTCCAACTCTCCTCACCACCCTGTATGGACCATAGAAGCGAGGCTTAAGCTTCTCCGCTCCACTCTTCTTAAGAGTACTCTGTCTGTAAGGCTGGAGTCGTAAAAAGACCATATCCCCTACCTCAAATGATCGCTCAATCATGTGCCTGTCTGCATACATCTTTTGCTGATTTTGGGCATGCTGCATATTGTCCTTAAGGGTTTTAAGGATATCCTGGCTGTCCTGTAAACACTCTCGAGCCTTAGGAGCTCTACTATCTCCAAACGCCATATCCACGAAGGATCTTGCATCATAACCGTACAAAGCTCGAAAAGGGGTCATCCCAATGGACATGTGGTACGTAGTATTGTAACAATACTCGCACAAATAAAGTTGCTTGACCCATGCTCTCTGCTGCCCTGAAACATAGTTGCGCAGGTACCCCTCAATCCACTTATTCACAATCTCCGTCTGCCCATCTATCTGCGGATGATAGCTAGTGCTCGGAGTCAACTCAGTGCCTGCCAACCTGAAGAGTTCTGCCAAAATGTGCTCATAAACCTGCTATCCCTATCACTAACAATATTCTTCGGAAGCCCATGTAACCTGAATACCTCCCTAAAGAATAAATCAGCCACCTGTGGTGCCTTAAAACTCGTGGGGATGGCAAAGAAGTGTCCATACTTAGTCAACTTGTCAACTATCGCATAAATGCGATCATAGCCCTGCACCACTGGTAGTCCTGTAATGAAATCCATAGATATACTCTCCCACCTCTGCTCTGGAATCGGTAAAGGTTGTAATAAGCCCGCAGGGAAAGTATGCTCGGACTTGTTTTGCTGACAAGTCACACACTCTCGAATATACTGTAGGACATCCTCCTTGAGACCCTTCCAAGAGAATCTCTCTCTAACCTGCCTATATGTCTTGAAATAACCTGGATGTCCTGCTAATGGTGCATCATGGAATGCATGTAGAATCTTCCCCTTAAGCTTATAGATTCAGGTACCAAATAAATCCTACCCTTATAATAAATCAAATCAGAAATTACCTGGTAGCGCCCATCCTGAATTTTGCCATCCATGATCTCACATGCTAAGGTGTTCTTTGAATACTCGACCAGCAATTGAGACTTCCAATCTGCAGAAATCTCACTCATAGAATATAGGACAGCAACATGGGGTCTCCTCGATAGTGCATCCGCCACAACATTCTTTTTCCTTTGACATACTCGATGTCAAAATCATAGGCCTGAATCCTGCTGACCCATTTCTGCTGCCTCTCATTGAGTTCCTTCTGCTCCAAGAAGTACCTCAAGCTGTTATGGTCGGTCCTCACTACGAACTTCCCTCCCACCAGATACTGTCTGAACTTTGCCAATGCATGCATGATGGCGAGCATCTCCTTGTCATAGGTGGAATACAACCTCTCGTTCTCCCTCAACTTTCTACTCTCATAGGCAATGGGATGACGGTCCTGCATCAAGACTGCACCAATACCTGAACCCGAAGCATCACACTCTAAGATAAATGGCTTAGAGAAGTCCGGAAGAGCAAGGACTGGACATGTGCTCATCACCATCTTGAGCTCATCAAATACTATCTGTGCCTCATCTGTCCATCTAAATGCGCCCTTCCTTGTGAGATCTGTCAATGGTGCAACAATATCTGAATAACCCCTCACAAACCTCCGATAATATCCGCATAGCCCTAGGAATCCCCGCAACTCTGATATGTTCCTAGGTGGAGGCCAATCCTGCATAGCCTGTATCTTCTCCTGATGGACCTTGACCCCATTGGCCCCAATGACATGTCCCAGATATAGTATCTCAGTAAGTCCAAACTCGCATTTGGACATCTTAGCAAATAGAGACTGAATCTCCATAATGCCAAGTACCTCATCTAAATGCCTCAAATGATCCTCCCATGACCTACTGTAGATCAAGATATCATCAAAGAAAACTAGCACGAACTTCCTCAACTGCTTGTTGAAGAGATGGTTCATGCATGACTGAAAAGTGGCAGGTGCATTAGTGAGACCAAATGGCATCACCAAGAACTCATAATGCCCATAATGACATCTGAATGTTGTCTTGAGGATATCCTCCTCTCGGACCCGAATCTGATGGTATCCCGATCGAAGATCAATCTTCGAAAAATAAATGGCTCCATGCAATTCATCCAAAAGCTCATCAATACGGGGGATGGGATACCTGTTTTTGATGGTCTTCTTGTTGAGGGCCCTGTAGTCGATACACATTCTCATCGTCCCGTCCTTCTTTACCAACACCACCGAAGAAGCAAATGGGCTAGAACTAGGACGGATATGCCCCATGTCAAGAAGCTCTCTGATGGTCCTCTCTATCTCATCCTTAAATTTCTTAGGATGACGGTAGGGTGTAGTGATCACAGGCTTGGCACCCTCCTCCAACTCTATGACATGCTCAAACCCTCTGTCTGGTGGTCTCCCTGGAGGAATATCACCAAAAACCTGCCCGTGCCTATCTATTATGGTCTGAATATCTGTATGCAACTGCTGTCCACCATCTAGAGAAGATTTGGATGAAATGAAACATTGGGCTGCCCATGCAACCTCTCCATGACTGATAATAGATTCCATCCTATGTGCTGAAACAACTCTAGGCCCACCATCCGAAAGAGCTCGTAGCACAATCTTCTTCCCCTCTGACATAAACTCTATCTCCATTCGTTTGAAATCCTGCACATATCTCCCCAGAGACTGAAGCCACTGAATCCCCAAAACTGCGTCTATCTCTCCAAGTCCAACTATGTAAAAATCATCTGTCAGTGTGTAGTCTCCTAGCTGGATACTAAGCTGTGGAATTCGTCTAGTGCAGCTTAGAGCAAAGCCATCTGCCACTCGTACACTAAACCCCTCAAATTCTTCCACCTGTAATCCCCGCTTCATCACAAATCCCTCATCAAGGAAATTGTGCGTAGCACCACTATCAATCAAGCAAACAACTCGTTGGCCCTTAAGTACTCCTTTCACACGAAATGGATGATACCTAGGGACTCCAGAAAGTGAAGCAATAGTACCTGAGCCTGATGCATCTCCATCTCCTAGCTCTACCTGGGGCTGCTCCTCATGTGCACCATGACCACTGTCCTCTGTATCTGTATCTGCTGAAGAATCTGCCTCTGCATCCGAGATAACCTCAATAAGATGCACCTTGCCTTTCCCAAGGCAGTTGTGTCCAGGCTCCCAGTGATCTTTGCAATGGAAACAAAGTTTCTTTCTTCTCAACTCATTCCGAGTCTCCTGATCCATCCTAGGAGGGGGAACACTCCTTTGCTGAGTAGTGGAACGCTGAACCGGCTTGGAGCTTGTGAAGGGCTTCTTACTAGGCTGGTAAGAAGTGGGAGTGGTCTCCAAATCCAATGTTGTCTGGATAGCATCATGTAACGTAGTAGGCCTAAGGGCCTTGACCAACCCTCTTAACCTGTCATGCAGGCCCTCAATAAAAAGCATTACCACACGTCTCTCGGGCATCTCGGGAACCATTACTGCAATCCGCTGAAATTCGTTGATGTAAGAATCAACGTGCCCACTCTGTCGTAGCTGTGCCAAATCCCTGTAATATAGCTCCACATCTTTGCGGTCAAATCTGGCAATCAACTTCTCACTAAACTCCCTATATGACCGTAGTAAGTCATGTCTCTGTGTGATAAGCCCATGGTGCCACCAATCATATGCCACCCCCTCTAAGTGAAGAGTAGCAAATTGAATAGCCTCCTGTTCCTGCATAGGTTTGAGAGTGAGGTATGTATCAAGCTTGTGAATCCATGCCCTGGCACTAATCTTTCCACTGCCATCGAAGGTGGAAAGGGTCACCTTATTGGTAACCTGCTTCAATTCTTTATTTTGTTGGGTCCTAGGCCTCTGTGCTTGCCTAGCTTTCAAGCTCTCCCTTTTCTGCATGCAATACTGGTGGAGGGGAAAGGCGTTCCGTACCTCTTCTGGTAATGCTCTCCACTCATCATGAGCTACCATTACATTATCTTGAAAGGCTATGTCTTCAAGTGGGTCCTCAACTAATGGCGGCTCCTCCCTTGGTAGGAATCTAGGCTGCATAGGTCGATCCGCAGTCCTTGTGGGTCTCCTTTCTTCTGTATATCTCCTATCTCGTGGAGGGGAACCTCTTACGCTGCCCACTTCTGTAGGAACCCGGTTGTGCCTTCTGTGGCTGCTAGCTATGGATGCAGATCTTTCCCTTCTATCATGCCGGTTTCTTGCCCTATCCATAGTCAAATTCTCCATCAGCTGTCTCATGGTCTGAATCATTTCCTGATGGGAATCGATCATTCCGCTAAAAAGGGCATCCGGATCAGGCCGCTCACGTCGTGGAGGAGTGTGTGCTCTATCCATGATACCTTCAATATTCAGACGTGCCTGACTCCTTGTATAATATCGGTGTGGCCCAACTTCTGTAGGCTGCATAAACAGATACAAAACAAACCCTCCAGGTGGGAGGATTGATGCTCTGATACCACTGAAAGATCCCTAGATGGATCCTCCTTACACTATACTGATTTTTAATCAATCAAAAACAGCAAATACAGTTTTCTGTGTATTTTATATCAAGTTCCTAGTGCAGATCTGGAAAATGCGACTAGGGTTGAAGAGAGATAACGGTATAAATCATGCCAAATAAAAATACTTCTGATTTCTAATGACTGTTCAGATATTTAGGGACAGATTTATATAAAAAAACTGACTTATTACAGTCCCAAAATGGCCCAGAAAATCAGATCTGAAGCCTGTTATTATTCAGCTTGAAAATCTTCAAAATACACTTCAGAACTGATAAAAAGTACAGCGATCAGATTACAAAATGATGGCAATTATTTGACAAATATTTTCAGATGAAAATACCTCTGAATTCGCTGCCAGACTGTTTACAATGGACTGATCCAACTGCTGGTTGCAAATCACTGGGAAACACCTTCAAATCCCTCTTCACACATGGCTGAACTGAACCTGGAAGTCTGATGAAGAACACTAGGAATTTCTGAGTGAAATCCCCTCTCAATCTCCTGGGGTTTTCGTCCGCAAGAGATAAATTCACAAGGGTTTTCGTCCTTGGAATTTCTGGTAAAAGCTCAGAGCTCTTAGCAATGCAAAGATGATAATAAAAATCTGGATACCCTCATGCAAGTCGACCTGTTTATTTAAAGGGAACTCAGCCCAACTACCACCTCCAAGTCGCCCAATCAATTTGTTTCATTCCCCTATGCTGGTCGCCTTTTTCTTCTTTGGGCCAAATGGCACATTTTCCAAAAAATGCCTCCTAAGGCAAGTCGCACTCTTTCTAAAACAATTACTTTTTTGATTAGTACTTTATTATTTATTATTTGTGCTTTCATAATATTATTATTTTTAGAAATAATAGCACAATATAATAAAACAATAAAGTCATGTCACCCTAAAATTCCCTTGGCCATCAGTAGACATAAAGGGCCAAAGGTCCACATCCAAGCTTAGGTGGAAAGAGGGGACATTACACAATATATTTTTAAAAATAAAAAAATATAAATATATATAAAAAGTTAAAGAAAACAACAAGCTTATAGTCTTATAAAATATTAGAAGCCAACAACAAGCTTATTATGAATCGGAAGCCATCTAAAGCAAGATTTATTTGACTGAATACAAGAAGACCACAAAACATTAAATTTATGAGTCCATCTACTAATGGGCTCACAAACATTCCACTTATTGTTAAGGCTCGGGGAAAGGTTTGGGGAGAAGGCAATCTTTTCATAGAGTTGTTTGGAGGTAGCCTCTTGGAGAAGGGGCCCTTTGAGCCACCTCATAGTATCCCAAAAGTCATTCTCATCCTCCATAATTAGTCCAGTAGAGGGAGCTGTGAAAGCATTTCTGAGCATTGTATACATTCTAAACTGAGATTGAGGAAGCTTATAGAAAGCTTTAAGGTCTGTCCATTCCATCCACTTCCCAAATCTGTACAAGTCATGAGATATTTTAATTCCTTTCTCAAACCAAAGGAGGGCAGAGCAGCCTCTTGTCAAGGCAAGGATCTTGTCATTATATTTCAGATTCGACAAAATCGATTTGTAGGCTTGACACGTAGTGTCAAAGGAGGAGAAGATAGACTGCCCAACCACCAAGTGCTTCACTTTTTCCCATGCCTTCCAAATTGACTGAAGAATAAAGGACTCATGAGGAGCAACAAGAAAGCACCTAAATAGTAAGTCAACCAAATGAGGTCATTTTCATCTCTCTTGACCTTTCGGAGCCTATTGGCAATATTGAATCTCACACAAACTTTCCAAGGTTCAATTCCAATCAAAGCCATCAAGTTTTATTTATTTTTTTGCACTTCAAAATTAAAAAAACCATGTGGGTACATACCCACATGCCCTAGATATGTCCCAGGTACGGATTTCCATACCCGAGAAGTACCTAGGGCCTATGGATACGTACCCACGAGTACCCACCTGCATCAAGATCAATACGATACCAAGCACGGAACATATCAGGGCCCAGTGCACGGGGAGTACTTGGCGTTTCCGTGCGGCCTAGGTTAAGGCGTAAGAAAAGCACACTCAACAAGCCCGTGGGCACTTAAGACGTTGGGCCTTACAAGTTGAGGGTCAAATCCCCATCCACTGATGCAGAAGCATCCAAGTTCACTAGCTATCTTTCATCACCAAAAACACTTAAGTGTAGGGTGAAATAAGCTTGCACTATCTTGCACAAACCTATGCAGTCGTGTGCACTGTGTCACAATGTACGCCAAACTCTACCAAAAAAGTTTGAATTTCATTGAACCTTATCCTGTCAAACATGAATTCAAACTTTATCTATTATTTTTACATGGGAAGTGTTTGACATGCTTTTGCATTGTTTTATTAATATGTGTGTATACATGTCCCCAAATTTGAGCAGTTCAAATTTCAGTCCACCACGAAAATTTGTTCATGCAATCGACTAAATTCAATCAAATTGGCTAAGTGTGGAATAAAAACCAATGTCTGTTGGAGTTTCAAACTTCTTAAGCACATTCGCAAGCTAGTTGCAAAATGCTCCCAAATCCCAAAAGCACTTCAATATTAATCAAACTTTTGGTGCACGTTTGCAATTTGCATGCAAATTGCAAACATGCACCAAAAGTTCGATTAATCGAGAAGTGCTTTTGGGATTCGGGGTTTTGGGAGCATTTTGCTACTAGCTTGTGACATCCCTACCTCCATCTCCTAAAATACTCGTACCCCTGGTGTTGATGAGACTTTTCATGCACATTTGCAATTTGCATGCAAATTGCAAAAGTGTTTCTGCAAGTCAAAACCCTAACTTAGTCTTAGTCAGACCAACGTAGTCTTAGCCAAACTTTTGCCTTGCAAATGCAAGTCAAAACCCCAACTTAGTCTTCCTCCGACTTTTGCCTTGCAAATGCAAGTGAAAACTCCACAAACGTGTTTAAGCAAGGTTTCTCTCACGATGAAGATTTTTAACATACAAATTGCACTTTGATCTTTGAATCCCAAAATGCCAAGTTTTTGGCACGAAGATGTAGAAAACTGAAGTGTTCCAAAGGCCACAGGCGCTACCCCTCGACCTCGTTGGGAGTTGTTGCCCCCAGACCCCTACTCCTAGAACCAAAAAGGAAATAATTGCTGGGGGAATTGTGCCTATCCAAAAGGTCATAAATTTGAAGGAAGGAGTTGATAAAGAAGATTCATGATTTGCAACAAGTTAGGTCAAGGCGAATGTGCAATTCCAATATCTTGAATTTTTATCATTGTAAAATTGCACATTCCATTTTTGCAAGTTGCAAACTACTTTTGTCAATTTACTGAGCCCTCGAAAAAATCAACTTTGTCAATTTATAGGCCTTTGAAAACTCTCGTCTCCATGCATGTGCAAATGGACTTTGTCAAAGTACAAGTTTCTATTATTAGAAAACTTGACTTTTTCTTCCATGCATGTAGCTATAAAATAGGAAATATTTTCCTATAAATATTCGTATAAAATCATTGTAAAAGACTTTTACCAACTAGAGATTTTACTTGCTAGAGGAACTACTTTGAGAGACTTCTAGAAGGGATTTCTTTAGGGATATTTGGAGAGACTTTGTGCTGCCATGATATTGTAAAGGGCATTCCCTCGGTTCTTAAGAGAATTCGAAAATTGTTGGAGACTTGGAGGGATTTTTGGCCAGACTTTGTGTTGCCCATGATTTTGTACAAGATCTTGTATGAGAGGAAAGTGTATGAGACTTTGTGTTCATCTTGTGAAGAAATAAAAAAGATTTGTTGAACTTTGTGTCACGATCTCTTTGGCAATAGCATGTGTTCTTATGTCATGTGTTTATCCTTCTTCATTCCTTTCATGCATGTAGAATCCTTATCAGAAGTGTTTCTTATATTAAATGATCTGCTTGCAAACTAAAATAAGATTGGCGTTTACTTATTTGAAATGCAAGTTTTCCTTTCCTTTTTTCTTTCTCTCTAAATTCTCCATTCCTTCTTCTCACCTTTCAGCTTCTATTCCTTTCCCAAGAGTAAAATCCCACCCCGCAAGTTAGCGTAAATATTGTACATATCTTTTCTTAATCGTTTTGGATTCCAATAAAGGGCGCCTCCTGACAATAGAGGAGGGACTTTGTGCCACGTGCTATTGGCAAATCACCATATTTTGCATATGACAACATATTTTGCTAACAATACTTATACTGAACAGAGGACGGAAACCTCTCTTCACTCTGTCCTTCTGACATATTTGTGCATTTTTAAGAAAATAATAATGTTTTTAATTAAAAAAACATTTGATCGAACTCAAAGATGATTTTTTCCAAAACTTATCCATTGATGAACTCAAACCAAACATAATCCTTGTCGAACATGAACTCGAACTTGACCACTGTGACTTAGGCACGCACTATATTTTGCTTGTGAAGAATAAAAGAAACTAGGCACAACCTTTAGAACGACCAAAGTCTTGTGCAGCCAAATAATGGATGGAGGGACAGAGCTCTAAGGGGAGATCTTGCATAAACCCTCACGCAATCACTTGAGAACTCGTGGCGCAACTCTGTGCTCATGCAATTGGCTTGCGCTTACCAGCAATGATGAGCTGTCACCACAGACATGTTTTCCGATCCGTCTTCTGCACAACAGAATTGCCAAGCAGCCGGAAGCATATCAATCGGACGGAAGTGCCCGCATGTGTGATTACTTGTAAACTGTTTACCCCAATTCAACAGAGATCTGGCAAGGAGAGGGTATAAGGTATCTTTATTGACAAAGGAATCTTAGCTCCTGCCTGGAATTTGCTATAAATAGAAGAGGCGCAGATCATGAGAAGCAACCAGGAGTGAGAGGAATCCTGTGAGAAGCTAAATGTCAAGTGGCAAACAGCAAGAATATTGGGAAATCTCCATTGTGAAGGGGCCAAGTCCGATTCAGCAGAGTCTTGCGAGCTGCAAATCTAGTTTAGGATTTAATGTCAATTTGTGTCCCTTCATGGATGTTGCAAAGTCTATATTTCAAGACTGTAATAGCTAATAAGATTGTAATTGTGCTGTGCCTATGTCTACAATTTTTTCGTTGATTCATATAAGAAGCCTAATGTTTCTTTCAAGCTGTGTATTGGCCTTTTGCATGTGTGAGATCATTTTGTGTGGAAATCTGTGGGTTGCATTGTCTAAGACAGTCCGTCAATGGACCCTCTAACCACGACTGCATCATCAACCCACTAATGTGGATACAGTGTTGGAGTAGTCCATTCTGGTGCTGACAGGTGGCATTCTATGATTTGAAGATGAAAAATCACATTCCAACATGTGGCATAAAAACATTGGTTAAGAACTTAAGACCCCCAAAAAATATTAATTATATGCCTATTTGTTGGATAAGTGGTAACAATCAATTGGTCTACTCTACAAATCAGGGAGCAACACTTGACGCATTCAAGTCAAAAAATTTCAAAATTTTGCAAATTATGTACTTGTATATTTCAGAAAATTGGATATAATTTAAGGCAATCTTCAGGAGGCCATAACATTGCATAGAAGCTCCATGTTTTGCCACATTGAAGCATTGAAAAGGTACTGAATAGCTCAACACTTTGCTAAATGTTGCATCAGGTTTTGAGCAAATTTTACAGTCAGCCAAAAGCAGAAAGTATGGCATTTGATTCGACTCTCACGTCCTAAATACACAAAGCTATTACTTTTGGGAGCAGAATACAAGAATAGTTGAAAAGCAAGGGCTTATGGAAGATGACCAAAGCTACAAAAAAACCTCCAACCGATGCACAGCGGCTAGTCAAGTTCAATAACTTCCTAGATGCGACCTTTGACGCCACTACCTATCATATCTTCAAGGAGCTAAGCTTTCACATTCTAGGGACACATACTCCAAAATAGTCTTGGTGTATATCACAACAACTTTTCAACCAAAGTCAAACAAATGAAGCAAGGGTTGTTCTGCAAAGCAACGAGCTTTCTCAACTTGATCCCTTAAGTTTTATAAGATAGAAGACTACTTGGATTAGATCAAAAAGATCCAATCTTAGTTGGAAGAATTTGTAAAAGATCGTAGGAAGAAAAGTTCACAAGTGATGGAGGTGGTTATATCTAATCCAAGATCCCCTTATGATGTCTTTCATTTTCGCTTTCTTACTTCAAGGGCTCTTATTAGAAAAAAAAAGGAAAGAATGTTTTCTGCCTTTTGCATTATCCTCACCAATGAACAGACTAGGCTTCTTCAAAATGGGAAGTTGAGACAAAAGGAGCAAGATCACTACATCGAAGGAAAGGACAAGAAAAAATTCAATGGGGAAGATAGCTATGATAAACGTGAAATCAAGCATCATGAGTCAAAACAAGGAGAGGAGAAGACCTGTTTATATTTCCACAAAACATGTCACTAGTGACAACAGATGCTTCAAAAGCTAGATGATGTTAAATCGTAACTCAAAAGGTTGCAAGGACTGGTAAAGAAGATGCACCAATATAAAGATTATCAAGGTAATGCCTTCTCTATTACTTACTAAGTATTCCATACTCACCCTCCATTACATGAATGGGTTATGGAGTCTAGATGTTTACATCATATGGCAAAATATTGCACAATGTTAGATATTTTGGCAAACATAAACATGATAAGATATTTGTTGAAAAAACTCTAATATATTTGTTCTTGGTGCTGGGAAAGTAAAAATGAATATGGATCAATGATGTTTATCACATTCCTGGTTTGCATACAAACTTGCTTTTTGATTATCAAAGTACTCAAACTGGAAAGAAATTGGAATCCTGGCCAAATAAATTTGTGGTTAAATAAATGAGAATGCCTTAAAAATTGTTGTTTCCGGCCCTCTTGACAATAATGAAAAGCTAAAGAAGTTCACCAAGTTCCATGATGCTTCTCAAAAATCCTTTGTTTATGTCAATGAAGATGTTAGACCGAGCTGTGATTCTCTTGAAGGAAATGAATATGATCAAACAAAAATTCAAGAAGGTTGAGGATGCAGTACACCAGCGATCAGCAGCTTATACAGCTTACACATACTCCAGGGCACCTCAGAGGATAACAATGATTACTCTCGTGTTGATACCTCCATAGAGAGTGATAAATCTCTCAAGTGATGATTGTTTGTATGGTTCAAACGATAAATCTTCACAGGTTTCTTCAAATGTCTGTAGTTCCATCGATGATGCCTCTTCATATGATTGTCTTAGATTTTGATCACGGTTCAACTTCAAATGATTAGTCCTTTCATGATGTTCATGTTCTAGTGACCAGGAGAGGCCGTGATTCTAATAAATCTGAAACAGAGGTTGGTTGGAGAAAGCTTCAAAGAATGGACCATACAAGAGGCAAACTTGGCATGTATGGCCAATTTATTACTGAAGAGTTAAGTGGCATTCAAGACTTTTAGAGTTGGTGTTGAATACTTTGTATCAGTCTTGCATTATGATAGAAATAAATAAGGTTCTCTAGATGATACAAATAATGTGAATTCCAGAGTAGATCTTTGGAATCATGTGCACAAGCACGAGACAGATGGATCCACTTCATGGAATAACTCTCTCGAGATAGATCTCTTTGATGGCACTACATGGAGAGAGTTGGATGAGGAGGTGGAGCTTATATATGAGGGTCCTTATTGAAAGGTTTGCCTGTTCTAGAGGGAACATATTCCTCTTCCAAAAATACACCTACTCTCATCTTCTTGATATTATATCATATTGATTTAACCACTTGTTTGGCTTGTTCATTATTGCTTTCTGATTGTGTAGCCATGGCTGAGATGGTGAGGCTTATGCTGGTGTGAAGTGCCTCTCAAGATGTTGGTTATAACATTTGATCTTTGATAATTTGTACCCAGGTATGCAACTGTCTTTGCAAAATTGAATTGCTTATTTTTATTGTCATCATTGGTTCTTTTGTGATAGCCTTGACATTTGGAGATACTGTCCTTGGTTGTTTTCTAGAAAGTTTTGCATTGGCATCCTTGATCGATTTGTGGATGAACTTGATTTGATGCTTCCATCCTTTCGTTGTTTTGTGGATGGTTCTTTGTAACTGATATTTGAAGTAGAAACTGTTAAGTTATTTAAAACATTTTACAGTTGGGTTCCAATAGCCTTTTGAATTTAGAAGCTTTTGGATGGCAAAAGATGAGCTAGTTACCTGGCATCTTAATTCACACTCGAATTAAGTATAGAAAGGTTACAAAGTGATTTTTAATCAATTCCATTGGGATACATGGTTTTTTATAACACAAATTAATGCGATAAATGTCTTGAAGGTATTCTGTGTGGTTATCACTCTTCATTAAGATGCGAAAAAGTGGCCCTCACAAAGAACCTTCATGATGAGAAATATGTCAAGCACATGCCTGAAATTATGGCTTCCTAGGATTAGTCATCTTGTACACTATGACTGAAACTCACATTAACATAACCAACTCAGAGAGATGTTCCCGATATAAACTTGCATAAGATAACCAGTATATGCTGTAAGCAGAGTTGTCATAGACGTGCAACTCAAATAAACCTAAAAGCAGTTCCATGAGGAGAGCAGTTGGCAAACCCTCAAATGCAAAGTAAACAGACAAGGCGCTACAGTGGGGGTGACATTTTCAATGAAAACTAATCCAATGTCTTGTTCTTTCTTTTTGAAAGCAATATCCAGTAGGAAAACAAAACTCCAAGTGCAACCAATGTAGCACTTACAAATTAACTGACCAATAGATGATAAAAATGTAAACGCCATATATTACAGCAAACCAAAATCATGACAAAATACAAGAATAAAATACAGCATAAGGTGTTCATCATTCCGGTCTAAAAGCAACAAACTGCAGTAACATCCTGAAACAAAAATACAACACCCTGTAAGGCAATAGGTCCCCACTAAAAACATGCCTGTGAAAATTATCTGTCCTCTGTAATTATTTCTAGGATCAAGCGCTTGAAAAGTTAAAACATATACCAAGAATAAATGCCAATGGATACAAACACTCAACTTATACTATACTAAAGTTCAGACGGTCATGACATAGTGGCAAGGGAAAGTGATTGCAGTAATAATGACCCAGGTTCAAGCCCTGCTGGGCATGCTACACATGTTAAAGCGGTCATACTAAAACAGATCGCAGTAGGACAGGCCCCCAAGCAAATTTAGCAGGATATAAACACCTCCGACAGGGCCTCTTAGCCTAAAGATGTTCTAAACTTGACAGTGTGCTCCAAGTTATACATTCTGATGATTGCAGATGAGTGCCACAATTTACCTAGCCAAAATATCATATAAGCTACTAATTCTAGCACAACATTCCAGGAATGTATAAAGATATAAATGGGTAAGAATTCCGAATATATAAAAGATTAAATTGAGGGAAATGCTTCCAAATAAAGAAACAGCGGGATCAAAACCCACTCTGAAGTTAGAGGACTGAAGCAGAAATCATGATTTACAGTATTACATACACCTTAAAATAATTATACTTACATCCAATATACATATATAAATGGGTGTAAATGCTAACATTTAAATTAGCAAAACGAGATCAATGCTTCATAATGAAAAAATTGTTCGGTTCACAAGCCCACTATTAAGTTGAGCATGGCAGCAGACATCATGCTTGACAAAATACAGATGGATTCCAATAAATATACATAAAACATCATCATATATTAAGCAAATTATGTAAATGAGGCCAATGCTTCAAAATGAAGAAATGGTGGGACCAAAAACCCAGTCTCAAGTTAAACACTGGAGCAGAGATCATGAATCTGCATATAATGTCATCATAATATATAATATAGGCTAATGCTTCATAATGAATAAACGAGTAAGATCAATAATCCAATCTCAAGTTAAGCACTGGAGTAGACTTCATGCCTCGCATAATACAAATAACATATAATAAATATACATGCCTACACATATATATTCTAAACTTTAAACATGTAGACTATATAAACTAGGTCAATGCTTCAAAATGAAGAAATGGGTGGATTACAGATCTACCTCTCTAGTTAAGCAATGAAGCAGAGATAATGAATCATAAAATACGGATGGCTGACAATAAATATGCAGATGTGGATATTTTTATGTACATACAGACGTTTGTATAAATCAAGGCCTGATTTAGAACTTGGTCATGAGGTCACAACCCAAGGGATACAAAATTTGAACAACATAAGCTTTATAAATTCTCCTTTTTCCCACGAAGGGTGCCTGATTTGCCTAGGAGGCATGCCGGCTAGGTAGTGACCTAAAAAATAAACTCCCATACCTGGCACACATATAATCTAAAAAAATACTTGATCGAAACATAGCCAATGCTTAAAGAATGAAGATATTAGTAGAATCAAAAAGCCTCAGTCAACTTACTGTAGCAGAGATCATACTTCACAGATGGCTTAAAATACATACACCCATACATGTTCTGTGAAGCATGATCTCTGCTGCAGAGCTTAACTTGAGAGTGGG
Source organism: Taxus wallichiana var. yunnanensis (assembly GCA_018340775.1). NCBI lineage: Eukaryota > Viridiplantae > Streptophyta > Pinopsida > Cupressales > Taxaceae > Taxus > Taxus wallichiana. The sequence continues at coordinate 603,442,017 of CM031236.1, read as the reverse complement.
TCGTTTGATCCCACCAATATTTTCATTTTGGAGCACTGTCTTCGTTTCAATAATTTATATGGTTAGTACCCACACACATATATTTTCAATAACCCATTTGCATATACTGAAGAATAGGTGTGCCTTCAATTAATATTATGTTTTCACAGTTTTTCTACCCGGCTATTTGAATCATGGAAATTCTGTATAGCCCTGGCACAGTTTCCATGATTCAAATATGTACCTGGCATAAATTCCATGATTCAAATATGTGCCTGGCACAATTTATTCAAATATGTGGGTAGCCGGTAGAAAAAGAAATATGAAAACATGATGTATACTGAAGCCACGCCCATTATTCAGAATATGCAAATACGTTATAAAAACAGATACACACATACATATGACACAATTTGAAATAGGTGTGTGGACGGAAGGTTTGAAGAAAAACCATAAGAACACAGCATATACTGAATCCAACATCATTCGTCAGAATATGCACACTGGTTATTCAAAACCCAAATGATTTCTAGTGCATAGAAACAGCTGGAAAAAAAAAGGACGAATCACCTCCAAACTACATGAGTAATTCAATGGGTATCTTTCCATGCCTAAGACACATAAGATAGACATGATTCCGACCATGAAAACAAGCAAAAACAGCATAGATTAATGTCTTCAGCTCACTGCAAAGAAAAATAAATAAATCACGGTCACCTGTAATTCTCCCCCTTCTTGGTCATTCCTCTTAGTCTTAATTTTGTTAGAGTCCTGCCAAATGCCATGATTCTGAGGCACCCAACACCTGAAGATTTCCCCATGACAGCTGAGCCACTCTCTGTTATTATTATTCTTATTCACACCCAAATGAGTTTTTTGAGTTTTATGAATTGTTTGTAGACCAATTATATATGAAACACGTATATGCACATGTATTTTCAGTAGAGTGGAAGACGCAGACATTTTATTAAATGTATCGAAAGGAGATTTGGCGTCCGGTAGCTTCTTCGTATGGGACTATTTCAAACCAGTTTTTAAAAACTAATTACTTATCTGGACCTTTTTGATAAGGACTATGGATTTCTTTTGCTTTTTTTAATTTTAAACATGAAAGTGGATCCAAGCCATGTTGATGACATTAAATGTTGGCGATTAAGTATTCCAAACCAGTGTGTCTTGTGCATTGCCCTACTTAGTTTTATGGGCACATTCATTATATTTAAACAAATTAGTTTGATGAATTATGAACCAAAATTGTTCATTGGTCATCCAACAGGAGTGGTGTAACGGTTCTTGTGTCTCCTAGTAATTAGGAGGTCCAAGGTTCAAATCTCAACTCAATGTTAAGGCGGCCTACTACCGACAATTCCGATATCATGTGATAGGGCACCACGATGGGCTAGCCGAGAGCTTAAAACTTCCATCCTTGGATGGTTCCACGGTTGGTGTGGGCTCATGATGCCACAAAGCGCTAGGGCCCTCTCCTAGGTAACCTCAAAAAAAAAAAATTGTTCATTGGTCAAACCATTTACCCCACTACAAATTTGGAGAGATACAAAAGGGATGAGGTTAAAGACCTTGACATTAAGTCAAAGAAGGTTGATTATTCATGCCCTCCAAAATCAAGTTCTACAAAAATATCTCTCGAAGGATCGAAATGTTTATCCTTCATTGAAAAAAATGTGACTTCTAAATTTTATAATCAAGAAAAAAATTAAGGAATGGAAAATATTTTACATGTAAAGGTAGTAGGCGATCAAATGGAGAAAAGGATGCCACTTTTACAAGATTCCAGCGATAGATTTTGTGTGAAAATTAAGATCGCCAATATAGTGATCCTCTCTTTATAAATTAGGATATAAATCGATAAGTGTTATAATACGGTTTTTTTATATTGAAGACAATCGAGCTATATAGATATTAATATCCATGCCTTATGTTTATGGAGTATAAACAAATCAATCAGTTGAGTATGTGCGCATCTAAATAAAGTCTCCTTGGCTATGCCCGTCACGACAACGGGAATCCAATATGTCGAGTCACCCAAGAATCAACCCTCGCCCTATCCACTCTCGTTTCACACTAGGTATCCGGAGGGATTTGTACTCTAGAGGATGACTACACCCCTTTCAATAACGTTACAAGACTTTTAGTAAAGATAAACAAAAAAATTATCAACAAAAAGAAACACTTTATATAGCTAAGTATTATTAAAATATGATAGGGAGTTTAGTAGAAGATGATGTATGTGAGCTAAGATGATCAATAAAACAGTCGTCTCTCTATAAATTAGGATATAAGTAGAAGACCATATTAGAGCCAAAGACACAAGCAAGATATTATCACAAAGTGGATTAATGTACAATGGTGAGTGAATTTAGGAGAGTGTAATCCACACTCAATATTAAAGAGAAAGGGTTCCAAACCATATATCAAAGATGTGGGATATGAGGTCTAACTACGGTCATAAAGGTGGTAAGCAAGAGCTAATCATGAACTAGAGGTTATACTACTATTTCGCGATAAACACATGTTATAAATGAACTATAATGTAATGACAATATATCCCACACTATATTAGTCTAATACATGATACATATGAATAATTAATCATACTAATGTAAAGTAAAGTATTTAGGGTTAGAGATAATTCCCGTGAGGGGACATTGTCGATGTATGAATCCCCATCCTTGGTTTATAGCACCTCGTGAGAGATTGTTGTGGGTGGATCACAAGAGGAATAGGAAGAAGACGTGAGTAGACCAAAGTTGGTGGCTCCAAAGATTCAAGACTAAAGTAGATCTTATTGGCCTTGTGCCTATTCTCGATGTTCCTTGTAAACCAAGACTCTAATGATGATCTCCAAATGTTAGCTTTATTAAACCCTAAAACCTCTCGATGTAGGGGATCTAAGTAAACAAGCAATCTTGCATCACCCAAAAACATTTAGAGTTGGTAAATAAATATTTGTGCAATATCGCGCCACTCTTGCATGTGTTGTGCAAACTTGAGGCTTGAGCATTTTTTGTGGACACCACACAAACCTACGCCTAGACATGTAATCTTGCCTATAACACACAACACTAGCTTGGCCACACAAATTGTTAAGTGTCGTGCATGCCTATTTACACTACGTAAAACCATGACACTTTATCGTATACCACACAACACGTATTTCTTACATGTAGAATCCAAAAAGCCTGTGTGTACCACCCAAGCCTTAGATGAGGTCATAAAGCATTCTTGATGCCACCAAAAACTACCAATATTGCAAAGCCTTGTAAACCTATGAGACCGCCACCATATACCCCCATGATTGGATCTATGTTTGACAAAATCTCCTATCAACATCGATACAATTAAAGGAGGGTGCATGTGGACCTTGATTTTTTTCTCATGCCCAAGGAAAACCGGATAATATGATTGAGCTTGATAATGTATTCTAATGTTGTTCTATCCGAAGAAATCAGAACTCAATAGGCATAGTTTCTTCAAAACTATAAGCTAGAATAAAGGAAGAGTAACTAGTTCTTGCTTTGACCATTGTTCTATCAACCCAAAAGGATTCAAAAAAATTGAGATACCAATTACACTTTTGTTTGCAAACTATATTTTTCATGATTGGAATTAGGTTTTTGTTTATTGATTCAACCTACATATTACCCTATAGGTAATACTTAGAAGAGTCACTCAAGATGATAGAATATTATGCTAAGAACTCAAAGTCTACCTATGAAATGAACTGAGGGCCATTATCATGTATGATCTCATAAGGTACTCCAAAGCAAGAGAAAATTTTATCATCAAAGAATGTAAATACTTTAAAAGTAAATAAAATTTTAAGAGAAATTGTCCTAGCCATTTTGTGAAATAATCAATCGTAGTGAGAATATACCCATGGCCACATGATGAAGGTGTGTGAATATCCAATGTAAAGTAAATGTTCCATTTCATAAAAGGATTTTCTTGACTTATCGATTGAGGGGCATAATAGATAAGCATTCTCTTCTGCAAACAAATGGCAAGGTATGCAAGCTCACATTAAAAAATAGGAATATTTGAAAAGTGTAGTCCAATAATAACCAACTCTCATGATTTTATACATAGTTGTTTTGGCAATATAGAGTCCACTATAAAAGCTCAATGTATATTGTGAATAAATTGATCAATTTGATCATACATTAATAATATTAACAAAATTCCATCTCTACTATGATAAGGCAACCAATTTTCAAGCAATGCGAACTTTAAGCCTAAAAATTTAAAGCTATATGCTTTTTTTATCCAAATTATTCGAACATGTCTCGATTTCTAAAATGGAAAATTAGATTATGATACCAATTATCATGAGAAACCATTCTTTTATTTTTAATCCCATATTGAAATTCTTATTATTTCGAGATCCCTTAACTTTTTGCAAACAAAGTTTTTCTTCGCATGTCATAATCTACGTAAAGGATGACCAAATTGTCATTTGAATCTACATTTTCAGCTAAGTGTTTTTCCAAATAATTTCATTTGAATATTTTTGTGGTCTCAAATTCAAGGTCAAACTCTTGAATCCTAAAGATCTATTTGGCTAACCATCCATCAATGATAAGATGTTTGAGAATATATGCTAATAAAACACATTAGAATGAATGATGAATTTATTGCCCATTAGCAAATACTTGAATTTTCCGGAGCTTAAATATGTGAAAAGAAAAATTCACAATTAACAAATACTTGATTTCAACATCTTTGAGGATTTGGATAAAATATATGATGGGTCTCTCATATTTATTGTTTGTGTATTGAGTAACAACAACATGAACAACACTATCGATAGTGTTTGTAAACAAAAAAAGATATGTTACGGTTAGTTTTAGCTAAGATATGAGCTTACTAATGGCATCTTTAAAGTTTTCAAAAGTGAGATCAAAATTATGATTCCACAATATAACTAATTGTATTTTTAGCAAAATTTACAGAGTTATAACAATGTCATTAAAATAAAAATGAACTTATAAAATTAATTTTTCCAAAGAAAAACACAAGCTATATTGATCTTTTGGAGGAGGCAATTCCTGAATTTCTTTTACACAATCTAGGTCATTTGAGATGCCATTTTTATAGATGATGGGTTGTAGAAGTTTACCTTCAATTACACCAAAAATAGATTTATTTAGATTTAGAGAAATACTATGTTTTCTATATAGTGAATCAAAATTTATTTTACATGATCAACACAATTCTTACACTTTTTGGAATGGATAATTAAATCTTCAAGGTAAACTTGAATGATAACCCTAATTAGGTCATCAAAAGAGACATGTATTTCTCTAGTAAAAGTTATACCACCATTAATGAGGCCAAATGACATTTAATTCAAATACAACATACCTCTGCATGTAGTGAATGTGGTTTTATATCTATCATCTCAACTGACAAAAAAATGGTTGTAACTTGAAAATCCATCCATGCAAAATATAATCAATAAGAGGAAATCGAAAGTTATCTTTGACACTTTCTTTATTAAGATCATGAAAAAATCAACATATAAACAAATATCACCATTCTTTTTGCGGACATGCACAAGGTTAGAACCCAATCATAATATCTTATAGGAAAAATGACACCACCGTCAACCATTTTATCCAACTTTTTGTTGATGGTGTCTTCCAACAAAGTGATAAACTATCTAGGTTTATGTTCAACAAGTTTTACACTGGGTTTAATAGGTATTTCATGTTTTATTATAATGTTTCAAATCTTTGTAGAACCAATCAAAAACATCAATAAAATCTTTAAAAAATTGGTGAAAGCAATATTTCCACCTTCAATGTAATTAATCAAGATGTAAACATATTTTGGATCTTTCTCGGTCAAGTTAGATGGGAATGGTATTTTTAATAAACTATCTAGTATTCTTTTCACTTTTAGATATTTTAGGATGATAGTTATTTCCATAAAGCTATAGATAATCACTACAATTTAATGCATAGTCATCACGATTAAAAGTTTTCCTTCATAAAATATTTAATATGTTCATCACATTGAATAGTAGGAAAATCGGTAATCAAATCATGAATTTTATGCCTAAATAGTTCAATTAGATTACAATTAATACGAATGTCAACAACTCTAGGATCGGAAGAAAAAACAATAAGTTTATCTACTTTACAATTTAATTCACAGAGAATGTGAGATATATTAAATGTATCAAACTTCTTGATAAGATGCCAATAAATTGGGTATACCTATGCATATGAGTCTAATTTATTTTATATACTTTTCTAACTTATTGCACAATTATTTAAGAGAAACTTGTAAATACTTAAATTTGGTAACTTATCCTCTTGTAATGATGAGTTTGGCTATCTTCCCTTAATAAGACAAGTGCTCACATTCTAAGTCCAATTAGTACATCTCCTAACACTTTCTTGACTTGCTCATCTCCACACTTTTCTTTGTTGATAACTCATGAATTATAAATTAATAAAAGTAGTTAATCATCTTTATACATCATATCAAAAAATTCTCTCACATCACAAGCTTCCTATCCAAAACCATATAGTTTGGTCAGGATAAGTTGTATGGTCATGACAGACTCATACAATTTTACCCCTATCATATTCTAATTTTAATTTTAATTTAAATATATTATTTGCATCATTTGTGTTTAAGTTGTTTACCTTATCTCATGTTCACTTAGGTACTTTATTTACCTTCTATTTTAGTTATCCTCACCCACTTATGTGTGGATATTATTTTATCTTATTTAGATATTATGAGGATATTATCTAGTTGTTAGTTATAGTTCTTACTTTGATTTATGGTATTGACTAGTTCTTTCTAGTTATTAGGTATAGCTCTTGATCTATGGTCTTAACTAGTTCTTTCTTTCATCTATGGCTTTTACTAGTTCTTAGATCGATCTTCCTTGCCTATATAAGCAAGGAACCTTCTCAGATGGTATAGAGTTCCATAAGATATAAGATATGATATTGTTTCTCTTTGTTTGCAAATCTATTTGTAAGGTTATTCTATTAAATTTCTTTTAGGCTATCAATTGTGATGTTCTATTAACATCTCAGATCTTTGTAGATTGAAACAATCTGGTTATCATTTCGTTTATGGTATCAAAGCGATATGTTGTAGACATCTATTTGTAATTTTTTTTTGCAAGTAAGGGTTTATCTGTTTTCATAAATTTGGAATTTCTTGTTTTTGTTGGAATTATTTTTCCATAGCATGGATTTGTATGCAAAATGGAGTGTGTCATTAGATCGGAAAGTGGAAAACCCCAAGATCAACTATAAACTTGACCATTGGTAGAGGTAGGCAATTTTGATTTTTTTGTTGGTTTTGTAGAGTGGAAGACAAACAAGGAGCCCATACATACACACATGAAACCTCACTCACCCATGGAGGATGTCCAAGAAAATGGTTATAGGTTTTTATAAGTTTGGTGTAATTTTTTTGGGTATTTTGTTGTTTTTGAAAGTGCTTATTTTTCCATTTTTATTGCATTTAAACTATTTATTTTTCAAACATACTAAAATTATAAAGTCCCAAATCTAGGGAGGGCGCTTCTTGCATTCTTTTACTCTTTGGTGATTTTGAGTATGGTGTTTGTACACCTAAGAATCAACACGTGACTCCATATGCGCTCAAACTCCCAAGATCGTGTCAGGACAACCAGAATGTGTAAGATTGTGGGAATAATGATGAGCAACTATAGGAGAATCATGGACTAAGATTGGGTAGTGTGAATTCCTAGTAGTTGAGTTAGTAAAGGGAAATTAGAAGCTATGTATGGGTAGTGTAAGTTCCCTATTGTTTGATTGTTTGGTTTGATTTGATTGCTAAACTACATTGAAAGTTCATTTTAAATAAATAAATAAAGTAAATTCAACATAAATAAAAGACAAGTGTGTTTAATCTTTTAATTAACCAAATTCATTCGGATTAGTTATCCAAAATGAAATGTATAATCTAATCTATTTGTTTGAAAGGAAATGAACTAAAGGAATTTAAATAAACAAAGCTAACATCTATCTTCCACTAGTTAATTAAAATAAATCTAATCTACGACATAGACAAATTGCTTCTAAATTAAATAAGAATACTTTTATGCTAAAATATAATTAAAACAAACACTATGGAAGGCCCTCAACGTGGATGGCTTCACTGAGACTCCATCGCAAAGGATTAAAGGGCATGACATGCATATTTCTCTGACCTTTTCTCGCAAATGGAAGGATAGGGTAATTACCTTTAAAGGTAAGGAGTTCACCATCACCAAAAGTTTGATTTATTTTATCACTAGTTTAGGGATGGATGGAATAAAATTCTATAGAACAAATTTGACAAGGACACATAAGAGAAAAGGTTTGTGGAAGGGGATGAAACCCTAAAGATTGGAAAAATAGGTTTTCTTTGTTCTTCTATCCCACCTCCATATGTTGATGTTGCTAAGATGGTGGTCAGGTATATTACCTTGGAGGGCCGCTTTTCTACTCTTCCTCTCCACCATTTGGTCTTATTGAACCATTTGGATGCACTCAAAGGTAAGCCTCTCCTATTACATCCTCCATTCCTTAGAAAAATCCATTTTGGATGTCCAAGATCATCTGAGAGGCCTTCCCCTTCACCAGGGGGTTATTTTCCTCTTGCATCAATACTTCCATGATGTTGTTGCTAATAATCCTCCCCACCCCTTAACCCCCCTCAAATGACCCGAGGTCGAGGTCGAACTAAGAATCCTAGCCTCGTTCTTCCTCCTTGTCGCTCTGCTTGCTAAAAGGGTCTAGTCAAAGGTAAAGACTTGGTTGTGTCTAAAACCCTCCTTCATTTTAACCAATCTACCCTTGACTCTAAAGAAAACATTGATTTGAGAGCCCAATTGAAGTTGCAGGAAAAACTATTAAGGGAATTGAAGATAATGTTGATTTCCTTCTCAATGAGGGAATCAAGGATGACTTGGACTCTATAACTTACTCTAAACTTGAGGATAAAATTGACATTATTACTAAGAAGCAACAAGCCATGGAGGATAGAATGCACCAAATAGTTAATAAGCAGATTAATCAACTCTTCATGCATAAAGCGCTACTTGGATTCATTCAGATTCAAGTGAAACAAATTTGCAACATCAATGACATCTCTAAGGACATATGGAAGGAAGGTAAGGCCAAGAAGAAGGCTTTAGCATCAAGCAGCCAAGACCCTGACCAACAAACCACCCTCAACCTCTACAAGGCCTTGGAGGATGCTTAGAAGGTTTTCAATAAGTTTCTCAAATAATAGTCTTGTGTCCATGGCATTCTTTTTCCTCAATGTTGTTATTATGCGGTTAAACAATTTGCTTTATATTGTTATTTTTGGCTGTTGTTAGGCTTCTTGTTGTCAGTTTTCCCCTTCCTTGATCTTCTTTGTTTTATCTAGCTTTCTTTGGCTTTTGTTGTTGGGGTGTGGCCCCCACATATCAAAAAACCACTGCACTTTCTTTGTATATTCTGGATTTTGAGCCCTTTTGTTCCACGGGGTATGGTCCCCTTTAAAACCATTTATCAATAATAATAATAAAACCAACAAACAGGGAATAGCTAGATGTGGCTATTCCTCATTACTAGCATTAATGAATCTAATCTAATTTATACAAAGGTTCTTTCCAATTTGTAATCTGTGGATTATTTATTATTTCTTCTAATGCCTCACCTTAGAATCATGGTAAGAAATGAAGCTTCTCAGAAGTAATTTATTTCCATGAAACTTCCCCGATAAAACACTAAAATTGTTAGGAAATAAGAGATAAAATATGCGGAATAATCCCTTACAAAATCGCAACAGTAGAAACTAATATGCAGAAAATATTATAGATCTCAAATAAAAGTGTAGAATAAATAACACAACACAGAGAGACAAGATTTAACGTGGTTCACCCAATTTGGGCTACGTCCACCAAGAATCACTTGCTCAGATTTTATTACAAGCCTCCACTCTCTCAATACAATACCCAGATCTGTTTGGAGCTATGCTCAACAAACTCTCTGCAATTCACACCCGAATTCAAAAACACATCTCATGCAATACATTTGTTTGTCTATCTATCATATGCATAAAGACCATATAAATAGACAATTGCTTAAGTAGTTTTTGATATCAAAACCATGGGGGTCAAAACAATTATCAAAACAATGGGTAAGAAAAAACCATGGGCACAAAACAACCCATAACGGTTACCCATTACCCATGGGTTAATAAACCACCCATGAAAATTTACTTCAGGGGCTTCACCGAACCCCCCTGACCCGCTCACCAGTAAGCGGGACCACCGTAAAAATACCCAAGTGTAACACATAGAAGGTGTACCACACTCTAACATGAAAATAGGCTCCACAAACATAACAATCTCCCACTTGGAGACTGATTTCCACTGAGAAAGCTTCTCAACCCTTCACTTTCATCCGTGAAGGCCAACCAAAGTTGAACATAGCTTTAGTTTATCCCTTATGACCACCTTGGTCATCATGTCTGCAGGATTCTGACTGGTATGAATCTTCTCCAACTTCAACTTATCTTCCTCCAAAGTTATCCTGATGAAGTGATATCTCAACTGTATATGCTTCGTCCTGGAGTGGAAAGTAGAGTTCTTAGCTAGGTGTATAACACTCTGACTATCACTATGTAGCTTACATTCCTCCTGCTTATGCCCCAAATCCTCAAGCAATTGTTGTAACCAAATCATCTCTTTGCTTGCCTCTGTGGTAGTAACATACTCAGCCTCCGTGGTTGACAAAGCCACCAGCTTCTGTAGTCATGAAATCTAGCTTACTGCTATCCCACCTACAGTGTAAATATAACATGTCATGCTCCTCCTGTTGTCTACATCTCCAACCATGTCTGAATCTACATAACCACGTAAAGTGGTGTCTGATCCACTGTAGCATAAAACTGTCCCCATGGTCCCTCTCAAATACTGAAGGATCCACTTTACTGCTTGCCAATGCTCTTTACCTGGATCACTCATAAATCTACTCACAACCTCCATTGCATGGGCAATATCAGGCCTAGTGCATACCATAACATACATCAAACTACCAACTGCTGATGAGTAAGGTACCTTAGACATCTGGTTTCTTTCTGCTCTGTCTTGGGACACTTTGCTCCTTTGATAACTTAAAATGGCTGCAAAGGAGTCCCAACAGGTTTAGCATCCTACATGTTAAACCTATCAATACCTTCTTCCCGAGATAAAGTCACTGCGTTCCTTCTTATCCCGAGTTATCCTCATACCAAGGATTTGTCTGGCTGCCCCCAAATCCTTCATATCAAAGGATTCACTTAGCTATTTCTTAAGTACTTTTATTTCCTGCATGTTTTTACCTACAACCAACATGTCATCAACATACAAACATAGGATAATATAACTTCCATCCTCAAATTTCTTTGTGTACATGCAATGGTCAGAATGACATCTGATATAACCTTGCTCCATCATGAAGCTATCAAACTTCTTATACCATTGACGTGGAGCTTGTTTCAGGCCATACAAGCTCTTCTTCAGTTTGCACACCATCTCCTCTTTACCTTTGACTTCATATCCTTCTGGTTGCTGCATATATAGCTCCTCCTCCAAATCACCATGGAGAAATGTAGTCTTTACATCTAACTGTTCTAAGTGCAAGTCTTCTGCTGCCACTATTCCAAGAACAGTTCTAATAGAAGTCATTTTTACTATAGGAGAAAAGATCTCATCAAAATCTATACCTTGTTTCTGTGCAAACCCCTTGACCACCAACCGGGCCTTATATCTTTTCTTTCCTCCTTCTTCATCTTTAACTCTATACACCCACTTGTTCTGCAATGCTCTTTTGCCTTCCGGTAGCTTCACCAAATCCCAAGTCTGGTTCTCCATGAGAGACTTATGCTCCTCATCCATGGCTTGCTCCCACTTCTTACTGGCATCTACCTGCATTGCTTCATCAAATCTCTCTGGCTCTCCATTATCAGTGAGTAATAAATAATAAAGAGAAGGAGAAAAATGTTCAGGTTCTTTTCTTACCCTAGAAGACCTCCTCACTGTAGGAGTTTGGGGTTTATGTTAAGTCGTTTCTTGAACTAATTCTTGGGTCACTTTGTCCCATCCAGGAAGATCCTCTACCACTTTGTATATTCTTTCTTGGATTCTTCCCTTTTCCTGCAATTGTTCCTTATACATGACTTTCTCATTAAAGACCACATCCCTAGACCAAATGATTTTCTTATCCTTAATACTCCAACATTTAAATCCAAAGTCATCACCACCATAACCAATGAAAGTACATTTTTACGATTTAGCCTCTAGCTTGGTCCTATCATCCTTGTCTATATGAACAAACACTCACATCCAAAGACTCTAAGAAATGAATAATCAACTTTCTTACCATACCAAGCCTCCTCGGGTATGCCTCCATCAAGGCATTTGAGGGTCCTCTGTTTATCAAGTATACATTTGTGATCACCATACGCCCAAAAAGAAAGAGGTAGTCTGCATATAACCTCATGCTCCTAGCACGTTCCATTATTGTTCTGTTCATCTTTTCGATACCCCATTCTGCTACGGAGTTCTGGAACCATCTTTTGCCTGTGGATTCCATTCTTAGAATAGTAATCATTAAATTCATTGCTGCAATACTCCCCTCCATTATCTGATCTGAGACATTTTAGCTTAAGACCCATTTTATTCTCTACCAAGGCTTTCCATTTAACAAAAGTGTCAAATACATCAGATTTGTTTTCTAATACAATAAACCCAAACTTTCCTTGTTGCATCATCAATAAAAGTAACATAATAACTTGAACCCCAAGAGATGATACCTAAGCTGGCCCCACACATCAGAATGCACCAGCTCTAACTTACTCTCTTTCTTTGTAGGTCCAACCTTGAGAAACCTTACTTGCTTCTGTTTCCCATATATGCAGTCCTCACAGAACTCCAAACTTGTTTCTGTATATCCAGGAAAATTCTTCTTTATGATGTCCATGCCCTTATGGCTCATATGACCGAGCCTATAGTGCCATAATGTTGTATCTGCATCTGAAGCCACAAGATTACAATCATTAGTACTATCAGTGGATAAATACAAGGTTCCAACCTTCTTACCTCTTGCCACCACAAGAGCACCCTTGGTAACCTTCCAAGAGTTAGTTGTAAATATCACAGTACAACCATCACTTCCCAATTGCCCCACCGATATCAAATTTCTCCTTTATGTAGGCACATGTCTGACATCCTTCAATAGCCATGTATTCCCATTCTGCATCTTAACCTGAACAAAACATTTTCCAACTATACTGCAAGGCTCATCATCACCAAGAAAAACATGCCCAAAATCCCCTTGAACATAATCAACAAAATAATGCCTATGTGGAGTAGCATGAAAAGAAGCCCCTAAATCTAAAACCTAAGATTCAATAATATTATGTAAAGAAAGAATCAAAGCATCCTAGCATACATTACCCGATGCCACATTTGCCTCCTTGTTTTCTTCTTGTTGTTTCTTCTTGTCCCAAAGCTCCCAACAGTCCTTCTTTACATGCCCAGACTTTCCACAGTTCCAACATACAATCTTACTCTTGGATTTTGACCTTGCCCGATCTTTCGATTTTCCATGGTTTCCTCTATTCTTGTCTCCCTCTAGTTTCCACTATCAAAGCATTCCTGAAGTAGAAGATTCCTGGAGCTTTTTCTTCGCATTTCCTCGCTTAGAATCACCCCTACAACATCCTCAAACTTCAACTTCGAGTTAGCTGGAACCGAGTTGCTTACCGCCATTACCAGGCTATTCCAACTTTCAGGTAAAGAGCACAAAATTAATAAAGCCCTAACTTCTTCATCAAATTCTATCATAACCGAAGCTAGCATATTCACAACCATATTGAAATCATTTAAATGATATGCTACTAAACTATTCTCAGAAATCTTCATATTAAACAACTTTTTCATTAAAAATATCTTATTAGAAAGAGGGTTTTTCATACAACTTCCCTAATGCATCCATCAGTTCTTTTGTAGTCTTTTCCTTTGAAACATTAAATAATACCGAAGATGCGAGAAGACATAGTCGGATCATTCCAAGTGCCTTTTGATCCAAAAATCCCATTCCACATCTGTCATACTCGAGGTTTATTCACCTTCTTAGACAACGGAGTATAAAAATCCTTCGATAAAGGTAATCTTCCATCGCATCTTCCAAAGACTAAAATTCTACCCGTTGAATTTATCAACCCTAGATCTTTAATCATCTGTCATTGCTCCCACTCAAGATAAAACTTTCCCTACGATTCAACACTTCACTAAACCAAACCAGCTCGATACCAATTGTTAGGAAATAAGAGAAAATATGCGGAATAATCCCTTACGAGAATCGCAACAAGAGAAACTAATATGCGAGAAAATATTACAAATCTCAAATAAAAGTGTAGAATAAATAACACAACACGAGAGATAAGATTTAACGTGGTTCACCCAATTTGGGCTACGTCCACCAAGAATCACTTGCTCGATTTTATTACAAGCCTCCACTCTCTCAATACAATACCGGATCCATCCGGAGCTATGCTCAACAAACTCTATAGAATTCACACCCAAATTCAAAAACACATTTGTAATACATTTGCTTATCTATCTATCATGTGCATAAGACCATATAAATAGATAATTGCTTAAGCGATTTGATCAAAACCGTGGGGTATCAAAACCATGGGCAAAAATTGTGGGTATCAAAACAATGGGCAAAACTATGGGTATCAAAACAATGGGTACAGAAAAACCATGGGCCAAAAACAGCCCATAACTTGAGTTACCCATTATCCATGGGTTAATAAACCACCCATGAAAATTTTCTTGAGGCTTCACCTGAATCCCTGACCCACTCACCGGTGGCGATCTGCCGTAAAAATACCCAAGTGTAACACATAGAAGGTGTACCACACTCTAACATGAAAACATGCTCCACAAACATAACAAAAATTTCACGAGAAGATTATAATGTGAAGAAATGCAACTAGATGCACATACACGAAGCTTCCTCAAGCTTCTTTCCCTTACATATCCATGAAAATAAGTATGGAGGAAAGTCTCAATGAAATCTTTGTTCGTGTGTATTTAAATCTAACTAATGAATGAAAAGAAAGCTACATGTGCTTTTAACTAAAGAAATGAAGAAGTATGTGCACAAGAACTTCCTCCAAATCATTTCCCAAACAAATCCATAGGGATAATCGAGAAGGAATTATCAATGGAAGCTACTTACAGTGAATACTTGCTAATTCTACCTTCTAAAAACAAGCTATTGATTTGATAAAGAAATATAAACTCTAAATTAAAAAGAAAGCTTTAAAGAATTGAATTACACCCCAACCTAGAAATGTAGAACTGTGATAATATCCAGAGGTGGTTGTGATTTTATTGATCCCCTCAACTTCTTTTCTAGTGATGAATCCAAATGGTCCATGGAGTTTGTCTTGCTAGTTGGTATGTAGAAGAAGTTGTAGAAATGTTGGAGTAGACTGGTTGTAGGCTAGTTGGTCTCAAATGTAGGTAAGGAAGTAACAAGGAAAAACTTTGAGTTGTTTGTGTGCTTCTTGGAATGATTTTGGCAAAAATGTGCGGTCTGCAATCAAATTCAATAGACTCCAACCAATGCTTTGGGAAAAAGCTTGGTTTTTATATAAAGTTGGCATGGAAATGGTCCAACACACTTGGCAATCAAGAAGTGCAGATCACTCAAAGGAGGGGCAATCAACTTACTAAGAATAGTAAGTAAAGAAGAAGAATTTCATATGCATCTATCGAGCTCAAAAACAACTGATTTGTTCAAGAAACTTGTGGGGAAATGACTTGGAAGCAAGCAACACACATACAAAACACATTGTTTAAGTCTCGAATTTAAGCGCACAAAATTGCTAGTCTGCGTGAGACCGATGGTTATGCAAACTCCACGGTGGTTTCATAACTTCCCTCGAGGAAGACTAGGGGTTATGTAACCGCCACGGTGGTTACGTAACTTAAAGGAAAAACACGAAGGAAAAGGGGCCAAAATGCGTTTGCGGAAGCATATAAGACTAGGAAACTAAAAATAAAAGAAGACTAAGTCACATGGGTAAGCAAGAAGCAAAGAAATGGAACTGGGTTCATCATTTATTTGGGAAATCAAATTCATCATCATTGGGGATTTTAATATTCCTACAATGTAGATCCGTGTAATTTTCGGTTGCATACATATTACCCCCTCGAAGAATCGTTTTACTCATAAATGGGCGTAAAATGTGAAGTCTCGAGTATAGTGCTCCCAAATGGGAAATTTATAAATTATACTTGATGCTGTGTGTTGAAATTATGCCAATCAAGCTTCCCTCCACCTATAAGAGAAAATGGGAATCAAGTGCAGATATAAAACATGATTAGCATTATACTTTTTAAAAAATGACAAGATTACTTACCATATACGAAGGGATGAGGAATATACCTGCTCCAATACAACGACCCCGCATACACCCACTCGAAGCAACATTAGAAAACCAAACTTGCGCTATATATATTACTTTTTACTATTTTTGGAAATCATTTGTGTTTTGCAAGTTTTTGAATTTAGAACTCCTGACTTCTGGCGAATGTTTCATTTGTGAGTATGGTTGAATTGGAAGGGATTTATAAATGATGGTGTCGGACTCCAGCGGAATTTGAAGGGGCTCAGAATGGGTTAGAAGAAAGATATTTGGTCTCTTTGTGTTAGGCTATGGCTTTTGTCTTTCAAACACATTCAAGAAGAACTAGGAAATTCGTGAATCTTGAAGTAGTCGTAACGGGTCTCAAAGAGATGGACAGGTCCTAGGGCCTTTATTGCTTTAGAAGAATTTTTAACCTACGTATCATTTTTTTGTATTTTCGGGTCATTTGTGAGTTTTTAACCACACTTACTCTATGGTATGATGACATTATACACGATAAAATTGATATTAGACACATATACATATGGACATATTTTTGGTTCAAAATTCCTTATAAGAGTTGACTTTATTATGGTTTATCTCATTTGTGTACTCTTAGATGGTTTGGAATTTCTGATTTTTTTATGTTTTAGAATGTATGCTATGGATGATGATGCAATGTGGTAAACAAATGACTTTTTTATGCATATGACAACAAATTATAACTTAGATACTTTGTTTCTCAAGTAATATTTAGCATTTATATTTCATTGGCAAAATGTGTTGAATGTGGTATGATGAAAAGATGAAATCACTCCATTCTTAACTCCACACAACTAGTAGGATGTGAGGGCTCATCACCAAGAGCCAAGAAAGATGTGAGTTATATGACTTGAAGAATTGTGAATGTGAATGATGATCAAGAGACAAAACTTTGACAAAGATCCAACTATAAAATTGCAACTTAACCCTAATCAAGATCAACTAACCAGTTTAAAATGAATTTTTCTTACAAGTTCATCTAGACTTAGATTCATGGATGGCCTATTGATTGACAAAATATGGTTTTGAGGAACAATTCTCTCTTAACATACACATCTAGTTCATTTTCATGGGAATTTTGAAGCACTTTTATTTGTTTATTTATTTACAACTTACAATTTATTATGTGACCCCCTACATCTTGCCCCATGCTACTAGTGAGAAGCATGGGATCATCACCAATGAAAAACATAGGCAAGTAAGGGAACTTCCCTCCTTTCCTAACCTCATGCTACTAGTAAGAAGCATGGGCTCATCACCAAAGATTGGTAGGGCCGAGAAGTGTAATTTTTATTTGCAAAAGAAAGATTTTTGTGTTTATTGTTTCTTTTTTCTTTTTATTTTTCAATTGAATTTAGATTGTGCTTTTAGGAGGAAAATTTCCCTAACCTCAACCTTAGGAAACCGGTAGGATGTGAGGGCTCACCACTGAAGGTTGAGATAGGAAAACAAATGCTCTGGGTGAAATGTTTAGAATGTTTATGTCATTAAGAGAGGTTTTTAGGGAAATATTTTCATCAAGAAGCTTCTAGAGAAATTGTGGGCAAGAAACACTGAATTGGTAGAGATCATGAAGAAAACTAAGTATACAAGTCCTTGTAGAATCATTGTCAAGATTTTGTCTCGTGAACTAAAATGATGAGGTAGATAGATTGGTTTGAAGAAGTGAAATGAATATTGAAGAGATATGATTTGATATATTTGCCAATTTTTGAAAGCTTTAAAGTTACTTGAAAATTAAGTTTCTAGTTTACAATTTCACAAGATGATAGTGCAAACGACAAAACGATATCAATGCAATAATGTACAATATGGAAATGTAAATGACTAAGCATGGAAATGTTTAAGGTGAAGTGAGTTGATGAACATCAAAATCCTCACCTCACAAGATACACAAATTATTCAAAGGATTTTTGAAGTTTTATTTCTCTTGACAAGTGTCTACTAACTTGGGTTTAAACATACAACCCTTGCCTATTATCACACTTATCCAAATATCTAGTGTTGGTGTATGACTATCCATTTGTATGAGACCTCTGTAACCTCCTTATCATGTTGTGGAAATACCATGTTCATGTGAGAGTGATAGCTTTATTCTAGTGTGTTCCCTACATGGGAAGTAATGATCTGTTTGGCATTTGTCGTGTTATAGGGTCATGTCTTATGGATATGATAAGCTTGGTTTCTAACACACTTGTATCTAGAATAAGGTTGGGAATGGAAGAGTCCCTAGAAACATCTTTGTTGAGTATAGTTTTGTTTTCAAAATCCTCTTCTTCTTCGTTATTTCTATCATGTTTATGCCTAGACCGAGATCATCGAAAAGAAGAGAGGTTAGACCAAGGAGGATACCCATTCTTTGTGGTTCAAAGGGGAGAAGGATCATTTCATCACTCTCTAAGAGTTTCATAATCTCCGTTGTGGTTTTGGTGGACATAGTTTCCATAGATATCACCTTACCCTTATCTATTTTCACCACTTCAAATGTTTTGGGTCATTGACCTCATCTTTCGGCACATTTGGGGTGGTCGCGACAAATTATTTTTATGGAAGAGGATTTTTAAGCTGGTTTGTGGGAAGCTCATATTCTAAATGAACCCTTGATTTCTTCTTGAGATTCTCCAGATGTATGTCAAAGGTTTTTAGATCCCCTGAGCAACGAATACCTTTCCCAAATGGAGAAATCGAATTCTTAGAACAAAGTGGAAGGAATGGCCTTCATCCAATGAATCCAAGGTCTACCAAGGATCATATTATAGTTTGTCTCCTTATCAATGATATGAAACTCCATTAAGATGGTTTTGGCATGAGGGAGATAGGAAGAACTATAGTTCTAGTTGAGGTAGCCTTGATCTTTGTCATATCCTTGTAATTTTTTTCTCATAGAGGAGAAATTAGTCTCCCCTTATCCAAAATTTTATAAGAAAGAGAAGGGAATGACATTCACCACAACCTCATCATCGATCATAGCTCTCTTGATGCAATTTTTGTTGAGTAGACAAAGTATGACACTTAGCAGAAGGCACACAAAGGGTTCACACGTGGTAACAGGGCATGTCAAAGGTGCGGAAGGATAGGGAAGGAAATGCACATGAAAGACAAGGACAAATTCGGGACTTAGCCATTTTTAGGATTATGGGCTATTTTTGGAGATAGTGTGCAGAGCACACAAACCAGATAAAGACTTGTGTGACACACAAGGGATATTTTTGGAAGATCATCTACTAAGTGCTTTGCATGGGTTCGAGTTAATAATAGAATTATTACGCAATTAACCAGAAGAGATCTATTATTAGCGCACTTGCATGTGTGTCTATTATTGTAAAGGCACATGGCTATTTTCAACATGTGGCCTATTTTGGGAATTATGTAAGTGATGAAGGGAAAGTCCCCACCCTTATAAATATGTAGCGATATGTGTAGTATAGAAGGACTATGTATGAGCTATTGTGAAGTTATGTTGCCAGATCTAATGCACACATAAGTTTATGATACTAATATTGTAAGAATCTTTTGTGTATTTACTGTGTTTAATATAATGGAGTGTATTGACTGATTCAAGGTGTTAAACATGAATATAACTAGATCTTGCATGGTATAATTCATATGGTTATTGCTTGAATCCATTACTCCTTAGATCTAGATCTAGAATATGCTCTGTAGAATGTTTATACCAATTATGGATTTGAATGCATTAACCCTTCATCATGTTCACATCCTGCACAAACAACTCTAGGGAGGGGCCAGTACCTTTGCACACTTTGGGTGAGCACTCAGTCTAGGCTGAGTGATGTGCCAATGCGCCTGGATTATTTCTAGTAAATTCTAGGCTGCATCATTGGTTTCATTGTTGAGACCTCTTTTTCAATTGTTTTTAGGATGGTTCGTGATGAAGACATACCGGTTAACCCTAGCAAGTGTTGGTGAGTGGATACAAAATCTAGAAGAAGAGTACACACAGAGTTTTAACACCGGATCTGAGTTTAACACACGCACATGGGTAGAACAGAATTTGTATGACAGTTTGTACTAGAGCTTCTTCATTATTTTTTTGGTAGAATTGTACGAGTGGCTGGTTGTTTATGTGTCTAAAAGGGATTGGAGGTATTGTGCACTTCATGATGCTGATATGATTTGGACACATGATGTGGATACTTGATTTCATGGTGTTCTAAACGGTTATATTCAGAGTACTCAATTTTCGCTTATTCTTGCTCGGAGGTGGCGAAATTCTCCTTTTATGGTATCTAGGGGAACTTACTTGCAAGGCATTCCACTGAAAATCAAAATCTTGATGGTGACCCTGAAATTGGAAAGCAAACCGATGGCTAACTAAACCCCACCATGTCGTTGGGGTGGGAATAGGTTTGGTGAAAGATGGCAGACCTAGCAGCAGAAAGGTAGAGAGAATAAAGGCGGCTTAAGTATAATGAGGCATGCGAGAGGGAGATAGAGAAGCAATGTGACATTATAGAGTGGATGACATTGAGGAGAGAGATGGATTGCGAAGGATTTGGAGCTCATGTAGACGACGTGGAGTGAAAGCATCAGGAACTCCCTCATTTGGGAAAGCATGAAAGGGAACCCTCCTCGGCCTCACATGGAAGCACGCTAACAAAGATGACCTGGGCCACGAGTGCGCATCTGAATCTACTTGACAACCTAGCCCTTGCACTTGGTTTTCTAGTATCTGAAATACTGACAGTAGTCGATGAAGCTAATTTAGGTAGTGGGAGAGCAGGAGTAAGTCACATAGCAAGTACATTGATGGTAGGGAAAATATCTTCATTATTGTTTGGAGGTACTTTTACAGTGCATCATCTGCATAGAATTCAATCTTGTAGAATTTTGGACTCGCTTCTAGGGGTGGTAACACTTCACAGTTGTAGGGGTTTAGTTTAGTACTAATGTTAGGACACAGGAAGTACATCTTCTTGTCTACTTCGACTATGGGTGGAGGATCAGGAGGTATAGGTGGTTCTAGTTCCAGTGGATTTGGTGGATCTAGAGGCAGAGGAAACACAAGAGGTTCTAGATTAGGTAGGAAAAGTCTGCACCAACCCTAGAATATTTACATAGAGATGTCTCTTTCGCTCGCCAGAGTATAGGGGCATAGAAGATGTTGTTGAACATGTGCACATGTGTGAAATATTATGGCATGTAAAAGGGATCATGTCTTCTGAATGTAGGGAAAATCAATTTGTAACTACATTACAGGACACACACACAATTGGTACAAGAATTTTGACCACGATCAAACTTCCATAGGCTATGCAACATTAAAAGATGTTTTTCTTAAAGAGTTTCACATCCCTGAGTTCGAGCAGAAGAGTATAAGTGCGTTGAGGATATTAAACAAGGCACTATTGAGATTGTTGGGGAGTATGATGCTTGTTTCAAAACGCTTTTATCTAAGCTTTCTTATGATATTCACGCAAGCCAACATGCGCAATGGTTCGTTAGAGGGTTGATCACACCGTTTAGAAGGGCTTTGTCACATAAGACATACATTGATCCATGTGAAGAACTTAAAGTAACTTTGTGTGCTAAGGCAGTTAAGAGTATAAACACTGGAGTCAGTCCATTCTTGGAGGCATAGATTACGGCTATGGTGAGGCAGTTGGAGAAACTATCAGCAAATTTAGCACATGAGACGTGTAAGGGGATTTGGTGTACATATTGTGAAGTGGAAGGTCACACAAAGGACAATTGTCCCCGTAGATCTGTGCATTCACTACTTTGCTAGACTGTGAGATATGTCATTTGAACCATGATGCTAGCCATTTCCCATTATTGCAACGCGTAATAAGGAAGAACGTCTCTTGCTATTGTAAAATTTACAGGTCCATGACTCACAATATGGAAGACTATCGGCTGATTGGTCAGATCCATGATGCTATAGATATTGGTGTATGACAGACAAGAGTATCAGATAACTCTAAGGGTAAGGGTGAGCATCAGGATCATGATCATAATCAAGCATGCTATGATCGAAATGAAGGGCATTTTGAAGGAGGTCATGACAGAGGTCGAGGATACCGTGGTGGATTTGGAGGCTGAGGTCGTGGTGGTGGATGAGGCAAGTTTCCTCATGGAACATGTTTTACATGTGGATCTCGACCAATACGAGGGGATGAATGACCTCGAATATTACATGTTCTTTATGTGAAAATAATCATAACTATGAGGAATGCCCAAACTTATATGAGCATCTTAATAAGCAACATAAACAAGAAAACAAAGGCACATGGATGGTTAGGATACATTGCGTTGTGGAAAATTAGTGGATGCCCAAGTTGGAACCGAAATCTGAGGTATTACCTGTAAAGATCACTACCCATGCTGAAGTGGTGCGTGCCAAAGAAGCGTTACAACAGAAGCCTACCATCACTAAGGAGGAGGTTCTACATGCATGGTACCCAAATCTTGTCCATCAGAAGGAGGTTTATCAGGAAACCATGGAGGTACTTAGAAATCTTTAGGGTGAAATACAATGTTTAAAGGAGCAATCATGGAAGATGGAGCAAAAGAAAGCAACAAAGATGGTCCAATATGATATTGATGACTTGAAGGAGGTGTGCAAAATGTTGCACCAGGAGAATATCATTCCATTATTAGGGAATTGGCTAAAGGGAAACACTTCGTGTGCAAGTATTGAGACTAGACAATGACAGATCCTGCATGTAAATATTCCTCCCATAGCTTAGACTATGACAAGGAAATCACTCTAAATGTTGTTGTGGATGGATGGCTTTTGAGTAATATATTGATTGATATAGGCACGAAAGTTAATGTACTTACTTTAGATGCATGGGTATAGATGGGGAGACCCCCATTACAACCATCTTCTAATGTGTTGTTTATGGCTAATCAAACCAAGGCCACCCCTATCGAGTTTTAAAAGATGCATCCATTACTATACAAGGGGCCAAGTTCATAGGGGACTTTGAGGTTTTGGCACTTGTAGAAGTAGACAACTTCCTAGCTCTACTTGGGCACCCTTGGTGTTATGCAAATAATGTTGATCTTCGGTTCAAAAAGGGTTATATCAGTTTTGAGAATAAGGAGGAAAGGGTTATTATCCCTTTAATCGATGGGAAATTTACACCCTATGTTGAGCCTTTGAGTGAGGAAGATCTAAATAGGATTTATGTATGCGCCATCCAGGACCCAAAAGTGCTCGAGCCATCTAAAGAAGGAATCCTTCAGTGGGAAGATGCATAATCTATTAGCGATACTACAAGTATTGCTTGTGATAATTGGGCTCATGGTACTTATGAGTTGGTAGGCGCGAAGTAAGAAGCACATTTGCGTGGAACAATAGACCTCATTGTATCAGGAGAATAGGTAACAACTCGGTACCTCGATACACTGGAGAAGGAGATCCTATGGTATTTCTACGCGCCATGGAGGAACAGTGGATAGACCAGTTGGAGAGACAAAATATGCTAGCATATACCCTATGCATGATGATGAACACTGGTGGGTGGTTCACAGGGATAATCTTGTAGGATGGAATGAAATCAGGATTTCTCTTTCTACTCAATTTTCCAGGAGCAATGCACCTACTCAAATATGCACTTATCATGGTAATCAACCTATTCAACACCACGTTCAACAGTGTGAGAGACTTTAGACAAAGGGGCAGGAAGCTTTACCACCTTCACTTTGGGTGCACAAATTTTATTCCACTTTACAAGGTTACGTCTTTGTCAACACTAATTGACACTATGATAATTCTCCACTAGGAACTCCTCGTGCTATGATTATTTACTAATGCACAACCTTTAGTTTGGTGGATGTAATCTAGAAACACAACAACAAACATAACACAAGAATACCATAGACTATGATACGAAGGAATGATGACAAATCTGAAATATAAGTGTAAATTATAATATCAACATGAAATTGTTACAATCTCACCCATGAGGTACTTCAAGTGTTACTTGAATTCACTTGCCTTCCAACAATAACTATGGGAGAAACTTCACAATGGATTCTTTAACACACCTTCTAAATGATGGCTTCCTTTACACACTTACTCATACAATATTTCTCACTACTTCTCTCTATGCTAAATGAGGGGGGTGGCCTCTTTATTTATAGGAATTGGGCTTATCCACCCTATCTCTAAGATAAAATAGGAAATCTCTTCCGCCAATCATATTCCATGCCTAAACTCTTGCCTTTACATGTAGGCTTATCTTCTAAGATAAGATAAACCTTATCATCTCACATGGGTTCCACTTTTTTAGACTTTTCCACAAATAAAATACACAAAATATTTATGACATCACTCTTTGTCTTTATTACAAATATAATATTTCTAATTCCTAATCATGTAGACCCTACTTCTCTACTTACCCCAACTTTGACATTTTAACATTACCGGACCACTTACGACAAATATTTACTTTTTACCACAACATTCCTATTGTACTTTGACTATTACCGTACTCTACTTTATTGGCGGCACTGTATTGATGGCGTTGTTATCTTCTATTGGATGCCACTACTAATTATACTTAACAACATCTTATTCCTAATACATATATTAATAAAATAGAAATTACGGAGGAAAATTTTAATGTCGACATTTTCCCCTTCCTAGCTTCTACTCTGTCCTCGGAGTAGACTCTTATGGACATTCTGAAGCTGGTGCCTGGAAAATCTTTAACTTATCATGGTTGACCCATTTCGTAATGGGAGTACCATCCAATTCCTCCAATCGGTATGTACCATTTTCATGCACAACTACTATTTTGTAGGGCCCCATCCATTTGGGAAGAAATTTTCTCTACCTTCTTTTTTGTATCTGGAATCATATACTAGAACCAAGTCATTCACATGAAATGGAGACCAACGGATCTTTTGATCAAAGTATTCCTTCTGCTTCATTTTCTTCTTATATCTTGTATCCTTCGCTATTTCCCTCATTTCCTCTAGCAAATGAAGATGCACCAACCTTTCTTTTACTGAATCACTTTCATCCATCCTTTTATTTTTCATAACTCTCATAGTGGGAATATCAAACTCAATAGGAAGAACTAGATCAATGCCATAAGCCAACTGAAATGGGGAGTATCCTGTTGCTGACTTTGATGTTTCCCTATATGCTCACAATGCTGCATGAATCCTTTTATCCCACTTATGTACTGCAAGGGCGTATCTTTTGCTAGAATTTGACACAACACAAAATTTGTTTGTTCCACTTGTCCATTTGTGTTTGGCTTGTATGTTGTTGCCTTCCTGTGCTTAATAGAAAACTTGTTGACTAGGACTTCTACCACCTCATTAATGAAGTGGCTTCCTTGATCTGTTATAATTTCTAATGGGAAACCAAATCTAGTGACAATGCGTTCATATATGAACCTTGCCACTTCATCCATGGAAGTTGTTTTCAATGGCCTAACTTCAACCCACTTGGTTAAATAATCTGTGGCAACTACAATATACTTATTTTGGCATGGGGTAGTTGGAAGTGGACCTACAATATCTATTCCCCACTTTTCAAAGGACCAAGTGGAAGAATAGGGCATAATGGAGCTGATGAAGTCTTACGGTTACCATGTGTTTGACAAATATCACATGTCTTACAATAATTATAACAATCTCTAAAAAGAGTGGGCTAGTGATAACTTGCATCCAAGATCCTTCTTGCTGTAAGTTGTCTAGAGAAGTGTCCTCCACATGTACCATTGTGGAATTCTTCTATCAGCTCCTTCCCTTGATCACGTCCAATTGCCCTCTTGTACTATCCATCAGGTCTATCTGAAATATTACTCCATGCATGAAATAGAATATGGATGATTGGCTTGAGTAATCTTTCTCTTAGTCTTTACATTGGCACCATCAAGAAACTTGAATTCATTCGAGATAATTCCAAATATCTATGTATTCACTAGGGATTGTGTCGAGGATAACAATCTTTGCATCTGGGAAATCATCATCATCACAAGATGAACCTAGACCATCATAGGCTCAAGAGAGTGCATCTGCATTGACATGCTTCTTTCCTAGCCTATCTATAATATCAAATTCAAATTCTTGTAGCAAAATTATCCATCTTGCTATCCTCCAAGTGATAGGTTAGGCTTATTTACAATATATTTTAGAGCTTGATGATCTATTACAACTATAAATTTCTGCCCTAGCAAGTAATTTCTAAACTTCTTTACAGAAAAAATGATAGCTAGAGCCTCTTTTTCGATTCTGACATAATTTACCTCAAAGCCTTTGCTCATTTTCTCGCTCCCAAAGTAAACTAGATGATCATTCCCATTTTCATCTTTTTGGCTCAAAGTACTTCCTAGTGTTGCATCTGAGGCATCAGTATACACAATGAATGGCTTGCTCCAATTTGGATTCTTTAAAATAGGTGAAGACACCAAAGCTTCCTTCAGTTGTTTAGAAGCTTCATGTGCCTTATTTCCGGTTCATAAGTAACATCCTTCTTCAAGAACTGGGTTAGTGGTTGTGCAATCTTTGAGAAATTCTTGATGAACCTTCTATAGTAACCCACATGGCCTAAAAATGATCTCAACTTACTTCTATTCATAGGAAATGGTAACTCTTTGATTTTTGAAACTTTATCAAGATCAGTACCAATACCATCTCTGGATACAACATGCCCTAACAAAATGCCTTTAGAACATTCAAAGACACACTTTGTATGGTTTAGTGAGGCTTGTGCTTCATCTAACCTTTGAAATACTATCTCCATCTAGTGCAGGTGGTCCATCTTGCTCCCATAGATGAAAAAATCATCCAGAAATACTCTGATGAAGTTCCCAATGTAGGGTTCAAACACCCTATTCATCAAGCTTACTGAACGTTGTAGGAGCATTACACAACCCAAAAGGCATAACTCTATAAGAAAACATTCCCAAGGAGTGGTGAACGTGGTATTTAGCCGATCTTTCTCTCGCTATACGAACTTGGTTGTATCCACTATATCCATCAAAGCAAAACTATAAGCACTCTGACCACTTCTTCATCCAAAATCTGATCCGAGAATGGAAGAGGGTAATGATCCTTCTTTGTTGTCTTGTTGAGCTTCTTATAATCAACAAAAATGTGTAGTTTCCCATTCTTTTTATTGAGATCACAATGGGAGAAACCATTCGAATTCTCCACAAGTAAATATGAATCTTACATCAAACAACTTATCTATTTCTTCTTTTACAGTCTTGGAAAAATTAGAATTCATTCTATATGGAATTTGCTTTATGGCTTAGCACCATCTACCAGCTCAATAGATTGTTCTACCCAACTTACTTGACGGAGTTCCTTGTAATCAAAAGTGAATATGTGTATGTACCTTTGAAAGAGTTGGAGGTAGCATTCCTTCTCATTCTCCATCACAGCATCACCAATCTTTATTTGTTGGAGACGATCATCAATTTCTTCTTCAGATAATTTTATGGGTTCATGAGTCGGTGTGACTGGAAGGATATCCATGACCGAAACATCAACCTCACTTTCTTCATCTTATGTGTCCACTTCACTAGTACTAGAGTAATCAGAGGATGTCCAATCATCAGTTTCATCACTTGAATCCACAGGTTCTGTCTTATGATGCCGAGGGATCATGTTTATCTTCACCCTCTCTCTACCACGTCCAAGTGTCATGAAGCCTTCATTCCAGTAGTTTCTTGCATGAACTCTCCTTAGCCATGGTCTTCCCAACAACATTGGGTACGCAACAGTACCATTTTTCATCACCTGAAAGTCTACCACACATACAACACCCATAATGAGATATTTCCACATTTGAAACTACACCTTCGGTTTTGTTTTTCCCTTATTTAATGACCTTAACATAAGTGTCGAGGGCGATCAATTTTTAAACCCAACATATTCATTACAAACTCGGTCATTACATTAACTGCAACACCTCCATCAACTAAGACATCATGAATTGAAATACCATTACATAATACCTCAGCTTGTGGAGCGTAGGGATCCGCCTCTACCTCCAAAATAGGGACCTCAACCTCCTTCCTTCGTCGAGCATTGAGTCCACTTTGCAGCTCCCACCTCTTCTCAGAAGACATAGCCAAGAGTTGAGCATATGTAATATTTGCAGGCCTTTTGGAAAAATATTCTAAGATGGAGTATGGTCCTTGTCCCTGTGAAATTAGAAAATCCTGCACACCCAACTTCCTTCTCTTATGTTTCTTACTAGTTTCTCCTTTCATCTTCTTAGGATCATTTCCATCTTAGTTATCTTTTTCTTTCTTTCTTTTTGTTACAAACACATCTACTTCATTATTTATGCTCTTATCTACTACATCAAAAGAATTCACAGGTGCTTTTCCTTTATCATTATCTCTTGTACCAGATGTAGAAGCTCTATCTAGACAATTATACTTATAATGACCCTTTTTATAACAACCATAACATACAACTTCATAAATATTTCTTTTTGGACCTCTATCTCCTCCCTGAGAACTAAATTCTTTTCCTTGAAGAAGATTAATAGTTAACTAGCCCATCTTCCTGAGTAGATCTTCATACTTAGTAGATGTACTAGGAGAAAGATTTGTGCTCATCGAGAGTGGTTGTGGATTCTAGACCAAAGGTGCTGGTGTAGGCTCTACTTTAGCAACAATTTCTTTGGGCTCCTCTTCTATGCTTTCTTCTTGCCTTCTTGCAATCTCCTTTGCTTGTTCAATGGTAGCTGGGTGGTCATACTTCACTCGTTGTCTAATCTCTGGCTTCATCCCAAGAATGAAGTGCTTACATAGGAGATTATCCATGCCATTCATCAACCCATCCGCTAATCCTTCCTTCTAGATCGGGCATCGAGTTTCCTCCTTAGCTCAGAACACGAGCATGATAATCTCTTATCTTCTCCTTCTCTCCTTGGGCTAGCTTTGTGATCTCGATCATGAGATTGCATATTTCTCTTGTTCACTAAATTCTTCAAGAAAACTTTCAGTTAATAAATCCCATGAGTTTTTCACATTATCACCTAGTGTTTCAAACCAACTAAGTGTTGAACCATCCGAGAAAGGTAGGAAAAATTCAGTCCATTGTTCCCTTCTTATAAGGCCATTACAAATACAAGATCGTTTAAACTCTTGAATGAAAGAGGAAACATCTTCATTAGATTGGGCTGAAAAAATAGGAATCTTCCCCATTTTCAAAAATAACCACAGTGAAATACCAACCCACAAGTACAATCAACAAGACTTATGTGCACAAATAATTGGAATCACTATAATAGAAAGTGACTTTACACCTTTCTACAATAAAATAGAAATGACCATGGTAAACTATGGTAAAACTTGACTTACTACAGTAAAAACTAACTTTATTGTGGTAAACACTATTCACGGTAAAAAGTGAAGTTACTACGGTAAATACTATTCACGGTAAAAATTGAAGTAACTACGGTAAATACTATTCATGGTAAAAAGTGATTTTCTGCGGTAAATACTATTCACGGTGAAAAGTGACTTTACCATGGTAACTACTATGCACAATAAAAACAAGGTTACCCTCCAAATATTTTCTGACTAAGTGGGAATATCTCTCCAGAAAATCCACCAACGAGGAATGGTCCCAACGGAACCAAAATGTCAATACCAATCCGACACTATGATAATTCTCCACGGGAACTCCTCGTGCTATGATGATTATTTACTAATGCATGACCTTTAGTTTGGTGGATGTAATCTGGAAACACAACAACAAACATAACACAAGAATACCATAGACTATGATACGAAGGAATGATGACAAATTTGAAATATAAGTGTAAATTATAATATCAACATGAAATTGTTACAATCTCACCCATGAGGTACTTCAAGTGTTATTGACTTCACTTGCCTTCCAACAATAACTATGGGAGAAACTTCACAATGGATTCTTTAACACACCTTCTAAATGTTGGCTTCCTTAGTTGACTCATGCGGAAAAGAATTATACAACTATAGAGCGCGAAGCTTTATTTAATGATCTAAGCGCTACATAAATTTAGATAGTACATTGCTAAAGCAACACCATTTGTATTCTATATCGATAACACAACATTGAAGTATTTGGTAAACAAGCCCATTTTACAGGGGTGCATATGCCGATGGGTACTCTTATTCCAAGAATTTGATTTTACAGTTGTGGTAAAACTAGGGAAAAATAATTCTGGACCAGACTATTTATCCGGATACGGTTGGGAGAAGAGGCGAAGGCAATTGAAGATACTATGCCCGATGCACAGTTATACCTATTACAACACGCGCCATCATAATTAGAGGACATATTTGTTTTTTTTTATATACGGGTAGGGCGCCAGAAGGAATAAAATCTTTAGAGAAGAAACAACTTGCCATTCGCGTGACACCATTTATGTTGATTAGCGGTGACCTGTATAAGTTAGGCCGAGATGAAGTATTGTGCTGCTATGTATTGGAACATGAGTGCACTGATATCATGGAAGAGGCTCATGGTGGTAATGAGGTGGGCACTATGCAGGTGATGCCACTACGTGTAAGATTCTACTCATTGGATTATGGTCAAAAACCGTTTATAAGGATTGTAAGGCATATTGCAAGGCCTGCGATCACCGACAATGCCTTAACAAAACCAGACAAAGAGATGAAATGCCTTTAAGACCTATTCCTAGTGCAAAACCATTTGAGAAATGGGCTATAGATTTTGTGGGTTCTATTTAACCAATCGCGTGTAGGACTGGATCACACTATATCGTCACTTGCACAGATTATCTGACAAGGTGGGTAGAAAAACACCTACAAAGGTTATCAACAATTTACTGACATCCGAGGTTTCTATGGGAAAATATTATTACAAGGTATGGATGCCTGTTGAGTTTGACCAAAGTGATAGGGGCACACATTTTTTGAATGATACAATCAAAATTCTATTGGATGAGTTCATGATTGCACACCATAAGACTACACCATATCATCCTTGGGAAAATGGGATTGTTGAGGCTTTCATAAGATTTTGAGCCAAACATTGACAAAAATTTGTGATGTTGGAAGAAAATATTGGGATGATAAAGTTTCTACCATGCTTTAGGCGTATAGAACAACATACAAGCAGTTAAAAAAGGCCACACCCTTTCAATTGGTGTTTGGCACAGAATCAGTTCTTCTTATGGAATTCATGTTACCTTCTTTGCGTATTGCAAAGTCTTTGGAGGTCTAGTTGATGAACAAGCATTAGAAGAACGAATTGAAAAGTTGATTAAGTTGGATGAGCGACGAGCAATAACACGTTGGAGTCAGAAGCAAGAAAAATCCAGGAAGAAAGCATGACATGACAGGCACATCAGGGACAAAAAGCTTGAGATAGGACAGATGGTGCTTCTTTATGATTCTAAGTTTCTGCGCCATCCAAGCAAACTTAAAGTACATTGGTTAGGACCATATGTTATCACTTACATACTTGAAACATGAGCTTGTTAGTTAGAGGCGCTTGATGGAATACAATTACTTGGTTACTTCAACGGGAGTAGGTTGAAGCCCTACTATAAATAAGCCTTCTTAGTGTTTATAATAAGGTAGTGTTGCCATTTATATTAGGTTTTCAATTATGTATTCCTTTAATGTATTTCCTTCTTCGTCGCTATGCTTTGTCAATTTAGTTGGTGTTTTGTGTAGTAAGCATGTTTGCGCACTCGAAGCTAATTACCATTTGTAGAATTTTTATGGACTGCACATACCATTTGTGTGGGGTAGCTATTCAAAAATGGGTACACATAGAAGAACAAACTACTATAGGTGTTATTCAAGTTTGGAGAGTTGGTGGAAATAATATTGCTTCCAAACAAGGACCATAAATGGGGATAAATGAAGGAACAATATAATGCGAGGTAAGCCCCGGTTGTGGAGACTACCAAGAGAAGGTGTAGTGGTGAGGTACTCAGGGCATATGGAAGCACGTTGAAGAGAAGTCTGTAACCAGAAGGTAGGAAGGCGCACTAGAAGGTTATAGCTGAGGCGCGAAGATGTACCGCACGAAAATTTTGAAAATGGTCAATTAATGAGAGGATTGTTGGTAGGTGAAGGAGCAATAAATGCACCAACTTTTTGAAAATCTATATAAGGACGTGATGCGAGTTCATTTTTACCATTGTGATCGCAAGAATTTGAATGAGCTAAGTGTGACTGAGCTAAGAAAAGAGTATTGAGGTGCGAAGAGTGTGAAACCTAGACATGGAGAGCGGATTTGTGCATAGAAGAAGCTTATGTCCCCATTAGTGAAGGGTTTGAGTGAAGAGATGCGATGAAAGAGAGCTAGGGCACATGGTTTTGAACTAGGGCATGTAGACTCAAGCTAGGGTTTGGATTTGTTCACTACAGAAGATAGAAACTTGATATTTGACAATGACACCAAAGAAAGCACTTGCTGCAATGACAAAGGAAAGAAGAAAGTGGAGGCAGAAGTTGAAATTGCTCCCGAGAGTAGTTTCTTAGAGATGTAGTATCGGAAGGTGTGATAATTGGGAAAGAGTGGGATTCCCACATACGCAACTGCAAGGTGAGTGATTACAACCACCACACCTCTGATAATAAGAAATAATTAGATGCGTTGTTGAGTACAAAGACCAACAAGTGCACTGACGGAGGATATGTCGAGTATATGATGATGTCGGGAGAAACTTTTAAAACAAGTAGGAGTGTACCAGTTGTATGAATACTTTGGAAAATATGAACCTCTTTACCAGTGGCTAATGAGCGAGTCCATGAGGACTTATTCTATTTTTCGGAAGAAGGATAAGGATTACAACAACGCTGATCTCGATGCTAACAAGTTAAAGGGGATAGGGACAAACCTTGACAATGACCTAACTGATAAGGTAGCAATCATGGAAACATGAAAGGAACTGGGGTATACAAAAGGTTTGCATGGAATGGACATCGATAAATTGAAGAAGTACCTAGTGGTACAAGCAGTTGTGCATCTGGTGACCAAGTTGAATGATCAGGAGAGATGGTCGCAGGTGAATACAATGTGGCTCCATGTCATAAGGAAGATGTCATAGGGGTAGTCTATAACATAGTAGGCTACATTGCGGAGACCATCGTCAAGGAAACACATACTGTGAAAGAATCAGTTTTGGCGCTATCTTATTGTCACTAGTATTTGTGGAGATTGGAGTGCCCGATGGGCCAAAAGACAAGATTTGGGAGTACCCCTTGGAGAAGAAGTCCCTTGTAGAGAGGTTCGCAAAGTATTTATGTGAAGGGTCAATGAGTGGGCCATTTAAACAGAGGGCAGAGATGTGGTATGACAGGATCCATGCGGTATTTGAAGAAGAGTGGCACATCCCTAAGGAATTACCATTGGTGGTGGGTAAGGGTAAAGTACAATTCACGATGTACCAACACTACGCATCGCACGATTTTTATGAGGATGGGGCTTGGAGCCCATGGTGTAAACTATCGTATGCCTTCACAACGTGCTACTTTCAGAATCAGTACACCATTTCATTGATGCACGTCGATTGAATTTTAATGTGGATAAGGTAGATTGCGACTACCACACTTTAAGAAAAACATATATAAAAATATATATACATCTAGGCCGAACAACATATATTGAAAGGCTCATATCAGACGTTATAAACATGAAGCCTGTAAGCTTGGTTGTTGGGGATAGTGGAGCCACACTTGTATACCTTCAACTTAAGCCTAAGTTGGAGGGTAACAAGTATGTAGAAAATGAGTTCGTGCTCTAGGGCCACTAAAAGGTAAGCATACGGTGGAGAATGTGCTAGCCCCACAACCTGTAGAAACCATAGTAGTGGATGAAGAGGAAGAAGGGCGTGAAGATAGTGGTGGCTTGGTACATAGAGGCCGGAGGTAGCCTACAGAAAAAATGGAGACTGAGCATGCAAGTACCCCACCACAAGAAGAAGAAGAAGAAGAGGACTTGGAAGCAATCCAAGGAGAGTGTTGTTTCAAAAGGGTGTTCAGAAGAACAAGAACACAAGGCATGGGAACTCCTCGATGCTGTCGGGAGATTATCATGACTCTCTCCACAGAAAGAGACAATTGAGAGGAGAAGGAGAAAGTTGAAGCTGAATGAGGAGGTGGAGGAGTCTGCAGAGAGTGCGCTGGAACTCCTATACCACCAGAGGATGTGGAAGAACCCAAGGATGAAGAAATTAAGGATGAAGAAGAAGGAGTAAAGGAGGCAGGAGAAACAGAACAAGATATTGCTCAGGACATAGATGATCCAACTCCAAACCTTGGCACTCAAGTTCCTAAGGGGCCAAGAACAAAGAGGGAAAGTGGGGAGTATGTTGCACCGATCATGGGCTATGATGAGGACACAGGTAAAATTGTCTGCGTCGATTCTAGAATATAGTGGGCCTCAAGGAATTGTATGGATGGGAGTTGATGGACCCTAACATGGAAACCACGTGCACAAGGAAATAATTTTTGTGGTCCATGCAAACTCACATGGATGAGCCCGATTTTGATGTATGTGAAGAGTCTTATGTGTCAATAAGGATGAGAAAGGCACCACATAATAGACACATAGCTATCAAACCCACGTTATGTCTAATGAACAGTGAGTAATGCCTTGGTGAAGGTATCTACTAGAGGTGGTGCGGCGGAATGTAGATAAAGCGCAACTATTAGAGCACTAAGAGAAGATATCAAAGCTAAAGATGTAGAAATAACATGTTTGTAAGGAGAAAAGGACCTGACAAAATAAGAATGGGGTTCTCATCACCATGATAGAGGAGATCGATGATCATGTCCTACAAGCAAGACCATACTTGGAGTCCAAGGTACCCAAAAAGTTCCCTTCAACTATGCATTATGTGCGTACCTTAGTTGATTTGGTGCTTGAGGATGGACTGGTTTGAATGCCAACACCAAAGGACCCTGAGCAGGAAGCAGAAAGAGCAAGGGCTTCAGTGGTTAGAAAGATTTCATCTTATGAAGCATTACTCCAAACCTTGCAGGAAGAGATGAAGAAAGTAGACTAGGCATTGAATATATGTGCAGCTCCAGAGGTAGTAATAAGAATTAGGACCATGGTAGAAGACAATGAAGTCTTAAAGGCCATGAAGGATGAGACTTTGGGGTGCATGGAATGACGACCTTTGGTAAAGAAAAGTGTGAGGCCCTTGCAATAGCTCAAGACCCCCATAAAGAAAGGTTGGATGAAATTGGAAAGCTTATAGCACAGAAGATGGATCTTCTGGAAGGAAGGGTGACTGTAATGTCTAACATTGTTATAGTATTGCAAAACGAGAAGGAAGAGATTGCGCAAGAGGAGTTAGATTCTATTGCATCAGATATTCCAGAAAAGGCAGAAGCGCTAAGTGATTGGCAAACCTTAGAGGCTGAAATCAAAGAGGAATATCCGGAGTTAATTCTTCAGTTGAAACAAAGGACGTTGCAGGGTGAAAATTCATTCTTTGTACAATAATTCTTTAATTTACATTCATTCCATTCCTTATACTTTATTCTTTAGATATCAAGAGGCAACCATTGTCGGGGCGGCAATGTAGTTTTGTGTGGGGTAATGTTGAGCAGACAAAGTATGACACTTAGCAGAAGGCACACAAAGGTTCGCACATGGGAACAAGGCATGTTCAAAGGTGCAAAAGGATAGGGAAGGAAATACATGTGAAAGACAAGGACAGATTTGGGACTTAGCCATTTTTAGTATTATGAGTTATTTTGAAGATAACGTGTAGAGCACACAAACCGGATAAAGACTTGCGCGACACACAAGGGCTATTTTTGGAAGAGCATCTACTAAGCACTTTGCATGGGTTTGAGTTAATAATAGAATTATTACTACTAGTTAACCAGAAGAGATCTATTATTAGTGCACTTGCATGTGTGTCTATTATTGTAAAGGTGCATGGCTATTTTCAGCATGCGACCTATTTTGGGAATTATGTAAGCGGTGAAGGGAAAGTCCCCACCCTTATAAATATGTAGTGATCTGCGTAGTATAGGACTATGTATGAGCTATTGTGAAGTTCTACGCTGAGATCTGCTACGCACATAAGTTTATGATATCTTGAATATTGTAAGAAGCACGTGTATTTTCTTGTGTTTAATATAATGGAGTGTATTGATTGATTTAAGGCGTTAAACATGAATATAACTAGATCTTGCATGGTAGAACTCATATGGTTATTGCTTGAATCTGTTACTCCTTAGATCTAGATCTAGAATATGCTCTGTAGAATGTTTATACCAATTATGTATCTAAATGCATTAACCCTTCATCATGTTCACATCCCTAGACAAACAACTCTAGGGAGGGGCCTAGGTGCCTTTGCGCTTTAGGTGAGCACTCGCCTAGGTGAGTGATGTGTCAATCTTTGGGTTATTTATGGTAAATTCTAGGCTACATCAATTGGTATAGACCTAGACTTGCAGATATAACACATGATCCCCTCTTCAAGCTATTTTAACATCAGATGGCATCTTTTTTATATCAAGACAAACCCAAAGTATCCCTATCACCCTATCTTGGAGGATGTATGTCAAAGTTAATATAATTGATTTAAGCTCCAAGTGGAGGAGTAACTTTAATTAGGTGACCAAGACCCAATGCATCTAAGAACACAACACGATGCACATGGGAATTCTTCTATAAATCTAAAAACAATATGTGAGAAAAGATCTTGTTCAAATCGAGACCAAATCATAAACTCCTACATGCTTTCTAATTATAGGAGCATCATCCTATGAGAGAGAATGAGTAGGAAGAGGTTGTGAAACATACTCCCTCATCTGAGTTGTATTAATCTATGGTTCGACCTCTAACTCAATTAGTCCCAATATCTTTGCATTATTTTTGAGCCTAGGTTAGGAGTGACTTGAGAGTTGTCATAAGTCGAGGCCTCATGATTGTTGTAGTCACTAAATCACGCACTTAGAGTCATTATTTAGTCCTTCTCTCATACTACTATTCATATGGTTCTTGAGTGAAGAGAGTAATAATTAATCCATGTCTTTGGCCATTTTTATGTTGGTTGCTGTCATATTTTTGATCTTACACCGCACTTGCCGGCCTATATTATCACACTTGTGTTTTTCCTATTTCTAATTGGGGTGCCTCGGGTGCTCTAGTCCGCTTTGGGGCACCCCGATCCTTTTTCACTTTACTCTCATCTTGTAGGAACTTTCTAGCCATTTGATCTTTCTTTCTTTTTGGCGGTTGGTATTTTCGGGGTTAATTACGAAATTAGAACAAGAGAACCATATAAATATAAAGTTATGTGACCATAATGAGGGACTGAGCACTAGGCATCTATTATCACCATCTAGAGTTGCATCCATTAAAGGAACCTAAAGCTACATTTGCATCCATCTAGCTCCATCACAAGGCACACAAGGATGGTTCATCTACATCACACTTCATAGGAGGGGAGTCTATTGTTTTCATGCACACATTTACTACATTTTACATCTAGTTATTTTCTCGCTACTTCACAAAGTGCGACTGACACAAGAGTAACCTAGGGCATGATTTACACACACACACCTAAAACTACATTGGAGTGAGATGTAGTGTGACACTTAGTTAGGAAGTCCACCATTGTGGCCACTGGGGATAGTCCAACCCCTTCATATGCATACTTATTTTTTTAGGGTTTTGATGCTTTGTCTGGGGTTTTGCAGGTGATTCCTTATTACAAGTATTGCAGATGACATTGCAATCATACAACAACATGAAGTAAATATAGGTGAACATATAATGACACATCGAAGGAGGTTTTTTAGGCCATTTCCATGAGACTAGGGCACCCGGATCTCGGACTAGGGTGCCCACGGGCGCCCTTATCCCTTCAGGGTGCCCAAACCTAGTCGAGAGAGCTCATATATGTACTTTCTCGGGCTTACGTGTGGTTGTTTCCTCTTCTGTTCTCTGGTTTACACTATGACACAACACCGCACCTTCGTTGAATCAACTAAGGACTTCTTAACCCTCTCTTGTACATTAGGGTTTAATCTTTCACTTAGTTGCTTGGTTAATTTCTATATTGCATTATTTTATTTATTGACTGTTCTTATAACATCAAATTAGGCTAGGATATTACATTTTAGTATAATAAATTTGGTGAACCCGACCTTCGAATACACTTTCTCTTTAGGCCATTTCTTCATATGCACGTCACTCGTAGTGGTCATTTTGGGTCTTTTCAATATTGTGATCTTCTTTCATTTTCCCAGTAGGGTTTCCAAACCAATGGATGATATCCTTACTTTCATAGCTGTCTGAGAACCCCTTAGATTCCTCTCACAAAGTTCCTCTTCATGAAATAGAAGCCTCTGGTAGTGAAAGTCCTATCATGAATATACTAATGTCAACCAAGACTTCCGACAAGCTTTGTATGATAATAACACTCATCTTTCACATGTCCCACATGCTTTGATTATTGTTAAGAATGCTCGTGATGCTTCCGCTTGCTCCTTTGTAAGGATATTACTTGTATAAATATGAACATATACAATGGAATAACATGAGAGAACACCAAAATATAGATAAATGATGACAATATGCTCATATAATATTTATCCATCTGTAGAAATATTTTGAGAATTCCTAAACCCTAATCATGGTCACGGGGATAACAAATT
Source organism: Taxus wallichiana var. yunnanensis (assembly GCA_018340775.1). Taxonomy (NCBI): domain Eukaryota; kingdom Viridiplantae; phylum Streptophyta; class Pinopsida; order Cupressales; family Taxaceae; genus Taxus; species Taxus wallichiana. The sequence continues at coordinate 603,402,937 of CM031236.1, read as the reverse complement.
TTTATGGAAATGGTGAGATGGATGCTAAAGAATGGTGGATAAAATTTAAGAATATATATTTCTCATATTTCATGACAAGGAATAGGTTTTCACATTATCTTGGTGGTCTGCATGGATTTGGTTTTACGAGATTAAAAATGACGGGGAAGGATTGGTCTTGGGAGGAAATGGAACAAATTTTTATGGATAGATGGGACCAAAGATGCGGAAGAGTCAAAGCAAGATGATGGGGAAGAATATATTGAAGAATCAAGAGAGAAAGAAGATGAAGAGGAAGGTGAAGAAGATTCAAGGAAGATGATGGTGCAACATATATTGAAGAATCAAACATCGAAGAAGAAGAAGAAGAAGAAGAAGATGTTGATGATGAAGTGCTTTACACAGGATAGGATTTCATATGGGTGGTTGGATGATCGAGCTTGGCGGCAAGTGTGCGATAATTTAAAGCACACTCATTATATGGCTTCTTCTTATGTTTCATCCTCAAACATAAGAAGAAGCCATATAATGAGTGTGCTTTAAATTATTGCACACTGTCGCCAAGCTCGATCATCCAACCACCCATATGAAATCCTATCCTATGTAAAGAACTTCATCATCAACATCTTCTTCTTCTTCTTCTTACGATGTTGCTTCGCTTACGATTCTTCTTTCTACTTCTTCTTATTTTTTCTTCTTCTTTTTCTTCTCGCTCGTCTTCTTCTTCTTTTGTTGCCCATCTGTCCATGAAAACTTGTTCCAGTTCCTGCAAAGACCAATTAGACTTTTCCTTTTCTAACTTAGAAAAGAAAATATGTGTAGGGCCACTAATCCACAACTTGAATAACCAAATATCTGATGGTTTAGAGAATTTATCCCTAAATTTGTTCCACCATTCTCTAAAGCATCAATCTGCCGCCAAAAAAAAAAAACTACCATCCCCATGATCCACAAAACTAGGGTTTTAAGAATTCTGAAAATATTTCAGGTAGATGGATAAAAACACAAAGAACAAACCCTAACGGAAATTTCAAGAGATTTTTGAAAATATAAATTTTGCTAAAAAATACCACAATTTGCTTCCTGAAAAGTGAATTTATGAAAAAATCTAAAACACCAATAACATCGAAAAATAGATCCAATGGAGCTGAATTTTTCAAATATTTTGACTTAGAGTGTTTCCAAATTATGATGAAAAAATTGGGAAAAAATTCGATATCCTCTTCAAGATATACTGAAACAAAAAATTAGGGTTTTTGCCCTAATTTTGGCCGAAATCGCTGCTCTGATACCACTTGTAAGGATATTACTTGTATAAATCTGAACATATACAGAGGAATAATATAGAGAGAACATGCTCATAAATATACCTCGAGGGGCAAATACCACTTCGAGGGGTAACCTCCAAACCATAAAATAATAGTCCAATACTCAATATGATCCTTAACTACAACCTTCTAACCCCTATATATACCATTCTAACCTATGGCCAATATTGAGGCCGACCCTAAGCATAATAAATCATAAATGAATGATATAATAAGATAAGGGGATGTGTGCCACATGTCGGCATCTCCATCAACCCATATATATTATATTATCATATCCCAAGGTACATAGCATCCTTATTCGACTACCATGGTCTCCACCCTATATTTATGTCTTAGCTTCCATTCCTACTACTACCATTTACCCTAGCACACATTGTAACATCCCAAATTTCTAGTAAGTTAAATTAACTACGGTTACGTCTAATCAGGATTAGACGAGATCATCATTGTGTGTAAGAATTCATTTGGTTCATCATGTCATGACCCATAACTTCTGTTGTGGGGCATGACATGTGCTGAATGGGTAACCCCACACCCACCTTGATGATCCTTCCTAAACATGATTAGGCCTTGATCGTAGGTAAAACGGTTCATAAACGATAACAAATATTTTGGTTATTTGTATTTCGGTTACTTTATTTTAATCGGTTTAGTCATCTTTTGTTTTGTTTGACTTTTTTACAATGACCGTAATAATAACTGCCTCTGTTTTATTTGACGATGCTATGTCAAGCCAACTTTATGAGAATATTTGAATTATTATTTATGGACTTGGTGATTTTTGTTTATTGGAATGTTTCGTATGGAACGTGGAAATTCAAATAATTATTATTATAATATATTGTTGGTAATATGTGGACTTGTATTATGATGATTAATTTTAACTTAACCATTAAGTTGGATAACAACTTAAATAAAAACAAATTAAAAAATTAAAATTAAAATTAAAAAAATGCAATATTAATTTGTAAAATTAGAAATATATATTCTAGAAGGATTTGGCATGTAAGTCAAAATTATATTAAAAAAATATTAATTTTAATATTTAAAATTCGTGGGTTTCATAAAGCGAAACACCTTCACATAAGCATGAGTATGTGGCATGCATTAATGCATGTGCCACTATTAGGAAGCCCAAAATTCTTGAATATGTTGCCCAATTATAGTTTCTTTCATTATATATTTTTTTCTTTTATTTCTCCTTGTCTATTTTCGTTCTTCCCTTATGGGATACCTACGTGAGTTTTGGAGGAAGGATTCAAATTGTTGGAGTTGGAAGAGTAAGAGGTTGCTTTTAAGGTTTACTTTGGTGTAAATATCTTCTCCCTTCTCTCGCTGCATTATTTGTTAAAAAAAGAGGAAATACACATTCTATTTTAATGGCAATCAAAGGAATTTGTGGATGACTTTTGATTTGATTTCTTGGAGATGAAATTTAAAAAGGAAATTGATGGATTCTGTATTCTCTTAAGTTTTCTTTGTGTGGTTTTAGCTAAACCCGGAAAAAAATGCGAGATGGTGTTTTGGGTTTTGATCTCGCAAAAATAAAAATAGAATGAAAGTTAAAATTCCTTCTCTCGCATTAAAATAGATTGTACCCAAAAAGAAAAGAGTTGGGTTTTTCTGTCTTTGGAAGAAGGTAAATGTTTTTGTGAATTTGTGTATTTCAAATTGATTTGTGCTTGTGGATTTTCATTTTTGTTAACATAAATTTGATTGCGTTTTTCTAAACAAATCGATTTGATACCCAAATCTATTTGGGTATACAAATCGATTTGAGTAACCAAATCGATATGGATATGCTGTTGGTTGGGGTTTTGTATGTTTTTTTTCCTCTTGGTTGTTATATACAGGTCTGATTTTTAATTTATTGAGATCTTTTGAATGAAAATTTGTGGATGTCAAAGCTCTTGCATGGGGCTACATTTTCTAGAAATTTTATTATGGGCATCTAAATCGGTTAATGTATAAATGAGGGTGTATTGTTATGTGTGAATAACTACAAAAAAAATGGCATTTAGCCTGTAACTTCTAGCCTGACAATATGACTTGGATTCTTGCATGACTGTGAAAAAGAAATTGCTTGTCTTAATAAGGGCATGAAAACCATGACAACTTGACCGAGTTGTACCAAGGAGTAATTGGTGGCATGATTGGGTCTAATATAATGATATTTTATGAAAGAAATTATTAGTTGTTCTTTTACTAGAAAGAGTATGTTTAAATGATGTAATCATGGTGTTGTTATATTGTTTTGTTGGGTTGTTCGTTTACCAGAAAGAACATGTTTAAATGATGTAATCATGGTGTTTTTACATTGTTTAGTTGGGTTGTTCATATATATAAGAAAAATGTGTTTTGATTGTTTGGAAAGGAATATATTATACGTTTTATAGAGCTGCTCATCAACTGGAAATAATATATTTTATTTCTCTTGTTAATGATGTTCTTTGACGTTTTATAGAGCTGCTCATTGGTGAAAATATTATGTTTTATTTTCTTTGTTAATGATGTTCTTGGATGATATGATGAGCTACTCATTACCTAGAGAGAATATGTTTAATTGGTATTTGGAAATGTTGATTTCAAACAATTTTGTTAAGTTACTCGTTGATTGGAGGGTAAGTAAAATAATATTTAAATCTGTATCATGTAAAACATGATTTTCTTGTGGTTATAATCTGAATTCGGATGTTAAATGATTATGGTTTGATTACTTTTTTTTTTTTTGTGATGGTAACTTATTAAAAATAAGAAAAAAATGTACTCTTCTTAATCATATTGTTCCTACGATTTATGTAAATTTTTAAATGTCAAATATTTATTGTTTGAAGCTGAAATAAGGATGTCTTGATCCTTGTGATTAGAGGGAAACATGATCGCTGAAATAGAAATTGGTTGTTTTATTTGTGTGCATTCATAGCTATATCTTTATGGAAAACATGTAGTAATACATTCTCAGTTGTATTACTATGTGCTTGTTGATAAAACAACATTTATATCTTTCATATTTTATTAAATAATTGCATCAAAAAATGGAGGCAATATTCATGCTAGTTCATTTTGAATTGACATCATACCACTACTCCAGTCTTGCAGGACAATCAACCGTCACATTCGGATATGTGGAAACTCATTTCTTGAGAAGTTTTATCATAGCATGGATCTAAATGAGTTACTTGGATTTCAATTTCTAGAAGGATGATATCCTAAATTTTGACTCGAATTTATTGGGATCTTGGACCCATTGTTTATATTCAAACCTCACTATGTGAGAGTTACAGTATCGTTATATATTTTGCCTTAACAACATATGTAATTTATGTTTTTAATAAAGAGATGATTACTTTGTTTGTAATAATATCTCAATATGAATAAATGATAAATACTAGAATTAAGAAGTCTTGCTTATCATAAATTGTTAAATATATTTATTTGATATTTACCAATGTATGAAACCGAAAAGTGGACAATTATTATAACATTCAATTGTCTTTTAATTTCTAAAATAAATAGTTATTTAGTGGCGTAGTTGATCGGAGGAATAATTAAATATATATTAATATATATTTAATTTGGTTTTCGATAAACTTGACATCAATTTGTTAAGATTGTAAAGCCTAATTTTTAGAGGATGAAAGAGTATCATTATAAAAAGGTAATTTAAGGTTAAAAATTGAACATCAGGAAAAGAGAAACTAGATAGGAAGGTAAATAGATGAAAAGATCCATTAGGCATATTAAGGGATAAGTACATGCGGAATGCTGAAATAGTTACATTTCAACATAACAAATGTACTCATCTCATAATGATCCTAATTGGCCTTGGCATCTATCTCGATATAAACTCTTGCAAGATAAGTTTAATTAGAAATAAAGTAAATACAAACTATAAGATCTAGATAACAATGAAAGGGATAGTTGTGAGGTGGCGGAAGACTTAAAACTCATAAGACTAGTGTTGTCTTGAGTTTAGCCGTAACCTACATGACAGATAACTTTGGCCAAAGTAATGCATTGATGGTTGTGCATTGTCTAATCACCTAGTCCTCTAATTAAAAAAATTGTCAGTAACCTGATCATGGGAAGTTGAACACTGAACATGAGGTAGGCAATGGTCGGATACCGGAATATGAAGTCGGGAAACTAGCTTCGTGGTAGACCCAAGGACTTTCACATGGTTCCCATGACCTGATAAAGGTTGAGCCGAAATGCTAGTAAGCATTGTCACTCGAAGTAGTGACGAAGGGAGATCATGGAGATCTGGATACACCCTTCTTAGCCACACATGGCTTACATGGATGTTGTTAGATAGATCAAAAGAACAAATCTGATTTAATGAATTTGATTAAATTAATATGTATGATTGCAGTTGTGTAATTTGTTTTTATGTTTTAAAAAAATCCCTCATTTTCCAGCTCTTGTAATTTTGAGCGTTACACACATAATATGCAACTTGTCTCTTCTTTGAATGCTCCTGATTTAAACTCTTTCTATCAAGACTTGCAAACCCAAATTCTTCAACTCCAACTTGCTACTTCTCGTACCTCACCATATTTAGACTCTACTTCATTGTTGCATACTCCTTTTGCACCTAATATATCTTCTTATTCTTTGCTACCTAATTTTGTCCCTCCTAAGTTTCCCATCTTTAAAGGCCATGGTGAATCATAAGAGCATCTCCGAGCTTTTCATGTAGCATGCTTGGACTATGCGGATGATCATACCATACTCACTAATATTTTTCCTTGTAGTTTACAAGATTATGTGATGCGTTGGTTTTATGACCTACATGTCCATTCATTAATCTCTTTCACACATCCGCAATGTTTTTCTCACTCATTTCTCTATCAACATCAACTCTAAGATATCTTATGCCCAACTTACGTAACTTAAACAAGGATCTAATGAACATTTAGTAGATTATGTCTTGCATTACAAAAACAACTTAGCTAAGATGTCAAATGTGTTTGCAGATGTTGAGCTTTAGGACTTGTTCATTCAGAGTCTCTTACCCCTCTCCAGGAGAGTGTTCTCTTTGAGACCTCTCCTTCTTTTGATCAAATTTTTCATACTCTTAAGCTTCGTGAAACCAAGATCTTAGCTATAGGCAAGCTTAAATACCAAGAGCAAGCATTGTCTTCTACGCATTTTCAAAATAAGTCAACATTTAAACCATCTACAACTAAACCAACAAACACAAAAGTTACCGTCAACACAGTATCTACTACTAAGGAGCTTCAATCACAACCACATCGACATATATTCACTAAGTTTAGTGTACCTCCACATATTTTACTACTGCAACTTGTCGATAGTAACCTCATTACACTACCTTCTCTACTAAAAATAGATCCATCTCGACCAAAAGGACGTAATTTCGATGAAAATTCCCATTGTGACTATCATTAGTGCATAGGACACTCCACTAATCGTTTCTTCCGACTTTGATTTCTCATTTAGGGTTTGATTGATAGTGGTAAAATTGAGCTTTGGAACCTACAATTTCTCCACTTGTCAATGAAAATCATAAGCTCAAAATATTTAACAACCCTCTACCCAAACATGACATGAAAGTGGTTGAATCTTCAGCTAACTATGTTTATCATGTAGTACCTCCACCTGTGTAAAGGGATTTTGACTTTTTGGTAGCACATATTGACACTTCTCCACAGATCGTTTCTTTCTCTACTCATGAATTTCATGTCAATTTTACTTCTAATCACTTTCATATTAATGCCTCTATTAGAACACTCCCCATCAATAATACTAAGTTTGATCCGTCATGGCCCATTTAACCCCTTTCTATACCACTTCATGATGTCATCGATTATCCAAATTTGCACATCTTGTATCTGATGAATAATTCATATGGTGTTGTCAAACTTTATATTATAGTAGTACCTCTTCCTCTCGCTATACCCTTCCTTGTTGGATAAGCAATCAATGGTTGTGACATGCTTCTAGGCCTCAACTGGATTTGTAGGTCTAAGTCCATCATCTCTATGAATCATTTGTGACTCAAATTCATTCATAACAATCAAGTTGTTTCTATTGACGGTGTACCTCCATCTACTCCATGGTCGTCATCTCCTTGAGCACCAGTTTAGGCATCCCCTACTTCATCTAACACATCACAACCTATGTTAATTAAAGCACAATCTACTCCTAGTTCACCTACTCACACACCATCTACGCAACCTCACTGTTCTACTAGTCCTACACATAGGCATAGGCCCATTCCTCGCATAGTTACAACATCTCAAGATAAATCTCCACCTCATTTTATTCCACGTAGATCTCCATCACCTACACATTTTTTTGTGCCTACATGTTTTTCATATACTCATCCATCACATGCATATATACTTCACTCACCTACGCAACGACTATCTACTATTCCACCACTACTAGAACATGATCATACGCTTTCACCACCACTCGCATCAAATGGAGGACCTTCTTCCTTCACTTTCATTGGTTAGTTCATTCACTCACACACACTTGGGGTCATAACATCCCACACCCCCCCATCGTAGCATTTTGATGTATCATACTCGCATTCACATGTATACACTTTCTAGCATTCACATAATTCATATACATATTACCCTCGTCATTAACCGATGACACACTCTTCTTCTTCGATTCACACTTGACTGTTGAGGGCATTCTATACACATGAACCCCACACATTGCATAATACTCACTACACATTAGGCACCACATATCATCACACATCGTCGCACATTATGCATTGTGCGTTTTCATACATCATACAAATTCTACACATGCCCCCATTACGCCATAACTATCACTATTTGCATGATTTTCATCTCACATTCCATTCTACTGAGTTCACATATTACATCTACTATACATCTACATATCTTAGGTCATCTACACATCCTCACTTCTACACGTTGCACTCACTACCCGATGACACACTCTTGTGCTTTAGTTCACACTTGACTATTGAGGGCATTCTATGCACATGAACCCCACACACTGCACATTAGTTATTACACCTTAAGCATTGTATATTATCACATGATCCTACATCATATACACAATACACACCACATTACAGGTATAAACATTGTGTGTCTTCACACGCTTTACATTCCACATCCTACATCTTGTCCTACATACATCACCTCATATCTATTGTATATTGTGTGTTTTTACACCTCATACATGTTATCTTACATTGCGTCTTACATCTACTATACATCTACACATCTTAGGTCATCTACACATACTCCATTACATGTTACCACACATAATACACATTTTTCATATTCACTTCTATGCACTGCACTCACTACCCGATGACACACTCTAGTCTCATGGTCCATACTAGATTGTTGAGGGTATACATCACAAAATGGACCACATCACACTCACACATCCACTCACATCCTATGTTTCTCATGCGACATTCCTAGGATTACTTCTCCTAGCATCATCTTGTGATAGGTCATACCATCACTTTCACTTACATTGTTTAGTGGTATACACTTTAGGATAAATCACCACCTCTTTTTATTCATCTTGTTGTGATATACACTTAGGCTATAGAGTCATGCACACATCATCGCTATGTCGCATCCCATCACTACACACTCATCACAACGTGCTACACACAACACATAGTTCGACCATTTCCTAATGACACACTCTCATTTGTGGTTCATTCTTGACTATTGAGGGGGAAAACCAAATGAACCTCATTGCATACAACTCCATTCACTTGGGGGCACATGGCTCCTAAAATCCACACTGCATTGCATTCCATTCCATCCATCCATAACATACTGCATATTATGGTTGTATTTACTCTTGTTTTCACATGTTCACTTTACTACACATTTTAGATAAATATCTTGTATGCCATTATCTTTACCATACACACATGCACATTCATGTCCTTCTCTAGTTGTGATCACATATAAAGAACTTGACGTGCAACACCAACTCTTGATACACTACCTACTGGGGTTATCCACATACGTTACAAGTGCTATTGTTTCATTTTTGTTCATAGAACACTACTTTGGTTTATACATGCTTTGACATACTTGTTATTTTTCTGACATGCTAACAGTGCTTCATGTGCAACATTTGTTACGTAGGGATATATGCTTCCATACTTGTTTGTTACATTGTCTGTTATTTCTTGTTATTGTTTGCGGGCTTTTCCCTTTGTCTTATGTGGACACTTGTTTGTTTGCAGCCACTTTGGCATTGAATGTCTTACGACACTATGAGTGGTGTCCCATGTTTGCACTATCTTCTTGGGTGTTTATATTTTATGCTTATGTTCTATCTTACAAATTGTTTTTTTCTACATGCATGTTTGTTCTTACTAACACTTGTTTCCTAGCCACTTTTTTATGTGTGCCTTGGTCTTTACCAAACACATTCCCTTGCCGTGTAGGGAAGATATTCGATTACGTGGTCGGTCCTCTTTTGGGGTCACATTATCCTATCTGCGACATTGCATGCGCCCCTAAAGAGGGGGCCATCATTTCAGTTTTCACACTACACAAGTGTAGTACTAGTATAGTTCATTCTACGGTTTTCATCCATGACATAGTTTAGTTTATAATGAGTGTGTTCAAATCAATCTACGAACCCCATACATAACGGTTTTTATAGGGCAGATTGTCCTTAGCATCCTAGGGAGTAGTTACAGGTGCGGCAGGAACATCAGATTTTTCTCCCTACACTTCTTTGGCTAGTGGCATCGATTTCCCAAAAACCAGATAAAGATAGAGATATCTTCACCAATATCGGGGAAGCGATTCTGAGTTGGAGAATAACACAACTTTCTCCTACACTTCTTCAACCATAATGGCATGAGATCACCCAAAAATTTCACTTCACCGATAGTTACATGATATCCTTTCTACGCCCTTTTGTCTCATCACAGATCAGATTCACATGTTCCTTTTTCATTTTCATACTTTCATTTACAATATTTTTACTATATACATGCATTTTTACACATATACATGTGTATTTGACTACTTGATCATCTTATCTTTTTAGGAGCATCCGTAGTGGAAGCAAGCAATCAACAAAAAAAAAACACACACACACACACATGATGAGTACTTCACACTCACACGATACTAACCATTTAGGTACACTACACACATTGACATATACACACGCACTTCCTCCCTAGGTTTACCCTCATCACTTTCTATACTTTTGCATCTTTGGTCTCCATGCTCCATCTTTTTGTCACTCCACGATTTTTCTAGTCCTTGAGCACGTTTACTACAATCTATCTACATGGATTACTAGGTACACATATCTATCTACTTTATGTTACTGAGATTTCCACTCACCAACATAAAGTGGGGGAAAATGTAGTCACTAAATCACACACTTGGAGTCATTATTTCATCTCGGTCTCATACTTCTTGCTATTCATATGTTTCTCGAGTGAAGAGAGTAATACTTAACCTATATCTTTGGCCATTTTTATATTGATTGCTATCAAATTTTCAATCTTCCACTGCTCTTTCTTAGTTTGTATTGTCATACTATGTTTTTATGGGGCACCTAGCTAAGACTAGGGTGCCCTGGTCCCCTCTGGAGCACCCTGATCCTATTTTCACTTTACTCACATCTTTCGGGCACTTTCTAGAAGTTTGAAATTTCCTTGTTTTGGTGGTCAGCCCTTTTGGGGTTAATTACGAAATTAGAACAAGAGAACCATATAAATATAGTATGTGACCATAATTAGGGACCAAGCACTAGGCATCTACTATCACCATCTAGAGTTGCATCCATCAAAGGCACACAAGGCTGTCATATGTATCACACTTCATAGGATGGGAGTATATTTTTTCCTTGCACACATTTACTACATTCTACATCTAGTTATTTGCTCGCTACTTCACAAAGTGCGACTGACACAAGAGAAACCTAGGGAACGATCTACACACACATACCTAGAAATACATTAGGTATGAGACGTAGTGCAACATTCAATTAGTAAGTCCAACATTGTGGTGGCGGGGATAGTTCAACCCTTTCATATGCATCTTTTCTTTTTTAGGGTTTTGATGCTTTGTTTGGGGTTTTGTAGGTGATTCCTTATTGCAGGTATTACAGTGACATTGGCGATCATACAAAGACATTAGTGTGATAGGAAGTAAATACAAGTGAAAATCCATCAAGACCTCAGAGGAGGTTTTCAGGCCATTTCCATAGACCAGGGTGCCAAGATCTTAAACTAGGGTACCCACAAATGCCCCTTTCTCTTTCCGGGCTCCCAGTCTAGTTAGCAAGTTCAGATCCATACTTTCTTAGGCTTATGTGTGGTTGTTTCCTCCTCTTGTTTACCTGGTTTACACTATGACACAATCCCACACCTTCGTCGAATCAGCTAAGGACTTCTTAACCCTCTCTTACACATTAGGGTTTCATCTTTCACTTGCTTAGTTGCTTGAGTAATTTTTGTATTACATTATTTCATTTATTTACTGCTCCTATAACATCATATTAGACTAGGATATTACATTTTAGTATAATCAATTATTGTTCCCAATAGGAATACCCTTATTTATGTTTTGATTATTCACCTTAAAATCATTGGGATTTTTAGGGAATAGATCTTGATGGATACCTAGGTTTTCATTCCGAGGTGCAACGGGTTCTGTAAAACTTGGTTGCGAGGTTGTTTTAGGATTTTCTAAAAACATGTCCACAAAGAGTTGCCTTTGATTTTCTGAGTCTTTGTATGAACTTGTTGTAATCCCTACAATTCCTAGCGTCATGACCAATAACATGATGAAAACCACAATAAATATTGGGGTCGTAATCTCTTGGCCTTTGGTTCAAATTTTGTTGTTGATTATAACCTCAATTATAGTTTTGAAACTAGTTGTTATAACCGTAATTCATTGCCCCTTGGCTAGAATTTTGGTATTGGTTCAGCCTTAGGTTTGAGCTTGTCAAGGAGGGGGTGGTTTACTTGAACGTGTTGATAGATGAAACAAAATTAGGGTATTTTTATTTCCCAAGTTTTTATTATTGTTGGTGTTAGTGTTACCATTTTTGTAAAACCAACATTCTTTGCTTGATTAGTAACACCCTCAACAGTATCACCATGATTTTGATTCAAGACCTTAGGTCCTTGGTTATTAGCTCCATTATTTTGATGGTTTACATTGTTTTGATTAGGGGACACCAATTTCCCATAGATTTTTTAAGTCTTACACCCACTATCAATAGTGGCTTGGTTGATTTGAATCACACCTTCCATTACTTCTTCATAACTATGAAAAGGAAACTTCTAGAATTCCTCCTTGGTCTCTTGATTAAGCAAGTGAAGGAAGAGAGACCACAAAGTTCCATTTGGTCCATGTTAGGTGCACTTGTAAAGGAGTAAAGAATTTGATGCCATCTCTGGATGAAATGGGATGTTGATTCATTTTGCTCCTGCCTAATATGTAGAAACTCTCTAATCCCTATTCGTAGCAACTTGTTCATGTGAAATGCTCTGATGAATTCAAAAACAATTTGTTTAAAGGAATGTATGGAAGCTTCCAATATGATAATACTAATATAATGCATTTCCCTTGAGAGTTTTGGAAACATTTTATCCACTACAACATCCTAAGGAAGAAATTCCCTAATGGCAGTATCATAGGCCTTGATATGAGAATTCATTTTTCCTTATCCCTTAAATTTGGGAAGATCAAGAAATGGGTGTGGAAGCATAACACTCCGTATGGTAAATTCAAGGGTTTCTTTCAAATACTCAAAGTGTAAGTACTGTTGTCACATGAATGTGTACTGTTGAATCTCGTGATCTCGTGCAATGTTGGAACATCCCCAAGATGTGGGACCTTGTCTTCTTGGGATGAACCTCCAGAGAAGGTTGAATTCCTTTGAGACTTGGAACACTTGATTTAAGATCAATATGCAATGCTAAAACATTTGAAAATAACTGTAATCTACTCAACTTATGGGCTTAAAGTCGAGAAAAGAAAAAAAAAAAGATAAGGTGATGCACCAAGTATATTGAACATATAAACCCACTTAAATGCATAATCAACTCCTCACAACAATATATGATAAGCACATGTCTTGCAATATTCCTCCATCCATGCCTATAAATAATAATGCAACTTTATAACAGAAAGGAAATAGATTTTCCACAACTGATATTCAAAGTAACTATATCACTTTTCACATAGATTGAAATAAGATAACTGGGATAAAGGAAAATTAACCAATCACATCAAGGAATTAAACATTCACAAGCTATTGTTAGAGTAGATATTTACCTTAGCTCATGTTCACTAGGTACTTTATTTACCTTTATTGTATTTATCCTCACCCACTTATGTGTGTGGATATTTATTTTTATTTATTTAGATATTAGGGGGATATTATCTAGTTGTTAGGTATAGTTCTTTCCTTGATCTATGGTATTGACTAGTTCTTTCCTTGATATATGGTATTGACTAGATCCTTGATGTCTAGTTCTTTCCTAAATCTATGGTCTTGACTAGTTTATTTGATGACTAGTTCTTTCCTTGATTTATGGCTTGATGTACGACCTTGAGTGGTTCTTAGATTGTTATTCCTTACCTTGCATATTTCATTAAGTTACATAATAATATATGATATTGTTGCTCATTTGTTTACAAAGGTTTATGTAAAGTTATTCTAGCAAATTTCTTTCATCTTATTGATTGTGGTGTTTGATTAGCATCGAATTCTTGGCTTAGTATAATCATGTTATTGTTCCTTTTAGCTATAAATTGATCAATGACTAACACAATAAACTAGACTTTTCACGAAAAAATATTGTTCTGAATATAACTGAAAGGCTCAAAGTATATGAAGCACTCTTCCAAGCTTGAAGAGTAACTTTTCAAATGATCTAAAAGGTCTACATAAACTTAATGCATTTAACTATTTATAAGTTCCAGAGGTTGAGCCATTACAGTTGAACCTTAACTAACAAGTTACTAAAAATAGAGTATAATAAGTTCAAGGGAACATGCTCCCATAAAAATAGTAAAGTTGTTGCAAAGGTTTGACTAAGTCAACCCTACAACTTTGACTGATTTAAAGCTTAGAACTGTCCTAATCATGGTTGCTTGGCTTAGCTTGGACCTACAACATCTTTCTCTTGTTCGATTTTCCCCGATCTTCTTCCCACATAGCCATCTCGATGTTTGTAATCAATGAAACATTTGATGATTCCCTATACCTCCTTATCCTCTGGTCCACATGCATAATGATTTACCACGTCCGTTGTATCAATCTCCCTTACAACTTTGGTTGGAAACCTTTTCAACTTATTCACTACTTTCTTCAGCTAACTTATGAAATTTTGGCATGAGACTAACCTATAAATTGAATTGATATTGAAATTTTTAGTCACTTCATCATCCTTCACCAAATCTTTGAAATTTGATTTAATTTGGTCAACCGGAAGAGCATCAATATTCTCATTGAAAAACTTGTAGTCAATATTATCAAATTCTTCTAAAATATCATTTAGACCATCCATTATTTCCACACATTTATCATCCAATTTCTTGATCAAATCTTGTAATACCTGGGATCTAAATTCCATAGCTTTTTGAAACTCAAACAATTTAGAAGTATCATCAATTACCCCTTCTTGAAGGATTAAATATGGGTCCAAATCTCTGATCTCTCCCCATGTAGTCAAATTCAGATTCAAATTATTATTATCCTCAGAGAGGACTTCATTTATCCTGTGAATAGAAGTTCTTTCAGTTTGTAAATCATTATACAATTCAATAGTTGTTTTGATCAAAGGATTAGCTTCCTAAAGCATGCATTCTATCCATCCATCTATTGATATTCCCTTTTGACCTATCTTCTCAATTTCATGATATGAAATATCATCTAAAATAGAAGAAATTGTCAGAGCAGTTATAGTTGAAGGATCAGTAGTTGGAGTGGGTTGTGTTACTTTCCTTAAAAGAGTAGTAAGTTGTTCAACCTTTGACTTCAATTCATCTTTGGAAGCTTTATCTTTGTCATACTTCTCCAACAAATTTCCAAGGGCCATTTGAACATCCTATTTGGCACCTTCATGTGTTTCCTTTCCTAGTGAAAACCTAGAAATATGATAATTTGTTGTCGTAATGGTTTCTTTAGTTTTCCCTTCAATAGGAGTAGCTACCTCCATGAACCTTTCTCCTAACTGGTTTATTGATAAATTAGAGATGATCCTTAGCTATTTGGCTGTCTCTTTGGAGTAGGTTCCAACATGCTCAGATCTATCACATCTACAAGAGGAAACTTTTTCTTCTACTTTGGGGTTTGGCAATATAGCCATTCAGGTATAGTAGATGTAGATGAAAGTGGCATGGTTGGTTTAGCACTTGGAGCACTGGATAAAACAATGGAACTGGTAATATCAGTTGACAATGAAATGGAGGTGGTTATGATAGATGGGGTGGAGGTGAGAATAGCCTCGGGAGCGGATGCAACAAGACTGGAAGTGGAAATGGAAGGAAATGAAAACTATTGAGAAAATGGAGTGGAAACTGGAGACCCAATAATTTCCCCTATTGAGAGGATATGAAGGGATGAAAACACTTGGGCCATGGATGGGGATGGAAAATCAGAGATGAGTGGAGGAGCAGTGGATAATGATGGGGAAAGTGGAGTTGAAGATAGTGATAATGGTAGTGAAGGAGGGGGTGGAAAATCTTGTGACACAACTGGAGAATCACTAACTTCAACAACTTTTGATACTTGTGTTGTAGAGGACACAACCTTGGAAATGGGAACTTTTGAAAGAGAGGAACTCCCAACAACAAATGAGATCTTCCTTGGAGTTATATTGGCCTTTTGGGTAGACCTCTTACCTTTCGTGGGTGTAGGGAGACTCAGTGTTGGTTGGGATTCTATTCTTATAGATTGATCTAACCCTTTGGGTGAAATTCCCAAGGTATCCAACCAATCATATGTCCTTTGTAGAATGGGCCCCACCCTTTCCTTAGTATTGCAATGTTCTTCTTGGTACCAATCAATCCATGGAAAAGGTTGATTAACAACATTATTATTCTTATAAATTGGATCCAATACTTCATCATCATCCTCCATTCCTTCTAGAATATCTACAATACTGAATTTTTTAACTTCATCTAAGGTCAACCTCTCATATTCTTGTTGTTTGATAATAATCTCATCCTGACAGTGAATCCAAATATCCTCCAATTGAGGAACGTGAGAACTGGCCAATCTTGTTTCACTGAACTTACCCCAGTAATCAAAGTTAGTTCTGGGATGGAAAGTTCACAAGGTAACTTCAGACATCTCTCCATCCACATTCTTTGCCTTGTAAATACTGGCATAGGTATACCTTCCTATTGAAATAGGAAACTAGACTCCCACCTTATGTCGTTTATTTTTAATTTTATGGTAATCTAATAATTGTTGAACCAATTCTAGCAAGATCCATTTATCAAGTAGGACATCGTGGAAATTTTATAGGAACACCTAGAAAACCTAGAATCCGATGTATGTGAATGTCAAGAATTGAAGATAGATGGCTCCCCATTCTCTTACCTCTTTAAAAGCTTCATTAGAAATTCTTTGATTATACAAATTTTTATCAAAATGATAAAGGAGAACAAAAAAACATCATTGACCCTACGGAAATGTTTGTTTCCTTCTTCCATTGTAATTTGAGGATAAAATTGATAAATATGCGACACACTTCTAACACCTTTTGTATTCAAACCATTGAATTCTCCCATGGAAACTGCAACATAAATGAGGAAGGAAGTCATGAAGAAGTTTTTAGAAGTCAAGACATTTCTCAATTGAAAACAAATTGAACTATTGATATGTTCCCCCATCATATGAACTCCTTATTCTTCTTGATAGTAGCAATATAAAGGAACATCCATTCCTGAAATTCCCTCGCCGAAGTGAGACCCGAAACTCTACTCAATAATACAATAAGATCATTTACTTCCTAGATGAAGTCTGAGTGGAACAATGTTTTAGGAAGCTTGATGAAATTCTTGGCCAAGTAACTCTTCATCATGACCTTTGTACACAATTCAATGTCTTTATCCTAATGTTCAATTGCGACTTCTGGTGAAATTGTTACATATCCTTCAACATATGGAATTTTAAATAAATCTTCAAAGAAATGGCATCTATCCTAATCACGACCTTACCATTGTCATCCTTTACCGATTCAGAATCCTTATCAAAATGAGCTGTTACATGCCAAGACAAACTTAGGGAAATGCATGGATGAAGGAAAACCCATAGTGAGAGCAAGTCCACTTTGTTGAAGATAGGCATGAGTGAGGAGAAAATCTTAAGAATGTGTACTTCATTTTTCCCTTGCCCTTTGATGAGGAAGTTGACATGAATTTGGAATTTGGAATCGATTTATCTTTGAAAACTCTATAAGAAACCTTAAAGGTTCCGAAATACTAAAGTTTGAAAGTCTGAAAATAGAAACTCCGAAAAAGCTTCAACTCCGAAGTACAAACCTCTAAAATTCTACAAACTTTGCAACTGAAACTCGAACTCCAAAACTCCCATAGTTCCAAAGCCCTAACCTTTAACCTCTAAAAATCTGACCTCTGAAGCTCCGACCTCTCGAAACTTCGAAAATCGAGCTTTTGAAAAACCCCGACGTTTGAAACTCCAAAACCCCAACCTCGAAACTCGAACTCTAAAACTCGGAAAACTAAACTTCTAAAAACCCAAAAGCAATGTGAACTTATGAAAACCGAAAGTAAATAAGATAAAATATGCGAAATAATAAATAAGAGATAAAATATACGGAATAATCCCTTATAGAATCAACAAAGAGAAACTAATATGTAAAAAATATTACAGATCTCAAATAAAAGTGCGAATAAATAACACAACACAGATAGATAGTATTTAACGTGGTTCACCCAATTTGGGCTATGTCCACTAAGAATTGCTTGCTCGATTTTATTATAAGCCTCCACTCTCTCAATACAATACCCAGATCCGTTTGGAGCTATGCTAAAAAAACTCTCTGAGAATTCACTTCCGAATTCAAAGCACGTCTCGCAATGCATTTGCTTGTATATGTATCATATGCATAAGACCATATAAATAGACAATTGCTTAAGTAGTTTGATACGAAACCGTGGGTATCAAAACAATGGGTACCAAAAAACTATGGGCCCAAAAATAGCCCATAACGGTTACCCATTACCCATGGGTTAATAAACCACCCATGAAAATTTGCTTTGGGGGCTTCACCCCGAACCCCCTTGACCCGCTCACCGGTGAGTGGGACCGCCATAAAAATACCCGAATGTAACACATAGAAGGTGTACCACACTCTAACATGAAAATAGGCTCCACAAACATAACAACCTTCAACCTCCAAAAATCTGACCTTTGAAACTCCGACCTCTAAAACTTTGAAAAGTGAACTTCTAAAAAACCCCGACCTTTGAAACTCTGAAACTCTAAAACTGAACCGAAAAGTGAACTTCCAAAAACCCAAAAGCAATGTGAACTTCCGAAAAGATGAAAGTAATGTGAACTTTGAAATCATTAAAAGGGATGGTTTTGAGAGAGTGAAAGTTAAATATTTTGGAGATTTGAAAGGAACTTGTTGCACAATCCTTGGATTTGATGATCTAGATGCCTGCATGAATTGAAGCTTACAGTGTTGAGAAAAGAATCAGATGACATGGTTAAAGATGAATAGTGGATGATAGGAGCTTTCATGCCAAGCAAGAAAAGAAGAACAAATAAAAAAGAAACAACAAAAATTCCTGATTAATCATAAACAAAAAGAAGAAATAACCTTAAAAAAATTACCTTAAAAGTGATGCCTTGAAAGTACAAAATGATGTGGTAAAATTAGGGTGTCAGAGCAAAAAAACCAAGTGAAAATGATAGGTAAAATTTTGATTTTATATAGGGAACCCTGGAATTAATGCTTAGAAGCCAACACATGGGCGTAGTTGGACATTAAATGTTTTTGGAAGCTCGAAATCACAAACCCCGAAACTCCGAAAAGCCGACTTCCGAAACCCCGAAGACCTAATAGTTCCAAAACTTTGACCTTTGAAACTCTGAAAAAGATTTGAACCTAAAATAATGAACATCCAAAACTCTCGAAAGGTCGAATTTCCAAAATTTTGGAACTTTGGGGTTTTGGACTTTGGAAGTTTGGGAACAAAATCTCCATAGAAAGTAACACGAGACTCCAAAACCCAAAAGTTTGAAGTTATGAAATTTTGGAAATTTGGAGTTCGAGAGATCGGAAATGAAAAATAATGAAAATGCCAAGGAGAACTCCGAAACCTAAAAGTTTGAAGTTCCAAAATTTTGGAACTTTAGGTTTTGGAGTTCAAAACTCTAAACAATTTTTTTTTTTTTGCAATCGACATAAAACTCGAAATAAGAAGACCTCTGAAGTCTCGAAAATTTGGACTTCAGAGTTTAGAAAACTTTGAAATTTTGAAAACACCTTCAGGCAAGAAAATTCTTCTGCAGGTTCAAGGAATTTGACATTTTTTGAAAGCACCTTCATGTAGAGGTAATTTTTAAAGGTTAACAATACCCATTGCATAGGATTCCATCATTGAAGCTCTTTAGTGCAAAGGTGAAGGAGGAGGAGTTGGATATTATATATTGTAGGCATCGGGTGGAACATATGGAGCTCCTTGATACGACGTATATGAGAAGGGAAAGTGTACACGTCCATATAAGGATATTTTGAGTACATATACAAGTAAGGAGGAACAACACTAGGATATGGACTAGTGGTGTGAAACTAGGGAACATTGCATTGCTTAAAGGAATGGTAATTGAGATCAATTTTTCAGCCAACCCTTGAGTGGGATAAGCGTGAGATGGATGAGGACCCATCCCTAGTGTGTCAGATCCTATGAGGATATCACCCAGATTCAATTGGACTGGATAACCTTGTTGCATAGGATGTTGCATCTATTGCGTGTTGGTATGGGTTTATCCCTTATTATCAACAGGATACCCCATGTTCTTCCCTATTGCATAAGTAGGTGGTGAAGGTTGGGCACTCTCTAGTTCTCTAATCCTCCCTACTAAGGTATAAATAACATCATGGGGTGAGGATTGAGTCTCTTGTTTGGGTGCACTGTTGTGTAGGATTTGGTTGAGAGGACATGTGATACCCCCTTATAAACTATTTGACATTTTCATTCTTATCTTCCTTGAAAATAGGAATCTCAGGATAGGTAGTCGATGCATTATTGTTGAACATTTCAAAGGTATGAATCTTCATCATGTCCAAGGAATCATCTATTTGGTGAAGAGGATTATAAATTCGTGCAAAAATGTCATCTTCTGTTGATTGCATGCTAATGTGAGGTCTCGACAATAGACTCTAGGGTAAGGATTCATCCCACTCATAAAAACCATGTTGTTTGAATTGGGTTGAATGTATTACATGTTTAAAGGTTGGTCAACCTCCTCTATTCTCACATGACTAGTGGGGTTTGAGACATAGCTAGGGGAGGTTTGCATGTTGTTTGTGTAATTGTCATCCCATCTAGAAAGGGAAAGAGATTGTTGTGGATGAACGTTGGTGTAGTATCTATCAAATCCAAATGGCCCACCAAACTCTCTACTAGACATATTTTGGGAGGTATAAAATACCCACCAAAATAGGGGAAGAAATAGAAAGGTGAGGTAATAGAAATGAAAGCAAAGGAGATAAGAAGAAACTAGTCCTTCACGTCGAGTTCACCAATTTTGTATACTTGAGAATCAACACATGAATCCAAATGCACTTGACTTCCCAAGGTCCCGCTCGGACATCCAAAATTGGCAAGATTATGGGAATACTAATGGGAAACTATAGGAGAATCAGGGACTAAGATCGGGTAGTGTGAATTCCTAGTAGTTGAGTTGGAAAAGGGGAAATTAGAGGCTATGTATGGGTAGTGGAAATTCCCTATTGTTTGATTTTATGGTTTGATTTTATTGCTAAATTATGTCGAAAGCTCAATTTAAATAAATAAAGAAATTAAATCATAATAAATAAAAGACAAGTGTGTTTAATCTTTTAATCAACTAAATTCATTCCGATTAATTATCCAAAATGAAATATATAATCTAATCTATTTATTTGAAAGGAAATGAACTAAAGGAATTTAAATAAAAAGCTAACATTTATCTTCCACTAATTAATTAAAACAAATCTAATCTACATACGCAAACAAATTACTTCCAAATTAAATAAGACTACTTCTATGCTAAAATAAAAATAAAAGAAATAGGGAATGGTTGGATGTGGATATTCCTCTGTTGTAGATTAATGAATATAATCTAATTTAAATAGAAGTTCTTTCCAATTTGTAACTATGGATTATTTACTATTTCTTCTAATTCCTCACCTCAAAATCATAGGAAGAAACGAAGCTTCTCAAAAGTAATTTCTTTCCTGAAACTTCCCCGGTAAAACACTAAAATTCCACGAAGCTTTTAATGTGAAGAAATGCAACAAGATGCACAGACACAAAGCTTTCTCAAGATTTTTTCCTTGTCAATCCATAGGGATAAGTAGGGAGGAAAATCTCAATGAAAGCTTTATTCGTGTGTGTATTTAAATATAACTAATGAATGAAAAGAAAGCTACAAGTTATTTTAACTAAATAAATGAAGAAGTATGTGCACAAGAACTTCCTCTAAATCCTTTCCTAGGAAAATCCACAAGGATAAGATGAGAAGGAATTATCAATGAAAGCTACTTATAATGAATACTTGCTAATTATACCTTATAAAAACAAGCTATTTATTTGATAAAGAAATCTAAAATCTAAATTAAAAAGAAATCTTTAAATAATTGAGTTACACCTCAACCGGAAATGTATAAATGTGACAATATCCATAAGTGGGGCTTTTCTTGACCCCCTTAGCTTCTATGCCTATGATGAATCCAAATGGTCCAGGGAGATGTCTTTGGTTGGTATGTAGAAGTAATTGTAGAAGTGTTGGAGTAAACTATTCTGTAGGCTAGTTGGTCTCAAATGCATGTAAGGGAAAGTTTTGAGTTGTTTGTGTGCTTCTTGGAAAGATTTTGGTAGAGTAACGATGCAATCAAATTCAATGGACTCCAACCCATGCTTGAAAAAATATTGTTTTATATAGGAATTTGGCGGGAAATAATCCAACACACTTGGCAATCAAGAAGTGTTAGATCACTCAAAGGAGGGGTAGTCAACTTACTAAGAATAGTAAGTAAAGAAGAAGAATTTCATACGCATCTATCAAGCTCAAAAACAACTGATTTGGTCAAGAAACGTGTAAGAAAATGACTTGGAAGTAAGCAACAACATGCATATAGAACATGTTGTTTAAGTCTCGGATTTAAGCACATGAAACTACCGGTCTAAGCAAAAGTGGCGGATTACGTAACCGCCACTCAAGGTAGATCGACACTTACGTAACCACCGGGTGGTTACACAATTTCTACGGTGGTTACGTAACTTAAAGGAAAATGCCATAGAAAAGGGGCTGGAAAGTGTTTGTAGAAGCATGTAAGGTTAGGAAACTAAGAATCAAAGAAGACTAAGTCACATGGGAAAGTAGGAAGCAAAGAAATGGGATCTATATTCATCATTTATTTGGGAAATAAAATTCAACATCATTGGGGATTTTATTGTTCGACAATATAACTCCATGCAATTTTGGGTGCATATAATGTGTTTATCTTCTTCTACATTGTATCAACTTGAGCCATTAACAACACACAACTACCACACATGGATACCATAGATGGAAACAATATTTAAATGCAAAGGATTATGGGCTTTAACTTCTAAAGAACAACTAATGTTCACTAGAGAACATGAGAAATTTCAGATACAATGCAAATTTGATGAGTGTATGGGTTTGATAGAACTAATGTAAGTGATAGTATTTTGTTTCATTTGGAAGGATGTGAATCTCCTTTCAAAATATGGGAGAAATTGGATCACTTCTCTTAGTCCTAAATATTTTCCATTAATTATAGAATATCTTATTAAGTTCAAGCACTTTTTGACATAATTAAAGGGGAGTGGAAGAGATAAGAAAGATGAAGAGTGTGGCTACCTAATTCTATCCAAGTTTAGAGGTCCATTATAAATATTTTCTTCTACCTTTTTCTCTAGCATGGATGCACTATGTGACACATTCAAAATGCCTAGGTTAGAATTATTTTGTGAAATAATTACTAGGGAAGAATCCAAAATCTCTAAGCTCAAGTCTTCCACCTCTTAAAAGGCATTAATAACATCTAATCCTAAGGGAAAGGGAAAACCAAAAGGTAAGTCCAAGTACACTCCACCTCTTAGAGCACTCCTAAACCCAAAGAAAATGACTCTAAACTCAAGGATTCTTCTACATCCAAGAATAATTCTAGCCTTTCATGAATTTTTTGTGGGGGTTGTGGTCATGTATAAAATAGGTGTTAGAAACAAATGCAAGCCTTAGTGAATGCAGTAAAAAAAATCTCTATCTACACTCCACCTCCTTTCAATGAGCATGGAAAATCACTTAATGTTGTTGGGAGATCTTAGTCACAATTGTAAATAATTCAATTACAGATTACGGTTCTTCTCATCACATGACTTCTTCCAAGGATTCTATAGGTTTGAGTTATACTTCCAAAATTGAGGTTGGATATTATTCCTTTATTTTGTTATGAGTAAAGGTGACATACACCTTGATATGGAAGCATCCATGATGCATCGTATGTTCGACATCACTACAAATTTGCTTTTTGTATATCAAATTTGTCCTTATGGTCAAGGAAAGACAATGAATTTTACACCAAGAGGGAAAAATTATGAACCTGTTGTTAGAGCCTCATTCACTTGTTTCTTAGGGTATTGTTCATCATAGATCTAGACTATATCACTTTTAGGGTTTTGATGACACTTCCTCAATAAGGACATGCTTGGTTTCTCATGTAAATTCGGTGAGTAATATTTGACATGAGAGATTTGGCATCTCAATCACATATATTTGAAGGAGTTGAGCACTCATGGTATGGTTGAGGGTCTTCCTAGAGTTTCTTGTCTTGAGGGAGTTTTTCTAGCTGTGTATTAGGAAAAAAACACCAAGATACATTTCATAAGGGTATGTCCAAGAGAGATTCTTGACCACCCGAGCTTCTCGCATAGTGACTTGATGTTTTTTCCTACTCCCTCTTTTAATGGAGCTAAGTATGCACTTACATTTATTAATAATTTCTCAAGGTGTATTTGGGTTTATTTTCTCAAGTAGAAAATTAATGTTTTTTCACACTACAAAGTCTTTAAGGTTTTGGTCGAGAAATAATATTCTAGTTTCATAAAGAACCTTCACAGCGATAACGGGGAGTAGTTAACAAATATTTTTCTATTTTTTTGGTAACTCATGGCATTTTTATTAATATTTTGTTCCTCACACTTCATAACAAAATGGCTTAGCAAAACATAAGAAATGAACTTTTAAGGAAATAGCTAACTTCATGATGCATTCTAGGAATTACCTCATGTATATTAGGTAAGAAAGATTAATTTTGCTAACTAAATTCAGAATCACATGCCACATTATTCACTTGAGCATTTGACTTTAGAGGAGGATTGGTATAAAACTAAGCCTAATCTCTCATTTTTAGAGTCTTTGGAAGCCATGCGTGGGCCTTTGTGCCAAAGAAGAAAATGAAAGTATTTGATAAGAAGATAAAACCATTGATTTGTAGGGTATTAGGAGGCTATGAGAGCTTATCAAATTTTGGATCCACGATACTCATGAGGTTTTTTTGAACACATGTTCAGTTTGATGAGAGTTTCTCTTCTCATGATTCTTCATCTTCTTCCATGCCTACTTCTTTTTTACTTCATCTCGAGGATTCCTTATTTGAGGATATCACTAAGGAGGTTATGGATGTTGACTTAGATGAGGATCTTGTTCCCATCGATATTGTCAGTATAACTAAGTGGGATTTTACTACGGTTTACGAGGTAACACCTTTCATACATGATCTTCACCCATTAGGCATCATCATGCATATTCGATAGGTTTTGGAATTTTTTGTCGGATAGTTTTGGGGATCCATAATATTTTTCACGAGGCTCATGGGATATATGAGTGGGATCTTTATGATGATAAATGAGTATTATTCTTTGATGAAGAATAATACTTGGGATTTGGTCTCTCTACCTAAGGGAAGAACAATGGTTAGGTGTAAATGGATTTATCAAACCAAATACACAGATGATGGGTCCATTGATAAGTACCCCATCTTGTTGTAAAGGGTTTCTCACAAGTCAAAGGTATTGATTACTCTGAGACTTTTGCACCCATTGGAAATATGGATTTTGTACACCTTATACTTGTTATTACTGAAAGCTAAAATATGAATTTATATGCCTAATCTGATTTCTATTGCAGCAATAAATAAATGAAATAATTAAGTACAATATATATCCAATAAAACTAAGAAATGAATTAGAAACCCCAAGTGCAAAGAGAGGGTAAGAAGCCTTAGATGATTCACATAAATCCGGAGGTGTACAAAGATAGATAAGCTGGAAAATACGAAGCCCGACCGTTGTCTTGAAGCTTAGAAAAATGCATATATGGAAGAATAAGCTAGAATGGGACACCGGTGTATAAGGAAATATCCTCTCGAGTGGTTGCTAGTTTTTTGCTATTGTTCTCATTTGGTCACTATGAGGTCGCACAATGATCACCAAAGTTATTGGAAACTTGTAATGAAGTATTGACCTATAAAACCCTCAAATAGACATCAAATCCTAAAAATAAAGATTCAGAATGAGGGGTTTGAATACCTAATCTATCATAATGGTTAACTTTACCATTGAGTGCTACATCGCATCTTCTACCCAATATAGTTCTATGTGTGTGTGTGCGGAATCATGCCCTAGGTGGCTCTTGTGCATGTCACACTTGATAACAAGAAAATAAGCTAGATGTAAAGAAATGTAATAGATGTGTGCATGGAATAGAATGAACTTCCCTCCTATGAAGTGTATGCAAAATAACCAGCCCTTGTGTCCCTTGGATGGTGCTAGATGGATGTAATGAAGCTCTTATATGCTTGATGGATGCAACCTTAGGTGGTGATAGCTAATGCTTCATGCTTGGTATATTATTATAATCATATAAATTTATATTTATATGATTCCCTTACTTGAATTTTGTAATCAACCCCGAAAATTCCAACTACTAAAAAGATAAGATGCTCAAATGACTAGAAAGGACCCGAAAAAGTGTGAACAAAGTATACTGAGGTCGGGGATGCCCGAGAGGGGACGAGGGTGCCCAAAGCGGAGTCATGGATGGGTGTTAGTGTCCCGGGATGATAAATGCCGAAGTATGAAAGGAAAAATAAGAAAGTAAAGGTGTAAGACCAAGTGAAGTAACAAAAAGCAAAGAAAGGTGGCCAAAGACATGGGTTAATCAATACTTTTCTTACTTAGGAATCATATGAATAGTAGTATGCAATCATGACTAAATAGATACCAAAAGTGCATGATTTTGTGTCTACATTTTCCCCCACTTTATGTTGGTGAGTGGAAAGCTTAGTAACATAAAGTAGATAGAGATGTGTACTTGATAACCATGTAGATCGATGTAGAGGAGCATGCCGAGGGACATGAAAAAGTGTGGAGTGATAAAAATGTGAAGCATGGATGCTAAGGAGGAGAAAGTGCAAAAAGTGGTGATGAAAATGAACATAGGGTGGAAACACATGTGTAGATGGCACAATGTGTGATTGTTAATGTCACTTATTTGTTTTTTTGATGTTTTGTTGGTGTTGATGAATGATTCCCATACGGATGGACCTAAAAGATAAGAATGAACAAGTAGTGAAATACACATGTATATGTGTAAAAATTATGTAAAATGAAAAATGTGAAAAAGGAACATGTGCACCTAATCTGTGATGAGGAAAGAGTGTAGAAAGGATCATGAAGATGTTGTAGACGAATGATTTTTTTGGGTGATCTCATGCCAGTTATGCGACCATGATTTTCTAGGGAAATATCACGCCCATGGTATGGAAGAAGTGTAGGGAGAAAATTTTGGTGTTATCCTCCAACCTTTAACTACTTCCCACAATGTAGGACACCACTGCAGATGGTGTGAAAATTTTGATCCAATGTGAAAGTACTAAGGACTGTATGCCCTATAAAAGCCACCATGTGTGGAGTTTTGTAGACTGTGTTGAACTGCCAAAATGTTGTGTAATTTCCCCTAATTATAGGCATCCAAGAAGGGTCATGTTGTGCTAAGGACCTAATTCTAATTCTGAGCCTTGAAACTAAAAATTGTTTTGTGTTTTGTAATGATTATAAACTGTTGTATGGGGTGATTGATTCACCCAAATGATTCTCCGCTCATTTGGGGTGCATATGATGTCCTTTGAAGGAGTATGCGGCCCAAAAGAGGACTAAGCTTTGTCTCTGAAACTATGCCCTACAGAGGGGAGGGAATGTGCTTTGTAAAAACCAAGGCACATGTAAACAAAGTAATTTGGGAGACAAGTATTAGTACAAGTAAAGACAAACATGCATATAATAGATAAAAATGCGAGATAATATGTAAGTTAAGACATAAAAAGATAATGTAGACCATGAAAAGTGGGTCGCAAACATGGGACACCATTCATTATGTCGCAAGACAATTAAGGCTGATGAATCCAAAAGTAGACAATGAGCACACAAGAAATATGGAAAAGTCTGCAGACAAGAGCATACAAAGAGAAAAAAATGAAAAGCAATGTAACAAAGAACCATGGAAACATATAGACATGTAAAATAAATGTGTCACATGAAGCACCGTTAGCATGTTAGAAAGATAAAAATTATGTCAAAGCGTGTATGGTCTGATAAAGTAGTGTGCTATGAAACAAAATGAAACAATAACACATGTAATGTATGAAAGTGGATGCCCCTAGGAGTTGATGTGGGAGTGGTACTAGGTATTGTGCCAAACATCCATGTTGTGTGTATAGATCTATATAATCTATGATCACAACTAGAAAGACAAGTGAACGTGCATGTGTGTATGATAAAGATAATGACACAATATATTTATCTAGCATGTGTAATAATATGTGCATATAACAAGTAAATGTAAGCAAGGCTAAATGGAACCAAGATATACAATATGTTGTGGATGAGATGGAATGAAATGTAGTGTGAATGATAGGATTAGCGTGCCCCCGAGTGGATGTGTATGTATGTAATGAGGTTCATTTATTTATGCCCCCTCAGCAATAAATAATGAACCATAAATGAGAGAGTGTGTCATCAAGAAATGGTGCGAATGCGTGTAATAGAAATATGTGATCATCAAAGCGCAAAGTGTAGAGTGTAAGTGCGTGAGCGAGTGATTGATTGAGTGAGTGATTAAACGTGCAAGTGTAGAGAGGTAAATTTGAGATGTATACCCTTAGAAGTTGAGTACAAAGCTGTGGGACTAGAGTGCATCATAGGGTAATGACAAGAACATGTAGAAGTAGATGTAAGAGAGATGTAGTGTAAATGTGCATAGTGAATGATACATAAAGTGTATAGTAGATAAGCAAGAGAATATGTCCTAAGTGTATGATGCACGATGCATGACATATGTAGTATGTAAATTCTAATGTATAATGTGTAGTGTGTGAGGTTCATGTATATATTATGCTCTCAATAGGCAAGTGTAAACCGTAACACAAAAGTGTGTCATCGAGAAATGATGATACTAGTCCATATTATGTGTAAAGACCTAAGCGTGATGTGATGAGAGCATAAGATGTATGTTGATGCTACAAGGGGAGAGAGTAAGTGTGATTCCCCTCGAGTGAGTGATGGTGAGTGCACTATTTGATAAAAGTGAAAGATGAAGGCCCTCCACCCGATGTTGGCGGAGAGGAAGATGTGTGAACATACTCAAATACTAGTGGTGTATGAGAGAAACACTATGTAGGTGAGTCAATTCGCTATGTATGAAACCGATGAGTATACGCTAGGAACCTTTGTGTGAAAAAAATGTGGAGGTGATGGAGACCTATGTGAAGCAGAATGTAGAGGTGATGAAAACCTATGTGAAGTAGAATGTGGAGGTGATGGACACCTACGTGGAGTGAAATGAGGTGGTGAAGTATGCCTAGATATAGGAGTTGTCCTCATGATGGACCTAGACTGATGTATTGGACTAATAGAGCGATGAGACCACACAAGTCATGTGCAAACAAGTGAGCTAGGAGCAGATTGTGCTTTAGGTTTGATAGGCCACAAGGAACTAGATGGACTAGGTGATGCAATGACAACCTTAAGAGGAGGTGGCGACCATGGAGTGGATGGAGGCACACCATTGATAGAGATAACTTGATTATTGTGAATGAACTTTAGACGCAAGTGATTTATGGAGATGATAGACTGAGACTTGTGAATCCAATTAAGACCTAAGAACATGTCACACCCTTCGATTGTTTGTGCTACTAAGGAAGGGAAAAAACATGGTGAGAGGACCGATAGTAACATGAAGTTGGATGAACCCATATGAATTATCCATTAGATATGAAATTTGTGAGAGTGGATAGCCAATAGAAATAAGAAATGGAGCAACACACAGCGATATGCAATGATGGATCATTTTTGGTATTATTGATAAAGATGGATTTGATGAAAATTATGCAAGTGAAGAGAATGTAGCATGATAATCATGATTAGAGAAAGAAATGATTGGTGGAGAAATGTCAATATGAGTAACTAGGAAATCAAGAGCCCCTGATGCAGGAGGAGGCATTGCATGATATGTATGATTAGCTGAGGAATCAACCACTTTCTTGTAATTTTTGGAAGCGGATTATTAATTAATTAGTTTGAGCTTATGATTTTTATTAAGCTGTCATTGCAGAGGTCATAGGCTCTGAAAGCTCGCATTTGTTATCATTGATAAGATCTTGGATGATAGTGCGAAGTTTGAAACACCTATCTGTATAATGTCTGACACATTGATGATAGTCATGATGAAAGTTATTATTGTAATTTCGACCTTTAGGACGAGATGGATCCAAGTTGAGCGGAGGGGAAGTGTAATAAGATTTCTCTCAAGAAGTTGTTGTAATATAAGATGTAAAGCAATAGTCAACTTTGTATATGTACACTTAGGTGGTTGTCATTGGAGTTATTTAGTGTTAGAGACAACATTGACAATGACTTTAGCTTCAGTAGGTTTCGCGGTTGGTTTAAAAGTTGTTTTACTTTGAAATCATGTAGAGGATGAAGCTTGTTCATGATACTTAAGCTTTCCTATAGATAAGAGTTTAGTTTTTCATAGCTTGAGAGTGTGACACAATTGATCAAATGATGGAGATGTATCAAATATAATGCTCTCTTGAAGAGGTGGTAATAGACTTTGAATGAATAAGTCTTGAAGCTTAGAGTCCACAAGCACATTAGACATCTTAGCTAGGTTGTTTTTATATCGTAAGACATAATCCACTAGATGTTCATTAGACCCTTGTTTAAGTTATGAAAGTTGCACATATGAAATCTTAGAGTCAATATTGATGGAGAAGTGAGTGATAAATTCATTAGCTAGATGCATGAAAGATGTTACTGAGTGGATAAGCAGGTCTTAGAACCAACATATTGCATAATCATGGAGACCGCGAGGAAGATCTTAGCTAAAAGAATGTGATCATCAGCAAAATATAGAGAGGCCGTGTGAAAGGCTTAGAGATGCTCTTGCGGGTCATCATGGCCTTTGAATATTGAAAACTTAGGGGAGTTGAAGTTTGGTGGTAGTGGGTATGCAAAAATGGTGGGTGCAAAAGGAGTATGAAGAAGTGAAGTGGATTCAAGATATGAAGATACGCGAGAAAAGAGATGAGTGTAGTTGGATAATTTGTGTCTCAGATTACGATACAAAGAAGTTAAATCAGGAGTATTCAAATAATATCTAGGTTGTGCATTAGGATTATTAGGTGGAATGGTGGGAGTGGTAGTGGTAGGAATGGAAACTAGAATATGAAGAGGTTGAGTGGAGGCCATGGGAGCTAAAGAGTGAGTGATATGAGGTGTCGAAGAAGCATCATGATTATTTTTAGCAACAATCAAAGCATGTAAAATATGCAAAAGATGAGTGGGATTATTACGCAAAGCTTGTCGAAAATCAGTAAGTGTGTTTAATTGCTCTTGATCAATATTAGTGTCCTCATTGTATGAATTTTAACTATCGGATATTTATTTATTATTAAGGGTAACATTTTGAGAGTTAGCGAAGGGATTTTCGAAGAGCAACCATTGATGTAGAGACTTCAACCATTGATTTGGAAACCCTATGGGAGGATGGAGGAAGCTCAAGATGCTCAAGAGACCCAAATCGACCACTATGGGTGACGAGCATAAGAATAAAACCCTAGAAAAAGATGGATTCGAGCAATGGGTTCACTAAAATAATTAAACTAAAATGTGAATTTATATGCCTAATTTGATTGATATTCATTAAGAGTAAAAATAAATGAAACAATTGAGTACAATATAGATCCAAGAAAACTAAGCAATGAAGTATAAACCCTAAGGACAAAAGAGAGGATAAGAAGCCTTAGCTAATTCATAGAAATCCTGGAGGTGTGCAAAGCTAGAGAATTGGAAATTATGAAGCACTTGACCATCACACTAAAGCTCAAAAAATGTAGATCTAGAAGAATATCTTTGGACTAGGGTGCTTGCGGGCACCCTAGGCCTATCTCTAGGTGCATGGGTATGTGGAAATGCTCAGAAACCCTCCTCTAAGTGGTTCTTAGCTGTTTGATTTTGTTCACCTTTGGTCACTTTATGAGGTCGCACATGGTGATTGCCAAAGTCTTGAAAAACCTTTAATGAAGTATTGATTTGTAAAACCCTCAAATAGACATCAGATCATAAAAAAGAAAGATGCATAATGAGGGGTTAGACTGTCCTCAGCTATCATAATGGTGAACTTATGACTGAGAGCTGCACTACATCTCAGACCCAATATAGTTCTATGTGTGTGTATGCGGAATCGTGCCCTAGGTGGCTCTTGTGTATGTCACACTTGATAGCGAGCAAATAAGATAGATGTAAATAAATGTAATAGATGTGTGTATGGAATAGATTGAACTTCCTCCTATGAAGTGTATGTAGAATAACCAACCATTATGTCCCTTGGATGGTGCTAGATGGACTGCAACCTTAGTTGTTGATAGCTAATGCTTCATGCTTGGTTTTTTATTATGATCACATAACTTTATATTTATATGATTCCCTTTCTTGAATTTCATTAACCCCAAAAAGGCGGACTACCAAAAAGATAAGATGCTCAAATGGATAGAAAGGACCCAAAAGTGTGAAAAAAATTATACTAAGGTCGGGGGTTCCTAAAGGGGATGAGGGCGCTGACGGTGGCATCTGGTGAGTCTTTGGTGTCAGGATGATACATTCCAAAGTATAAAAAAGGAAGATTGAGAAAGTAAAGGTGTAAAACCAAGAGAAGTAACAAAAAGAAAAGAAAGTTGGCCAAAGACATGGGTTAATTATTACTTTTCTTTCTTAGGAATCATATGAATAATAGTACGCAATCGGGACTAAATAGATAGCCAAAGTACGTGATTTTGTGTCTATAATAACTACATCACAAGGGTGGCTAGTATACTAGATGGACGTGAAGAGTGTCTTATTACATGGATATTTACAATGGGAAATATACATGGAGCATCTTGCTTAGGTTTTTCCGTGACTCTTCTCTTGTTTGTAGACTATGAAGGTCTCTAGAGTCTCAAAAAGCCCCTCGGACCTGGTATGAGAAGATGGATTATTTTCTTATATCCACTAGTTTTGTTCATTGACAATGAGATCCTACAATATATCTCAATATTTTAGTAATGATATTGTTATACTTTTCTTGTATGTTGATGATTTTCTACTTACTAGAACCTCTTCTTCCCACATTTAGACTATTCAATGGGCTCTTTCTAGGTAGTTTGATATGACTAAACTCGGGTTATCGTGCATTTATTCCTTAGTTTACATATTTCTTTGAAAAATTCATGGATTCATTTGAGCCATAAAAGGTACACCCATGATCTTCTTCATTGTTTTGATATGACTGATTGCAATCTAATTCTATCTCCTTTCCGGTTTGGGGCTACTCTTACTTCCATCTACACCACTCCTCTTTGTGTTCCTACCTTGTTTATGAAGTTTTTGGAAGTCTAATGTACTTGAACCATACTTTCCTTGATATTTCCTTTGCATTAGGGCTTGTATATTAGTTTGCACATTCTCCTCATAATAGTTACTAACATGATGCTAAAAGAATTTTACGATATCGTAGGGAACTTCCCACTTTAGATTACACTAGAGGTTTTACTTAGCTAGTTGGATATCTTGATTTAGATTGGACATGTTCTATTAATGACATGCATTCCACTTTTGGATACCTTTTTTTTCATAGTTCTTCTCTAGTTTCTTAGGCATGCAGCAAACACACGATCATTACACTTTCATCTTTAGAGGTAAATTAAAAGGCAACGATTATAGTGATTTAACACATTCTTTGGATTTGAAAGTTATTGACATAGTTTGGATTCCCACAGGATTCAGTGACTGTACTTTGGTGTGATGAACAAAGTGAAATTTACATTTCCCACAACCCCTGTTAAGCACCAACGAATTGAGTATATTGAGATTCACATGCATTTCATTCATCATCACATTTAGGACAAAGTTCTTTTCTTGGAGTACATTTTGAATCAACAATAGGTTGCCAACATATTTACAAAGCCTTTTGCATCAACTTGCTATGTCGCTACATGTTTGGGGTTTGAAGTTGTCCTTGGGGGTGTTCATGAGGACATCTTCCTTATAATTTCTCTTTCCTACTAGCATGATTTTATTTCATAGTTTTTGTTCAATATTTCTTCATGGATATATTGTACATAAGTACCTAATCACACCTTGTTTCGGGACCCATATTGTAGATATGCAACTTTTTTGTTTTGGGACATTGTATTCACTTGAGGGGGTGCTTAGAGTAGGTTATTTACCTTAGCTCATGTTCAATTAGGTAATTTATTTACATTTTATTTTAGCTATCTTCACCCACTTATGTGTGGATATTTATTTTATCTTATTTATATATCATGAGGATATTATCTAGTTATTAGGTATAGTTATTACCTTGATCTATGTTCTTGACTAGTTCTTTGCTTGATCTACGACCTTGACTAGTTCTTAGATTGATCTTCCTTGCCTATATAAGCAAGACACTTTCTCATTTTACGACATAGAGTTCCATAAGATATAATATATGATATTGACACTCTTTGTTTGTAAATTTATTTGTAAGGTTATTCTGTTGAATTTTTGTTCGGTTATTTAATTACAAATCTTCTTAGGGTCAACCTTATCATAATATTTCACCTACAAATGGATATATAAGCAATTGATATCACTTTATTATGAACTTGACACTTTCATAAGATATTATTGCAAATATTAATTCAAAAGAATTCAAGGCTCTCCTAAATCCTTCTATAGTAGTTACACATCATTTAGAGTAGTCACTACTATAATTCTAAAGCACTCAATCAGGTAAAAGAGTCTATCCTCCTCCATTTCTAAGAATTCAATGGTCCTCGATCCATAGCGTAACAAGATAAAAGTCACTCCAAGTATTATCAAATTTTTAAGGGACAAAGGGTTTAGTCTAATAACTAAATAACACTACATCACACTCTTACCATGTTGGGTACATTATCTAATATGTAGTTATCCCATTATCTTTGTGTCAAGAGACATGAGGGAACTCATAGAGGGTTGGTTTAGATGGCACTCTCACTTGTATAAACACTTATGAGAACTACATAAGGCTTGATCCTACTTGAGAGAATGTAGTGTAACAATTGGATTGGTTTGGTAGGGGTTGATCGCAAAGCACAGTTGAGTCTCACCACACACTTATTTCTCCTTTTGTTATTTAATATTTTTTTGAAGGGTATTACAAGTTTTAATGTTTCTACTTTGTTGTAGGTCATTATAGGTCTTTACGAGGTTGTATGAATAAGAGAGACATACTACAAAAAAAAATTCCTAGGAAGGTAAAGTACATAGAAAGTTATAGAAGTTGAATTCTAAAGGGTACAAGATCATAAAACTCTAGTTAGGACCATAAAAATTTAGGGAAATATTTAAAAAAATATAAAGTCATGTACTAGGTCATTTTACAGCTCCAATATTTGGAACAAAGCATCTACATTCTCTAACCAACATTTTCCACACGTTTACATGCCTAGATCTCCTTTGTTCCAATATGTACAACTAATTATTCATCTCCTCTTGTGTATTTGAGATATCATTCTATCATTTATCATTATTGTAAATATTAATGTGTTTTTATGATTATGCATGGTTAAGTTTGAATTAATTTATTGAGAATAATCTCTTGTAATGAACCCTTGCATCCTATATATATTTTATGCATCACATATATTTTAGGGTGTCAAAATTTAGTGAACTTGAATTTTGAACCAAATCTATCACTCAAACCCATAGTGAATTTAGGGTTTCTTTTTGAATTAGGATAGTTATGGCTTGTGATATTTATTTTTGAATTTATAAGGTCTAAGATGTAGGAGCATCCACGGTTTAAATAAATATTTCACAATTTTGGATAAGTGTGGGTATGTACTGAGGATGGAGAGGGCATGAAATGAAAAGAGGAAGTGCACCAAAGTGAAAGAGTGATTACACGTAAGTATGTAAAGAC
Source organism: Taxus wallichiana var. yunnanensis (assembly GCA_018340775.1). Lineage (NCBI taxonomy): Eukaryota > Viridiplantae > Streptophyta > Pinopsida > Cupressales > Taxaceae > Taxus > Taxus wallichiana. Next base: position 603,366,824 of record CM031236.1, on the reverse strand, counting down.
TTTTCATAATGGCTAGCAACAAAGAGTGTAGTGCGTAATAGAAGAGGGTTTAAAATAATGTGTGAGATATTTGGAAAATCATAGAGTAATGGAGTGTGTGAGGTTTTACATATTAGGTGCAAGATAATAATGTGTAGTGGGTGTATGTAAGATTTTGTCCCAGGTTGGTGGACTAAAGGCTTACAAATATTGAGAAATTATGTGTAATGGTAAAGAATGTGAAGGATAATAAAAGGGATTACACAATATCTTGGAATGCGAAAAAGGAGCGATTTTTTTGGATGGCCCAAAAGACTAGAGGTAGTGTGTAAAAGGATAAGGTAAAGTGTGGCTAAGTATAAGTGTGTGAAAAGAATAGCAAAGAAGCATGGTGGAGGATTTGAGTAGGGAGTGTATGATAGATTTTGTAGTTAGTAGATAGGACAAAAGAGGGTGTCAAAAGGTGTCGTGAGGAGGAAAACTAGGATCAATGGTCGGATGAAGCCAATGACTAGATCAACATGCAAAAGTAGGAAACATATATATGAGGTAGTTTAAAATATTAATGACTCAATTCAAATTTGAATATGAGCAGGAAGATCAAGAAGCATCTAGAAGGGACCATTCTACGTAAGGTAAATTTAAATGAGGAAAGTGAAGTGGGAACACGTGGATATAAAAGGAGGATTTCACCATTTAGGGGCTAACAAAAGTATGAGTTAGACAAACATGAATGGCTAAGGAAGCTAGAGCCAATTTTTGATTGGTGAAGGGAGAAAGAGATGAGGTTTTTGAATGTGCATGTGAAGCACAAGAAGCTAAGCGAGAGAATATAAATCATTATAGTCCATTATATCCGAGTTGATATTATAACCAATATAGGCTAGGTCTTTAGAATAAACACCAATCTATAAAACATCCATGAGATATTTTGTATCTCTATAGAGAGAAAGTGCATGTAGATGTTGTAAATGTGATTAAGAAATAAAAAAACTATTATGTTTCATTTTGATGTGTTAACTTTACAAATGTCTCACGATCACCTCATCCCTTGTGTCACTTTGTTAGCTACCATCCCTCTAATCAGTTCCATGCCTCTTATGGGTTTAGTAAAAGGTTTTATCCACACCATACAATGTTGTCTATGCTTCCACTACTTTATTTCTAACTAATGTGGCTTATGTTATGATAATATATCATCTTATATTCCTCCCTCTCTGCAACATCTACCTAGTTTTACATCTTCTAGTGTGACATCTATTTTCATTATACCTTATTCGGATGCCTTTTTATCTAGCTCTCTACCCATATTAGAGGTACCCCATGGGTTTATTAATTTGAACACTTCTATTGATTCTCTAAAAGTAGTTGACCTAGCTCTCTTGTCTCATTAGAGCCACATTAAAATGATGATATTAGTTCTAAGTATGCATCTAGTGATAATGATTGGGTTAGTGATGATTCATAGGGACCTATATTCACTTGTAATCTTGAAAATTTGTCCAATTCTAATAATAAAACACTTCATATTGACATAGAATCTACTAAGTTTGCAAGTGTATCCTTTTCTAATGACGATGATATCTCACTAGATTGGGCTTATCCTACATACTAATAGTACTTTCATTTCTAATAATGAAATAGATATGGATAGTGATGATGATTGTTCTTATACTTCTATATATGGTTATGCACATGTTTATCTTGATATTTCATGTAATAATGATGTTTATCCTCCTCCTAAAAATATAAATGCTCTTGTTTGTGTCTCTTATCTTCATATTGAATGCAAAAATGATATTCCTATTTGTGTTTCTTCCATGCCTCTTATAAATGACAATGTGGAAAATTATAACATGTCTTTTGGGCCTATTACAAAGGTGGAATGTGTTAATATAAATACTTTTATTACTCATTGTGTTGAAATAAATACTATTCAAAGGAAACTAATATGACTAATATTTTATCACCCTAGATCCCCCATCTACCAATGATCATAACAATGAAATTTTTCATAAGGCTATCCTACAATCAATTAAAGCTTTACAAAATAACTCTCAACTATAGATTCAAGTTATGAGTACTGAGATCAAATCACTTAGGGAAGAGGTAGAAAGCCTAAAAAACATATTCGTACACATTTAGATCATCATATTGTACTCCATTCATAAAGCTCAATTTTAATTTTACAAATGAATCATCTTATACTTTGAGGAAAGTCAAGGTTCTAAATCATGGTAATAATACCTATCATATCAGATCTAGACCTAAACCTTCTACGAGGCATCCTCCTATCCCTAAGAAAAAAACATTACATTTTGAAAAATCTATTTTTTTTTGCATGATATCTTGCTCATCCTACTTGATAAGCGCTTAATTTAGCTACTCCCTAATGATCATCCTCCTCCTCATCAGATTGAGCATGAAAATGTATGATATTTTGTAAATTCCATTATATTAATAGGAGTCACGATAATGATTGTTATGCACTAGATCTTAAACTCAAGTTCTTTAGAAGAAAAGAGAATTATCACTTTTGTTCAACGATATCCAAGTAAATCCCCTTTCCCTCATCTATGAAATCAATTGGAAGAGGCTCGATCTCTTAAGATGCCCCCTACACATATTGGTAGCTCATATGAAAAATTTACTTTGACATGAAGCTCCTAACAATCAACCACTACAAAATGCTAAGCTCAAATGGGTTACAAAAGTGAAAGATTTGTATTACAAGATAATCAAGTCAATCATACATCGGTGTTTGTATGAAATTCACATATGTAACCAATTAATACATCACACATGTAATAATATCACATATTTAAAATATAGAGTGATAAATCATCATCTATTGATATTAACATTGTTGGACTTAGTCGTCATCACCTGATAATCCCTAACATTGAATCCCTTCTCACATACATCAAGGAAAATTTTAAGACCACCTACCGAAATCCAACTTGGATTTTTGGCAAATTATAAAAATGGGTTTCTTATTGATGGAGAATAAGAGCAAAATATGTATAGTGAAGCAAGTGAATAAAACTCTAGAGAAAAGGTGTCTTTGGGAGAAATTGAAAGGGCGATACGGATGGGTGTTTGCATGATATATGGATGTAAATGGGTGTCTGCACATGTAGATGGGTGATTGTATTTGGTTTCATGTCTTGCGAAGGCCATAAATTTTGATCCGGGTGTCAAAACGAATATGTTTTTTTGTTAGAAATCTCTTAAAAATTTCTACGGGAATCTACATATGCGAGATGGGTGTCTACATGTGTAGATGGGAATATCAAGTGCAGATGGGAGTCTACGTGTACATGTGGGTGTTTTCGTTCTTGACCTTTCTTGCGAAGGCCATAACTTTTTATATGGGTGTTGAAACGACTCAATTTTTTTGAGAAAGCTCTCGTAAAGTTCTACGAGTGTATGCATGTGAAATTGGGTATCTGTATATGCAAATGGGTGTCTATATGTGCATATGTAGATGGGTGTCCGTATTTGGTGGCATGTCTTGCGAAGGCCATAACTTTTGATAAAAGTGTCGAAAGCGACTCCTTTTTTTTTTTTTTTTTTTCTGGAAAGCTCTCAAAAAGTTGTACTGAGACATATGCATATGTAATTAGGTGTTTGCATGTGTAGATGGATTTACGCATGCGAGATGGATGTCTACATCCGTATGCACCTGCGAGATCTACCTTCGACTAAGCTGTGACCGATTATGCTTGTGGTGTGATGGGAGTCTTATATGGTAAATATGTTGGCGATTGTGCCCAATTTGAGTTTTGAGGTAGTGGCGATATACATTCATAACTATGAAATTTATTTTAAAGTGTAGAGCGATCCGATATGAAAAAGTACCTTACATCCGATAATTTGAGCTAAAGGGTCCTTAGTACTACTCCTAAAAATCGCCAAATACCAATTTGTAAAACTAGAATATTCATGAATTAATGAAAATTCACCACTAAAACTTTCATTGCCTACGATGGATGTACACACATTGGGATCTTCTAGATAAAAGGAGAGTTGCACTATGGTAGGAATATATATGTTCCCTAATAGCTACAATCTCTCTACTCTAACGTGGGAATTCTTTAAGATTTTTTTATTTAAAGGTACCTTTTAGCTTCTCACTGGGAGAGGAAAATCACTAAGTTTTAGTTATTATAACAAGAGGAAATGCTTGTTTTTGAGGATGAGGCTAAATTTCTTAGTCTCCTCCACTATGTAGGTTACATATACGATGAGGAGACCAAGGTAGCCAAGTTTAAACTGGGCCTCAAACATGTGCTTATGCACAATGTGGACATGAAGCCCAATTTTGAGTATGATGCCAATATGGGCACTTAATTAATTTTAATATTAGAATTAGTTTTAGTTGTGTTTATCCTAAAACATGACACTTTGTTAAAAAAGTGGTGTCTAGAAAGTTCTTTGTTTGGGCCGGGAAAATGATGTTCTAGACAAAGTTCTTCACACTGAGATTTTATTTTACATATAGATTTTCTTGTTTCTTGCTTTTAGAAACCCCACCGAGTGTTATGAAGCTTCAATTCAATCACTAAGAAAAAAATAATCTTCTTCTTAATCTTAATCAAACTATCAAAGTCTAAACCTAAAAATGTGGCATTTGTTCTAGGGATCTTTGTTCCACTTATCTTGATTCTTATTTGTTTTTTGTGTTTGATATAATATTGAAGACATCACACCAAGTATGTGCGATAATTATATAGCTAAGAAAACCATTCATGAATGTCATGTGTATCCAATTATGACTTTTAGTACTTCAATAAATACTTTATCTCTATAAAATGCTTATAAATGCCCAATGATTTCTCTCTCCGACTTTCACTTGAAATTCCTTGATAACAATAGATAGATAGATAGATGGTAGATCCTTTGATGAGCTAGGATGCTTGTATATTTAAAGAGAATTTAAAATCAAATTTGGACTATATAGGCTTGTAATGTAACACCAAATGATTAGAAAAAGTGAAAAAGATGGGATATGAATTAGATGATGTGAGTGAGAGAAGGGCCCGATCCCATCATGTTAGGATGCACACTTAAGTTCCTTGCATATTAAAAACATGGAATCAACATTCTTGGCAGAGAGAGAGAGAGAGAGAGAGAGAGAGAGAGAGAGAGAGAGAGAGAGAGAGAGAGAGAGAGAGTCAACTGAAGTGTGCAAATGAATAATGAGGGGACCACTATAAATCAAGAAAATGCACCAATAAAATCCAAATTTGACAAACATAAAAACAAATACATTCTAGAAACATAGAATTTAACGACTAATAAATATATAAAAAATATTTTTAAGTGCTTATAATTTAATCTCCATTTTAAAACTTGTTATGATATGTCACCATCTTATTTGTATGAATTCATTCAATTGTTTACAATTATAATTATTATATTGTTAATTGAATTTGATGTAATAATTGAGACTGGTCACATTTAGAAGTCAACAAGATTTGAGAGCCTCTCTAAGTCGGAAAGCTCTTAATTACACAAAATCAAAGCTCCCCTTTAATTAATCAAAATTATAGTTTTTATTTATTTTTGCTTGAGTTGCCTAGGAGAAGGCCCCAGCCCCTTGTGGCATCACCATCCCACAAAGGTCGTGGAACCATCTAAGGATGGTACTTTAAGCTCTCGACGAGCCCACTTATTAAACCACATTATTGTGGTGCCCCATCACTAGGGTATCCAAACCGACGGTAGTAGGCCGCCTTAACACGGAGCTGCGATTCGAACCTTGGACCACCCAATTGCAAGGAGACCCAAGAATTGTTACACCACTACCCATTGGATAACTATAGTTTTTATTTTAAAACGTATTATCATACCCTATATATATATATATATATATATATATCCTTTAACGTTAATAATATTTATATTAAATTAAATCTCGTGATTTAAAATTAATAACATTTTATTAGATTAATTTTATTTTGGGTTCTTTTGTCTTCTATTTATTATTTGAAGGAAATCAATGATTTTATGTAGATATCAGTATATCCATCCCATGTTTAAATAAAGTATATATATATAGTTGATTACACTTGCTAAGCAAACATATATCTATATCTAAATTTCTATTTCGTTATATAGTAACGATTAGGGATATCAATCAAAATCACTTAGACAACAATCCCGATCCTATCCACTTAAATCTTCATATTAAATATATAAAAAAATTTACTCTAAAAGATAGTATAACAAGCCATATCCTCATTATTGAACTACAACCTTTTCAATCAGTGACAAGTGTCGATTATTTTAGTCCATATAAATATAACAAAATTTCAAAACCTTCACCTAACATACCTAAACATACACATTTTGCTAATCTCAATCAAAGTTCCTTGTCTCCAATCATTAATACTTGAACATAGTTTAGATAGGAATTGAACAAAATTCATATGCCTCTTAGTCAACGAATTTAGTATGATATATTGATGGGCCTATGTTCCCTTTGTCAGCAAGCATGTGAAAACAATAATGAAAACAAAAATTCAAGACAAATCATTGTGTGGACTGGTTTGCATGGTCATTGTCATTAGATGAGCCCTCAAATCATTCTATTATTTTCTCTATGAAATTAAAGCATGGTTGGTAAAGTACGAGGGATCATATGAGTTAGAAGAAGATGTTTTGGAAAAAGTGTATTGTTATATTTAATCATAATGTTTTGAAATATAATAGCATTGGTTGATAATTTAATTATTTAAAAATATTTTTAAAGGCCATTAGTTAGGTGATATAAGATGAATTATCATATTTTCCACATGACATTATGAAGTATGTCATCTTTTTATTTAGGGAAGATAAGATGAATTAAGTTTAACTTGGGTATGAAAGCAAGGTTAACTTTGATAGCCGTGTGAAAAATATAAATTTTTGGAAGTGTGTGGAAAATATTAAATATATATTGTGTTCGTTGGATTTTTTCCATAATAAATAGATAGTTAAATTTTAAAATAGATTATAAAATATTCTTAAAATATAATGATTATTAGTATAAATATTATGAGTATTTATTTGAAAAATATTGATAGATATTATTTTTAAGGTGTTTATTTCAGATTTGTCTTGTTTATTAAAATATAATATACTAATTAATAAATTTATCACATTTTTCATCAATATTATATTGATTGGTGATAGATTACTTCAATCTAGTCACATTTTTTGTGAATATAATTTTTTTTTGAAAAAACGAGTTCCAAATTTTACCATATACTTCAAACATCGTATTTTTTTGGAAAATTCATTATATAATAAACAAGAAGACATCAAATTTAAAATTAATCATTTTTATTGATATCTTGCACTATTATATTCCACTACTATCTCTTTCATTAAACATCACAAAAATATTTATCCGTAGAAAAAATCAAGTACTGAATTTAATCCCTATAGACAAGATGTACACATCAATAAAAGATGTTATCAATTAGATGATTGTTGCACTTCAATATTTGTTGGGAGGTCATGTGGTCCAATGTACAAACCTTATTTAGCAATTGAAGCTTTAAATTGATGCTTTAAATTGTCCCATACCTTATTTAGCAAGGGATGCATACTTTATGTCCATGGACAACTTAACCACTTTTCCTGACTTTTGTCCAAAGTTTCAATGACTCTCCATCTCATTATTCTTTATGTACTTATTGTCACGTGTAAGGCTATGTTCTAAGGTTGATAAATCATTATCCCGGTTAGTGAGTAGTAACTTTCAAGACTTCTTAAAAAAGGATAAATGTATAATAATATTGTTATGATAACCAACTAGTTACCACTTTTTTAATATGGGAAAGTGGTTTTACTTCAGCAATGTAATGTAATATATATATAATTAGATTTAATTAAATTTAAATTATAAAAATTAGAGTGAACAACATAAGAATTGATAAGAGGAGAATACATTTAATTTCTTGTAAATACAAAAAAATATTATGAGTAATAATTGAACAAGGATTTGTAGAGTGAGATAAAGAGAATTTTGAAAACTTGTCATGACACGAGCACCTTACTAGAACCATCAAACTACTCTTCCAAGGTTGTTACTTCATTCGTTTAGAACCATCAAGAGATGTAGATGGAAATTGTCACATAAGAAAAATATGATTTGATGGATTTGTTTAGTGAATCCGGGGTTCCAAAAAACCTCGTTTGCATTTGTGAAATCTACACGGATATTTGGAAAATTGATCACCTTCCTCAATAACCTTAATCGGGAGATATGTTTCCAAAATGATAAGGAAAGGCATTTGTTTTGGGGCATGCATTTGTCACATTCCACTTTGGGATCCCCTAAATTTAACGCTTCTAAGGTCGTCGGTAGAACGTATAACTATTAAAATAATTATAATATTGATCAAATGTGTGAAAATTTGTGGGTATCGATGAGCCATCGGCGGAGTCTTAATTTGTACACAGACATCATCCAATAAAGTATTGTAACTTTACAAGTGCACGACACAATGACGTTATGCTTGAGATCCAAATGAATATAAAGTGTTCCTTTTTCCTTTATATGTTGTTAATCCTTGAGGTCTCCTCTTTATGAGTTATATTACCTCTTGATGGATTGGAACTTCTTTCTAGATATTGCACATTATATTATGATGGTTTTTATGTTATTAAAACATGATGATTATTACATATATTGAGCACGATAATCTCCATTATTGAAAAGACAATAGAATTGTCTATATTTACCTTATTATATAGTGTGCATGTTCTAAGAAGAGTTGTCTTGGAAAACAAGGAAACCATTACATCATTGGAGAATATAATTATCTTGTAAACATTGCACTCGTCTAGTCATTATGTGTTAGATATATATGCGTTCGGTAAGTACTTCTAACATCAACATTTGATTGATGGCTGAAAACCTTAGCATTATGATACAATATTAATAAGCCATTACTTGGCATTTCATGAATTACATTTGGATTGTGATACACGATTTCAATATTAAGTATGTTGTATGAGTACGTTAAACTTATTGGGTGGCATTAAGGTTTACATTTATTGTCTTGCGATATTAGGAATTATCTTTGACATCAAAATTTGTCTTGACATCATGAGTTGCATGGTTAACAAGTATAGTCGAAACTTTGTTGATATTTTTATAATGTCATTACTAATATCTTTATGTTGGTTATGCATCGAGATGGGATATCAAACTTGGTTACATCTAGACAATTGATAAAGTTGTGACATTATAATAATTGTAAAGTTTTCTTCTGTTACATTATACATGGGCTTCATAGGACCTATGTTGGGTCTTACCCTTGAGCACGGGGTTCATTAGCTAGGCAATATCCTAGCACGTGGGTTCATATTGAGGTAATTAATATTAATAAAATTAAAGTCAATATACCGGTAGACATGAAGGGGTGAAAGGGTTTAATTTATTAATATTTTGAATCAGGTATTGGGGGTAGGTTAGAGAGGTGGGCCAAAGGAAATGGAAGTTTGATTTTAATATAAATCTAAAATATTTGAACCCTAGTTTTTAAAATTAAATACCTTAAAATTAAAAAAGGAGTGTTTTCATAAAGGTAAATTATAATCTATTTTTGAATAAAGAAATATCAATTAAGAGATTCTTAACCAAGAAATAATAAGATGGTAGAAAACTAGGATTGAGTATACTTTTCAACACAAGTGATATTATTTCAAAATCTTAATTATTTGAAGAACTATTGATAAATGATTAAAGCTTAACATTTATAAGGTGATTTGTAATAGGTCTTGATGGCTTCAAACTATCTTTCGAGAGGAAATGCATATTAAAAAAATTTGAGTGAGAAATATGATATATTTTTTGTTTAATATATTAGGGTAGAAATAAAAAGGGGTAAATAAAATTGTAATTGAAAAATGGGTAAGTAAGGTACATGGAAAAAATAGGGGGTATTTTCATTCTAATAATATAATAGGAGGGGTATTATCAATTGAATAATTAGAGGTAAAAATTAGAATTAAGGGTATTCTTTAATACCCTTGACATACGTGTTATACCATACCTTTACCGAGTGAACCACCTGTGCCCTTGAGTATGCATTACTTAATTTACATATAATACAATTTTGCTCGTTACATAATGATTGGAGAATAATTTATGTTTATAATACAAGGTCTAGGTGGGGCTTATGACCATTGATAATCAATAAACACTTAATGATTTGGCTAGCATTATTAAACATGTTAGATGTTTTTGACCTTAGGCATTAATATATTATTGGATATGAAATAATAAGTCTATGACCTTGTGTTTTGATTATTTTGTTAACAGGAAAATAAGCATGATGGACTTTAGAAATATGATCATTGGCGTGTTTCTTGGTGTTTTTGACTTGGCATTGATAATTGTAAATATGATTGTTATTGTTGACTTTCATTTTGGGATTTTTAATGACTCTAATGTATTAGAGAGGGTCACGAGGCCTAGATGGAATATGAAAAAGAGTTTTAGGAAGATGAAGTCCACATAAAAATGGGCATATAGACTTTTACAGGTACTCATTAAAGGTATGGTATAACACGTGCGTTGAAGGGTATTAAAGAATACCCTTAATTTAATTTTACCTCTAATTATTGATTGATAATTTTAATGACCTATTATATTATTAGAATGAAAATACCCCTATTTTTTCCATGCACCTTACTTACCCATTTGTCAATTACTGATTGTATTTACCCCTTTTTATTTCTACCCTAATATATGATGGCAAAAATATATCATATTTCTCACTCAAATTTTTGTAATATGTATTTCCTCGAAAGATAGTTTGAAGCCATTGAAGACCTATTACAAATCACCTTATAAATGTTAAGCTTTAATCATTTATGAAATAATATCACTTGTGTTGAAAAGTATACTCAATCCTAGTTTTCTACCATCTTATTATTTCTTGGTTAAGAATCTCTTAATTGATATTTCTTTATTCAAAAATAGATTATAATTTACCTTTATGAAAACACTCCTTTTTAATTTTAAGGTATTTAATTTTAAAAACTAGGGTTCAAATATTTTAGATTTATATTAAAATCAAACTTCCATTTCCTTTGGCCCACCTCTCTAACCTACCCCCAATACTCGATTCAAAATATTAATTTAAACCCTTTCACCCCTTCATGTACCGGTATATTGACTTTAATTTTATTAATATTAATTACCTCAATATGAACCCACGTGCTTAGATATTGCTTACTAGTTAATGAACCCCGTGATAGACTTTTACGTACTCACTATTTTTTTGTGTGAGCGCTTAGTGAATGATGATAAAACCCAAACTAGTAGTTGATGGCGATGCGGGTTATTTTACATTGTATGGAATTTGGGAGTAGTTGCATCATTGTTTACATAGAAGCGTTGGTTCGTTAGATTTTTATTTTCTTTTTTTTGGGGTGACATTATAAATAACACTCTAGTTCTATTTTAAGCGTTTCATTATTTGGATATTTTTGATATTTTATGGAAGGGGCACCGGTTATTTTAAGTTGACAATAGATTTTGAAAGTCTATAAAGTTCATTTTGGGAATTATCCGTAAGAGAGTTTAAATAGGAATAAAATTACAAAAAAATTGTGGCAACATTATCGGATTTCTAAATAAAACAATTCAAAATCAAGAGCATGAATTTTTCTTCTCTTTACATGCATGGTTTCCCTTGTTTTAATCCTACATAGCCTCTTATGAGCATAAGAAATCATAGTAAAATGATGGTTGTATGGTTTTTATGCTCTCTATAAACATTTGTGTTAAGCATTGAATATTAAGTTTATATTGTGTATGAGCGGGGGATGTTTATATGTGTTACATGTACATTTAGTCATATGGGTGTTTAAACCTTTGCACACACTTTCTAAAGAGTATATAGGAGTGCATTCATCTATATTCCTATATGTACTTAAATATGTTTCTTTTAATTTGTTTGATTATTTTGAATGTGGCTCACGGGAATAGATGCATGTTAATGCCACCTGGTGTGTTAGTGATCGAAATGGTTGATATATGTGTAGGAAGAAATTAAAATATTTTGTTCCTCTCTAATCAATTCCTTTTGGATACTTGAAAGGAAAAAAATGAATTCGCCTTCCTCTCCTTACATGTTGATAAGTTATATATAAAATAAATGCTTTGCATATAAGAGTTTATGTATATTTATTATAATGGAAATCATGCCAACTATTGTTTTTGCTAACCCATGTCAAGATATAATTATTTAATTTCATAATGATTTTATGTCACAAATAGACATGACTATAAAAGATATTTTCTCTCCTTGGTTGTAACTTTTTATTGATAATGAAAGAATTTGTAGCATTAAGATATATACTTTGTTAATAGACCGGAATTCTTATTTGATGTGTATCAAGTTCTCAAGACTAATCTGGAAGATTAAATGCTTGTGTTATTAGTATTAAAAAAACCTTGATGGTATAATTGGAAATGAATTATCTATTTATAACCCTAAAATGAGCACAATTAGTGTTCACGACACTTTTAATGTGGCTGAAATTTTATAGCCATATTTGGGTTTTAAAGTCTCATTGATTTACTTAACGAATTCTAAAAATATAGTTATGTGTATTTTTAGAATTTTCTTTAAAGAAGTAGGCATACACATCTTAATAAGGAAGACATTTATTACCACCATTAATTCTCCTGGAGCTTGATAACCCTCCCTTTTTCTAGTGGAAATTGATATTTAGATACATATAAACATAATTGAATCATGCACGACATTCTCCCTAATTTACTCTAGACATGAAGGTCCACTTAACAATGGGACATTCTAAGCATTAGAAAGATAATTCCTTATGGGTTTAAGGTTTCATATAGGGCATCATTGGGTTGTAAATCTATATATATTTTTGGTTATAATTCTTCTTTAGATTACAAACTCGTATACACCATTATACATTGTTTATGTGTAAGCCTAGGTATAAGGATATTATAAATACAATCAAAGTTGTTTTCCTATGAGATAATATGAATACTTATTGATGAGTACACATATATTATATAAGATGAATTTGGGGAGATACATCCTCATATGAGTTTGCCATTGCTTAATTATCTTTGGTTACTAAATAATTAAGAGTTGAAACAATCCAACTTATGGACCGAATAACATAAGAATTGTTTGAATAATATGTGTGAACTAATTTTTAAAACCAATATAATAGGATGATTAGAATACATTAACAATTTGGGAATTTATATGCTTTAGTGGTTGTTTTTAATGATGTTTTTATATTGTTAACAATAATTAAAGGAACTCACATCTTGAAGAGTTTAACTAAGGGTTAATATAATAAAAGAATTACTTGTTATACTTTCCATATAAGTTGGGAAGTCTCAAGGATATTCTTTATCAAATTCATCGATGGAAGAATCCTCGATATATGTTTAAACATGTTATAAAGCTTTACTATGTGCTATTATAATTATTATGATTTGAAAGATGATACTCCCTTCTATGTTAATAGTCCGTGATTTAAAAGAACTAAATAAAAAGACTTTAAGTCTGTTTATGAACAACTTTGTAGGGTGAAATTTTCAATAAAGTAAGCCCAAATATTTAGTCTTCCTAGTACCCATTAAAACTTTCTTATCATATATATGAATCGTATAATTTAGACATGACTATTTTAGGTTTGTGATTTCACCTTTTTGATTTAAGAATGTTTTATTAACATACATAAAAAAGGATGAATAGTGTTACAGGTGATTATTATGATTTAATTAACTTCCAACATTAATTGTAAAAAACAAAATAAAACTTTTCAAAGTGAGTAGATACTTAATAAATGCTAAAATATAAGGAGAGAGTGGAACTGAAAATGATTTGTCTTTAAAGCTGTGATATGAAACTAATCTTGGTCAAAACCATACAACTTATTCAATAGTTTCTGACAGTTCCAACCCTTATATACGGTCTTGGACATGCTTGAAATATAGGTTTACAACTTCCTAAGTTCTTCACCCGCTGGAAATATGTGTCATTATCTATCGGTATTCTTCGCCTACCTTCATAATGAATCTGTAAATTTTTTCCAAGCCCTCAAACCTTGTAGTGTAAAGAGTTCTTGCAAAACAAATATGGGTTTTCGCACACACTGCACCACCGACATATGCACCACTCTAAAGAGGCCTAAAACCATATGGTGATCTCCTAATATGTGATATCTAATATAGTGCAATTAGAATTTGACAACCATGCTTTGAAAATGCTTTGCTTGAGTTTCACACTTGTTCAAATACTTGGGAAGGGCCACTTTCCTTATTTCTATAACAAAAATAGAGACCCCTAAACCTAGGAGGATACTTCAAAATAGTAGAGGATGCTTTTGTAATGGATTTACATGAATTATTCTTTTATTTAGGGAGATTTGGGTGCCTTTAGTGCTTATTTTTGCATGAGGAGTTCATAAAGTGTTAGGTCCCTAAATGAGGTATGTTTTACTTTCTTATATATGCTTCGAATGTTGTTATGACATGAAAGGATGACTAAAGGGGTATATTTGTTCATATGAAGGTGATGGAATTGAAATAAATAATGCATAACATGTTGGTATAAAACCATATAGTAGGGTCAATATGTAATTTTACAACTTCACCAAAATTTACATTTTTGGATCAAATGGAGAAAAGCACAATTTAAGTTAATGGGCATAAGCATGAATTATTCTAGATGCATTTTATGTAATTAGATTTCAGAAAATGACGATAAAAAGGTGTGTAAAGATAAACAAGTACATGAAGTGCTATCAGGGTGTGTTAAGAAAGAGTGAGGAGAGTGCATTTTCCATACAAGTGTGCAATGTCAAGATCAATAATGTTAAAGGATAGATTGCCAAATTTGAGTGTCTACATTTTCCCCCTTTAAGTATGAAATGGAAAATTACATGCTTAAAAGGAAAATATACCTGAGTGTGTAGACACACTTTGTATTTTCTCGTAATAACTTTGTTTTGCAGTGTTTGTGTTGGTGTTGGCACACTCCAAGATGAAACTTGCAACACAAAGTGTAGTCAATGCCCAAGATAGAAAATTGAAATGTAACTCAAAATTTAATGAAAGTAATGTAAATAAATTTGCAATAAGAAATGCCAAAAGAGATGCAAAACATGGAAGTCCAATACATGGATTTATTTTGTAGAGGGAATATGCTCTTGTTCATATGTCTCGGAGATTCTAGATTTTCTAGATTTTTATGGAGAATTAGGGGTGTTCATTTCCAAATTGTACCAAGGATATGTCGATGTATTAGGTGTACCAAACCCAACACACAAATTCCGAAGAGAAGAACCACAAAATAAGGATATGAAACACCTTGCCAAGGAAGAAGATCATGTATCAAAGTTATTTAGTAACTATGCTATCTTCCCCTTAAGTACACGAGGATAAGGAAGACTTCATATGAAGAACTTATCCACTTATATACCTTTCATAACCCCACATACCATACCACTGTAGATGGATACAATCCCAAATTTGTAAATTAGGAAACACGGTAGAAAAGAGAATAAAGTACCCCATACTCTTCCCATGTACCACACAAATGAGTAGAACTGATGCATGCTAAAATCTAACTGGAGAAAGGAGACCCATGCCCTTAAAAATGAAAAATGAAATTGAGTATTGTGGAGAGAGGGAGGGAGGGATAAATACTTCATGCCCCCTAAAAATATGTCAATATGAGTATGAAATTATATGAAAACCCTGTGCCAATGGTAAAAATTCTGAAACTGCTGGAAAATATTGAGAAAATTCCCCTAGGAAAAACCATATAGTAGGGTTATAATTGTTCCTATGGTCACGACCAGTATGTACATTTCTGACCCTATGTAGATTTTGTTGAGTTTCTATGCGAGTCCAATTCTAGGTCATTTATGTCTATCTATGCCTATAAAAATGTTTACATTTGGTTGAAATATAGAATACACCTAGATGCTTCCCCACTTTTGAGCACATGCGGTAAAGAATTTGAGCACATGGCTCAAAAGAAAAGATGTATACCCATGTGTCTGAAAATCTAGAAATTTGTGCATGATATTTGAACTATTGATGTGGTGACCACCAAGAAGAAACTATATCTGCAAGGGGAATGCACATAGTAGAAACCATGGGGCAAAAAAGAGAAATAAAAATAATAAGCATGATAACCATAACAATGCCAATGCATTAAAACAATAATAAAAACAATGAAAAAATCATGTTTCGGTAGAAAGCAAGTGCATACATTATAGAAAAATGTGAAAACATATTAAAAAATGTCACACAAAAGGTGAAGTACCTACAAACATGGGACACACATGGTGTCGCAAGAGCAATTAAGGGCCTTATGATGGAAGATAAGAGATGTAAAATTACACAAGAAATAATGTCGCAAACATGGTACACCCATGTTTTGTAAGACAAACAAGTCCCTTAGGCCACAATCAAAGTAACAAATAAGAATACACACACAACTAGCAAGAATGCATGAAAAACAAGTGTATACAATTGTGATGAAAAAAATGTAACATATAATATAAAAGAGCCAGTGAACCAATAATTGTAAGTGCTGCAAAAGACACATGAGTTAGTCCAGTTAGTCCAAAAGATATCAAATACAAAATATATATGTAACCAAACATAATGAGGAAAGAAAGTAACTATAATATAAATATAGCACCTAGATATAGTATGAAAAATTAGATTCCCTAGAGATTAGTAGTTTGGGTAAGGCTCGGGGCAACACTGTCATCATGTATTACTCTTTGTATGTCCTACATCATGCTCAATATACCACGTGAACACATGTGTGTAAAGAAGAAATGTTATCTACCAAACCAAATGAATAAACATCATGTATAATACAAAGTGTACACAATGTATGCCATAAAAACAAGTCCTAATTTTGTATTTTTACAAATATTTGAATGTTTTTGTATTTGGAAATATTTCAGTGTTTTTGTATTATTAGTGCATAACTATGTACAAGAGGGGGATGTCATGAGAGCTATCCCAAGAGAGATAACTGCAAGGAAGTGAAGAAGCTGTGAAGATAATGGAGGGTCAAGACTCGAATGTGAATGTGACTCAAGTGTAGCTGGAATTGTCATGGTGATATGTGCTAAAGAATTTCTATGAGGAGAACTATAAATAGTAGAGCACTGAGAAGAATGAGATGCATGATGGAATAAAATAATGAGAACTCATAGAAGACCTATGAGAAACCATAGAGTGAGCGGGAATGATATAATATTTGTATAAAATTATATGAGAGTGTGAACCACTAGAGATAATGTGTGCATAGAATTCCTAGGAGGATACCTAGAGGCCCTAGAACTATGTGATGTAACACATGTAACTAAATTCTTATCAGGATACCTAGAACTATGTGAATCCATATGTGCAACCAAATGCCTAACATGAGAGCTAGGAGGACTAGTGTTATGTGAAGTAGTGTGCACAACCAAAGGCCTATCATGATACCTAGGAGGACTAGAACTATGTAAAGTAGTGTGCAAAATAAGAGACCTATCCATATATGCACTAGGAAGAGTGAAAGAAATTATAGAAGAATTAGACATGCTAGGAGATAAATCCCTAAAAGGAATACCTCGAATAGTAAAAACCTATTATTGATGAATAAACTTGATACACTTACGAACTATCAATGGAAAAACCATAAGAGCTCATAGCTAAGGGAGATCTAGATGTGATACTTAAGTAGTAACAAATTTAGTGACTAAGAATGAATTATTTATAGTGATAGACCCAACTGTGATCAATAGTGTAATGTGTTGAAAGAGCAGATCAGAATCAAGTCTAAAACTCTCAAAAGAGATACCAAGAGACTTAAATAATGGTTGTGCAAAAATATTATCCTTGTTATGTTGAATAACTAAGACACCTTGAATAGGAATATGATGAATAGAGACTAGAATAGATAATGTGTCAAAAATAAATGTGTCATCTATATCAAAAGTAGAAAAAGAAATGATCAGTGTAGAAGATGAGGTGCGAGTAATAGTGTCAATTATAACATCAAGAGGATGACCATAAGAAGATGGTGGTAGCACTGCGTACAATGTTTTTTTTGAACTTCTAAAGTAGATGTGTCATTAGTATGCTTAGGAAGTGGATCATTGAATATTTTCAACTTAGAATTTTTATTTGTAGGCTTAGAATATTTAGTGGGCTCATCCCATTCAATTGCATTAGATTAAATAAGATCTAGAATAAGGTGTTATAAAATAATACATATATTTGTAGTGTGACCAATACATCTATGATAATCACAATAAGCATTAGCATCAAATTATTTACTTTGAGGCTTTCTCGTATCAACCTCAAATGGTGGAGGGAGAGACACGAGATTGCACTCAAGTAATTACTTTAGAACCATGTGTGGAGGATAAGGTAACCATGTAAATTGTCATCTTATAGGTTGTAATTGTAGCTTAGTAGGTTGAGCAATAACATTGACAATGTCTTTAGAAGAAACTTTAGTACTCATTAGATTTTCCTTCAAATTAGACTTGCTTTAAAACTTGAAATTTTATACATTAGAGGTGTTAGCAACATACTTGAGTTTTTTCATGTGTAATATCTTAGATTCATGCTCTTTTAGTGTATGACATATATGGTCAAAAGATAGAAAATTATTAAGCATGAACGATAATGAAGGAAGTAAACTTTGAATCAAAAGGTCTTGTAACTCACTATTAACTAACATGTTGTTAATCTTAGTAAGCATTGTTCTATAACTCAAGGCATAATCATTGATATGCTCATTGTTTAAGTTTGTATATTTGCACATAAGATATCTTATCCCCAATGTTGGTTGAAAATTGTAAAAAAATTAATTTGCTAATGTAGTAAAAGAGTGCATAAAATGTGTGGGGAGATTATAAAACACTTGCAAAGAAAATTCCTCCAGAATTTGAGGAAATAACCTAGTAAGCAATATATAATTGGAAGCATAGTCAAAACAAGTAACATAGAATGATCTAAGATACTCTTGGGGATCACCCTTTCCATCATAAATAGGAAGCTTAGGTGCAACAAAGCCAATAGGAAAAGGATATGAGACAAATTCAGGTGCAAGTGGATTATGCAATAATTGAAAAGAGTCCATAACATTAGAATTATGAGAGACACCTTGTTGTAGTTGTAAAATTTGTGCTTGTAAAGAATGAACAAGGGACTCAAGAGCATGTGTGCTAGATGAAGATGTATGCAAGCCATTATGATGATAGATAAGAGATGTAGTAGAAATAGTGGTATAGGAATAAGCATAAACACATTTTACATGGGAAGGTTAGGTGCCCCTAAGGAGGTAGGAACAATAGATGTAGGTATAGTAGATGAGGGATGAGATCTATTTGTAAAATATGTGTCATTAGATTGTTGATCATGAGTGAGATTAGTAACAAGTATAATTTTGATAATAGGCTCGATATGATGTGGATTAACAAGAATTTGAGCACGAAAGTTAGATAAGAGTTCTACTTGGTCTTGATTTACATTGTTGGCCTCATCATGGTCACAATCATAAGAGTGTTCACTATTGGTCTCAATGTCATGCAAGGGAACCTCATGTGTAGGTGGATCAAGAAGATAACTAGAAGTAGGAATACAAGAAGCCATTACACTACGACGCTTGTGAGTAGGAGGTGAAAGCTCAATATGTTCAATAGATTGATTAGAAAGATGAGAACTATTTTGGTATGACATAAAAGGAAAGCATATAGAAATTGAAAAATGATGATAACAATGAAATAAAATAACAACCTATGCTTCTAAAAAGAAACCATAGGGAAACTAGGGTTAGGGATACAATGTTTGATTAGATAGGGTTGGGTTCACCAAATGATTTCACCTTTTTAGGTGATTTCACCCTTTTGATTTAAGAATGTTTAATTAACATACGTAAAAAATGATGAATAATGTTACAAGTGATTATTATGATTTAATTGAATTCCAACATTAATTGCACAAATTAGAATAACAATTTTCAAAGTGACTAGCTACTTAACAAATGCCAAAACATAAGGGAGAGAGTGCACTTAGTTGATTCTATGTGGATTTAGAGGAGTCTGGGTGGTCTGAGTGTAAGAAAAAGAAAATATGGAACTAGAAATGCTTCGTTACTAAAACTAAGCTCGATAAAAATGAACAACTTAGTCAAAATGTTTGTACAGTCATAACCTTTTTGTACGGTCTTGGACCTACTTGAAATCAGTTACAGAAACTTCTTAAGTGATTTTTTCACCTAGAAATTTGTATCGTTGTCTATTAGTCTTCTTCTCTCACCTTCAGAATGAATCTATAAGCTTTGTTCAATCCATCAAACCCTTCTAGTGCAAGAAGGAGTTCTTATAAAATAAAGTTAGTTAGGTTGTGGGCACCCCTATGCACTGTTAACATACACACTACTCTAAATAGGCCTCAAACCACATGCCATTCTCCTAACATGTGATATATACTATAGTGAAATCATAATTTTAAAACCATACTTTGACAATGTCTTCCTCAAGTTTCACACTTTCTCAATTGATTAGGAAGATTCATTTTTCTTGCTTGTATAATAAAAATGGAGACTCCTAAACCTAGAAGGAGAATTGGACCAGTAGGTGATGTTTCACTAATGGATGTGCATGAGTTATTTCACTTTTTAAGGAGATTTAGGTGCCTTTAGTACTTGAATTTACATGAATTCATAAAGTTCCAAGTCCCTCAATGAGGTATGTTTTACTTGCTTATATATATGCTTTTGAAGGTTGTTATGACATGAAAGGAAAACCAAAGGGGTATATCTGTTCATATGAAGGATATGGAATTGAAAGAGTTAATGCACACCATGTTGGTCCAAAACCATATAATAAGGACGTTATGTAATTTTACAATCGACTAAAATAGATGTTTTGGTGACGAGGAGACAAGTAAAATTTGATTTTATGGGCCTAATCATGGATTTTTCTAGATGCATTTTGTGCAATTAGATTTCAAAAAATGACAAAAGAGAGGTGTGTAAAGATAAACAAGTACATGAAGTGCTATCAAGGTGTGCTAAACAAGAGTGAGGAGAGTGCATTTGTCCATACAAGTGTGCAATATCAAGATCAACAATGTCAAAGGATAGATTGCCAAATTTGATTGTCTACGGTTTGAGAAGTTATGTGAATATAATGAGAAATCTTGTTACTATCTCTTTTATTTATGTATACATTGTTATGAATAAGGAAAAATATTCTTAATAGTTAAAGAATGTTTAACTTGAATGTTATTGTTTTAAAGCCTAGTAAAACATTGTAAAGTTAATAACTAAGAATAGATTGTTAAAAACTAAACTATTTGGATTTTAATAATAAAGGTAACAACATGTGTGAAGACGTGTAACCTAACGAATAATATCATGAGATCTATATGTGACAAGAGAAACCTTGTCATGAAGGAGTTGAATAAAGCTTCTTATAATTATAAGATGTATTAGGTAAGAAAAAGGTGTACAATTCATCGGTATGGAAAATAATCCTATCTTTTATCTTGGAAGGTATAATTGGGTCATGAACCTAGTAAAAGGAACTAAAGGATGTGATTATAATTTATAAGATTTGAGTCATTATCTACACACAAACCAAGCCAATTCCAACAAGCATATTAAGATTGCTAATGGAATTGGGGTGGTGTTATTGGAGTATTGGTCAAGATCATTGGATCAATCGAATGCACCATTCATAAAACATGAGAAAATCATATGCATAAGTTTTTAAAAAGAAAATAAAATCACAATAAGAGAATTATTACACAAGCTTGGAATGAATCCATCAATACTTCATGAGTAGATCACAAATGAATATGTATAAATAGGATAGTGAATTTGTAACTCATCCATGAATAGTGGAAAAAGATCCCAAAATAGAAATGTAACTCCCACACTTGGCATAGTCAGTCAAATAGCAACTCCCACTTAGCTAATAATGATGTCCAAGTGTAACTTCTATGACTAACTCCAAGTGTAACTCTTATGAATAAGTACACATAAGCAAACTAACTCCTCAAGTGTAGTAATAATCCATGTTTAGGTATAATCCAAAATACATAAATATGAGGAAAATAATATCCTATACTAACACCCCTTACACCCCCTTAAGTGTAGCTTAAGTTAAACATACTCACCTAACATTAGCCCCTTTCACCCCATATTAACATTAATTTAATTATCCACAATTAAATCAATACTCACCCTCACTCCATTTATTAATTTAATTACTTTAATTAAATGGATGCACACCTCACCTAGACACCTCACCATAGACCTATTCATAGCATGTTTCCATAACTAACTAAGACTTAGCCCTACTTACCTTAATGAACTAAGACTTAGTATAACCCTAAAAGCACATGCCTATTCTTCCTCTAACCACATTCCCACATATCTAAGTGCAACATTCCATTTAGACCCGACACCAACTAGCAAAGCTGGAAAAAGATAGCCAAGATCTGCTATTTTAGGCAACCTAGGATATCTTGCCTTAACCAACGCTGGTCAACCCAAAACCGACGCCAATCACCCTAAACCATCATCGGTTACCATATAACCATTTTGGTAACCTTGTTTCAGAGGTTGGCCACATTCTCAAGTTTTGGGAGCAAAGGAGATCTGCATGCAAGCAAGAACCAAAGCTCTTTCACACATCCAGACAGCCATAGCCAACACAACCATTGATCAGAAGGTATTTGCATTCACGGTAGCATTGGGAAGCACTGCCGTGGAACTGACCACCATTTCACCGATCAACCATCACCACCACCCAGCCATTGAACCTACACAACAGTAAGTGTGTTTCTAACCTACACCATTTCATTTCTATTTAGTTTATAAGGGTTCTTCACCTTTGTTTATCAACCACCATTTATATTTTTACCTCACCACTATTGCCTTCTGTGAACCCGACCATTCCCATCACTCATAACCATTTTAATCACCTCTTTCCATTCTGAGTACCTCTGAATATTCCCAACACCTCCACAGACCTAAACCAACTCCTTACCATCTTTGATTCAGCCTCAAACAAATCCCCAAAACCATGAACTATTGAGTTATTATCACCTTAACCATCATCGTCGGTTCTTACTAAACCATCATCGGTCATACTAGACCGACGTTGGTCTCTATATTTGGAAATCCTGCTAATAACAGATCCCAATAACCTTTTCCCAAGTGACCCAAGTGACCCAGAACCTAACCCTGACCTATTCAGCACCTTGATTATTTACCTTATTTCCAGATCTGATCATAGCCTAGCCTGTTATGTTAGATTTGCTTATTGTATTTGGATGAGATACCTAAATCATATCAACTACAAGTAGAACCTTGTTTATTTATGTCATTTCTTGCATTAAATTATATTAAATAGTGGGTTGACTACCACCGAGGAAGTATCACACTTCTGGATCTAGCATATGCTAGGTAGCCCACTGACATATATTGTTTAACTCTTTCTTGTGGTCTTGTTTTGTATTTCAGGTAGTTCCTCCTAGCCAAAAGGAAGCTCTCACAATCAACATTGGATCAAGAAGTAAAATGTGTGCAACGACCTCCAACCGACCATCACAACATGTATTCCTCCTTGACCCATACCCTTATCTATTTTGTCTAAAAACTTAAAGAAAATGGTGAAACATTTTTGGGCCCGGTGGGACCCATCCGGGGTTCCTTGCATTTTATTCATTCCTAGGTGAAAGTTGTGTGTTTGTTTCCCTTTTGAAAAGCTTCCACATTAATTTTCTTCTCTAGAATCTTCCCTTCTTTCTATTGTCTAAAAGCATTGTGTTTTTGGTGCTATAAAAAGAATACTTCTTTTCTTTCATTAGTATTGCATTAGTGAAAGAGCATCCCTCTTCCTATTCATTACTTGCTACATCGAATATCACACTTTGATTTGGGCTTAAAACACTTGCATAACATTCTTGATTTGTTGCATTATAGCTCACATTAAAAATGAGGGCAACCTATACATTGGAAGTCATGCCCAGCTGATGGTTGACACAATTGAACCATAGAAAGCACTTGCTCTCTCTCTCTCTTTTGCCTAAACTACACAAATTTGAAATTTATACATCTTCTTAAACAACATCCCACCCGAAAGAAGTTGTCAATGATCACATGATCAGAGGATTGATAGTGGGCACCCAGCTGGTTATCTCTGTCCAGTACCCCATCAGAGGATGGCCCCCCCCACCATAACATAACTGAAACCTCACCTTTAGAATTTCCTTCTTCGTAGGAAGCCTTCCCAACCAAAAACTCTACTCTAAATTCATGAGTCAGTATTTTAAATAGCATAAGCTAAACACACTAAATTCACTTGTTGGATTACGTATTTTTCTTAGCTTTGTGCTTGACTTGCGTTTTGAGGTGTGAGGATATGATTCTTCATTTTTATTTTTTCCTTTCACACTCCACCATCATAGTTGGAGTATTCTGACTTTCTCAGAGTGTGTCAGGACCTCATCTTATCATCCCCAAACTTCTGGGTTGATTATTCATCTCATCTAAATTCACAAAAATCCATTTTTCTTCATTCTTCAGATTTCACAATAACTGAGCATCGGTCCAAGTGACCATCATCGGTTTACATCTGACCATCATCGGTTTACCTAACGATGGTATCGGTTCCTTGTTCTTTTGGTTAGTTTACCCAAAAGACACTTATCTCATCTTCTCTTCTATGTTTAGAGTTTTTGTGTATCATTGTATTCTCTGTACTCTGGTAATGTCATCAAATACAACCTTCCTTTCTGACAGTCATCAATTTCTGCCTCATTTGCTGAAACTGTTATTTTCTCACAAGTAACTCAGGTATTGGTTCTAATAATCATTCGTCACCGTCACCCCTTAAAGGTCATCATCATCACCATCATCAGTTTGATTGGCATCGGTCATTCTATTGATTTTAATCAAAACATTTACCAACTTTCCCTCTCAGAATCTATTTTGTCCCATCTCTTGTTCCTTGTGTCATTTACAGAGTATAGTTCACCGATATATGTTGATTCACATGGTGTTGACTCATAGCCAAACTAATGCCCTCATATTTCATGCTAGCCATCAGACCACTCCCACCTAGTCCATCACCGCCATCCATCCTATCACCTATGGATCCGACTCAGCTCATCCCCATCGCTACTCGATGACGAGGAGTTCACGAGACTCCTCGACCAGAATCCCACTACCCTCCAGTACTACCTTGCTCATTCTTCCACCCGGGATTCCTCAAGATAGTTAATATACAACATGCCCATATCTATCCCTCCTCTCTCTAGCCCCCACTTCTGTGTCAGCTAGCACCAGCTTGGCGCTACCGTCATCCACTTTACCACTGTGGTGTCTCAGCTAAATCCCACAACCGCTTATATAACTACAACATCTACATCATCAATCACCCATGACATCAATTGTCCCCCAACAAGACATACTATGAGTATAGCCTCATCTACACCCACCACTTCACATATACCCATTGCATCACAACCACCTGTGTTGGAAACTTACACCCCTTTTCAAAACCTCATCCTTTCTATCCCACAGTCCTTACCCCCAATCACCACTAGAGTTATTACGACTACCCCACCCACTTACACATACTACCAACAACCCCCGACCTCATCTATTGCTTATTCTGGCTATGTGTCACCTACATCTATTCCTCCTACGTAGTTCTCATACTCAATGCCACCATACACTAGCATACCACCCACCTCATACATTCAACATCAACCCCTTTTTTTTCTACATAGGGGCACCCATTCATCCCAACCTACTAATGACCTCATTAAAATGATGATGGAGAAGATGTAGACCTTAGAAGCATCTATTTCTGGCTCCCATAATTCTTTAACATATGATGAAATCTGTAATGAGCCTATCCATCCATCTATTCCCATTCATCCTTACCAGTGCATTGGGAAATGCCTAAATTCAATCACTTCAATAGTAAAGAAGACCCACAACAACACTTGTGGTCGTTCAAACATGGGTGTTACCTAATCACCCACGATGACGCTTTGCTCCTATGAACTTTCCCAATGTCCTTGACAAGACCAACATTGGATTGGTATAGTGGACTACCTCGACATTCTATTTATTCCTTTAATCAAGTAGCCCAAGCTTTCTTAGATCATTTTTCAATCAATGTTACCAAGAAAGTCACCATGATGATCTCTATTCAACCCGACAAGTATGAAGATGAATCTATCACAAATTTCATTGCCCATTGGCGGAGTCTTATTAACCAATTGACGTTCAACTACCTCAGACTGAACTTATTGAGTTGTTCACTAGAGCTTGTGCTAGACACATCTCACCAACTCTGCAAGTCCAAACCTTGAACCTTTGATGAAGCATTCACCATGGCCCGAAAACTGGAAATTTGCCATTGAAGAAAAGAAGATCCAATTACGGAACAAGAACACCCCATTCAAATCAAATGATTCTTCTTCATCTTCAAAACCTCAAAATAACTATTCAAAGCCCAAAGGATCTACCAATGTGGTAGTCCTCAAGGTGGGTCCACCTCATCCTTCTAATCAGGCCCAACCTTCTTCCAATCTTTCTCCTGTCCAGGCCTTTCAGCTCGGTGGGAACAATAAGTACACTTCGATTGGAGATCCTATTCATCAGTCTTGGAAAAGCTTCTTAAAGATGGAGCCATTACACTTCCTCCCATAAAACCTCATACATGTTTTGATCCTGCTCGTCCCATGCCGACATGGTATAAAGAACATGACTACTATTGTAATTATCATCGTTAAAGGACATAGTGATGGTAATTGCATAAATTTTAAAAACATTGTTCAAGAGATGATAGATAATGGAGACCTTGTCATGGACAACCCAAACAAGTGAAAAATCAAAATTTGCACATCTTCAAAAATTTGTTTCCCTAATCATAAACCATCATCTAATCAAAATAGTGAACCTTCATCCAATGACAACAATGTTCGTGAAGTCCATGCAATTTTTGATATCGTACCAATTGTTCCTCAAAACCTACCTACTTCATCTATTGAGGAAATCTTGGCATGAGCTCCTCTACCCATAGAGGAGCATACCTCTTCTCCTCCACCCCAAGGAGTCCCCCTCATCTCCCCTTGCTCTCATGGAGGAACCCACACTTTCTACCGATGTCATTTCATCATCTGCCTCCCAACCTTTTGAACCATCAACACTTGTTATTCTCCCATCCAGGAGAATCATCATCACCTTCTCCTCCACCAAGGGAGAAGTCTACCTCACCCCACCTATTATCTCTCCTACCCATGGGAGATTCTTCAGACATGCCACTACCTATTGGGGACAATTTTCCCCTAGCATCCAGGACCCTATTGACATGATCTCGACTCTTTTACCTACTAGAATCCGAGGCTAGCCAATTCCTGTCTCACAGACATATTTTATAGGGATTTCCACCCAACCCATTCCATCCTCTTCTTCAAGTAGTCCCATTTTCATGGTTGGTTGATCGTTTGGATTACGTTGATCATTCCATGCTCTGGGGACGTCTTTGGCTCCCCATTTTGACCCAAATGCAAATGTTTCCTGAGGATACTTCCACGATCTACCCAAAGGTATTTTCAGAAACCAAAACTACATTGACCATGCCGATTGAAATGATTCTTCTTCATCATCTCTACCTACATCCAAACCTTTACCCATGACCAAAACCATTTCAAAACCTGAAAGCCTACCCACACCTATCTCCTCACCCGTATCTAAACCCATCACTACTTTGGGTGTCATGCCAACATCAAGCCTTACTCACCCACCTATCAGACTAGACTTAACTACATCATCTCAAACCCACACCAACATTATCCCTCCACCTAAAAGGAAAACCCAACCTTCTAGGCTGCATACACCGGTCTCGCCTACCACACCTTTGTCACCTTCCCCCTTCCGTCCATCCTAGGGCCTCATCCATCAACCTTGACCAAATAGTCTCATACCCAAGGCTAGTCAAAAGCTAAACAACCTACTCCTACCTCACGAGCCTTTGTTACACATCATTCACCCAAAACCCAAACTTCCTCACCCTCACATACACTTCTTGCCACCTATACCTCCACCAGTTACTATAACCCCAACCTTGCCTATATGACTTCAACCAATGTCATCTACCCAACCTCTACCAACCACCACCACCACAACCTGGTTTCCCCCATGGGTAACCCATCCTCTTCCACCATCTACTTTCCCTTCTGCATCCTGTACCCCCATGTCACCTTTACCCAAGAAGGTGCAACCCAAAGATAAGAACCCACTACCCTCCAATAAAGTAGTCAAACAAACAAAACCTTCCAGTGCTAGCTCTTCTACCCCACCTTTACCCAAAGATGCCATCAAAACATAAGACCCTACCACTCATCAAATCAGTAGACCAACCCATTCCCCCTCCTATAAAGCCTCTTCCCTCACAATCATCCACACATGTACCCAAACCTATGCTCACTTCCCATTGTGATCCATTAGCGGGGTCCTACGCCAACATTTTAACCAATCTCTTAGAGACTTTGTCATCACATTACTACCGCTTGACCTTATGATCCTCTCAAACCCAAACCAAAAGGGTTTGATGAAACCAAGATTTGTGCCTATCATCGTGTGTCAGGACATGATGTCAAAAATTGTAAGGCTCTAAAGACCGTTCTTCTCAACTTTGTCCTCTGAACAAAATTTTGATGATGATGACCTTCTTGATGAGGACCATGCTCCACCTTCACCTATCACCATACATCATCATCCTTTACCCATTCAATGATCAATATCTCCACCCCCACAACCATTTTTCCCACCTCCAAAATTTGAGATCAACATGGTCCGTATTAGAGAGTTGGCCAAACCACCACCCAAATGTCAAGTGTGCCCTACTCATTTCACAAGGCTCTTATCCACCACTAGGATTTTTCCCCTCATGTCATTATACCTTTCATGACACACCCTCTCCATCCACCTCCCCTCATATTAACATGGTTCACATTGCTACACGTGCTCAAAAAGACAAAGGCAAAGAAAAAAACTGGCCCATCAACCAACCCGTACCCAATATACCATCTGCACCCACTCCCAAAATCACCATTCATGGACCTACATACCCTATCTCTGATGGGGTCACCCATCGCGTAATGGTAAAACAATTACATCAGTCTCCTCTAAAGATGTCTTTGTATGATCTCGTCCAAACTTTTGAATCCCACAGACAAGCCCTTATCGAGGTTTTACAATCCATTGAAGTTCTACCCAATGACCCCACACCAGTGGCCTCGATTATCACCCCTCACCATGTGGCCTCGCTTACCAAATCATCTCCTTCTTCTACCCCCATGCCCACTCCTCACATCACCACCCTCAGCTTCTCTGATGAGGAGATTGTACCTCTCCAGTTAGATGACCTGATCCACCCTATTCATTTCCATCTATATCGATAACATACATGTGATGACATGTCATGATTGATGGTGGTGCTAGCATTAACATCATCTCCTCCCATGCATACAATCAAATGTGTATCCCTTCTAACTATATGCATAATAACCTAGTTATGTTGCACTCCTTCAATGACGCCATCACCTCCACCCTTGGCACTATTATCCTTCACATTCACGTAGGCCCTCGCACTATCCCAGGAATTATTATACATCTTAGAGGGGAGTTCTAGTATAACCTATTACTTGGAAGACCCTAGATTCATGTCATGGGTTGTGTCCTTCAACTTTACACCGTTGTGTAAAATTGAGCATGAAGGACATAACTACACCATCCCCCGTTGACCGTCGCCATTCAAAACCTATAACATGTTGTACCGACCCAATGATGTACTTGTACCAGTCAAGGCATCCGCCACTACCCCCAATTCTCCTTCACCCACAAGCCCATCCACCAATGTTGCCGCCACCTCTCCCGCATCTAATTCTTCTATTCCTACTACTTGCTTTGTGACTTCCACACTAACCACCCTACTTCCTAACCAACCAATCGATACCCCTCCTTCCCAATCATCTAATGAATCATCTATCCCCTGCTACCCACATATCGACTACCGATCCCTTAGAAGGTGTTTTCAATGCCTCACTCTAGGGGAGTACCACCTATACAATATCGACACATTCCTCACTCCACAAGAGTATGGGAACTGCCAACACCCTAGTTATGACTACCTAGCGTAGGTGAGGTTTTCCTTATGGTCCTCCCCACCTTCACACTAATCTAACATATGGGGACTTGATATTGCCACTTATTCACCCAAACCTCCATCCCAAACATGACCATTTTCATCTGACCTACAATCCCTTACTAACCACCACTTCACCCACACTTTCCTTCACCGTTTGCACATGGAAAGGCTTTGGCTTCAGTTTTTATGAACAAGGCCCCATATTGTCATTTCATGTACCACCCATAAACACAATGATCATAGTGGCATTGGCTTTTCCACATCACCTTCAAGAAGGCCTGCGTCGACCTCATTGAGGAAGAAGACAAACCTTCTTCACCCCATTCACCAATGTCACCACCTTCACCCATGAGTCCATAGATCCTGAATCTATCCCTCCCAACTTTTTTTTTCATAAACACAATTTCCTGGGACCTCTAACCTATCAAATGCGATGGTGAGGTTCCTTCTTCTCTTCCCTTCCTGTATCCTGACATGATCGATGATGATACACCTTCTATTAACATCATTCAATGTCAGGATGATGAGTCTATCCTCACCTATATGGGTGTGGAAGATTCTTATATTCACCGGTCATTACCCTCTGAGACGTAAACCATGTTGAAATGAATCGACTATCGAAATCAACATTAATACTTAGGATGACCCACGCACATCTTAAAGATAGGTCAGTCTTTAGATGTTGTTGAATAGGAAGCTTACCTCTTTCCTCGGGACCATAGCAACACTTTTTCTTGGTCCTATGCCGATATGCCCGATATTGACCCAAAAATCATGGTCCACAATATCGTAACCATTCCTAATGCCAAACCCATCAAACAAAAGTTGTGGAAAATGCATCCTCGCATTGCTCTTCTAGTCAAAGAAGAACTTCAATGCCTTCTCTCAGTTTCCTTCATCCTACCCATTGACTATCCTCAATGGATTTCTAACATCATTCTATCACAAAAGGCAAATAGGGGGACTCCACATTTGCATGGAATTTCGTGACCTCAACCTAGCTTGTCCCAAAGATGATTTTCCCCTACCAGGCATTGACCAACTAGTTGATCTTACCACCGGCCATGAAATGTTATCACTCATGGATGGTTTCTCGGGTTATAATCAAAATATTACTCACTCAGAAGATCAACACAAAACTACCTTCATCACTCCTTGGGGGACCTTTTGCTATCGAGTCATGCCTTTTGGCCTTAAAAACACTGGTGCTACATATCAATGAGCCATGACTTATATCTTCCATGACATCATGCATCACATATTGGAAGATTATGTAGATGACCTTCTTGCCAAATCCAAACATCGGCCGAACACCTGACAGTCCTTAAGGTCATCTTTGACCACCTCATCAAGTATTGTGTTCACCTTCAACCTAAGAAGTGCATCTTTGTGGTACTTTTAGGAAAACTCCTTGGTTTCATTGTTTCTTTGTGGCATAGAAGTCGATCCTACTAAAGTGAAGGCTATTCTCGAAATGCCTCCACCTACTAATCTTCCATCAACTTTGAAGCTTGCAAGGTAAGTTGCAATCTATTCATCATTTTATCTCGTAGCTTTCGATTGTTGTCAACCATTTCATCATCTCCTCAAGAAGGATGTCTCATTCAAATGGGATGATGAATGTCATAAATCCTTTGACACCTTAAAACAATACCTTCTTCAACCACCAATGCTCATTCCTCCTAAGGATGACCAACCCTTTTACCTATACATTTCCACCATTGACCATTCTCTAGGTGCCATGCTGCTCATCGTGATGAGAAACATAGAGAGAAAGTGGTTTATTACATAACTTCATACCCTTTTGGACTACGAAACTAGATATACCCATGTTGAAAAACTCTTCTTAGCCTTAGTTTTTTTCACCACCAAACTTCGTCATTACCTGCTCAACCACAAAACCTTTTTCGTCACCAATACTAACCCCTTACATTACATGTATGCCAAACCCTACCAACATCAATGTGTTGCACATGTTGGCTCATGCTTCTTTTGACCTTGACCTCGAATTCATCCATCAAAATTCTATCAAAGGCCAAGCCATCGCTGACCAACTAGTAGATGCACCTCTTTCAGGAATCAACCCTCTAACTTTGATTTCCTAGATGAATCCATAACTACCCTCTCCTTGGATGATACCACTTACCAAATGACACTCTTCTTTGATGGCTCCAAGTGTCAGCGTGGGGGTGGGGCTGGTGTTATCCTCATTCCTCTTGATGGTGAACCTATGCCTTTATCTTTCAAACTAGATTTTGATTGTACAAACAATATCACCGAATACAAAGCACTCGTATTGGGTCTCCAAGTTGCTTATGCCTTAGATGTTAAGTCAATCAATATCTTTGGTGATTCTCAACTGGTTGTAAACCAAGTCAATGGTATATACTAGTGTTGTAATGAAATACTTCAAAAGTATAAACATCATGTAGACATACTTTTGACTACCTTTGACCATTATGAACTTCAAACCACCCCCATTCTACCAATAAGTTTGTGGATACCATGGCTTGCTTGGCTTCTCAGATACCCACTTCACCCACCTGACTCTAAAATATTTGTCACAATACAAAGGTTACAATCACCCTCTTATTTACCTCATGAGGTCTACTCCATTGGAACCATTACACTTGACCCACGTGACCTTTGGTATAAGTAGTTTACAGACTATCTTTCCCTTTCCATTCTACCTTCTGATCTCACTCGTAATGGACAACGTGCCTTTCTTAAAAGTGTCTCTCATTATGTCATCATGGGTGGTCTCCTTTATAAGTGTGACTTTGATGGTATTCTCTTACGATGCCTTACAAGTTTGAAATTCCCTACACCATCAAGGAAGTTCGACAAAATTTTTGGAGGCCACTTTAGTGGTTTAGTTGTCGCTAAATGCATTCTTCGCCTTGGCTATTATTGGCCAACCCTAAACCATGACTTGTTGTGACTATGTCAAATGTTGTGTGAAATGCAACAACATGCTAATCTTCATCACACACCTAGTCATGCCTTATAGGTAGCACGAGACCTTTGGCCCTTTTCTCAATGGGGCTTGGATCTTGTCGAGAGATCAATCCCCATTCTTCACAATGCCATCAATGGATTATAACCACTACTGAATATTACACTAAATGGGTAGAAGCCATTCCCCTCATTTCTACAAAAATATGAGAAAATATGTGAATTCATCAACCATCACATCATTTGTCACTTTGGTGTTCCTCACCATCTCATCATTGATAATGAAAGCAATTCAAAAACAAAACCCTACGTAAGTTGTGTGATGCTTTTGGCATCAACTCAGTTTCTCATCACCTTATTACCCACAAACCAATGGCCAAGTAGAATCAACCAATAAAACCTTAAACAAAATTCTTATGAAAGTTGTTGACGATACTGGAAAGGATTGGCATTCACACATTCCTTTCACCTTGTGGGCTTATCACACTAGTATTCGCACTTGACTGTTGCCACACCTTTTTCTCTAGTCTATGGTACCGAGGTTTTCTTGCCTCTCGAAGTCAGATTCCATCTCTCGCATCTCACTACAAGACATGCTCAATGATGATGACTTTCACAGGATCGTTTAGTGTAACTTGAGTTATTAGATGAATGTCATCTTAATGCTCTTGACCATCTCCAAATTTACCAAAAATGTATCAAGTGGGCCTACGAAAAATGTGTCCATGAATGAACCTTTAGGTCGGTGACCTCATCCTGAAGGAAAATCAACATGTAACAAAGAAGAGAAAAGTAAATGGGGAAAATTTTCTCCTAATTGGCTTGGACCCTATATCATTACCCATGCCTATGGATCAGGTGCTTATCATTTGTCTTCACTCGAAGGTAAACTGAACTTGAGCCCCTCAATGCCTTGCATCTTGACCATTTTATTGTTGACATCAAGTCCTATATCACTTTTTTTCAATTGACCACTCGTCCCTTGAGTGTTGTTCACCTTCCATATTACCCATTTTTGAGGATCAACGACTAAACAAGAATCATGTGATTACCCGTCACCTTTCAGCCTTATCTTCAATATGAGTACCACGACTCTACTCATAGCATGATTCTCATGGATACTTTTCATTTTTTTAAAAAGATGGAATCCCATGGTCATTCATCACTTGAAACCACCTCTTTCATAGTTAACCCTGTGTACTATGGTTTTGTCTTCTAAACAAGAACCTAATCTTCCTATATAGTCTTGTCCATGACTTAAACGTCCAAAAACAAAATGGGATTCAACTCCTTGAGTCAAACTTCCAAAAAGATGACTCCCTCAAAAAGGGACATCTCTCTCCATTATATAAATAGATTGCTCCCTTGAAGGACAACTATATAAAGTCATTGCAAAAATACAATAAAAATATCCAGAAGCTTCCCGCATCGATCAACTTCACGAAGACCTCAAGGAGATAATATACTCATCCCATATAGACTTCCCGCATCGATCAATCTATTAAAAACAAAAAATGAAGAAAATGATGAAATTTTTGTCATGGACTTGCCTATTTTTTATCTGGGTTTCTTGCTAGGTAAACATGTTGTTGTACACTAAGTTATGCTAAACCACCCACTTTCACCTCATTGCCTTTTTCACCCCTAATTTTCTCTCTGCTCAAGGGACTTTTGTAACTATGACATTTCGTGATCATATGGACTTTCTTCACCCTTAGAATAGTCCATTATGCAACGCCTTTAGGGTCTTACGTTCATACGCCCATCTTGGGGTATGGTAGACTCATTAGGGTTCTTATCAATTAAGTGGTTCTTTTACCACCTCTTACCATTCACCTTCCTCATTACTTATTGATTATCCTATACAGGACCTAGACCATCGACACCTACATTTTAAATGACTCAACCATGCCTATGACCTAAACTCAACCATGCCTATGACCTAAACTCAACCATGCCTATGACCTACATTCAATCATGCCTAAAATCTACCAACCCATTCCTCTAATTCATCATATTCTTCCCTAGCTTATGGGAGAACTACATCGGCCTGAGGCCCCTTTTTCATCGGGGCTATGTAGGCAACACTCCTAGGGCATGGGGCCCTTGGAGGTTAGCTCGGCCACTCTTTACCCTAACTTATTTTCCCTTCATTTTCCTATTCACATCCTACCTTAGTTAGTTTCCATTTTATATCAACAATTGGAAATTAAACCAAACAAGCACCAATTAATAAACATTTTTACCACATCATCACATCATTCATTTATCATTTTCACATTTCCACTATAGCAAATATTTGGAAACTTAAACCATAACATGCATATACCTCATCATTTATTTCCCATGTTACCAATAACTTGGCCATTAAATCAACATTAAAAACAAGACTCCATCATGCCTACACCTAACTCCACCATGCCTAAATGACCTAACTCAAACATGCCTACGACCTAACTCCACCATGCCTAAATGACCTAACTCCACCATGCCTAAATGACCTAACTCAAACACCATGACCTAAACTGACTCCACCATGCCTAAATGATGCTAACTCAAAACTCTACAACTAACTCTCCACCATGACCTAACTCACCAACCTATGACCATGACTCAACCATGCTAAATGACTACCTGACTCAATCATGCCTACACCAACATGTCTCCACCATGCCTAATACACCTAGTTTCCATCCATCTACAACTAACAATAAAAATTCTCAACACAAGTACATCATCATCAAAATCTCATCATAAAAATCTATGTATCCATCATCATCTTGATATAAATAATATAAATATCTCAAAACATCATATATCACCTCACCATCTTGACACATGCAAATATAATATCAAAAATCTCAAAACTCTCATATACAACCTCACCATCTTGACACATAGGCTAGTATATGCTCAAAAATCTCAAAACTCTCATATATAACCTCACCATCTTCAGCACACAGGCCGGTATATGCTCAAAAATCTCAAAACTCTCATATACATCCTCACATCTATGACACACAATGTAGTATATATATCACAAAAATAAAAAATTAGGGTGCACAGGGGGGCTCAGTCATCTCCCCATCTGATGTCCATCCCCATCTCATATGTCTCCTCCTCCTCTCTCTCTCGTGTGGTGCCCCGCTAACATCTCTCCACCCTGCATAGGTCTCGGATCGGCCTCTTCTGGCTCTGCAGCTGGGTCAAGCCTCCGTGAGCTAGTAGCCTCTCCCTGAACTTGTCTATGGGCTTGTTCCACCCCCTGTACTCTCAACACTATGTGTGTGAGATCTCATCCTCTCACTCGAGGCTGTTGTACTTTTGTGCTCTGCATAAGATGGGACATCTATCCCGGCAGCCATCAAGTGATCTTGATAATATCTGGCCTCATTAGGGCATCCTGAATCTGGCCATCGGTACTATCTGAGGTGGCCCCATCGGTCTCGAACCCTATAACTGTACCATGGGACCCTATCCTTGACCCTTGTGTTGGTGCCTATGTTGGTGCACGAGCTGTGACCTGGGCTGTAAGGTAAGGCCATAATCTACACGAGAAGTGGCCAATACTTGGCCCTATAACCCTATTACTACATGTGCATGTAGGGTGGCTACCTGCCCCCGTCTCCATCCCCTCCCTGTGCAGGTGCACTCTGTCCATGTATGCTGCAATAATCTGGGCTGAAAGAGCCACCACACTGTGCCTGTAACGTGGCCACCTCTATCTGTGACCCTACCAACTACCCTGTAAACTTGTAATATGGCCCTGTAAGGCACCTGTCCCTGTGAGTGTATCCCTCTAAACTATGAGGGTGGCCACATCTGGCTGACCTGGCTTGGGTGGTGTTGCTCGTAGTTGGGCCCACCACCCGTACCATTGTATGCATTTGTATAGCCCATCATCAATCAATTTGATGGTCCACTTCCTGCTCCTCCTGCTCGGTTCGGCTTTGTAGGTTGTGGTAGAGGCATAGGCCTCTCCACGTCATCTCTCTATATTAAGGGAATGGTGGTGGCATGTCTGGGGAAACCCCAACTATCATCTGACCCTGTCAATGGGGATCATCTCGTGCTCACCAAAGGCATGACACCCCTCTATCCATCTCAAAATTTGTAATCCATCCAGCTCCACTGCCATCTTCCTGTATGAGGGGAAGCTGACATATGACCTCCAGATAATGTCTACACGGATAAACCCTCCAACATGCACTGTAGTATGCTACATCATGTGTAGCCTTGACAGCTCTGCGCTCTCCAACAATAGGCACCCAACACCTGTAGCCAACTCAAACAAATCCCACCTGAATGCATCCATTTTCGGGCATACCAACTGGATGCACACATACGATGTGCTCATATGCCCAATAGTGTAAGAGAAAGGTGCAACACAAGTTGAACCTCTGTAACCACCCGTAGGCCCATAGCTCCGGTATAGCTACACCAAGTATGTTGGTGCCAAGAAAACTAGGTCCTATCCTCCATCATATCATGGAGAACCCCATCAGTGCCCATGTAGGAATCTCCCACCCTCCGCATGCAATAGTGCAAAACAACACACTACCTCCATAATCAAGACCACTAGCCTCATCTCCTCAGGATGGGCCACGTACATCTCTCCATAACTCAAGCTCATGCTATGGAACCTCATCTCTGCCATCCCCTCTCCAAATACTATCAACATCAGCTCCTCTGATGCCTCTGAAGAAATAGAATACACCTGCGTCCCCACTATCAGTAACTACAGGATCTGTACACGTCCTCTAGGGTGACTGTGATCTCACCCATCGGCAGATGAAATGTGTTGGTCATTGAATCCCATCTATCGATGAGTGCGACCATCAAGCTCGGCTCCCAAACTATGTGCCTATACCATCTGACCCCAATAAGGCCAACATCGTAACATGTGACACCACTCCTCTCGCCATCATCTCCCTCATACGATATAAGAGAGGTGGTACTCTTGTCTCTCATCACAACTGGTCCCTCGCCTGCACCCAACAAATCACAACATTGTTAAACCTTCACCATACCCACACATCTCTTACCGAAAAACCTACTCCCAAAACCCTTATTGCTTATTGTACCCCAACCCTACATAGATCACCCCTTGTTACCACAATCCACTCATACCATTTATACCTATTACCCTACTCATTACCCTCTGTGAATATATTACCCTACCTCATCATCACTCCACTTGCCGTTATATCCCATCACCTACCTTTTCCCTCCCAACATTTCCCGCTTATTGACCTATTTCCCTCTAACTCCAACCGCATCGGTCTCTGGTGACCGACATCGGTCCCTCGTGACCGGCATCGATATGCCACCTGCTACACGATACGACCAATGCGGCCAATGCCAACCGACGTTCGGCCAAACCTTGACCAGGCGTCGGTCACTATCGTGGTGACCAAATCCACAAAAACCCCCATTTTTCCCAAAAAATTTTCAAACTAACCTAGAAACCTATCCTACCCTACCCAAACCTAACCTAAACCCCTCCCCACCCCTATCTAACCTACCTCTTAGACCTCCCCCCTCCCTCATTACACCAATTTTAACCACAAATTTAATTATACACCTATACCGAAAACCCATACCCATACCTTATTTTTCCAAATAAATACATAGAAAGGATGAAATCCTACCTCATCTTAGTGTGTCATCGGGTGGTGGCATGATGGCCCATTACCTTTGGTGGCCCACCCAAACCCTCTCCTACTTCTTCCATGCCCAAATCACCACAACCCACTCCTCTAATCCAACCAATCAAATCGATACCCCTGAGCTCGTGGACCCATCTCCCTAGCTCCTCTCACCAACTCATACTCTCCACCTCATGGGTACAATGCCATGTCCTTCTCTCTCGAAAAAAGCAAAAAGTCAAATGGCTCTGTCATTTTCTCCAAAGTCAAAAAACAATGATTCCATAAAATATGGAATTTTTGTTTTATAAACCCAACCCGATATGACCGATGCCGGTCATATTTGTGCCCTAGCCAACCGACATCGGTCACCCTATAACGGCATCAGTCAACCCTTCTAACTATTTAGCCTTGCTACGCTTCCTTTTCCTGCAACCATTAGTGCCAACACACCTGTTATCATTCGGCCACCCATTGAAACATACCTACAAGCTCAACCTACCCCTACATTTCCTTTGTTGCGTCTTAGGAGTTGTTATTTTACCTATACCTTGGCCTTACCCATGCCATGACCTATTTTCCTGAACTTGACCTACTTGGTGTGACCATTGACCTTATGTACTCATTATACCTTGTGATGTTGTTACCTATGTTGTTTTAGCCTAACAACCATACCTTGCCTATTGTCATGTCGTTTATCCCGACCAAACCTTTGGTGTACCGAGCATACCTAAATGTTCTTGCACCTGACCTACGTTGTGTTTCTCGACCATATCCTATACCTTGGATACTTGAATCACTTCACCCTTGTTTGGATAAACCTATGACCTTAGATGATGTAGAGTTTGCAAGCTCTTCAACTTGGTACGTGTCACAATCTATACGTGTGTGTGTGCATTTGATTTCCATTACCCATGACCTGATTTTGACCATGACCTACTACCCATTACCTGAGTTGACCATCACCCTTTCCCTCAATACTCAAACCCTTCCCCCTATCCCCACCTACACATTTATCAAACCACTCACTCACCGATTCCATATTTCACCTCATCAGTGCCTGGTTTGAGGGGGATCACCTTCACCCACACATGGGGCAATCACTTCCTATTTTTTTCAAGCGTCTTACCAATACAAGCTACGCAACAAAAAGGGGAAAAATGTAGACACCAAAATTGGGTCACACTCCCCTTGGTCCCCTTTCGAATAACTAACTTAAACATACTCACCTAACATTAGCCCCCTTTCACCCCATATTAACATTAATTTAATTATCCACAATTAAATCAATACTCACCCTCACTCCATTTATTAATTTAATTACTTTAATTAAATGGATGCACACCTCACCTAGCCACCTCACCACACCTCACCATAGACCTATTCATAGCATGTTTCCATAACTAACTAAGACTTAGCCCTACTTACCTTAATGAACTAAGACTTAGTATAACCCTAAAAGCACATGCCTATTCTTCCTCTAACCACATTCCCACGTATCTAAGTGCAACATTCCATTTAGACCCTGAGCACCAACTAGAAAAGCTGGAAAAAGATAGCCAAGATCTGCTATTTTAGGCAACCTAGGATATCCCACCTTAACCGATGCCGGTCAACCCGAAACCGACGCCGGTCACCCTAAACCATCATCGGTTACCATATAACCATTTTGGTAACCTTGTTTCAGAGGTTGGCCACATTCTCAAGTTTTGGGAGCAAAGGAGATCTGCATGCAAGCAAGAACCAGAGCTCTTTTGCACATCAGACAACCATAGCCAACATAACCATTGATCAGAAGGTATTTGCATTCACGGTAGCATTCTGGGAAGCACTACTGTGGCACTAACCACCATTTCACCGATCAACCATCACCACCACCTAGCCATTGAACTGCACACAGTAAGTGTGTTTCTAACCTACACCATTTCATTTCTATTCAATTTATAAGGGTTCTTCACCTTTGTTTATCAACCACCATTTATATTTTTACCTCACCACTATTGCCTTCCTATGAACCCAACCATTCCCATCACTCATAACCATTTTAATCACCTCTTTCCATTCCTGAGTACCTCTGAATATTCCCAACACCTCCATGAGACCTAAACCAACTCCTTACCATCTTTGATTTAGCCTCAGACAAATCCCCAAAACCATGAACTATTGAGTTATTATCAACCCGCCTTAACCATCATCGGTTCTTACTAAACCGTCATTGGTCATACTAGATCAACGTCGGTCTGTATTTGGAAATCCTACTAATAGCATATCCCAATAACCTTTTCCCAAGTGACCAAGTGACCTAGAACCTGACCCTGACTTGTTCCAACACCTTGATTATTTACCTTATTTCAGATCTGATCATAGCCTAGCCTGTTATGTTAGATTTTCTTATTGTATTTGGATGAGATACCTAAATCATATCAACTATAGTAGAACCTTGTTTATTTATGTCATTTCTTGCATTAAATTGTATTAAACAATGGGTTGACTGCCACCGAGGAAGTATCACACTTCTTGGATCTAGTTCCTCCTAGCCAAAAGGAATCTCTCACAGTCAGCATTGGATCAAGAAGTCAGAACGTGCGCAATGACCTCCAACCGACCATCACAACAGGTATTCCTCCTTGACCCATACCCTTATCTGTTTTGTCTAAAAACTTAAAGAAAACAATGAAACAATGTTAGATACTCAAATACATAAACATAAAATGGGAAGACAACTCAAGAATAACCTAAGTACATGTTGATCAATTACCCCATGAAATACAAAGATGGATAAAGCACTAATAAAGGATCTCCACAATGTAGAATCTGCTCCAAGATGTGCTAATTAATAGACTTGGTAGGAACAAATATTTCATGATCTTATACTTATAACTATCGGGTTGGCCTGAATTGGTAGGCACAAAAAATAAGTTGAGAAAGGTCGAAACAAAGCTGCATAGGAATGACGATTACTACAAATGAAAACACATAGTGATCCTTAATATGGGTTCTAGCTATAAGGTGCCTTTTTAGATACCCATTTATATGTGAGGAAACCAAAAACACAAAAAATAAGGAAAGCACATTCGTGCACTAGAATTTCTTATTTGTGTAAGAGAGAGAAAAGAAGAATGACAAAAAAATATTGTGGGGGATTTGACCGCGTGTGAAAATGGGCTCCACCTTTGGGTCTTCGAAAATGATATCCAAAAAGTGAAACATGTCACCATCACAATCTTCCTCCTTTTCATCCATTACGAAATGTCCCCTCAACTTTACAAAATTGACACTTTATATTTAGTGCATGTAAATCTTATAAGGATTAAAAGTACCTTTTATCAATAAAATATGAATCAATGTGAAGTTATCGAAAAAATACACAATTTCAAAAAAATGTCACCTTAATTTGAGTGTGGATCAAAATTATGAGCTCCAAAATATTATGCTATTAAAAATAATATTTTAATGTTGGCCTTTTTAAGCAGGGTACATGTGACACTCAAATGTCCAGAGGGTAAAAATTACATTAAGAGGGTGTGAGAATCGTGAGCAAAGGAAAAACAACTACATCTAGAAGGTACACATACATAATGTAAAGAACTACATCTAGAGTGTACAAACCTATGGCCAAATGATAAAAGATTACACCCAAAAGGTATAAATATACATCTAGAGGATAAACGACTACATTAAATAAGGTACACATATAGAGAGTAAAGAATAACATCCAAAGGGTATAAATATGTAAGAAGGATAAAATCACCTAGAAGGTATAAATCTATGTCAAGAATGTAAAAGAATGCATCCATAAATTACATGTCTACGGGGTAAAGAATTGCATCTAAAAGGTACCTATCTATGTCCAAAGGATAAAAGTGTGCATCTAAAAGTATAAAAATAGAGAAAAATATAGAATTTTTCTTAAAAAATCCAAAAAATGATATAATTTTTTTCCGCCCAAAAATTAGTCTCTGTATTGAATTGTATGGTTTTTTTTAAAAAATATTTCAAAAACCCCTTGAAAATGCACATATTTTACTATCTCAAAACATGGAAAAATTTCTAGTCAATTCTAGGGTTTGGTACCATCCGAACATAATGATACAATCTATTTTCCTTGAAATTACACTAGTTTATAGATGACATCCAAAACCGATTATAGAATGACCTATTTACCCAATATTTTCTTATTTTCCAAATCATCCAAGGATACAAGAGTAGAACATACTCAAATAATAGAGGATATATAATATCAAACTAAAAAAATCAAGATTTAAAACTTCATAGCAAATGAAAGAACATACAAATGAATACCAATGTAGCTTGATATGTATCGATTATTGGCCAAGATCACTGGATCAATCAAATGCACAAGTTCACCGAACGTGAGACAAGCAAACACATAAGGTTGTTGAAAGTAAATAAAATCACAATAAGAGAATTATTGCACAAGCTTGGAATCAATCAATCTAACATGCAACATGAATATCTCACAAATGAAGATGTACAAGTAGGAGAGTAAATGTGTTACTCCTCCATGAATAGTGGACAAAAATCCAACAAAATAGAAATGTAACTACCACACTTGGCATAAAAAGTAAAAGAGTAACTCACACTTAGCTAATAATTATGGACAAGTGTAACTCATATGACTAAGTCTAAGTGTAACTCCTATGATTGAGTAAAATTAAGCAATTTGACTCCTCAAGTGTAGGAATAATCCATGTGTAGCAATACTCCACAATAAATAAATATGAGGAAAATAATATCCTACACAAACATGTGTTTCTAAGAGATTCATGTTTGAATATTTTATAACATTATTATAATTGGCTATCTCCTTAGAGTTTCCACATTTTGCTTTTCGTGGTATCAAAATTCTTCTTCCTTCATTATGGAATATCTAACCTTGTGATAAATAGATATTGAAATTTATGTTGGTTGATCCGGTATAACCTTAAATAGAATATGCTTGACTATGTCATCAATATGGAATAAGCTAGATGCATATTATAAAGAGTAAACTAAATTTCTTATGA
Source organism: Taxus wallichiana var. yunnanensis (assembly GCA_018340775.1). Classification (NCBI taxonomy): domain Eukaryota; kingdom Viridiplantae; phylum Streptophyta; class Pinopsida; order Cupressales; family Taxaceae; genus Taxus; species Taxus wallichiana. The sequence goes on along the minus strand of CM031236.1, from coordinate 603,322,948 downwards.
AATGCTAAGAATGATATGAAAAAGAGATCAATGCTTTATAACTATGATGAATTATATATTATAAATGCTTGAGTATAATTAATACATTAAATATATGTTATGGGATTAATGAACTATATTATGAGAACCTTTTAATTACTAATGAAAATTATCTATATGTTTAATGGAAATAATATGGGAAATGAATCTAGTAAAACTTTATGAGGGAAGCTTATGGTGAAAGGTCTAGAGCTTTTGTGATATGTATTAAATGATGTCATGTACTATTTTCCATTGCTTCCAAAGTAGAGGATCAAAGTTTTATAGTGGTGTAAAGTGATTCCGATCATATGGAATTCACATGAACATGAGTATGTAAAAAAATTAGTGTTAGTGAGTTGATGAACGAGAAGTTAATGATTTAATTTCATCAAGCCTATTAAGAAGTTATGAGGTGAAGATAACTATGCGCGAGGAAAGGGTAAAGTGGCGCTTCTCTTTTTGTAGGAAAAAAATAAAAAAATCAGTCACATTTTTGGGAATGAAAGAGGGGTTGCCATAGTTTGGTATCGAGAGCTAGTATTGTAGCACATAAGATTATGGGTCTACTAAGCGATACATCTACAAAAATCTTTAATTAAAAACCAACTTTATGAATGGAAGTTTATTACGAGAATTATATTAAACGAGAATACATAAAAAAATCATCTACATGAGAATAATTATATAACAATATAGTTCCCACATGTTGAGTCAAAGAACCAGGGTTAGGATCCCTAAAATGGAAATACTTGTAGATGGTATGGGACATCCACGAGGATTAAAACTTCTCATGTCTTGTTCCTAGTTTTCTTTTGTTTATGCGTTGAAAAATTGGGGTTTACAATCCTTGTAATAGTGATACTCGTATGGGATGATTATGAGTAACATTATTAATTTGAAAATTATAGTTCACACTTGTTGAATCAATGAACTAGGGTTAAAATCCTTGCAATGGAAATGCTTGTGAATGGTATAGGACATCCATAAGGATTGTAATTATTTATGTCTTGTTCTTTTTTTTTTGCTTTTGTGTCGACAAATTGGGGTTTAGAATCCTTGTAATAGTGATACTAAGTAAACAATATGGGACAATTATGAGTGACATTATTGTTTGAATTTTCTCCCGGTTTAGAATGTATAAATTATGAGAAAACCTAGTTTAGAATCTTTGTAACTCATACTCACATAATCGGTATGGTAAAATTATGAGAGGTATGGTTACTCAAATTTTACTCTTTTTTATTAAGTTTTGTTTTGGTTGATGTTTCCTAAAGGGATATTTTGACGGAAAGTTGTAAATGGGAATGGGAACATTTTGAGAGATGAACTTGAGCTAGGGAGTGATTTATATGGATGGGCATGAATCCTAATGAAGTTTCATAAATAAAAAGTGCTAGAGGTTTTGTGGTTGATTGTATATAGAATCAAAGTCTACCCTCATGAAAAGACATGATTATTTCATGCCCTAGTATGGTGTCGATTTTGATAGGAATGTGTACTTATTATTATCCTAAGTCTTTTTGGCCAAAAATAATATTCACTACTACTATATATAGGATGTTATATTCCTACCCTGTTCACAAGTCTAATAGTTCTTGACACCGAATGCATGGTACGTGCTTGTTATGGTGACTATTTTACACATGGAAATATCTCTTACTCTTATGAGTTCTCATATTTTTCTCTCATTTTCTCAGCTATGCAACTATCAAATGGACCCTATGACGACATAAACTTCAGCGCACGACTATCTCATTATTAAATTGGATATTTTTCTCAATCCATATAGAATTTAAAAATTATGTGAATTTGATTTCCTCTTTTGTTTTAAATAGATAAATTTGAAATCGATATAAATTTGTTTTATGGAATATTGCAAGAAAAAATACCTTATTGGGTTTGACATGGTCTCTGTTGGACATATGCCTATAAGTTCATTTACTTCTCTAATATTAAATTGTTGGGAATGTACCTTATTATTTTTAAAGCAAATATGATTTCAATTAAAATTGAAATTGAAATTGTCAAATTCCATTTAAAGTAGGATGAATTACAAACCATTGCTAGGAGTAATTTAAATTGTTTATTCCAGCCTTGACCATAGCTATCTAGTGTTGTTATGTGTTGAATTTTTAGGTTGTCGACTTTTTTATAAGTTAAGTTTTAAGGGTGCAGAGGAAGTTGTGGCTATTTGGATCTATTGAAATTGTCGAGTTTGATTGTTGTCCATCAAACCGAGTGATTTTCTGCAACACTTTCATATGTTAAAAAATAAAACTTTAGACTATAGTGTTAGTGTAGGTTATTATTTATCCTTTTATTTGTTTATTAGGATAATTTTTGCACTTGGATTATCCCTACACTTGTTGGGTTAACTTGTTAGGTGTACTAGTTGTGTGGAGTTAGCTTACTAGTTATGTTGAGTTAGCTTACCGGTTGTGTGGAGTTAGCTTGTTAGTCTTGTGGAGTTAATCGCCAAAGATGCATCGATTCTTTGGGAGTTATTCACCACTGATCTAGGTAGTAGTTGCACTTCCCTCCTCCTATATATACATCCTCATTATTGAGTTAATAAATGACATTATGATGGATTTCCATATATGATATTTCAACTCTTTGTTTGTAAATCCTTTTATAAGGTTATTCTAGCAAATTCCTTTCAACTTATCAAATGTGGTGTGCTATTATCATTTGAAATATTCACAGCTTGGAACAATATTCTTATTGTTCCTTTCATGGTATTAGAGTGGTAGATGATGTAGACATCCATTTGTAAGTTTTTATTTGCAAGTAGGGGTTTATTTGTTGTCACATATTTTGAATTTTCTAACACTTTTATGCAACATGCATTTTAATACAAAATAGTGTGTTTCATTAGATTTGAAATGTGTCAAAACCCATAGATCAACTATAAACTTGACCACCGGTGATTGTTAGGAAATTAGTACTCACATTATTGTTTGTAATAGTTAAATGTAATATTCATATATTACATTAGTAAGTTAGTGTAATATTAATATCATATTTGTGTGAGAAAAATATAAGTTTGTAATATTATTAACATGAGTTATTAGTCAATTCATTATTAATAATATAGGATAATATGTATTATTGTGAGATTGTTGAATAAACAACTCACATAGCTATTTGAGAGTTGTGTGAGAGATTGTTGGGTTTGGGAGTGATTCTATGAGAGATATGTGAGGATATTATTTAATTAAAGATTGGAGTTGAATCCTTGTTTTAAGGAGTTCATTCTCCTATATATTGTAATCTCTCTCATCATGTAATTGCTCAAGTTTTAATCTATCAATTATTTTCAATATTTTATTTGTCTATGGATTTTTCCTATTTTCATGTGCTAATCTCAAATTGTTGTTGCTAAATTTTATCATCAAATATGAAGTTTTGTTATCATTTGGTATCAGAGCAGGTTTCCTTCTGCAAGTGTAGAAGAAGAAGAAGAAGAAGAAGATGGTTGAAGGAATCCTGTAAGAAAATTTCCAGCAGACACATCATCACAAGATATAAGAAGTGGAAAAAAAAAAAGAACGTAGTTTACTCATATGACATCCAATTGATGTCTCATTTTTTTATGGAAAGATAAGAACAAGACACACAATATTGTAGTTTACATCAACTTCATATTCATCTTGTATCTATACGTAAAATTCAGTGTAAGTTGAGTGATTTTTTTGTTGTTTTTAAAACAAACGTTTGATAGATTGAATGTATCTAAAAAACCTAGATTCAAAATATTACAAAATTTATTGGGTTTGTTTAGTTAATATTTGGAAAACTTATGTTAAAATTTTACAAAAATCTAGTTTCTAGTTTAAGAGAAAAGTGGAAATAAAAACAGGGATTTAAAAAAGAAAAAGTGGTGTGTAATACATTTATGTAATTTTTTAATTGGACGCATTTTCGCTTGCACGCGACGTCCATAGTCAGGGGGTGCATTATCGGTTGAATCCGACACTCAAAAAAATTGTGTAATGAGCCTAAAAGCTACATTTTCTAACTAAGTAGCATCACCATGGAGGCCGGAGGAAACAGAGGAAGGAGGATAATCAGTGACCTCTCTCTAGCCGCAAGCGAAGGGGGCACACAATGAATTTGTGGCATTTATTTTTGTTGTGTGTTTAATTTTCATTGTGTGATGTAATAAGAACAAATGATTTATTCATGTTCTCTCTTGTAATAAGTGAGCTCCTGCGTGAGTGATATTTCTTATATTTTCTCTTGAATGTAAAGATGGGGGTGGAGAAACGTGTACACGCTGCTATGAAAGTGGTTGGTGGTCCACTAGAAAACCAATTTGAGAGTTTGTGAATCTCTTAGAAAATCACATATAGAATAGTTAATGGTTCCACTAGAAAACCTGTTGGAGTTGATGGTACTCTTTGAAAACCATCGTATTATAGAACATGAACATGTACTAGAAAGAACTCACCCATATTCACACTAAGGGGGTGAATGTTAGGAAATTAGTGCTCACATTATTGTTTGTAATAGTTAAATGTAATATTCATATATTACATTAGTAAGTTAGTGTGTTAGTATGATATTAATATTGTTATATTAATATCATATTTGTGTGAGAAAAATAAAAGTTTGTAATATTATTAATATGAGTTATTAATCAATTCATTATTAATAATATAGGATAATATGTATTAGTTGTGAGTTTGTTGAATAAACAACTCACATAGCTATTTGGGAGTTGTGTGAGAGATTTTTGGGTTTGGGAGTGATTATAGGAGAGATATGTGAGGATATTATGGGATTAAAGATTGGAGTTGAATCCTTGAACAGGATTTGTTTTAAGGAGTTCATTCTCCTATATATTGTAATCTCTTTCATCATGTAATTGCTCAAGTTTTAATCTATCAATTATTTTCGATATTTTATTGTCTTGTAATGGATTTTCCTATTTTCATGTGCTAATCTCAAATTATTTTGCTACTAAATTTTATCATCAAATCGAAGTTTTGTTATAAGTGATATCAGCGTTTAGATAGTGAATTATTAAGGCTTAGCATCAATAGACATATTTGAAGATGTTTTTTTTTGCATAAGAGTGAAGGGTATGAATTCATGTATGAATCCAGATGGGAAGCTATGGAAGAATTCCAAGGTAGTTGTTATTTTGTATGTAGGTTGTACATATCCACTAGCAAAGGGTGTATTTTTGTGGAGCACAAGAAAACCTTGACCCTTGGTCATATGGGAGGTCACATGAGGGCTTTTGAGGGTGATTCCTACTAGTGGGTGCTTAAGTGTACCCCCCAATATTTATTTTTGGTTGGAAAAAGGTCCATAGTTCTTTTACTATTTTTTTGCAATGACAAACAATTTTTTTTATAAATAAAATAAATAGTGCATCCCCTTTTTTTAATTTAAATGGAAAATAACTAAATCTATCATAACTTTTGAATGGTAATTCATAATTGATTTCTATTTTTACAAAAGTGTATGATTTTCGTGCTCTTTCCATTGGTACTATTTATTTTGTAAAACACATTACTTTATAAAGTGCCAATATTTAACATTCCAGTTGAATGAAGCTTGATATTGAATGGGGTAATACTCACATGTGGAAATATTTTTAGCTAAGGACTAAAGTCCTAAACTCGCTTCTACTTGCTTACAACATCATCCTCACAATATGGACTTTTATATGCGTTTTCCTATTCCTAATTCACTTGCACATATTGCTCATGTGCCTAGTGACCTTGTTTTATTAGTTTCGAGCCTACTTCTAGTTTTGATGCTCTTGAGCCTATTTCACTTACTACATGTTCTACTTCCCCACATATACCTATTACGGTAACACATTCTTTGTATCCCACATTTTTCTCACATGTATGTCTCTTTTGAGAAGCATACCACTAAAATCGATTCTCACATGCTCCGTTTGGTGGGTTTCACTAGTGGAGGTATTGATTGACATTCTGATGTATTGCTTCCCCTATTCATCCTGTTAAATGACATTCTCGCCGCGATATTGGTTTTGAAGGTACTTTATTGAGATCACACATCACAAAGATCATATTTTTGTATGTTCGACTCTTTATAAGGATCATGCGCTGCACATGAGGTTTTTGCACCTTCACTCGGGCTTGAGAAACATGATATTTTAGCTTATCAAACATGATCGACCTAACACACACTCTGATGTTCCTTTGCATGAACCCATTGTGCATTTTGCATCCGTATCATATACAATAATCTTCTTCATCCATATGTGTAGATTTGGGGTGTATTTCGATGACTCATGGTAGAGACATAGGAATTCATTGAGAGGAATCTACTACACATGGCTCCTCCACCATTCAACTTATTGATCCACTTACTATATCATCTACATTGCAATGCTCATTATTTTGAGAAATTTTCTTTATCAGGTGTAGTATATCTCTCTTATTTGTTGAGAGATTTTGTATCTATATTTTCAAAACTTGTTCACATGTTAATAGTCTCTCTTATGGGGGAACTATTCGGTGAAGCCCATTGTTAGTTTTTAGTGTTCGAGTAGTTGTTTTTGACAAGCCATCATATACAAATGGAAAATAACCAAATCTATCATAACTTGATTTTTAGCGTCACTCCACCCATTCAACAGTATAAGAGGGTATAGTGTTGATCCTTCTTCTCTGGATCTTGTGTCCTTGCCTTGTTTCCTTGGTTGTTCTTGGATTGTGACACTCCTATTACTTTGGATCTTGTGTCCTTGCCTTATTTCCTTGATTATTGTTCTTCGATCGTGACACACCTATTTGTAGTAGTTGATCAAATATGTTTGGTGTTTTCTACACTTTCAACATCACTCCATTGACAATATCCTTATATGAATCTATTTTGTTGTATCACAGTGTGAGTTATTTTTAATTTTTGTGATCAAAGCGGTGGATTTGAGAGATCACATAATGCAAACCAAACTTCTTGACATTGTACATTTTTTTTTAAGCCAAACTTCTTGGGATTCCTTACGGTGGTTTTTATCTCTCTACTTTGTTATTATGAGTTTTGGGTACCTTGTGGTGTTCCTTTTTCCCACTAATTGTCGTGGGTACCTCATCGAGTAGTTGTTTTGACAACTCATTAGTCATCTTGTTACTAGGACCGACCTTATTTTTCTGTCCACATAAGCTACACTTTCAACATCAAGCTATGCTTACAAAGGTGCGGGGGTGTTAGTGTAGCTTATTATTTATCCTTTTATTTTTTTATTAGGATAATTCTTGCACTTGGGTTATCCCTACACTTGTTGGGTTAGCTTTCTTAGGTGTACTAGTTGTGTGGAGTTAGCTTACTAGTTGTGTTGAGTTAGCTTACCAGTTGTGTGGAGTTAGCTTGTTAGTCTTGTGGAGTTAACTTAACTGCTAGTATTAGTTAGTGGGAGTTATTCACCACTGATCTAGGTAGTAGTTGCACTTCCCTCCTCCTATATGTACATCCTCATTATTGAGTTAATTAATGGTATTATGATGGATTTCCATATATGATATTTCAGCTCTTTGTTTGTAAATCCTTTTATAAGGTTATTCTATCAAATTCCTTGCATCTTATCAAATGTGGTGTGATATTAACATTTGATATTTTCATGACTTGAAACAATCTTATTATCGTTCCTTTATACAATGTCCCTTTATTTGGAATTAGAGTAAATGTTGTTGTTTTTGTTTTAAATTGAATTTTCGATTATTGGTGTTAGAATGTAGTTAGTCAGCACGGTAAAAACATATTAGTTTTTAGTGTTAAATCTTAACACATGAATTGAATTAAAAAATTAGTTGATTTTCGTTAAGGACTAATATTTTAATCCTTGAATGGGGGAATGTGGAAGAAATTATAGCATGTAAGAAATAATGATGACAAATCAATTGATTCAATAATTATAGACTTAGTGGTCAAGTTTGAAATTAGAGACTAAATCTTACATAATAATGTGTCTCATAAGATGTCTCGAAGATGCATCAAGATGATTTTTATCTTATGTGGTGATGATATCACATCCCACTTTATGATACTCGAACCTGGACACCTATAATTTTGTCGTAGAATGTATAAGTGTTAAAATAATTATAACACCAATCAAAGGTGTGAAACTCTACGAGATCGATGAGTCGCCGTCGGGATTCTTAGCTCACACCGACATCATCCAATAAATTATTTTAACTTTACAAATATTTCATGATGACATGATGCTTGAGATAAAAATGAATACAAAGTGTTATTTTTTCCTTTGTATGTTGTTAATTCTTGAGGTCTCATCTTTATGAGTTATATTACCTCTTGATGGATCAGTAACTTGTCCTAGATATTGCACATAACATTATGATGGTTATTACACATGTTCGGTATGATAATCTCCATTGTTTAAAATACCATAGAATTTTTATATTTACATTATTATATAGTGGTCATGTGCTAAGAAGATTTATCTTGGACAAAAAGTGAACCATTACATCATTGGAGCATATGACTCTGTTGTAAAAATTACACTTATCTATTCATTAGGTGTGTGTGTGTGTGTGTGTGTGTGTGTGTGTGTGTGTGTGTTTAATAAGTATCACTAACATCAACATTTGATTGATGGTTAAATAGCCTTGGCATTATGATACAATATTAATAAGCCATTACTTGGAATTTCATGAATTACATTTTGATTATGATACAATATTTTGATATTAAATATGTTGTATGAGCACAATAAACTTATTGGGTTGTGTTAAGGTTTAAATTGATTATATTGCAATATTAGGAACAATATTTGACATTGAAATTTGTCTTGATATCATAAGTTGTATGATTAAAAAGTATGGTCAAATATTTTTGATAGCTCTATATTTAAATTACTAATATATTTATGTTGAATATGCATCGGATGGGACACCAAAATTGGTTAAACATGGATAGTTGATAGAGTGTGATATTATAATAATCATAAAGTTTTATTTTGTTACATTTTACATAGGCTTCATAGGACATATGTTGGGTCTTACCCTTGAGTGAGCATTACTTAATATACATATAATACATTTGCATTCATTACATAATGATTGAAGACTAATTTATGTTTTGATACAAGGTTTAGGTGGGGCTTATGATCACCGATAATACAATAATAAATTGTAATGATTTGGGTGGCATTATTAAACATGTTTGGTATTTTTGACTTTAGTCATTAAGATATTATTGGATATGAAATCATAAGTTTATATCTTGGTATTTGAATTTGTGTTTTGATTGTTTTGTTAATCGGAAAATAAATATTTTGATGGACTTTGGAAATATTACCATTGGTGCTTTTGACTTGACATATGGTAATTGTAAACATGATTATTCTTGTTGAATTTTATTTTGGGAATTTTAATGACTCCAATGTATTGGAGAGGGTCATATACCCAACTAGAATATGTAAAAGAGTTTGTGGAAGTTGAAGTATGGATAAAAATGGGTGTATAAATTTTGCATGGGTGCTTAGTGCATGATGATAAAACCCTAGTTGGTAGTTGATATAAGCACTAGTTATTTTGGGATTCATGAAGTTTTGTAATATTTGCATGGGTTTTTTATAGAGGCATTGGTTAGTTGGAATTATTTTTTTAATTATTAGTTTTGAGAATGCATTATGGTTGTATGGTTTTATGTGCATGGTTTTTATTCTCTCTACATAAGTATTTGTATTGTGAATTGAATATTGAGTTTATATTATGTATGAACCACGAATGTTTATATGTGTTACATGTACATTTAGTGATACATGTGCTTAAACCTTTGTATACATATTCCAAAGTGTATATAAGGGTGTATGCATATATATATTCATAGATATATATATATATATATATACTATATATATATATGTAAATATTTTACTTGTTTGATTGTTGTAAATGTTGCTCTAGGAATAGATGTGTGTTAGCACCCTGATGGAAATCTAAAACTATTGATATATATGTAAGAAGAAATTAAAATATTTTGTTCCTCTCTACTCACTTCTTGTTAGATGCTTGAAAGGAATAAAATTGAATTATCCTTCCCCTCCTTGCATATTGATAACTTATATAGAAAAAAATACTTTGTGTATAATATTTTATGCATGTTTATTGTAATGGAATGTATGTGAGTTATTGTTTTATGTGACCCATGTAGGGATTTGCAAGATCTTCGGGAAGTGAAAAGTGAGTTTTGTACCACCTTATTATCTGTGAAGATTATTAAATCCAAGAAATAATTTTTAATTTCATAATGAGTTTATGTGCTAAATAAACATGATTATAAAATATATGCTCTCTCCTTGGTTGTAATTTTGAATTGATAATGAATGAATTTGTAACATTAAGATATATACTTTGTTAATAGACCAAAATTCTTATTTAATGTGTATTGAGTTCTCGATACTAATATGGATGATCAAATGTTTGTTTACACCCTTCACAAGTCTAACTAGAAATGAATTATCTATTTTTAACCCACGAATGGGAAAAATAGTGTTCAAGACAATTTTAAAGTGGTTGAACTAATATATCCCTATTGGGTTTAAAAGTATGTTGATTTAATTAACGAATTCTAAAAATAAAGTTATGTGTATCATTGGTGTTGGCTTTGAAATATTTTCCGCCTATTCGATGAATGAAGAAGGTTGGAATATTCCATTGTAGTTGTATACTTCTTCACCAAGAAGGGCAGATTCAAGGTTAACAAATAAGAATGTGGTTAAATTCTAGCTCTTTAGGCTTTGTAGAAACCTAGGAGAGACCCTATAACAACCCAAGTGATATCAAATAACACAGATAATGCAAATATAAATCAATTGACCCAGATAAGCAGCCCAACCACTTTTATCTCCCACTCAATTGGTTATCACTAGCAAGAGGATCATAAAACTACGAAAACTAGGAAGAGGTTGGAACAAAACCAATCATTGTGATAAATATGAATCCAAAGTTATATCAAAGAGGCCTCTAAGAATGTATAGGGTAAACAAAGTTATCAAGGAGGTTGGTATAATAATATTTAATTAATATATGGAGTTGATCATTCCAACTTCATACATGCCTTTTCCATTGGGCCAAATCTGCAAAGCTAAGATGAAGGATTCAAAGATAACACAAGAGTTGCATCAATTTACACAATTACTACAGTTCCCCACAATTGGACACTCATTAAACCATATACACTGAGATCTAATAAACCATCAGACCACCATGAATCGAATTTGAAATTTAACATTAGATAAGTTTATTAAGTGCAAATAAAACTAGAATTCCACAAGGATTTTACAACCAAATGCTTTGGTGACTACACATCAAACCTCTATACCTAATTAAAAAATGGATACTCTAGTAATTTGTTTGAATACACTTTTTCCTCAAATTATATATTCCTTTATAATCCACTATCTTATTCATGACTCAATAAAATAAACATGGCTACTCTCCCAAATCTTTATTATGATATCCTTGAATTGATTATAGTCATTCCTTCTCCAAACATCTAATATCTAAAAATAAATTGTTAATTGTAATGCCCATTCCTTGTTTACTTTGGTGGGTTTGGACTCTTTGGAGTCTTCTAGTTTTATACGCAGTTTTTGGACCAACCGTATGACCATTCTTCATATTTCAAATCAAGTGATGTGAAAGGATAATAAAATGGACTGAAAAGAAAAAAAGATATATATATATATATATATAAATTAAGCTAAAATTTAATAAATGGAGATAAATCAAAACATTAAAACAAAAATAGAGAAAATCCGTAAAGGGGTGGATTAGGGAAAAATCTTTCCCTTGGTTGTAAAAGCAGATCTGCAATGCTTTGGTTTTTGGTGTTGGGCGAGTTGGGGAGGATGGCGTGCAATGTAAACCAAGAGTCAGATTTGTGGGGCGGCGAGAGCGAGTAACCAACGCCAAATGTCAGCTCATGAAATGCCATGGTGGTTTGCGGCCTCCTCCCAGCCTCCCAACCGCGCCATCATCCTCCCAGCCTGCGCCAAACTCGGATTTTTCTTCCCGTGTGGACATTTGTTTCAAAGCATAAAAGACAATAATTTTTGTCAGATGTTGTAGTTGCAATACTTGGGGGCGTTGTTTATGTGTTGACCAAATGAAAGAACGAGACAACTCTCATGGAATATTTCTATTGCAGCGTACAAAAGACACGAGTTTTCCCTCATAAGGATCTGCACAAAATGGATTTGTTGAAAAGGCTTTAGAATCTTTCAACCAAATGCAAATAGCAGGAGTAAAGCCAAATTTAACAACCTTTGCCAGCATTCTCACTGCCTGTGCCAAAATGGAGCTCTTGAAACAGAGTATGGACGTCCATCAAAGCAAAATGGAGGAGGGATTTTTGTCTGATATTGTTTGTATGAGAGACAAGGGGCTAAAGTGGGTGTGAAGTTGGAGATATTTGATGGAAGGAGAATCCCAGAGATGAGCATAAAGCAGTATCTGGGGAGAATATTCAAGTTTTCTCATCACCTCCCTCAACGTACACAGGCTTCTCATCACTAGTGTCATGTGGGCTGCCAAGTTTCTTGATGATATGAAAATCCTGTTACTTCTTCTGCAAGTTCCCCTAAATGTTGGCTACTGTCCCAGAAGTAGTAGATGGGCTGCAACATGAGCTTCCGTTTGAGTTCCATGTGTGCTGGAAATTGCTCTGGAGGTGGTTTGTACATATATGGATTCAAATGTTGTAGATCTCGAGTGAGAGGCTTACCCTATATTGGATGAACCGGCCACTGATTTGGACATTATTGTGGATGCTATTTTTGGGTTTTCCTTCCGTGGCTGCAAGCAAGTGAAATCAATCGGTGTGATGTCAACTCCTTGACTTCTACCTTGCCAGCTCCTTTCCAGGCATGGTTCACCTTCCCTCATCTTTCATAACTCTCGTATTTTAGTTTTCGTTTACAACTTAAAATAATTTTAAAATATCAAGATCTTAATACAGTTAATTGTTTATTTCAACTCGTGCAAAAATAATGAAATGTCTTGTCGTTACTCACGATGTCAAAATAACTCGTTACATTAAAACATGAACTTCCGCCCTCATTCTGAGGTGATTTAGAAAGCTTCCTACCTAGTTAGATCGCTACAATATTGGTATATCGACAAGATGAGTATGACTTCCCAGTAATATTGTTGACCTTCTTCCTGTTAAATAGTTAATTTTTACATTTTTCGGAGACTCTTTTAGTACCCTTCCTCCGTATCCTAGTGGATTACCTTATTTTTCCGAAGATAGATTTAAAAGTAAATTTTTCCCCCATCGAATGAAATCCCTGTTGGATCCAAACGACATAATTAGAGATCATGATATAGTTGTTCTATGTCTTGCATTCTTGTTAGTGAACTCTTTAGTCCCTCGTAGATAAATGTCTTATCTTTGGCTTGTGACAATATAGTGCCTTGAACTCTCACGAAGGGTTTATAGAGTAAATACATTTTAACCTTAGTCAAATCTGTAATAGGGATTAAAGCCCTGGGTGAAAATTGGAATTAAGCTTAACCTTAGTTGTTTTGGGGGTTAACATGTGTATAGAAAATCATAAGTAACTCTTTGCAAAACAAAGTTGTTTTGAAAGGTGTTGACTTTAGAGAACCCAAGAAACCAAAATCTTGTCCGTAATCCCTTGTTATGTCCTTTTATGACATTAAGAAATAAAGGGTATTTCACATGTGGAATCGTGAGATGCAGAAACATGGGATCTTACCTTGAACACAAATCACTTGTGGTTCATGTGTGGTTTATAATGCTTATAACCATGTGCTTCTTTAAGATGTCAGACAAGTACTTTCGTAACTCTTATGTTATAAATTGATGGTAATAATGAGACCTTAGTGCGATGCAAGAGTAAATCATATGAGAGTAAAACCAATTTGAGGTTAGGAATAATGTCACACTTGGAGTCCTTATAACTTAATTTAAACATCTTCATGTGTTACAAAGAATATGAATTGTCAAATGGTGTGATCAAACTTCGAGAAAACAAAAGATATATATATCTAAATCTTATTGGAATTCAACAAGTTTTGAACTATAATAACAATGGTAGGGAAATAACTATAGTGTGATCGAGGAATGTTTTTGGTAAAAAGCTACCTTGTATCTAAATCTCTGTCAAATCCTTTTATTGCGTTCTGGATATCAAGTCACTTTCGCTTGTGTTGTAAGGGTAAAACGGTAGACATCAAATAAATGTTGGAGAAGAATATACTAATAAGATTAAGTACTTTGTATGCAAGTTGGTTTATGCCAAATATGTATGTTAGTTATGGAAATTTTTATAAAGTATAAGAAGCCAACTTAAGATGGTCAAACTTTTTTTTTTCAACCACGGGATAAACTTAAGAATATGTGGGTGGAAAAACAAGAAATTTATCCTTGCTCAATAATGTTCTTGGAATGTTAACCGTAACTAAAATACATTTAAAGAAATGATGTGTTGTGGGTTCGTCGTTCTTGAAGTCATGTTTCTTGTGGTTGGGTCATTGCTAGTATTCGTTCGTTGGGAAAAGTGTGGCATCGACATGCCTATGTGTTTTCATGTGTCTATGTGAGTCAACGACTTATGTGATTATCATATGCGAGTCGAGTTTCTGTACTTGAAGCCCATGTTGTGTTGTGTGTGTAGTGAGTAATGTAAGTCAAAAAAATTTATCTTGGTATTTTACTATTGTAATGCATGTGTAAAATGTGGGCACTACATTAATAGTTTGGCAATAATGGAAAAGAGTATATGACATTGTTAAACACATTTCACAAAATGTTTAGACCTTTTTCCACAATATTTCCTCATCGAGGTTTTCTAGATTCATTTTCTATAATGTTTTCATTAAACATATGCTTAATTCTTAATGACAATGAAAAGGTTCTCATAACATAGTTCATTATTCCCATAACATACGTTTAATGTACTAATTATACTAGAAGAATTTATCATATATAATTCTTCATAATTATAAAGCATTGATCTCTTTTTCATACCATTCTTAGCATTTCATTATCAACTTAGTTTTCTCTTTATATTATACATCTATCTTTTCCATATAGATGGCATAGTCAAGAAAATTCTATTTATGGTTATACCAAATCAGCCAACATAAATTATAAGATTGGTATTTATGGTTGTGTATGTACATATCAATGTAAAACATATAAGTGGATAAAAATGCATCTTATCTTAAAGAAAATATAATGTACATAAATACCCTTCAAAGAAAATGTACATATACATATGTGCCTAATTTTTAATGACTTGTAGAAATATACACACACCTTATTTTTAACTTAATAACAAGTTCTATTTCTAGGTTACCCTTACATTAATCTCTTGCAGTGGGTTCCCTAAAGGGCACATTGGGAGTGGGATTTGGGATTGCTAGATGTAACTCATGAGATATTTATTTGGTATTACTATAGATTTATCTAGCATGTCTTACCCTTCTTACTTCCATTTTACGACCACTTGGTATCATCAATAATGCAACCTTGATATCATACTCGTACAAAACCTTTACATTTCCTTCATAACCCTTTCATACCCTCTCCAAGTGTTTTAATCCTCTCCTCCACCTTACCATTTATGGCCTATTTATAGTTAATGGTATTGACCATGTTTGATGTTTTTGGTAGAACCCTTTTCAAGGTGACTAAATCGACCATGGCTGATGTCATCGACTAAGTGAGATAGTGATTTCAAGTTATGTTATCCTACAGATAAACATCATTGTTGTTATTTCTCAAATGTATAATCACATATCCTAATATGATTTCAATTTTAAATATTCCTTAATATATTATGATCTACTTACACTCTCGAATACTCCCTTACATGTTTAAGATGTTTTAGTGTCTAGTGGAGCTTATATTTGGAGGTTATCATGGGGGAATTAGGTTATTGGGAACCAAAATGATAGGATTTTAATCAATGAGGTATACCTTAGTCTTTGGAGCTTCTAATAATATTGATCTAAATATGTCTTCTACTTATCCCTATTGTGATCCACTTACAACAATCTCTCGTGTAGGCCTATTAACCATGTAGGGGTATTTATACGCCATTAATATTGTCAAATGTGAGTATCTCAAATCCTAAAATCTTTATTTTATGTTGGTTTATTGATTATGTTGATATATCATGTATTATACTAGGATATTGTATCATATCTCTATTACATTATTGTTCTCTTTATAATACATGCTTATTGCCAAATGGAAACCCTTAGCTTAGAATTATATTTTTCTTATTATCTTAACTATTATAACCTTATATTATCTAAGAAAGACCGCATCCCATATCTTAAATATAATATTTAGAATAATTGATAAGAGTGCATTACCCTCTGCTATACCCATGACTAGTATACGCCTAAGCTCTATCTTTGGATTTTTTTGGACCTAGTATGGCCTTCTACATATATCATAATCTATATTACACTTTCGAAATGGGATAATCACATTGACCATATTATCTAACACATATTGTATAGAATGTGACATGAATCTTACTCCACCAATGATTGAATATTATTCACATTTATTTAATCTATTTAGCCTCTTAGTATTACTAATTTTTCAAGTATAATTTTATATTGATTACACCTTGAGAACCCCTACATGTTATCTTCTTCTTACTCCCTTGAAATGCATTTATAACTCTCAAAATAAAACCACCAATTGTTCTAAAACCAACCTTCAACCCATATACATGGATTGTAATGTGTTTACACATAATTCTAATAAAGTTGTGCCTTATACCATTGTTTCTAGGATTTGTACCATGTCTCAACATGTCCAACCTATAATCAATGAATAACTTAAGAAAGAGGGTGAATACAAATATTATCTTAATTATACACCCATAATTAAAACTTTCATTCATTTTTTTCTCAATATCCGTGCATGCTCTGAAATACGTTCACCAACATATGTATGAACTACTAAAAAATAATTATATTATTCAAACCTCTTTTCCACCAATAGGGAAAATCAAATCATAAATTTCCTTTATTTCTCATCCTCAACAATTCCCTCATCTTCTTCAACCATAGTGGGTGCTAACATAAACAATGCACATCCTCATACAAACACTACTAAAAACACCCTTGTGGATGTTACAGAAGATCATGCAAGTGTTATATTTAATCCTCAATATGCAAGCATATTATAACAAAAATTCCTAGAAATATAAGCCAATTTGGATCAAATGACTAGTAGACCGCATTTAATTTAATGGGGTGTCTTGAATCAATGTATTACACCACCCCCTTGTCAATTTCTTACTCTAGAAAATACCCATTTATAACAAGGTTATTCAATCATTACAAAATTAACCTTTATATCCTTATATTTACATTATGGGAATTGGTGGAATAATCCCAATCATAACATGTGATGGATACATAGTTCTTCATCTTAAGGATTTTGGATATGTTTATAAGGTCTATATCAAAATAAATTTATGAAACCACCGAAATCTTATCCAAAACTATTACATGTCAAGTTTTATCTTAAATCCACACACTTAAGTATAATTCAATTGTCAAACCCAAAGACCTAGTCAATTCTTTAATTGAATAATTTCACTATCATTACTTACCCCAAAATAATATGAGTTTTTTTGTCAATTACAAATAATCTTAAAATGAGTCACCAAACATTCATCAAACAATGGAAATCCTTGGCCAACAAAGTTGAGCATAACATGATAAATGGTGACTTATTAAGAATCTTTCTTATATCCTTATGACCTCAAATCCAATAAAAAATCAAGCCCTTTTATCCATCAAACTTAAATAATCCCTCTATAAAACTAATACACAATATTATCTCAAGAGAGAATTTGAGAAATCTCAACATTAGACTAAAAATAAGAAAAAACTCCTAGATTCCTCATGAAAATTTATAACCACAACACCAATGATAGAGGTATAAACACTCACCATCATTGAAATGGCTCCAATATAACCATACATAACACTTATAAGGGTTATTCCTCTCCCCAACTTAAGGAAGGCTCTTTTTCTCATCCTTAAACCAATCATATTTCATCAACCTCTTACCAAGGAAGAACTAAATGTATAACCAACTACGGCTATATTTAATATTATGGAACCTTTTAAAACTCTCCCTAATAGTATGAAAAAACAAGGTCTATTAGAGGTGTGATAACATGTGGTTATTCTCATTAAAAGTGTTGATCAATCTATAGCATTTCGAACTCAAGGTCTTGGATATTGGTGAGTTACAAGTAGTTTCTAAGAATCAACCTAGGTTCCATTCCCATTGAGTTAATGGATGATTTTGATAAGTGGCCATGGGGAAACCTTGAGGTAGGGGTCAAAATTCTCCATATGGACCAAGTGGAACAAAGCGGGGCACTCTAAATGTGGATCACTTGGAAGACATTAAGGACCCAAGCCTATCCACATGTCCCACTTAGAGAAAGTACTTCTCCACCACTTCATAGTATAATAAAAGCATTTAAGGAACCAATTTTTGGGGATGGTGGAGTGAGGGAAAATAAAGACCTAGTGAAAATTAGTAAATATCGTTGAATAGTGAGTGCATAACTTGTTTACTAATTCCCAAAAATAATAGTGTAGTAAATCTAGTTGGATAGCGATATGGCAGGATGCATATTTTACTAATCTCCCTTCAAGGAATCCTAGTTCCTTTGACGATCCCCTTTACGGAAAAGTAATCCTTCAAGTCTTCCTCATTCATGGAAATCCTAATTCCTCTGCGTCTCCAAAGTTAAGCATAACACTTCTTCTTAAGGAGGTTTCATTAAGGCTCCTTGAAACCCTATTTCCTCTCTTGTTTCTCCCTTGGATCAATCCTTCCTCACAACATTCCCTTTGTATTCGGTTAATGATTTCAATGGGGATATCTTTTTAATGGATACTTAAATAGATGCCAAAGTGTAAATTTACGAAGGGTAATGGATTGGATGGTCATTTCCTTATTTTCAAAAGCAAGGATCTTATCGCTAATTTTTTTGAAGATGGATATCCACTAAATAAATATCATATTGGTGTGAGGAGCAAGGGTAACTCCTGAGGATTCACTTTCTAGCTAAAGGTTTCTTCCCGATATTACCACAACGATGCTCATCGAAATGAAGCCCTCAAAAGGAAAGACTACTACTACTCAAATGGGGCCTCCTTCGGGCTTGGAATTTTGATCTCCAAAAATATGATGTAGAGGAACATTAGGTTTGGGATTAGTTATATGCCTTGTTGTTGGATATTGGAATTTTAGCGACTGGGGAAAGACATTTAAATCAATTCCCAGGACACTATAAGGTTCATTAACAACTTTCGTAGGTTAAGTATAGATTTTGATCCCTCTAATCCCCTTAGGAATCGGGTTTGATCTAGAGCCCCATGGATCTTGGATTCAAGCCATTGAATACAAAAGGATCTCCCCGAAATGCTTTAAATGAAATAAATCATGTCATATTCATAAAAAATATCGAGATCCCTCAAAGAACTTTGGTTCTAGATGGATTCCTAAAGAGATAGTCCCGAGATAGGCATGTCTCGAGATAATAATGAGGATCGGGATCCTCCTCGATCTCTTAAAGTCTCTATTGGCCCTTCTTCGGAGGCCAAAATTATCACTAATAATGATCATACATGTTCCCACTCCCCGGGTTTCTCATTATATATGCCTCTCTAGTTTTAGTGGAATCAACAAAGCTCCTCAAACTAATGCAAACTAGTATGGAAGTTGGCATGGTTCATCCGAACTGGAAATGGATCAATGGGTGCAAGAGAAGGAGGTAATTTTAGACTCTCATCCCACATTTCAAGACGAAAATCATCCAAAATAATGTGATAGTGGATCAAATTTTGGAACAAGCAAAAGATTTTTCTTTAGCAAGTAACTCCTAGCCTTCCCAAACTCCAAAGTGTTGGTCATTTTGCCTTAGTGGGAAGGCCCAATAACAAATCTAAGACCGATAAAGAGATTTCCAAAGTTAAGCAAAACTAGATCAAGTAACTTTTTCCAGTACCTTCCGAAGAGCCAATGAAAATCATGTCTTGGAATGTTAGGGGCCTCAACACCCCTAACAAAAAACACTTGGGTAAGAGTTATATTTTTGAACAAGAGGTAGATATCTGCTTACTCTAGGAAACAAAATTGTGTTTGGTGGATCTTGGGGGTAATTGGTCATCAAAATGGAAAGGATGGAAAGGTCTCTTTGTTGATTGAGTAAGAGCCTCAGGAGATTTGGGGATCATTTGAAAGGAGTAGAAGGATTATATTCCCTCCATTAAAAAGGATAATAATTTCCATTAGTGTCGGGTTTAAATTCTTCATGCTGATGTTAGTTTCCTAATTTGCAATGTTTACGGCCCTTCTAGTTTGATTTCTAAAAGATTATTATGGGATTCCATTCTTAAAGATATGGAAGGATTTGGAGATGAGTTAGTTCTTGTAGTCGAGGAATTCAATGCAATTATTTCAAACAAAGACAAAAATGGTGGTATCTCAAGAAAACCTCAATCCCAAAAGGAATTTTATTCCTACATTCAATCGGAGGCTTTGCTTGACTTAGAGCCTAAATAAGGATGGTTCACCTAGTCTAACAAAAGGTTATGCTTTAGAAGGATAGCAAAAATATTGGAAATATTTCTTTCCAAGGATACTTGGTTGCATCATAACATCATTTTAGAAAGTTTTGTCCTCCCAATTTTTGTTTAGATCATTTCCCCATCTCACTTCAAATCTCTCTCGGATATGGCTCCCGGATGATAAATTTTCAAATTTGAACTTATGTAGTTAAGAGACCCCTCCCTCTTCGATTTTATTAGAGACTAGTGGTCCTCCTCTATTAAAGGCACCAAGATATTCATCATGTCTCAAAAACTAGCTATCTTGAAATGAAATCTCTTATAGTGGAATAAAATCCACTTAGTTTTTCACTCCCAAGTTTTTTCATTCCTCAATCAGTGAGGTGAAATTCAAGCTATATCTCAAAATTAAAATTTTAGAATGGGGAATGAATTTGGATTAGAGGAGCATCAAAAAGATGCAATAGCTTTCTTCTTAGACCTATTGGATGGGAATATTTCTCGCATTTATCCTCTCGAATGATTTGCTAGCCCATAGCATTGAGTTGGTGGGTGATACTTGGAATGCCCGTCTCTAGCTCCATTCACAAAATAAGAGATCAAAGTGGTGGTCTTTTCTATGGAAAGGGAAAAATACCGTGGTCCCTAATGGTTTTCCTAAAACCTTCTTCCAAGAGTTCTTGAGTATTGTTGGCTCTAATGTCTGGGCAATGGAAGAAGAGTCAAGAGTTTTAGGTAAGGTTATAGAAGCTCTAAATCATACATTTCTTTTTGTGTACCCTAAGAAGTCCCTAACCGAAGTCTTAGATGACTTTCGGCCCATTTCTTTATGTAATACATCCTATAAACTCATTTCCAAAGCCATTGCTCTTCACCTTAGGCCCCTTCGGATTCTATCATTTCTTCGAGAGAAAAGTGGCTTTTACTTGGGAGATCCATCTTTGATGGAATTCTTCTGTCCCATGAATTAATGCACTCTCTCTGGTGAGCCATCGTCTAGGTATGCTTCTCAAGTTAGATTTCGAGAAAAGCATATGACAAATTGAATTGGATATTTCTCATTAAAACCATGCTAAAAGCTGGGCTTTAGTTAGGCATTCTAGAATTGGATCTTAAAGCGCATCTCTAGCCCCAATTTCTCTACTCTTATTAATGGTTCATCGGATGGATGTTTTACTAGTAATAGAGGGATTCAATAGGGGGATCCTTTCTCTTCATTTCAATTCATCTTGGTAGCTGATACTTTGAGTAGAGTGATTTAAAATTATATAAGAGAAGTGAATATGAAAGGCCTCGGGATCGCAGATGGAGTAGACCTTGTGTCTCATTAGCAATTCATAGATGATACCTTCCTTTTGGAGAAGCTACTGTTTGCAGAGGCTAGAAAGTTAGAGCATATCCTAGAGACATATTCGAAGAAGTAAGTCAGGTCGCTATTAGTTCTCCCAAATCCCTCATTTTCTTTTTTAATTCTTCTCCCAAGCTTTAGAGACGGATCAAAAATATCTTGGGATTCTGGTAAGAGGTGCCTTCCTCAAAAATACCTAGGTATTCCTTATTCACGGGCAGGCGCTCCTCCCTCTCGGGAAGGATCTCTTAACCTCTTTTGAAAAGAG
Organism: Taxus wallichiana var. yunnanensis; assembly: GCA_018340775.1. NCBI lineage: Eukaryota > Viridiplantae > Streptophyta > Pinopsida > Cupressales > Taxaceae > Taxus > Taxus wallichiana. The sequence continues at coordinate 603,300,708 of CM031236.1, read as the reverse complement.
GTTACATGTCTGGAAAGGAAAATGGATTTCATTCATGGGAATGCTTCATCTTATAAATTCGGTCCTAAGAACCCTCCCTATTTACATGATCTTAGTCATGAGGGTTCCAAAACGATCCTTGCAAAGAACCGAGGAAGATATGAAGTTTCATTTAGTCAAATGGGAAGATGTTAAGTTGCCAAAGGAGAAGGGCGGAGCGGGAATCGGGACTTGGGCCTTCACAACATAGCTTTAGGAGCTAATCAAATATGATGCCTCATATCCAATCCATCAATTCTTCTCAACAGAAATTTTATTCAAAATTATCTCTTCAATGGGAATTCGGAAAGTGTCATCTCTAGTTAGCACCTCCCTAAGGGGTTACATATGTGGAACTTCATAAGCTCTTGTAGACATTTTTTCTCCTCTCTCTTCATGGAAATTTGGCAACGAGGCTTCAAGCAAGTTCTCGGGAGGACTCATGGAATGGCCTCCTTGCTCTTTAGGAAATTCTAGGCGTAGAATAAGTCAAAATGGAGACAAAGGAAACATGGGGTGATAAGGTTGAAAACTATGGGAAACCAAGTGCAAATGATACCCCTTCTCTAGTTTGGAAAAGTTTAGACGCTTTAGAAATCCCTTAGGCATCTAAATCTCTATTTAAAAGTATCCTTAAGGATCGCAAAGTTGTATTCATAGGAAAAAGATCGACTCATTTGTTTGGGAGCCAAATCAAGGAAATATTTAGTAAAATTAGGTCACAAGTTTTTACACAAACAATAAGGTAGAGGCCACCCCTCTTGACGGGGTTGTTGGGATTCTAATTGTCTTCCCAAATCAGGCACTTTCACATGGATTATTTTTAAGGGAAATATCCTAACTCAAGCTCAGTGCAATAAATGGGGTTATCAAGGTCCTTGAGGTGCTCTTTATGCAAGCGGGAAGAAGAGGACATTGACCATCTTTGCTTCATTGTGATTTTGCATATAAGTGTTGGTCTTGGCTTTTGTAGAAGTTAGAATTAACATGGTTACCGATGAATTCAATTAAGGAGGTTCTTCAATCTTGGCTCGTATTAGGAAATGGTCATTCTTTGGGATCAATTTGGATATGCAGTCCCATCCTTTTCATTTGTCATATCTAGTGGGAAATAAATCTTCACCTCTCGAGAGAAGTTTCATCAAATCTTAATTCAGTCATCTTAAGATTGGAAACAGTCATTTTGGAAAATGTAAGTTCCAGTTGTAAAAACATAGCATATTTCTCCAGTAAGGACGCAACCATCAGAAAATCTTGGCGCTTATCAAGCTCCCAGCCCCAGGTGTAATTTTAAAATTAAGTAAATCAAAATGGGAGAAGCGATTGCTCCGAAAATAGGTCAAGTGGCTTCCACCCCTCCGAGTATCGCAAAGTCAATTTTCATGGGGCTTCCAAAGGGAACCGGGTATTTCGGGGTATGGTGTATTTTTCGTAATGAGAAGGGTGAATTGATTTACGCAAGCTCATTTAATCTTCAAGATGGGATTTGTAACATAACCAAAGCTCAAGATCTCATCTTCGAGGTGAAAGTGGTTGTGGAATGTGGGAGATCCTACCTCTCTATAGAAGGTGATTCCTAGGTTATTTTTAGGCTATAAATAATGGTAAAGCTTTGCATTGGGCCTTAGATGATTTTATTTCGATCATCCTATTTTGGTTAGCCAAGTTGGACTCATGGCAAATAAATCATGTCCTAAGAGAGGCCAACTAAGCTATTGACCTATTAACGAACAAGGAGGTGACACAAGCAGAGGAAATGATGATTTTAAGTGACGCAAAAAAGTGACAAGGTTTGACAATGATCATTGAAAGGGACTCCAATCTCAATCATTCCCAAACATGCCAAACAGGGCTCGCGTGACTATCTTTTTTAAGGAAAAGGAGCTCGTTTCATTCCTATTTATTATTATTGCCTCTCTCTCTTTTGGATTCCTACGTTTTTTGGGCCACGATTTGGTTGCTAGTTCATGATGATTCCTCCATTTCCCAGCCTCTATTTACAAGGAGAATCTACATTTAATGGTTCAATTTCCCTAGCTCGACTCAAGAAAGTCTTTCGAACAGGTTCTGGCTTGGTCTGAAATGTCGTAGAGCGCATCATTAGGGATAAATAACTTCAGGGGGAACGGAAGAGCAAGGGTTAACGAAGAGATAACATCAGTTTTTGTCTCTAATATACTGTCAATCGGAAAAAATAAAGAAGAAACGATGTTGACCGTCCGCCATATGATCCACCCGAAGCATGCTGTAGGTTTAGAAGAAGCGGTTGGTAATTTCAGTATGTCCTCTACTTTATTTCAAGCATCTGTGGGGGAGCCTGATTTGAATGTCGGAGCTAGCTAGGAGGAACGCGGTTCTCCTGAAGTTCGCAGTGACAGTTCACAAGGTTTGCAAAATGAAGGGTTCTGGTCATGCGTACATTCATCCTCTGGACTTGGACTCCCTGGCCTCTCTTATTAGTCTCGTTCCTTCTCATCTATCCTGACTCTTGGCAAAAGGAAATTCTTCCTATGCCTTCCTCCTGAAAGCATAAAAGGCTGGAGAAATGGGTTGTAAATATATCCTGCACAAAAGGAAATCTGACTCCATGGATGCGGTCGAGGTCAATGAGGAGAAGCAGGTGGTTTATGATGCCCAGGTCAATGTGGAAATAATAGATTTGTCTGATTAGAGATATAATATAGTCTACTATAATCGATCTATAGTATAGTTTATTGTAATTTTGTCTTCAGGCTGACAGCAATTAATGTAAAATGTTTCAGTTGCCCTATTTTTTTATCTATGTTAATACTGTAAGGGTGGGGTCCCGTTAACTCTCCGATTCATAGCTCCGGTAAAATGCGTTTTCTTATAATAAAAAGTAGGAAAAATTATAAACATTATATCGTTCATAAAACCAATGCCCACTTTGAATATATATACCGATCCTCTTCTTAAACATCCAAAAATGACATGTAAAATCAACCTAAGAACTATAACCAAAATTCAAATCCTTTAGCCAATACCATTGAAACCTCATTCAATCCTAAAATTTTTAATATAGAAAACATGGTTAACATGTAAGGTATGATTTCAAGAAAAAAATTAGATACGTAAAAAGAGTTGATGAGTCCCTTTCTGTTTATATAAAAACTCAAAAGGATTTACACTGAGCTCAAGAAATCAATATGACAAATAGGCTCGAAGCAAAACAAAAAAAACGTTGTTGAGGGATTTGTTTTCTAAACATTCCATACAAATCAAAATAATATATAGAAGTAATTTTTCAATCAATACATGTGACGAGCTATGCCAATCACATCAACAAAAAAAAATCATCGTTTATACCAAAATTCGATAGCTATCTAACCCAACATGAACTAAGAAGAAAAACATAAAAAATTATTTATAGACATAAATCCCTTGTTTGAGTAAAAAAACTATAATATAGGCATAAAAATACCTTTACAAGGAAGAAACTAATCCTTGGAAAGAGATGAAAACTCATATGAGTCATAGAGATTAGGTGGGATCATACTTAACACTAACTAAGACAACGAGAACCACCCAAATTGGGTAAGGAAGAAAATTCCATAATATTTAACCACTAATGCATGTTAGAAAGCGAGTACAAAAGTACCAACAAGAATTCACTTTCATCATCCCTCATATTTGAAAAAATCACTTTACTAACCTATCACTTCATATATTAAGGAAATCCTCATTTCCCAAACTAGGAACAAAATATTCCCATGCAAGAAGGAAATAACTAGAGAGAATGATAGGGAACTAATTTAGGTTGATTCCGGGAAGGCCCCATTCCATGAGCACTAGTAGGAGGTTTGACTTAAATATTTCTCTCTCCCCCTACACTTTTTCTATTTAGGGTATTCGAAGATATTCACATCTTTGTCTCAATTGAATTTGTGGGTCAATTTTAACATGATTTTATATCTTAACTTTCAATGATTCTTTTAGATGCAATATTTTTGTCAAACCTTCAATATCCAATAAACCAACAATAATTTTCTCCACATTTTCATTGAAGAGGATTTCAAAATTATTGGTATGGTGAGGTAATGTTCCCTTTACGTAGACCACAATAATCTTCTACTTTGTATCCCACTTATCCTACTCCATTGTTATTGCCACCTAAATAATTTAACTATATTCCTTAAATAACATATTTATGACATGAAATCAATAATTATTTGTATTGATTACATGTATAATAACAACCCCTTAAGACCTATAAGATTGTTCAAACCCACCCAAGAGTAAAAATTCATCTTAAAATCCCTAAAAATTTCAAAACACTAAAAATATCCCTCAATCTAACCGCATCAACCATTCTAAAACTATTAGGTCAACATTGTCAACCACGTAATTTGTAAAAATTCACCACATCAAAAATTCATTCTAGAATGTCTAATGAAGTCAGCATGAGACACCTCATCAAATTATAATGGTTGATGCAATAAAAATGAGTAAAAACAAAAGCTCAATCAACCTAAATACTTAGTCACTTCTAAAATCATCTCGACCAAAACTCCTCGGTCTAAACCAACATTATACAACCTATCTTGGATTAATGGGATCCAATTGTAGAACTCTAAAATATTCCAAGTAAAAATAACTTACTCAAACTCATGAAAACATCTCCTAAACATTGTAACTATTTGATGGAGGTACTCTTTAACATGAATATCACTCAACCACCACTTTGGTGAAAAAGGCTTCTTTGCATAGTTTGGATGAGCATATTTTTTAATAGAATGTCAATAACTATCTATTCAAACCAACCAGAATAAATTATCAACCCTTATCCCTTAAAATTTGACTCCAAGATATGATCCCTGGGGAAATATCATTTCTATCTATGAACCACCTCTTTTTATTTTAGTTGATATCATGAATGTGAAAAAGACTCTTATAGATGAGGGTTTTACACATGTTTAACTTCTATTAAATTCATAAAATTCATAGGATACTCAATTAATAACATAAAATAAACTCAAATAATGTGTCAAGGGCATGACTAAAGGAAAATTCCCCATTTGAATGTATTTGGTTTTCCATCCCATGCCTCCCGTAGCACTAAAATTTGGTAGCTTGTCCTTATGCAATGGTATCTTTGACCATGTTACCTTTCTAAGACAAATTATCACATTCATTATCCAATATTATCATCTCTCTAGCTTTATACAACTTTCTTATCTTTACACTTTTCTTTGTCATCAATTTTTAAAATATTATTTAATCAAAGAAACATTAAACCTTTGATATTCATGACACAAATTTTAGTTTTGGTATTCATCTCTCTAGTTTGAAAATGTATGGAAGGGTCGGGATGTAAGGTTTAGTCTTGTCTGACCTATATGGTCCCACCCTTAATATTTACCTAATATGATTTCAATTTCAAATCCTTCTTTGGTTCATTTCATCTTCTTAGGGTTGGCCTTATTATAATATTTCACCTACGGAAGGCTATATACATAATTTATTATCACTTTATAACTCACATGACATTTTTACATGCTACTATTGCAAATATCACTCTAAGAGCACTCAAAGGGTTCCTAAATCTTCCTAAATCAGCTACAAATAATCTAAATCAGTTCATTCTACAAGTCTAAAGAACTCAACTAGGTTAATAAGTCTATCTTCATCCATTTTGGAAGTATGTAAGGATCATAATGTTGGCATGTTGTATAGGTGCTACCATTGATGAAAAACCCGATTAATGTAAAAGTGGATGATGGAGTAGAGTCGAGAATGTTGAGTGATGATAACATGGAGATTCAAGTATGTTCTTGGTTGCACAAGTTGATTAAGTGAGATTACTTGTTCTTACAAACCTGTTTAGGTGATCTAGCTAGCCTAGGTGTCAGTGCATGGTGGTATGAGATTATTGGTGACTTGATAAGCATGTTAACATGATGTATATCATTTTTTATTGTTTGGGCACTCACATGAGTAGTAGGGTGCGGATCTGAGTTGGTGACTATGTTTCAAGTACTCTTTTGGACTAGGTATGGGTGTTAGAATGCATGAGATTGAGTTATGGAGCTATATAAGATCATGGATACATGTACATAGTTGATTTATGTTGTAACATGTTTGTTAGGACCTTTTTGAGTGTTTTCATGATGATTTATGAGGTTGTTTGATTGAACCCGGCCTTTCTGATGTAAAACCCTAAGGGATAACTATGCAAGGCTCAACAACTAGAAATATTGAGAGGTTTTTATGATATGGTGATAATTGGAGATGTTATTAGGGTGTTTCATTGTGCTATGGGAAAAATTTCAAGTTTCCATGATGAGTATTTTGTATGTTATGTTAGTTTTGGTGAAACAGGGTCAAGAACAAGTCCATTTCAGCTCAAATTGGATCTTCTGATGCTCACCTTGAATTTTGTGATTTTCATAGGAATTTTCACTTTAATGTATTCTTATACATTGATACTATAAGGTTTAAAAAAAATAATTAGGTCATTTCATCGTCATGTTTTTATGAACAAATGTTAAGAAGGTAAACAACTCATTATGTGTTTGAAACCCTAGCTTGAAAGCGGTTTGAGAGATTTTATTCCTAAGTGGCAGTTTTGATTGATAATAATTTGATTATGGGTTTAAAATTTATAATACTCCATATTTCCATAAATTTATGGTAGTTCTCATGGTGATGAGTGGGCCCCACTCAAATAGGTCAATTTATGAAAAAGTTCAGTTTGGGACAAGGTTGTCCAAATGAGTTGCAAACTAAATGAACATTATATGATTTATGTGAGTTTTTATTGATTTACATGATGATTTTAGGTCATGATGATGTAGTTAAATTGTCAAGTATGCTTCATTTATGTTAATTGGTCAAAGGGCAGTTTTGGGGATAGTTATAAGCGATGTCTTAAGCAAAGTTGACATTACAGGAGTTACATGAGGATTTAGGAGGTGATTCAAGTTGTGTTAGAAGAGAATTATGAGATATTTATAGTGATATAATTTTTATCTCATGATGATGAAATTTTATATGGTTTCAAGTAATTTTCGGATAAGAAGAGTTTTAGCTTTTAGAGATAGAACTGCTTTTGTTGAAAGATTGAGTTAGTTAATGCATGAAATGGATTGAGTGATGCTTGATATCACATGGAATGTGAATAGGGATGAATTTTTCATCCAATTAATCAATTTTAGGTCTTTAGTGCATCATGAAGGGTGTTAACTAGTTACATTTTGAAAACTAATTTTTGGGAAGCTTGATTTCCTGAAGAAAAACGTCATTATGGTTTGAACCGGTGGATGTTTCATGATATATACCTTGTCTACATAAGTGTTATAAATGTTATATAATTTTCATTTAGTGGTCATATACCATATTTTAGGTGTTATTTTATGATATTGAGGCCAAAAGGTGAATGCGAGTCTTTAGAAACATGTGTTGTGTGAAGGCTATGAGCCATTGGGCGCATTAAATGAAATAATTTGATTGGTAATTGATAATTGAGACCATGTATGATGTTTAAATGTTATTTTAAACATGTGTGATGAATTTTAGAGCATGAATAAAAATATTTTTGGTGTTAGGAGATTTTCTCATTCCAATGATGGGGATTTGAGGATTTTTGGTGCATGGATGAAGGGTTTTGGCTAGGCCGACATACTTGGGTTATTTTTTATTGTTGTGATAAATTTTAGGGGATGTTTTTAAGTTAAGGGGGCTGATATGAATGAGGAAACTGACCTCATTTGAATTTTAATCAAGAAGAAGCTATAAAAGCATAGTTTTGGGTGCTTTTGTGAGCTAGTGGTGTGTGTGCAAGAAGTGTGACCTAGGTGATATTGTTTTTCAGGTGTGTGAGCATGATTTGAGATTTGATAAAGTATGTGACAGGTTGAGGAATGTCAGAAAGCATGTGTGTAAGGGTTTGAAGGTTTGAGAAGTGAAGAAAGTGCTATTTTGTGAGAGATTGAAGACCTAGGGTTTGAACAATAAGTTGTGAGTTGAATTTGTGATCTCTATCAATTGTGGCAACATAAATACATCATATATATTATTCATAAGGTGGTTTAGTGGGTTATTGATCATATTGGGGGTTGTATCCTCCTTGTGGAGTTGGTGCTTCACAAAATTAGGGGTTGGTGCTCCTTGTAGGGTTGTAGCTCTAGAAAACTAGAGGTTGGTTATTCTTGTGGGGTTGGTGCCTCACTAAATTTGAAAAATACACATATTTTCTATAAGTGGAATTTCTTCCCCTTAAGGTTTTCCCACTTATATCTTATGTATTTGTGTTAATTCTCTTATTCATGGTTTATAACATATACAATATTTGATGTTGTGCACACATTAATAATTGGATAAGTGAATTTGTGGTTTGGTTGAGTAATCTCAAATCTGATTTAAATTTTGTAAGGACTGGTTCACCCACCCCCTCTCATTCCATTGTGCTTCCAACAATTGGTATCATAAAGCAGGTCCTTTTGGAGAAGTTTTTTCACTTGAAAGGAGATCCTTAGAACAAAAAAATGGTGAGTGGTTCCTCTATTGGCAAGGCACCATTGTTTGATGGGAAAAATATATTTTTGGATTTTTAGAATGAAGAATCATAACATGTCTCTAGGGTATACTATTCTGCCACTCCTCCTACCGGTAGAGCAAATAAGGATGTAAATTAAAATAATTCTAAGGCCTATAATGCTATCATACATGGTCTTGGAGAATCTGAATTGGGAAAAGTAATGCATTGAAAATCAGCAAAGGAAGCATGGGAAAAACTTCAGGTGTTATATGAAGGTGACTCAAAGGTAAAAATTTTTAAGCTTCAAACCTTTAGAAATAAGATTGTGTTGGTGTAGGTGGTATATTTATTCACTTATTTAGTGTTATTCCACCTCACCGGTGAGTCATCTCACTTAGGTGGACATGGATCTAGGTGTCATCTTAGTTTGACAGATTCTCTTACGAGAATCTGTATGTGTAAGTTGCGTCATGAGTTACATTCCCATTTGGGAAAGTAACTCCTCTTCTCCATTATGGAGGAATCTTCTCTTACATGGGAGTTACACATTCACTCCCCTATATGTACACCACCTCTTTTGATCTATGTCAAGCCAATACAAGCTAAGCTAAGGCTTCCATTCCACTTTTCGAATCTTGAGCTCTCATATGCATGCACATTGCTTTACAAAGCTTGTTTGCTTCAATCTTGCAACTCCTACACTTTGGTGAATCGCAACTATTCGATGCTCGTGAATTCCTTCGAGTCTTCGCCCCTACACTCCTTCATGGTATCGAGCGTGGGGACCGGAATCGCGTTGTTCATCATCGTTGCTCCATCGTGTAGTTGCTTCAGTGCAAGCTCTCGCTTTTGCATGTGCTCTACTTGCATATTTTGAGATTTTGTGGGTGTATTTTTCGGGTGTTTGTGCTCTTCAAGTGTTCAATGGCCTTGCATGCATGCTTTAGAGGCATTTTGCTGTGTTCAGGTTTCAGCATATTATAGGTTTGAAGGCTCTTGCCACTCAGGCTGCTGCTCTAACAGCTTGTTGACTCGAACTCTCCCGTTGTGCTCGTGTTTGGTTGCTGGCTCATGTTGGCGTGCACGTTGATTTCATGTTCAAAGCTCCGTGCTCTGCGCCACAGCTGTTTCCATTGCGGTCACTCTACTCAACGAGTTTGGACGTCTCACCTCTGCCGACCTTGGCATTTCAACCTACGTGGAATCTGGTTTTCATCATTCCACGGGTTTTCTACTTGCTGCAGATCCCTACACAGCTCAATAGTTCCTCTTTGCTTTGGAGTTTCGCCATGCATTCTGTGCTTTTTCCGTTTGTTTGGTATCCTTGATCCTGATTCGGAGTTACTCATTGGATACCTCAATCTGTTGAGTGAATGTGTCTTTGGCATTGGATTGAGTCCGCCTCGTTTCCTTTCCGGTCTTCTGTTGCTTGGGTGTGAATCTGCTCCATGCCGCTGCTCCGATTTCCAAGCTCTGCCCGTCCGGCCATCACGAGCCCTTCCCTGGCATTACGGAATTTCCAACCTACTCTCTGCTCAAGCCTGCAGAGGATCTTCATCGTTTGGCAGTTACATTGCCTTCTTGTCACGCACAGCCAACAACTCCAACAATAATGTGGTTTTGTTTGCATTAAGCGCATTTTTTTCTTTGGAAAACGTTTTTACACCCTCGGATCCAAATGACCTCCCACGTTGCAGAGCAGGTTGAAACACCCAAGGATTAGGTGCGTGGAGCTTTGGAAAACGTTATTCTCAGCCTCTAGCACGTTTTTTTCTGCAGACCTGCATTTTTCCAGAAACCTCCAGCTCCATTCACCACGTGGTTCCTTCATTTAGCTTGGTCAAAGAGTATTTTCAACGTGGGCCCCTCTTCTCAGCACCTTTTAAATGTTTTAAAGTGTTTACAAAAATTAAAACATTTCATTTGGCATTGTAACAAATTTTGGGGTCTATTTGGCTTGTATTATATGTCCTTCATTCGCGTGTCGAAGACGGAGGGCGAGGTCGGGGTTCCGGGAGGCTAATCCCCCTCGCAACCATAAACAAACCCCGCTAAAATTTAATTGACACCCCTTGCACCCATTTCAGGCATTTTTTTAATGTGTTTACAGTATCTAGTGCATTTTTCCATCAGTTGCGGGAATTGTATTTATGCCATAACTTTTGACTCGCTGCTCGTTTCTGAGCGCTTCCTTGGTCAAAGTTGCATGATTTTCCACACTCTACGTGATGGCATTGCCAATTTTGTAAACGCACTACTTTTATAAAGTGCCATTCAGGGGGTTATTTACTCTTGGGCCTACGCGCATTATCGGCCGAGTCCGACGTCTTGCACCTTGCATCTTGCATTTTTTCATCATGGAGAGTGCTCTTTCTAGACGTGAGCGTCGTAGGATCGCCTTACAGCCTCCACCACTTCTCACCGGGAGAGAGACCTATTCAGCCTGGCGTGCTTCCATGGAACGTTACTTCACCTATGAGGGTCTTTGGCCTTTCATGGTTCATGCACCCACTAATCATCATCATCTAGAGGACTTCTTGACACTTGTGACCATGTCTTTGGTCACATGATGATGCATGTCTCTCATTCTCTCCGGTTTCACGTGGCGCACATCCATTCCGGAGCATTCTTCAATGGAGACCCTTCACATCGCGCGTTGCCATTCTGCTGCTGATGATTTAGTTGTCTCTCCATTTCTTCGTGTGATACATTCCACACCGTGCTCGCTTGGTTCTACTTCTGATGACGAGGATTGTGCATCTAGTTCTGATGTCGAGAGTACTACAGAGGACTCTTCTCCTCTTTCTCTCACTATTCCAGACATTGTTGTCACCCCCCACATCTCATCAGATATCGAGCAGTCCCCTTCTCAGTCTCATACCGTCATTACACCAGCCTCCTTTCCACCTTCAGTGTGCGAGGCCCACTTCACTCCTCTACCTTCATTGGATGATTCATACCTATCTTACATCGCTCTTCTGTTTGTTGAGCCCCCTCATTGGGATGAGTATCTGCCTGACCTTAGTCGTCTTTTCACAGAGTCCACTTGTGATGCTCTACAGGTCCCTCATCCATCTACAGTGTTTCGAGAGGAGTTCATTATCTCTGTTGTTGGGAGTGCCCATTCTGGGAATCATACCACTTCCACTTTTCCGGAGACCTTCATTGATCCACCCTCACTGTGGATCCTTTTTCATTGTGGAGGATGTTACTTGTTCCCTTCACATCAGACATTTTTTCTTGCGGGTGTTCTCTCACTCGAAAAGGTCTATGCACGTGGCATTACCTTCGGTTCCTTGGCACTCACTCGCTGAGACCTATGTCACACTTGAGGCACTGCACTGCAGTTCTTCGTGTTCTTGCCCTTCGTTTTCCTTTGTGGAGTGGGCGGACTTCCAAAGACGTCATTTATGTCCTTTAAATGTGGCACACGATTCGTTGCATGGTGGCTCTTTTAGAGATGAAGAGGATCTCATCAACATGGGAGACTTCTAGAGCTGCAGAGTTCGATCCGTCCATGGCATCTTCGCATTCCTCTCATCTCCCTCTTCTTCTCTCTTCTTCTTCCGAGAGATTGCCTCTTTGTACATCGGTACCCTTTCAGGCTTGGCTATGGCCGGGACCCATATTTGGCATCTTTCTTAGATTAGAGAGTTTGTTTTTCTCTTGTGGTGGATGTTTTTCCCACTGGGTTTTCCTTCACTGCTTGGGACTTCTTCTTGTACATGGGTGCCTCATCAGGCTTTGTGCTGGGACCCATTTCTTGTTTCTGACTTGCCGCCTCATCCTAAGTTACGATGAAGGGGGGGTGTTGGTGTAGGTGGTATATTTATTCACTTATTTAGTGTTATTCCACCTCACCAGGTGAGTCATCTCACTTAGGTGGACATGGATCTAGGTGTCATCTTAGTTATGACAGATTCTCTTACAGAATCTGTCATATGTGTAAGTTGCGTCATAGGAGTTACATTCCCATTTGGGAAAGTAACTCCTCTTCTCCATTATGGAGGAATCTTCTCTTACATGGGAGTTACACATTCACTCCCCTATATGTACACCACCTCTTTTGATCTATGTCAAGCCAATACAAGCTAAGCTAAGGCTTCCATTCCACTTTTCGAATCTTGAGCTCTCATATGCATGCACATTGCTTTACAAAGAAGGTGCAACTCCTACAGGTGAACTGCAACTATTCGATGCTCGTGAATTCCTTCAGTCTTAAATAAGATTGAGAGTCTTAAAATGAATGATAATGAATCTATTGCTACATATCTTCTTAGAGTTGATAAGGTTGTAAATAACATGAAAGGGTTAGGAGAAGATGTGAAAGAAGTAGTTGTTCAAAAGGTTTTGAGATCCTTAACTCCTAAGTTTGATTCTAAAGTATAAGTATTGAAGAGGCAAAGGATTTGACTACTCTAAAGATGGATGAATTACATGGTACTTTGAATACTTATGAGATGAGGGTGTTGGAATCTAAACTAGCCAAGAAAGAAATAACTTTCAAAGTTGAAAAGAAGACAAATGATAAGAAGGTCAAAGTTGATGATGATGCTCATGAGCTAGGTGATGAAGAACTATTTTCCATGGTTGCTAGGAGGCTAACTATTAGAACTGGTAAGTACAAGGGTAAACTTCCTTTCAAATGCTTTTCTTGTGGTAAAGTAGGTCATTTTTCTACTAAATTTCCTCATAGACATGATAAGAAAGGAAATGATGATCATGAGAAGAAAAATTAGAAGTATGATAAAAAGAAGAAAGAGTTCAAGAAGGTTGATTTCAAGAAGAAGGGTAAGAAGAGTTTCTATACCAAGGAAGAGGCTTATTCCTCTAAATAAAATTAGCGAAGCTAATGGTATTGATTCTAAGATTGAATTTGATCACAAAGATCTAGGTGATGAGGTTATTTTCATGAAAAAGGAAGCCATGAGATCCTCTAGTGGAGGTTCTACTTTGTGGGGTGATCTTACACTTGATTCTTACAAGGAGAATGAAGGAGATGATGATGGTTTGAGGATTGAGTTGGCATGTGTCCAATCAGAACTAGAGCATGCTGAAAATAACAATAAGAAATTGACTTCTCAAGTCAAGGATTATGAGGCAAATATTCAAGAACTTGAAGAGAAACATTGGGCTATTACTGAAAAGCTTGATGAAACTGTGAGAAAGTTAGAAATGAAAATGAGTAACATGACTCTTAGCTTGTAATCCAAGGAGGAAGAAGTGATCATCCTTAAGAAAGAGCTATCATATGTAACAAGATAAAAACATATCAGAAATTTGAAGAAAGCTCAAATTTTCTTGGTAATCTCTTGAGCAATCAGAAGGAAGCAGGTGACAAAGCTGGTTTGGGCTTCAAATTTGAGGTAAAGGAGAAATAATTGAAGCAAGAGGACCTAGTTTCAAGCAAATAAGTTGGTGAACCAAGCATCAAGGAAGAAAATAAAGTATCATTCATCAAGGAAAATGAGAAGACTAAGCCAATTAGGAAACCTAATGCCTCAAGGTATGAAATAACCTTCAATGGATATTGTTATACTTGTAATGAATTTGGTCATAGGTCTAAATAATAGAGAAGGTCTTATAAATATACTCATCCATGGAGAGATAATAAGAGTGCATATGATAAGCATGTGGTATGCTACAAGTGTAATGAGGTAGGTTATATTGCTTAGTTTTTCTTATATGATTCATCTAATTATGGTGATGCATTCAAGAGGAAGAATAATGTGGTATGCTATAGTTTTAATCATGTTGGTCATGTGGCAAGGCCGTGTCTCTCGATTTCTTGATGCATATCTCCTAAATTAACTTAAAGCATTCATCACTTTAAAAAAATCAATCTCATTCATTTGTCCCAATACCATATTTTAGTGGTCTTGAACTAGAGTCTAAAATGACTCAAATTGTTAAATTTTGGTATTTTAAGTAATATAGTACTATATTGACACCTATCCCTACTCTAAAAAAATGTACACATGTACATTCAACTTTTAAATTGATCCATCTTATCATAACACTTATTTGTTCAAACTTTCCTTTCCTTCCTTTCTCTAGCTTTGAGTGCTCTAGCTCCAAACCAAGCACTATCTTGACCTTGTTTCCTTTTTTCTCCTTTAAAATATCCTTATATTGTCACACCCTTCTCATACTAAGATAATCCCTTCAACAAAAGTGATCTCAACCAAAAAAAGCATTGACTCCCTCAAATTAATCACACATGCCCTACTATGGCTCTCAAGTAGCTATTTAACACATTTTTCTAGGTGTAAATTATCTCCTAGAGGGTTTCAAAACTCAACTCAAGTACTTTTAGATAACCATTTAATAGCTTTACCTGTGTGAGGAATTTCAAGTCTTGAGGCCATCTCTAAAACCTACTTCTTTAGTTAATGGACATCTTCTTAACGAGGTCTTGACTATGATTTATGTATCGGTCCTACATTGGTAAGATTATCTTTCCTCTCTCCTAGTGCACATTCAAAATTCTTTAAAAAAATTTAAATACACCTTCACTCAAGTATTATGTTTCAAATCTCGGCCAAGAATTGATGGTTTCATGCTCCAATTATCAAATCCTAACTCTCAAATGCATTTCTACAAGACTGTAGAAGTTCTTAAACAAGCGTGATGGAAGTAATGCACTTCAACCTTCCCTTCATCGTTATCCTCACATTATCACCTCTTAGATACCATATCTTAGGAATTTTAGGATCTAACTTAGAGTATGAAGGTTTAAGCCTAGCTTTTGATTCCACTTATTCCTATCAACCTTCTAAACTTCTACTAGGCTATCACGCACAATGACTTATTGAGCATGATTCAATAATTTTAAACACTTACCATGATAAGAGAATGGATATATGATTATGTTTACAAAGTTTCATAGTCTAATTCCTCCCATCGAACTTGTAATGATCTTTTTGATGAGAATATAGGTTGAACTATAATTTGAAATAAAAATTCTTGTACAAAAATTCTCAACATAGTTTTAAGACGTGATATTCTTTCTTGAGGTCTGTATGGATATCCTAAAGCATTAAAACTTACCAGTAGGGTCTATATAATACCAAACCTCGAGCAAGAAGTTAAAATTTCCCTTCTCTGTTCTCCAAAATAGGGTCTCTCAGTCAATAGAGTTCATGAGTCTAATAATGGTCTTTTGTTGCCCTTACCAAGGTCGTTGTAGTTTCATTAAAGATTGAACATATTAAATTATCACTCAACTATCTCTACTTGAGCCTCTCTTCTCATTATCATTCCAAATTACCTCTTAAACTATGATTACTTACTCCTCTGTCAAAGATTTTGTTCACTACCCTGTCACAATTACACAACTAGCAAACACATGCATGCGAGATATTGTAATAGTATTCAATATCATTATTACCTCTGAGAACTTTTTTGATACACACATTTTCACATGTAATAACAAAGTATAAACCACAAAAACATAAAATGACACCATTGTACAATTATTTTTGCAAACAAAATGTCTTCTTCCTTGAAATACTTGATTTCCATGGAGCTCCCTTCCTTCCTCTTTGAATGGAATGATAGAGGTGGTTATAAAATATGTTAAATATGCTTCATTTTTACCTTCCTAACTAAATCTTGGCCCATTAGGCCCTCCATGTGACCTTTTTTCCTTTATTATCACATCATAAGACTTCCACCAAGCCTAGGACCTTAGAATTGAACATTACATTACAACCATGACTTCATCAAACCTCCTAGACCTCAAATAGAGCTTGTTATAATATTTCAACATATTAAATGCTCCAAAGAAGACACTCAATGTTAAAACAAGCCCAAAACTACCCTCGTGATTCGAAATTACAATTTGGAGGGAAATTGGCAATTTCAAATTCATGAAGGTCTTGAACTAAACTAACTTACCTAATAAACCCTTTATGACCCCTAAAACTATGAAATCTCTTAGAAAGCCAAAATTGAGGGTATAATTCATATTTACATATTGAGATTTGATTCTCTTGCATCACTTCTCAAGACAAAATAGGAGTGTTCAAGGTCGTATAATGCAAATAGATCACTTTCATAAGTCTACAATGCATGAAAAAGTCTAAGAAGGACTTGGGAGCCTAGAAAATATCTTGGTGTCTCATCAAGAGCTGGTGATGATGGAAGGAAAGGCACAAATCAGAAATTAGATCAGAAGAGAGAAGATGAAGGAGTTCTATAGGTGTCTAAGAGGGTTTGGGACCTCTTTAAGACCTTATTTTAGGTCTTCATGGTGTTCATATGCCTCTACTATGCTTCTTAGAGGTATATCAATTCATATGAAGCATTGGAGTGAGGGGGAGATGTCTAAGTCAAAGTGTGTCTCCTCTATGATGTCAAGGTATGTCATTCAAGTCATTATGCATGCTCTTATGGTTCAAATTTGGTTTTTCATGTTGTAGATGTAAAAATCAATGTCTTTTGGTTTTTAGTGTGTGTTTGAGTTCTTGAAGTCTGAGTTAGCAATGTCTAAGTAAAGGTTTTCACCTAAGATGACTCGGTGTGTGCAAAGAATCATGTTGATGTCACATAAAGTGGTTTTATAGTGTCATTTCATTCGGGTAAAATTCTTTCCTTGATGCGAGTTAGTAATTTGGTATATAGTTGTCAATGAGTCTATAATCTGTGATATCTCAAAGGGAAAATTATGAGTCAAGTGATTTTCATAAACTATAAATGCATGTATCATGTGTGTTCAAGTGTCTTGTATGTGTGTGAAGCTATGAATGTGTCTCAGAAGTTGTTAAAGGAAATCAAGTGTCTCAATGGATTCATTCTCCTCAAGTAGTCTATTTTGGTCATCATGAGTTGTCTAAGTATAAATGTTGGTTTGTGTGTCTGTGTCATGAGTCTCAAAGGGTAAAAATGCTTCTCAAAGGTTGTTTTAAGATGTTTTAAGTCATCAAGTATGATAAATTGATCAAATCACTATGGAGAACAGGGTATGTGCAAGTGTTCTTGAAATTTTTCAATGCAAGCGAAAGTGGTTTTAGGTAAGCAAATATTAGTCATGCCTCCAAATCAAGTCAAAAGGTTCTTGGGAGTTTGAGAATTTTATTTTAGTGTTGATGATTATTGATCGGTCAAAATCTAGCACTTAGAGAAGGAAATACGAATGAAGGTTCGTGTGGGAGAGCGAGCATATTCAAAGGTGTGGGAGTATCAGAAAGGATCGTGTGTGAATAAGAGAGATAGATTCGGGACTTAGCCGTTTTCATGATGAGGATCTATTTTTGGAGATAGCATGTGGAGCACTCAAACCGATTGGAGACTTATATGACATGCATTGGCTATTTTTGGATGATCAGCTACGAAGTGCTTTGCATGGATGTAGGCTAAAGATAGAATTGCAAACTAATAATTGACTAAGAGAGATCTATTGTTAGAATTCTTGCATGTAAGCCTATTTTTGTAACAAGTGTGTGGCTAATAATAGCATGCGACCTATTTTGGGATTAGATAAGCGGTGAAGGGAAAGTCCCCACCCTTATAAATATGTAGTAAACTGTGTAGCAGAGAGAGAGAGAGGCGTATAGGTACGAGAACTATGTTATAGTGAGATTATGCTGAAAAATTTGTTACGCACATGAGTGTATACTACTATTATTGTAAGGAAGCTTTTTGTGTATTACGTATTTAATATAATGGAGACTATGGACCGAGTCAAGGTGTTATCATGGCTATAATTTAGTATTACATTTTTATTCCATTATGGTTGTCTATTAAGTCTATTATTTTCTAGATCTAGATTTGAACATGCATTTGTAAAAGGATATATTAGTCATAGAACTAAATGCTTAAAGTCTTCATCATCTAACATCCTGCAACAACAACCCTAAAGAGGTGCATGGTACCTTTGTGTGCTCGCTCTAGGTGAGTGATGTGCCAGTGTGCATGGGCTTGTATTGGTGAATTCTAGGCTGCATCATTGGTTCCGTTGCCATGACCTCTTTTTCAGTTATTTTCATGATGGTTTGCAATGAAGACATACCGGTTGACCTTAACAAGTATTGAGGAGTGGATACACGAACTTGAATAAGGATACACATGGCATTTTAGCATTGGATTTGAGTTTAACACACGTGTGTGGGTGGAACAAAATCTATATGACAGTTTATATGAGAGCTTCTTTGCTATCTTTCTAGTAGAATTGTATGAGTGGTTGATTGCTTATGCATCTAAGTGGAATTAGAGGTATCACACACTTTTCTAGATGCAGGAAGAATTTTAGGCCCTTTATGATGCTGATATGATTTGGACTTGTGCTTATGGATACGTGGTTCCATGGTGTTTTGAATAGTTATATCTTGGAGTACTCAATTTCCACTTATTCATGCCCAGAGGTAGTTGAATTCCAATTTTTATGATATCCAAGGGGAACTTACTTGCAAGGCATTCCACTGGAAATCAAGATCTTGATGGTAAATTTGAGTTTGGAGAGTAAACTAATGGCTAACTAAACCTCACCACGCGTGGGGAAGGAGCACATTTGGTGAAAGATGGTAGACCTAGCGGCGAGAAAGTCAAAGAGAGAGGAAATCGACTTAATTATAATGAGGCATGTGAGAGGGAGGTAGAGAAGAACGGGAGAGTTGCATAGAAATGGAATTGTGGAGAAAGATAGTTCGGGAAGGAGTGGAAGTTCACGTAGAAGATGTGGAACTCGAGCCTCAGGAACTCCCAATTTGGGAAAACATGACAGGGAACCATCCTCTACCTCAAGTAGAAGCGTGCTAGTAGATATGACCTAGGCCGCGAGTGTGCATCTAAATCCACCTAGCAACCTTGCCCTTGAGTTTGGTTTTTCAACATCTAATACAACAAATAGTCAGCAAGATAATTCAAGCATTCGGTTATTAGGAGGGATTCTTATGAAAGGCACATCGATGGCAACACAAATGGCTTCATTGTTATATGGGAGCACTTTTTGGGTGTATCATTAGCGCAAAATTTAGGCGTGCAAATTTTTGGACTATCTTGTGGGAGTGGTAGTACTTCACAGACTATCAGGGTATAGTTTAGTTCTACTATTGGGACACAGGGAAGTACATCTTCTGGTCCAACCCTAGCTACAAGTTTGGGATTAGGAGGCATAGGTAGCTCTAGTTCCAAAGGATCTGGTGGTTCTGGAGGCATAGGAAACATAGGAGGTTTTGGATCAGGTGGGCAAGGTCCACACCAACCCCAGAATATTTACATGTAGATATGTCTCTTCATCTTCTAGAATATAGAGGCATAAAAGACGTTGTTGAACATGTGCATATGTGTGAAATACTATGGCGTGCAAAAGGAATCATGGCTTCGAGGATAGGGTAAGACAATTTTCTACTATGTTATAAGGCAGCACGCACACAATTTGGTATAGAAAATTTGACCCTGATTAGACTTACATAGACTATACAACATTAAAAGATGCATTCCTTAAAGAGTTTCACATCCTTGATTTTGTGTAGAAGAGTATAAGTGCACTCAAGGATATTAAGCAAGGAAATACCGAAAGTGTCGAGAGTATGATGCATATTTTAAAGCACAGTTATCTAAGCTTTCTTATGATATACACACAAGCCAACACGCACAATGGTTCATTGGGGATCTGATTACCCCTTTTAGGAGGGCATTATCACATAAGATGTACACTGATCCATGTGAAGCACTTGAAGCAACCTTACGCATTGAGGCAGTTGGGAGCATAGACATTGAGGTGAGCCCATTTTTTAAGCACAGATCAAAGCTATGGAAAAGTAGTTGGAGAAACTATCAGAAAATTCAACACATGAGACGCACATAGGGATTTGGTGCAAGATTTTAAAGTAGAAGGTCACACAAAGGATAGTTTTCCTCACAGATCAGTGTGCTCATTGTTGTTGGATTGTGAGATATGCCATTTAAACCATGATGCTAGCCGTTGTCCCTTACTACAACATGTGATAAGGAAGAACATTTCAAGCTACTGTAAAATTTGTAGGTCCACGACTCATGACATGGAAGACTGCTAACTGATTGGTTAGATCCATAATGCTATAGATATTGGTGTATGACAGACAAAAGTGTTAGATCACTCTAAAGGCAAGAACGGGCATCGGGATAAGGATCGGGATCATAATCAAAGGCGTGCTATGATCGAATGAATGGAATTTTGAAGGTGATTGTGGCAAAGGTTGAGGATACCGTGGTGGATTTAGAGGATGAGGCCGTGGTGGTGGAAGAGGTGAGTTCCCTCACAGAACATGTTATACATGCGGATCTCCTGACCACTACAGTGTGAATGTCCTAGAATATTACATGTTCTTTTTTTGGAAAGAACCATAGCTATGAGGAGTGCCCGGACTTGTATGAGCATCTTTGTAAGAAGTATAAATAAGAAAACAAAGGTGCAAGGATGGCTAGGATACATCATGCTTGTGGAAAATCGGTAGATGCCTAAGTTGGAAGTAGAGTTCGAGGCGTTGTAAGTGAGGATCATGACTGTCGAGGCGGCACGTGCTAGAAAAAATTGCAACAGAATCCTACCATCACTAAGGAGGAGGTTATTCATGCACGGTACCCATATCCTACCCATCAGAAGGAGGTTTATCAGGAAAACATGGAGGTAATCAAGAATCTTCAGGGTGAAATACAATTTTTAAAGGAGAAATCATAGAAGATGGAGAAAAAGAAAGCATTAGAGATGGTCTAGAATTATGTAGATGACTTGAGAGAAGTGTGCAAATTGTTGTGCCAAGAGAGTATCATTCCACTATTAGGGAAATGGTTAAAAGGAAGCACTCCACGCACAAGTGTTGAGACTGAACGAAAAATCCTGCATGTAAATATTCCCCCTCATATCCTATATTATGACAAGGAAATCACTCTTAATGTTGTTATGGATGGGTGGTTATTGAGTAATATATTGATTGATACAGCCGTGAAATTCAATGTTTTTACTTTGGATTCATGGGTATAAATGGGAAGACCCCATTTCAGCCATCCTCTAATGTATTGTTCATGGCTAATCGACTAAGGCTACTCCCATCGAGTTTTGAAGGATGCACCCATTACCACACAAGGAGCCAAGTTCACTGGGGTTTTGAGGTTTTAGCACCTTTGGTAGAGTCGAGATAGCTTTCATGCTCTATTAGGGCATCCTTGGTGTTATGCAAATAATGTTGATCTTTGGTTCAACAAGGGTTATATCGTTTTGAGAATAAGGAGGACAGATATATTATCCCTTTAATGAGATGGAAAATCTATGCCCTATGTTGAGCCCTTAAGTGAAGAAGACCTGAATAGGATTTATGTACACGCTATTTAGGATCTAGAAGTACTTGAGACATCTAAAGAAGGAATAATTTAGTGGGAGGATGCAAAGTCTATTAGTGATACTACAAGTGTTTCTTGTGATAATTGAGCTCATCGCACTTATGAGTTAGTAGGGCATGAAGTCAAGAGCATATTTCCTAAAGGAAGAAAAAACATTATGTCAGGAGGATAGGTAACAACTTGGTACCTTGTTACACCAGAGAAGGAGATCCTATGGTATTCCTTGCGCTCCATGGAGGAACAATGGATAGACCCGTTGGAAAGAAGAAATATGCTAGCATATACATTACGTGGGACAACAACACACTGGTGGGTGGCCCATAAAGATAATCTTGTAGGATGGAATGAAATTAAGATTTCTCTTGCTACTAGGTTCTTTAGGAGAAATGTACCTACTAAAATATGCACTTATCATGGTAATCAACATGTTCAGCACCATGTTCAGAAGTGTGAGAGACTCTAGAAAGAAGGGCAGGAAGCTTTACCACCCTCGTTATGGGTACAAAAGTTTTATTCCACTTTATAAGGATGCATGCGTGCTTGGTATGTGTATGAAGAAATCCATAGAGAGACTAGAAATTGGCATGATTTAATTACAGGAATGGCCCAGACGTTTAACTTCTTCTCTACAAAGCATCCAGTGGATGAAGCATTAAAATTTATAAAGCGCTTAACTATGAGGAGCAGTCTTAAGGCCGAAGAACTCATTCAGGAGTTATTGGATGAAGGAAACTCAGGATCGCGTCTTGTTGAAGAGATAGAGGATGATGCCACACTACTTCAACATGTTTTCCTTGAGAAAGAAAAAGGAAAAATGGTCTACTTAGTGGATGAAGAAGAAGTATAAAATTTGTATGTAAACCATTCAACATGTAGGCATGAGGTGTGGGAAATTGAGATAAGACCACGTGCACCTATCATGAACCTATGAAGAAAAATAAGGTGAATATTGGATCAGATGTTGAGCCTAAGGAAGCCATAATTGGAGACTATTGGTCAGACTCTGAAGTGGAAAAAATCATAGAGTTACTAAGGGATTATCAGGACTTATTCCCTCAGGGGTATCATGAACTTAAAGGCATGCATGAATCATTAGGGGAGATGAGGATAAAGCTTAAAGAGGGTGTGTGCCCAGTTAGAAAGAGACCCTACAGGATGAACCCCAACTTACGTGAAAAGGTCAAAGATGAGATTGAAAAAATGTTGAAGTCTGGGATTATCAAGCCCCTTGATGAGTCAAAATGGGTTAGTCCAATGGTGATCTAGTATCAAGAAGGATGGATGGATTAGGATCTGTGTGGACTACAGGGAGTTGAATGTTCGCATGCATGACTAACCCATTTCCTACACCATTCATTGATGAAATACTAGAAGGTGTTACAGGGAATGAAATCTATTCATTTACGGATGGGTTCTTTGGGTATCATCAAGTTAGGATTTCCCAGGAGGATCAGGAAAAGACTACGTTTACTACTGAATGGGGTAGCTTTGCCTATATTGTAATGCCTTTTGGTCTAAAACATGTGACTGCTTTATATTTTCACACATAGTTGTTCAAGCATTCAAGGAATTTATTCACACTTCTTATATGTCTATTTAGATGATTGGTGGTGTATGGATTAGTTAAGGATCATTGTGACATTCTGTGCTTAGTGTTTAAAAGATGTAAACAATTGAGTATCTCTTTGAACATCAAGAAGTGCATATTTGCTACACCATTTGGGATATTGTTAGGACACATAATCTGCAAGGAAGGTTTGTTGGTTGATCTAGCCAAGGTTGTAGTCATTATAGGCCTAAGAGATCCTACCAGTCAAAGTGAAGTGTGCAGATTTTTGGGTCATACAGATATTACAAAAAGTTTATCAAAGGATATGCCAAAGTTGTCGCATCGTTGGAGGAGTTACTGAAAGGGAAAGGTACGTTCTATTGGGGAGAACCGCAACAACGCACATTCAAGACATTAAAGGAGAAACTTACTACCGTGCCTATTCTACATTTTCCTTTGTGGGACCAACCATTTCATGTACATGTGGACACCTCTGGCACGACCATTGGCATAGTGTTGGCTCAACCTAGAGAAGGTATTATAGATCATCCTATATGTTATTCTAGTAGAAAGATGACTCCTACATAATATAATTACACAACTATAGAGTGTGAATCTTTGTTAATGATCTATGTGCTACATAAATTCCAACAATACCTGCTAGCTACACCGTTCATCTTTTATACAGATCACATGGCATTGAATTATTTGGTAAATAATCTCGTTCTGCAAGGGCACATATGCAGATGGGTACTCTTATTTCAAGAATTTGATTTCATAGTTTTGGTAAAACTAGGGAAAAGTAATTTTGGACCAGACCATTTATCCAAAATATAGTCAAGAGAAGAAGCACAGGAAATTGAAGATACCATGTCAGATGCACAATTATACAAGTTACAACAAGCGCCATCAGAACTAGAGGACATTGTTTTCTTTCTACGAACATGTATGGCACTAGAAGGACTGAAATCCTTGGAGAAGAAACAACTTGCTATACGCGAAGCCCCTACACATTGATTAGTGGTGACGTACAAGTTAGGCCAGGATGAATTATTGCATCATTGTGTATTGGAACATGAGCACATGGATATTATGGAAGAAGCTCATGGTGGTATTGTAGGTGGCCACTATGTCGGTGATGCCACTGCGCGCAAGATTCTACTCGTTGGATTATGGTGGGAGACCCTATATAAATATTGTAAGGAATTTTGTAAGGCTTGTGATCATTGTCAACGTCTTGGGAAACCAAGTCAATGAGATGAAATTCCTCTAAGAACCATTATTAGTGACAAACCGTTTGAGAAATGGGCTATAGATTTTGTGGGTCCTATTTCACCAGATATGCACAAAACTAGATCGTGTTACATCATAACTTACATAGATTATCTGACAAGGTGGGCAAAAGTAGCACCTACAAAGTATTGTATAGCGGCTACAACAACAGATCAAATTTCTCTGGGAAAATATTATTACAAGGTGTGGATATTCTTTAAGTTTGACTAATGATAGGGGCACACATTTTCTTAATGAGACAATCAAAATTTTATTGGATGAATTCATGATTGCACACCATAAGACTACACCCTATCATCCTTAGGAAAATGGAACTGCTGAGGATTTCAACAAAATTTTGAGCAGACATTGACAAAAATCTGTGATGTCGGAAGAAAGGATTGGGATGATAAATTATATGTAGTACTTTGGGCATATTGAACAACATATAAAAGGTTGAACAAAGCCACACCATTTCAGTTAGTGTTTGGTACAAAAGCAATTCATCCATGGAATTTATGTTACCTTCTTTGTGTATTGCACACGTTGGAGGTCTAGCTGATGAGAAATCCTTAGAAGCACGAATTGAAAAGTTAATTAAGTTAGATGAGTGATGAGCAATAACATGTTGGATTCAAAAATAAGAGAAGGCCAGGCAGAAAGCATGGCATGACAGGAACATTAGGGATACAAATCTTGAGATAGGACAATTGGTACTCCTTTATGATTCTAAGTTTTTGTGCCATCCAGGAAAACTCAAGGTAAATTGGTTAAGGCCGTATGTTATCACTCACATACTTGAATCAGGCACTTGTCAATTAGAGGCACTTGATGGAATGCGATTGTCAGGTTACTTCAACGGGAGTAAGTCAAGCCCTACTATAAATAAGTTTTCTTGGTGTTTGTAATAAGGTAGTGTTACCTTTAGATTAGGTTTTAAATTTTCATTTCCTTAATGTTTTTCCTTCTTTATCGCTATGCTTTGTTAATTTAGTTGGTGTATTTTTGTAATAAGTGTGTTTATGCACCAAAAGCTAATTACTATTTGAAGAATTTTTATACGCAAAGGACTGCACATACCCTTAGTGTGGGGTAGGTTATTGAGATCTAGGTATAGATTTGTTGAGAATAGGTCCACATGAAAGGAACTATCTATGGGTGTTATTCAAGGATGGAGGATTGAAAAAAAAAGAGATTTCTTCTTAACACAAGGACCATAGATAAAGAGGAATCAAGAAACAAGTATAACACAAGGTAAGCAAAGGATGGGAAGACTACCAGTGGAAGGTGAAGTGATGAGGTACTCAGGCGCATGGAAACACGCTAAAGAGAAGTTTGTAGCCAAAAGGTAGGAGGGTGCACTAGAAGGTTATAGCTTGGGCGCAAAGATGTACCACGTGGAAATAACGAAAATGGTTGATTAATGAGAGGATTATTGGTAGGTAGAGGAGTAATAAATGCACAAAAAATTTAAATTATATATAAGGACGTGATGAGAGTTTATTTTACCATTGGAATTGAGAGAATTTGAAAAGGGTTAAGTGCGAACGAGCCGAGAAATCGAGTTAAGGTGCGAATAGTTTGAAACCAGATGTGGAGAGAAGGGTTGTGCACAGGAGAAGCTTGCGTTCCCATAGGTGAAGGGTTTGAGCAAAGCAGACATGTTACAAATGAGCTAGGGCACGTGATTTCCAATAGGGAATAGAGATTTAAGCTAGGTTTCAAATTTCTTGATTACAGAGGGAAGAAAAGAGATTTTTCAAATGGCATGAAGAAAGCACCCAGCATAGAAGATAAAGGGAAGAATAAGGTTGAAGTGGAAGAAGAAATTACTCCCAAGAGTAATTTATCAAAAATGTAGTATCAGAGGGTGTGATTGTGGGACAAGAATGGGATTCCCATATCTCGCCAATGTAAAATCAATGATTACAACCATCAAACATCAGATAATAAGAAGGAGATCGATGCATTGTTGAGCACAAAAACAAACAAGCACACAACGAGAAATATCTTTGGTGTACGATGACCCTAGTGAGAAGTTCTGAAAGCTAAATGGATTCTACCAGTTGTATGAGATGCCATACTTTGGAAAGTACATGAACCATTGTATCTATGGTTAATGAGCAGAGTCCATGAGGACTTCTTTTACTTCGTTAGATAGAGGGTAAGAATCACGGTTTCTTTGATTTTAATAGTGATAGGGCTAAGGGCCTTAGGGTTGGATCTAGATAGTGATTTAACTGATAAGGCCAAAATCCTGGAGATGAAGAAGGAGATGGGGTATACCAAGGCTCCACGTGGCATGGATATTGAAAAATTAAAAAATTACCTAGTAGTGAAGGCAGCTATACATTTGGTAACAATGTTGAATGAACAAGGAAGATGGTCATAGGTAAACACAATGTGGCGTACGTCGCAAAGAAGATGTCTCAAGGAGTGGTCTATAATATTACAGATCACATAGAAAAGGCAATCATTGAAGAAGCATGAACATGTGACATAATATGTTTTGGAATTGTACTATTGTCTTTAGTATTTATGGAGATTGGGGTGCTTGATGGGAAAAAAAAAAAGAAGATTTGGGAGTACCCCATGGAATACAAGTCACATGCGGAAATATTTGGCAAGAACTTATGTGATGGGTCAATGAGTGGACCATTCAAGTAGAGGGTGGAGATGTGGTATGATACTCTCGCATGGTGTTTGAAGAAGAGTGGCGCATACCCAAGGATTTGCCTTCGGTGGTGGGTAAGGTAGTTCGGTTTTGGTCTACCAACATTTTTACATCACGTGATTTGCAATGAAGGACAGAGCTTGGAGCCCATGGTGAAAAAGACCATATTCCTTCACATCAAGATATTTCCAAGCATCATTTCACTAGTTTTCAGAGATGTGCACCTCTTGACCTTCAATGCGAGACAAGGTAGATTGCGACTAGCACAATCTGATAAAGAAATATGTCTATCTAGG
The DNA here is from genome assembly GCA_018340775.1 of Taxus wallichiana var. yunnanensis. Lineage (NCBI taxonomy): Eukaryota > Viridiplantae > Streptophyta > Pinopsida > Cupressales > Taxaceae > Taxus > Taxus wallichiana. The sequence goes on along the minus strand of CM031236.1, from coordinate 603,273,082 downwards.
GTGGAATGCCTACATTGAGAGGCTTATTTCAAATATTATAAGCATGAAGAGTGTAATCTTAGCAGTTGGGGACAGGAGAAATGCTTGTGTACCTGTAACTCAAACCCAAGTTGGAGAACACTAAGTATGTGGAGAATGAGTTCGTGCTCTGGGACGCCAAAATGTAGGCATAAAATGGAAAATATTCCGATTGCCTAAGCCCACATAAACAATTCAGGTAGATGATGAAGAAGAAGAGCATGAAGATAGTGGTGGTTTGGAGCACAGAGGTAGAAGATAGCCTCTAAATAAGGAATAAGTTGAGCACGTAACTACACCACCTCAAGCCACAAGAGGTAGATGATGAGGACTTGGATGCGGTCAAGGAGAGCACCATTTTAAGAGAATATTTAGGAGAATAAGTACCCAAGATGCTACTCCACAAACAAAGTGCACAAATCACCTTGACTCTCTCCACAGAAGGAGACAACTGAGAAAAGAAGAAGGAAATTGAAGTTGAATGAGGAAGTGAAAGAGTTTGAGGAAAGCACGCCCAATTATCCTACACCTCCAAAGAATGTGGAAAAACAAAAAGATGAAGAAATAAAGAATGGAGAAGAGGGATAAAAAGGAGTAGATGAGATAACAACTGAGACAACTCGGGACATAGTAGCAAAAGTTCTAAATCTTGAAGCACAAGTTCCTAAGTAGGGCTACATAATGAAGAACAAGTGGGAGTATATTCCACTAGCCATGGGCTACGCCGAGGAAACAGGAAAATTTTTCTGCGCCCGTTTCCAAAGCACAATGACACAAAAGAATTTGTATGGCTGGGAGTTAATGGATGAAGCTATGACAACAATGCGCACAAGGAAGCAATTGTCATGGTCGATGCACACACACATGGATGAACCAAACTTTGATGTGTGTGAGGATTCATGTGTATTAAGGAGGTTGAAAAAGATACCTCAAGCTAGAAAAATAATAGTAAAGCCTCTTTGTTATATTAGATGATGAGAAAATAAGAAATGTTTTGGTGAAAGTCTCGATAGAGGTGGCACAACGGAATATGGATAAAGCTGCAAAAATTAGGGCGTTAAGGGAGGAGATCAAGGCTAAGGATGAGGAAATAATGATGCTTAAAGTAGGAAAGAGAATTGACACAAAAGAAGAATGTTGTTTTTATCAAAGCATGGCAGAGGATATTGGTGACAATGTCATGAAGGCTAGGCCACACTTAGAGCCAAAGGTACCCAAGACGTTTCCTTCAGCAATACATTATGTAAGTACATTGGTGGACTTAGTGCTTGAAGATGAACCTCTACGCATACCAAAACCAAAGGATCCAACACAGGAAGTAGAGTGGGAAAAGGATTCAGTGATGTGAAAGATTGCATCATATGAAGGGTTGCTTCAGAGCTTGCAGAAGGAACTAAAGAAGGTGGATCTAATGTTGAATATTTATACAGAACTAAAAGCCATTATAAGGACCAAAAGCATTTTAGAAGATAATGAGGTCCTGAAGGCCATGAAAGATGAGACATTGGGCCATGCAGAATGGTTAACTCTTGTTAAGAAGAAGCGTGAGGTCCTTACAACAGCTCAAGAACCACACAAGGAAAGGTTTGATGAGCTTGGGAAGCTCATTGAGAAAAAGATGGATCTATTACAAGGGAGAATGACTGCCATGTCCAGCATTGTGTTGGTCTTATAAAATGAGAAGGGAGATCTTGCAAGGGATGAATTAGATTCAATTGTAGTGGATATTATAGAGAAGGCAGAGGCCGTGCTCGATGATTGACAGACTTTAGAGGTGGAATAAAAGAAGAATATCCTAAATTGATTATTCAGTTGAAGCAGAAGATACTGTAGGGTAAAGACATTCTTTTATTCATCAAAATTATTTCTATTATTTTATTCATATTTTTTGATTTGTTTTGGAGACAACCATTTCCGAGGTGGTAATGCAACTAGTGTGGGGTAATGTTGATTAGTTAGAATCTGGCACTTAGTGAAGGAAATACATAAGGTTTGAGAGCAGAGCACATTCAAAGGCGCAGGAGTATTGGAAGGACCGCGCTTGCAAATAAGAGAGAAAAGTTTGGGACTTAGCCATTTTCATGATGAGGATCTATTTTTAGAGATAGCGTATGGAGCACTCAAACCGATTGGAGACTTGCACGACACACATTGGCTATTTTTGGATGATCGGCTACGAAGCGCTTTGCATGGATGCATGCTAAAGATAGAATTGCAAACTGATAGTTGACTAAGAGAGATCTATTGTTAGCATTCTTGCATGTAATCCTATTTTGTAATGACGTGTGGCTAATAATAGCATGTGACCTATTTTGGGATTAGATAAGTGGTGAAGGGAAAGTCACCCTTATAAATATGTAGTAAATTATGTAGCACATAGAGAGGGTGTATAGGTACAAGAACTACATTATAGTGATATTATGCTGACAAATCATTACGCGCATGAGTGTATACTCTTGTTATTCTAAGGAAGCTTCGTGTATTACTGTATTTAATATAATGGAGACTATGGATTGAGTCAAAGTTTTATCATGGTTATAGTTTAGTATTGCATGTTTGATTCCATTATGGTTGTCTATTAAGTCACATTATTTTCTAGATCTAGATCTGAACATGCACTGTAGAAGGATATATTAGTCATAGAACTAAATGCTTCAAGTATTCATCATGCTAACATCCTATAACAATAACCCTAAAGAGGTGCCTTGTACCTTTGCACGCTTTGGATGAGTGCTCGGTCTAGGTAAGTGATATGCCAACGCACCTTCCGGGCTTATATTGGTGAATTCTAGGTTACATCAATGATCATACTGAGCTCATGAAAGAAAAAATTGAACATTTTTTAAGCTATCTATTCTAATTGGGTTCCAACATGATGTAAGCTAAGCAATATGGTTGAAATAATGAATTTTAATGACCAAATGGTGAAGTCTAGTGCTAAAAATATATACAAATCATCTAGATTATTTGGGCTTTAAGATTCAAGTGGTTCTAGATCCTAAAGTAGTTTAAATTTCTTGCGATCTTTACTTGATGACAGTGAAATTGACAGAGAGTATCTAAAAGACCTAATTGGTAAATTTGGTATGTGAAACACAGGTAAATTCTCTTCCAGAACATGGTTCAAGGCTTTCTCGTGGAAATAATATGGTCAAATGGGTATCTATATAAGGTAATATTTCTCTATGAATTGTTGTGTACAAAAGTTTTGAGTGATTCTCATTATTCTGAAAGGGCTACTTAGACAATATAAGTTCAAATTGATGGTGTAAGGTTGGTATAGTGAGATTACAATTATTCTCAATGATTGTATGGCATGAGAAAGTGAGTGTAAACTATGAATGAGTGCAAGTTGATTATATAAGGTTAAAATGTGTGATAGTTTTCTCCTTACACTCTCTTGGAGATTCTAGATTGTACTTGTGCATGTATGTACTAACACAAGATTGTAGATGGCTCTTTAAGTGCTCTAAGACTTCTCAATGGTTGTGCATGGGTACAATGAGCTTGTGAAGGTGTTTTGAATTAGATATGATTGATCCACATGAGATATCTTAAAAAAATGTGGAGCTCACCAATGAAAGTTGAGATACTTCATAACCGTGTTGATGAAAATGTGATGAAAAGCTACATGTATGAGGTATGGTTTGCCATAATTTTTATAAGTCTTAGCTTAAAGATAATCATTATGGATATATGGAGGATTTTATGATCTTTGAAGATGTGTAGAGGTGATCTTAGGTGTGATAAAAGCTTGTGTGTTGTCCTTGTTTTTGTCTTGAGCCAAAAATGTCAAGCTAGAGGTGTAGGCGTTCTCAAGAGGTGAGCATGTGTTATTTGTAAGAATATGGTGCAGTAAGATGTTATCAGGTTTTTCTATATGTTCTAGAAGTTTTCATCATTGAATAAAATACAAATAGGGTGAATAGTTATATGTTTCATGACCAAAGTGGGTCATCTTCTTCAAAATTACATTCTATAGGCATGTAGATGCTAAATTAGGTATGATAGAAGAAATATTTAAGGGAAATAGTCTCTTAGTTTCTTCTTAAGTTTGAGCAAGGTGATAATATAGTAGAAAATCTAATGACTAGGGATATAAATCATGTTTGTGTCAAAAGGTATCTCATAGCTTTCACTCAGTATAATATGATGCTACAGTGCTTATAAATGTTGCTCGGTTGTGTAAAAATTCTTCATGAAAGGGAAGCCCATGTTTCACTCCTTGAAGTTGCTCTTGGTGTATTCATGTGTTTTAAGAGTAAGGATCTTGACAAAATTAAAGCTATTTTTAGGGTAATAATGATGTTTTGTTGATTGACACATTGCCACAATGATAAGAAAAGATGCTTCTACGAGTGTGAATAATGCTCGAGGTATTCAAAAGGCTATTCATGACATGGGGGAGCATGTGTGAGTGCATATAGAAGGTTATATGGAGGTATTCAAGGTATGTTATGGGTGTTTTCTCCAATTTTAAGCAAGTTATGGATCATGGATGCATTATTTCATTCAAAGAAGACTATCAAGGGCTAAGAATGTGTTTTAGGAATGTCCCTAAGTGTTTGAAGTGCTCTCAAGCCAAATGAGGAAGGTAAGAAGCTTGTTTTGTGCTTGTCTACTAGATATGGTAGTATTAAGTCGAGGGGGATATGTGGAATGCATTGTCATACTGATTATAGTGTTTTGTGCTCATCAAAGATGGTTTAGAATGCATTGGAGTGTTTATTTAGGGAAATCAATCCCAAAGGTTGACCAATGCTAAGAAGAGAAAGACTTAGTGTCAAATCCGTGTCTTGACAATTTGAGATGACCCATGAATAAAGGTAAAGTAGATTGATAGCTTGTGTATGTCATTGTTGGCATGTTCTTGAGATATATGCTTCAAGTACAAGTTTGGTATAATGGTTTCTTGGAGGCAAAAATAAAGTTTTGAAGAGAAAGCAGAAAATTTTGCATGTTCACAAGGTGGATGATGGTCTATATCCCAAATCAGAGGTATGATGTTTCTTTATTCATTTTTATTGGCATGTCTAGATGGTGTATGAGCTTTTCCCAAGGGGAGTTCTATGTTTTTATGCTTCAGTAAAAGAAGGCAAAGCCAATTTTTGTGAAGAATCTAAAGATTATGAGCTTGTTTAAGACATTTGGTTGATGTTTCTAACCAAAGCATGATCCTATGAAGCTGAGAAAGGTGAAGATTATGTAGGTATAGGTATTCCTTTTTCATTAATGTAAAAAGGGGGAGAAGTTCAGGTGGTTTCCATCAATGACAAAGGGGGATATTGTTGGCATGTTGTTGTATAGGTGTTTTCATTGATTAAAAACTCATTAATGAAAAAGTGCATGATGGAGTAGAGTTAGATTATGTTCATAATGATGATAACATGGAGATTTAGGTATGTTCTTGGTTGCATAAGTTGATTAAGTGAGAATTGCTTGTTCTTGCAAGCCCATTCAAGTGACCTAACTAGCCTAGGTGACAGTGCATGGTGGTATGAGCTTCTTGGTGACTTTATAAGCATGTTATCATGATGGATAACATGTTTTGGGAGTGCTTGGGCACTCACATGAGTTCAAGGTGCAGATACAAGTTGGTGACTATGTTTAGGTGCTCATTTGGACCAGGTATGGTTGTTAGAATGCATGAGATTGAGTTATGGAGCTATATAAGATCATGGATGCATGTAGGTAGTTTATTTATGATGTAACATGTTTTTAGGACCTTCTATATTTTTTTCATGATGAGTTATGAGGATGTTTTAGTTGACCCCACCTTTCTTTACAGTGCAAAACCCTAAGGGATAGCTATGCAAGTCTCAATGGATGGAAATATTGAGAGGTATTTATGACATGATGATGATTGGAGATGTTATTAGGGTGTGTACTTGTGATGTGGAAAAAATTTTAGGTTTCCATGATGATTATTTTACATGTTATGTCAGTTTTGGTGAAATAGGTCAAGAACAAGGCCATTTCTAACTCGAATTGGATCTTCTGATGCTCACCTGAATTTTGTGCTTTGAATGGGAACTTTTGGATTTCAAGGATGTTTATAAATTTATTCTATAAGGTTTTAAAAAATAATGAGGTCATTTCATCATCATGTTTTTATGAACAAATGTTAAGAAGGTAAACAACTCATTATGTGTTTGAAACCCTAGCTTGAAAGTGGTTTGAGATATTTTCTTCCTAAGTGGCAAATTTTTCTTGATAGTGCTTGGATGATTATTGGAAATTTGTATAATACTCCTTTAGGTTTATATAAATCTATGGTAGTTCTCATGGTGATGAGTGGACCCTACTCAAATAGGTCATTTTATGAAGAAGTTTAGTTTGGGACAAGGTTGTCTAAAGGAGTTGAAAAATAAATTACCATTATATGAAGTATATGAATTTTATTGATGTCAATGATGAATTTTAGGTCATGGTGATGCAGTTAAAATGTCAAGTATGTTTCATTTATGTTGATTGGTCAAATGGCATTTTGAGGCGGTTAGAGAAGCAATCTTTAGTAAAGTTGACATTACAGGAGCTACAAAAGGAGTTAAGAGGTGATTAAAGTTGGGTTCGAAATTAAATTTAGATATATTTAAAGTTATTTAAGTTTTGTCTCATGATGATTAATTTTTATATGGTTTCCAAGTCAGTTTGTGGAAAAGAATATTTTTGGCTTTTTAGGATAAAACTGCTTTTGTTGAAAGATTGAGTTGGTTAATGCATGAAATGGATTGGGTGATGCTTTATATCACTAGTAATTTGAAGAAGGATGAACTTGGAATAAAATTAATCCATTTGGATGTCTTGAATGCATTAGAAAAGGGTATTAACTAGTTGCATTTTGAAAACTTCTTTTTGGGTAGCTTGATTTGGTGTAGAAAAAGTTGTTGTGGTTTGAACTAGTGGATGTTTCATGAGCTATACCTTGTTTAGAATTTACATAAAGGTATATAATTTCCATTTAGTTGTCACATACCATATTTTAGGTGTTATTTAATTATATTGAGGTCAAAAGGTGAAGACATGGTGGTGTTGGAAACAAGTGTTTTGTGAAGGTAAAATGCAATGAGCCAATGAGCCCATTAAATGAAATAATTTGATTGGTTCTTGATAATTTTGACCATGTGTGATGTTTAAATGTTATTTTAAACATGTTTGGTGAATTTTAGAGCATGAATAGAAAAACAATTTGGTGTTAGGAGAATTTTCTCATTCTAATGATGGGGATTTGAGTATTTTTAGTGCATGGATGAAGGATTTTGGCTAGGTCGACCTACTTGGGTCACTTGTGACTGTTGTGATAAATTTTATGGGATTTTTAAAGTTAATTGGGTTTAGATAAAGGATGAAAACCTACTTTATTTGAATTTGAATAAGGAAGAAGTTATAAAAGCATAGTTTTGGGTACTTTTGTGAGCTAGTGGTGTGTGTGCAAGAAGTGCGACCTAGGTGAGATTGTTTTGTAGGTGTGTGAGAATTATTTGAGATATAATAAAGTATATAAAAGATTAAATAATGTCATAAAGAATTTTTCCAAGTGTTTGAATATTTGAGAAGTGAAGAAAGTGTTAGTTTGTGAGAGATTGAAGACCTAGGGTTTGAACAAGAAGTTGTGAGTTGAATTTGTGATCTCTATCAGTTGTGACAAAAACAATACATCATATATCTTATTCATAAGGTTTTTAAGTCAGTGTTGATCATATTTGGGGTTTTATCCTCCTTTTGGAGTTGGTTCTTCACAAAATTAAGGGTTGGTGCTCCTTGTGGGGTTGGTGCCTCACTAAATTTGAAACATATCAATATAAATATTTTGTTTAATTGTGTTTTATTACCCTTGATGTTTTCCACTTATATCTTATGTATTTGTGTTAATTATATTATTCATGGTTAATAACATATATGATATTTGACGTTGTGCACACATTAATGATTGGATAAGTGAATTTGTGGTTTGGTTGAGTAATATGAAATATGATTAAAAAAATTTAAGGACTAATTCACCCCCTCTCATTCCATTGTGCTTCCAACACATAGAACCATGTTTTAGCAAGAGAAAATTCATTCCAAGCATTGCATTGTTGGCATGTGAGTGTTTGTTGAGTTGTTATTGATGTAAAAATATCATTAATGACAAAGGAGGATGAATGAGTTCAAGAGGAAGTTTGTAGTGATTGTGACATGCCCGGATAAGGTGTATGATGATGGATTATAGTCAACATGGTGTGTACAATTATGTATGAGTGGAATTAGTGAGATTTTCTTGGTCTAATAGGCCTAGTTAGTAGGATGACTTGGTATGATATAATGAAGGCATGAGGTAGATAGATAAGCATAGTCAATACATGGAGAACATGAAGATATTGTGTTAAATTTCATAATGATGAATAACATGACAAGTTTTATGAATGATGGTTCGAGACATGTTTAATTAGGCCTAGTTCTAAGACCTAATGTAAACATAACTTGGTGTATGAAGCAAAGAAAGCTAAGTCAGGTCAGTCCACGCATGAATAATGTGTTGTGACATTGTAGAGAGGATGTGGAAGGTGCTACAAGTCAAATTTCAGCTAGTAAAGGCATGTTCAAGGCCTTTTGGAGGCATGTTCTTGAGGACAAGCTAGGTAAGCATGTACAAGTCATGGTGGATGATGAGTTTCAGATATGTGCAAACTAAAATGAGCCTTAGGACATGTGAATTAGGTTTTCATAGTGTTGTGGACAAAATTTCATTTCAAAATTAAAGGGGAGAAGCAAGAAAAATAAGTTTCGGTGTTTTCGAGCTCTTAGAATGGCCATTTCTAGCTCGAGGGTCATGTTTGATGTGCTCATTCACATGTTAAATCTCTACATGGGGACCTAGTTCTTTCATCAATGTTGGAGCATGGAGTCAAGATCATTTTTCAATTAGAATGAGGTGGATTGATGTTCTATGTTTTATGAACAATCCTTAAGAAGTAAGTGGGTAACCCTCCTAAAACCCTAGCTTGAGAGTGATGGAGAAGAACTCAAGTTTTTGGTCATGAAATGACTTAGGAAAGCTTATTGAAGACTCAAAGATGTAAAGGACTCCTTATATCTCATTTTGGTGGCATTTTCATGTCCTAGGTGTAGTGAGAAGGTAAAATAAAATGACTATTTTTGAATATTTTATAGTGCAATCATGCATAACAGGTTTCATGGTGAAATCCAAACTGTGGGAGAAATCTTGGGAGGTACCCCAAGTGTTCATGAGAAGTTTTAAGTAGGTTATTTACACAATTTTGGTGAAGCAAGTCACCCAATATGACCTACCACTTAAGGCCTATAGAGGCAAAACCAATCATGATGGTTTGAAGAGGTCTTCATGTGATGACACGGTGTAGAAATGAAATGTGAGTATGGACAACTACTAGAGGTCCAACATGACATGTTTGAGCCCATAAATTGATCTGATGAGGTGATTTTGTGTCTAAGTTCTAATGATAAATTTTTCCTATTCGGCATGTCAAGAAGGTATGAGAAAAAAGGTTACAAATATGAACTTCTCCACATAACTCATGCAAGTGAGTTATTTTTAAAGTTGAGGACTGTGAATTTTTTCATGTGTTGGTTTGGCATGAAAGTGAAATTTAGAGTGGTGTAGCCTTCTAGGCCAAGACTATTTTTTGTGTCCTAAAACCTAGTGTTAGAAGTCTCGAAATGCAAGCATATTTATGCTATATACCTTGAAATGATGTATTATATGGACTTGATGAGATGTAAAAAGATTATATATTTCCATAAAGGTTCCATAAGATCCATTAAAAGGTGGTTGAATGAGTGAACTAGCTCGGTTTTTGAAGATTTTTTTTTGTGCATTCAAAGCCATTAGGAACTTGTCATAATCAGTGCTTCATGATTTGAATGAAGATGGTAGTGCTTCCTCATATCCTTTAATATGATGCATAGCTCACATATAATTGTCTCAAATCATCAAAAGGATTTGCAAGTTATTACATCGTAGTGGTTGATCAATCTTGTGACTAGCTCTTGAGCTTCCATGATAGTGTTAATCCAAACTTAGAAGAAGAGTCATAATGGACATCTTATACCCTAACATGTAGTATTCCAAGAACATGGTGATGTATTGGACATATTTAATAATCTCCCTTCATAATTTCATTTCATGACTTGGAGCCTAGAGTTAGAGTGGTTTCATGCATCCAAGTTGAAGACTATATTTTGAAGGTCATAGACCTAGTAGAGCATATCAGTCCTAATGGAGTATTATTGATAAAATGGAAATTTGAAAAGGTTTTCAAGATATATAAGGAAATAAAATTACCTTAGTAACGTGATCACACATTCCTAACACTTGATAGCATGGTCTTTGAGATCCGAAAGATAAATAAGCCTATGTTAAGAAGAAGACAATGAGGAATAAAACCGTTACAAAAGAAGTTGGTAGTTGTATGTCGAATAGTGAATCCTTTTAGTGGAATCATGAATGTAGTGAGCTCAGATAGGTTCCCTTATTCCCCATAGGTGTTGAAGTTTCATAAAATTTCATAAAATAACAATACTTGCATCCGACAATCTGTAGAAGTAATGATGATATAATGACAGTTTTAGGTGATGTCACATAGAACCTTTGGTACGAGTTTAAGAGGTTAGAATTTGAAGAGGTCATACTATAAATTTGAAGATGTGTAAGAGAGTTTAATATAAATAATAGGAATGAATAAGTGTGCATGGAAAGGATTTATTTTATGACTGTATTGTAGAAGAATGAGATGATAAGAAAGAGGTGCAAGATAGGTTCATCCTTGTGTGTGTGAGAGGAAAAATGTGTATGTAAATTTTTTTTTGAAGACTATATTAGGAGAAGCATGAAATGATGAGAATTTGAAGTGTGAGAGGAGGAATATGAGTTTTTCATTATGTGAATGATGGACACAATTTGTGTGTGAAAGAATATTTGAAGACTATATTTGCGGTAGTAAGCATATGAGGAAAGATGTGAAACAAGGGGTATGAAGGAAAAGGATGACAATATAGGAGTTGAACATGAGATAAAAAATTTGGTGTATTAAGAAACTAGATGAATGTGATAAAAACTCTCTAAATTCTAAGTCATTGCTTAGCAAAATAGGGAGTTGGTGCTTTCATGCAAGTAGGTGCTTGTAAAAATTTTCAAGTGGGTGCTTGACTGAATTGTTAGAGTTAGTGCTTCAAGTTGAGTGGGTGCTCAACAAATTGAAATCTTTGTAATATCTTATGGGACAATTTTCCACAATAGTGCATTGATTTCAGTGGGTTTTATCCCTTTAATGGTTTCCCACATTTACCATTGTTTTCATGTGTGATTCATTGTTATTTTCTTATGTTTGAATTTCATTTCTTCATCATGGTGAAGGTTGATCAAGATTGAATGGATTGTTGAGGTTTAGAAGTGTTTTCAAATTTTTAAGAATCACTAAATCATCCCTCTATTCTTAGTGCTTTTTTTTCCAACATACACAAGGGTTTTAATAAAATAAGGGCTAGGTCACATAGATGTGGCACACCACATATCACTACTTCCGTCTTTGGGTACATTATAACCTCAACCATACACACATATTTTATCCTTTGGCTTATTATTTCTCTAATGAAAGGTTCTACATGTTGTTAGGGTTTCTACTTTTGTAAGTTATTATAGGTCATCCCAAAGTTATTAGAGCAAGAGATACATACAAAAACATCATTTTCAAATAAGTGAAGCACACATAAATTTGTAAATCCATATTGTCAAAGGTTCTAAAACCATACATCTTCAGAGTTAGGACCATATAGTTCCATCTTGGACCATACATAAGTTATACGGTCTCGCCCCTTCTACCTTCCAATTCCAAAACTTCTTGTGTAAAATATATAGTTCCGTATACTCATTTTATAACTTCCTTGAACATCCAAATCATTCTTGAATCATCATGAATAGCTAAGTTCATCTCTACTCTCATGTTTTGAGAAAGTAATTATCATTTTATCAATCATTTAAATCACTTCAAGTTTGAATGCATTATTTTAATTTTGTACAATTGATAGTGTAAGTTAATTAGATTATAATATTCTATATGTTACAAACCCTTACATTATTAAGTATTGTTTTCCATTAAAAACACATAAAAATTAATTATGGTGTAAACATTTGGTGAACCCAACTCATGATTACATCTTCTTTGAAAGGAAGCGATAACCGGATCGTACGTGCCAAGCCAAGAACACGATTCTAATCAAACATCACAATCAATAAGATGAAAGAAATTCACCGAATAACTTTACATAAACCTTTGCAAACAAATAAGCAACAATATCATATATTATTATGGAACTCAACACAATACATTGAGAATGGTCCTTGCTTAAATAGAAAGGAATAATAATCTAAGAAGCAATCAAGGTCGTAGATCAAGCCATAAATCAAGGAAATAACTAGTCATCAAAGAACTAGTCAAGACCATAGATTTAGGAGAGAACTAGACATCAAGGATCTAGTCAATACCATAGATCAAGGAAAGAACTATACCTAATAACTAGATAATATCTCCTAATATCTAAATAAGATAAAAGAAATATCCACACACATAAGTGGGTGAGGATAAATACAATAAAGGTAAATAAAGTACCTAGGTGAACATGAGCTAAGGTAAATACCTACTCTAACACCCCCCCTCAAGTGAAGCTAGGGGCCAAAATAGAAGTGGCATGTCCACAGTATGAGTCCCGATAACTAGGCTTGATGAGGTACTCATGTATAATAACTGGAAAAAAGGGACACCACAAGGTACCCAAAACCAATAATAACAAAGTAAAGAGAGTAAAAACCTGCTCCAAGGCATCCTAAGAAGCTCGGCTCAAAAAAATCGTATAATGTTGAAGAAGTTTGGTGTGCACTGTGGTCTGAATCCACTGCTCGATCACAAAACTCAAAAACAACTGACATTGGGTTTCACCAGAATAGCTCCATATAAGGAGACTGTCAACGGAGTGATGTTGAAAGTGCAAAAAAACACCAAACATAATTCGATCAACTATTGTAAATAGGTGTGCCACGATCCAAGAATAATAACCAAAGAAACAAGGCAAGGACACAAACTCTAGAGTGTCACGATCCAAGAAAAGCCAAGGTAACAAGGCAAGGACATGAAACCCAAAGAAGCAGGATCAACACCACACCCTCCCATACTGTTGAATGGGTGGAGTGACGCTACAAATCTATATGAGTTTCCCAAAATCAACTACTCAAACACTGACAAAATAACATTGGACTTCACCAGAATAGATCCCCACAAGAGATATTGTCAACATGCCAAAAGTGTCAAAAATACAGATACAAAATCTCTCAACAAATAAGAGAGATACACTACACTGCTAAAGAAAAATGCTCAAAACAAGAAGCATCATAATGTAGAAGGTATAGAAAGTGGAGCAAGAGGCCGAATGGTGGAGGAGCCATGCTTGTAGAGTCCTCTCAATGAATTCCTATGTCGCCACCATGAGTGATCAGATATCCACCCAAATCAACATGGATGGATGAAGAAGATGCCTACATATGACTTGGTGCAAAATGCACAATGGGTGCATGTAAAAGAACATCAGAATGTGTGTCAAGTTGATCATGTTTGAAAACTGAAATCTCAGGTTTCTCAAGCCTGAATGAAGATGCAGAACTCATGTGTTTCTCGTGATCCTTAGAAAGAGTCGAGTGAACAAAAAAAGGAGCTCACAATGTGTGATCCCAATGAAGTATCTCGTTTGAAAACCAATGTCATGACGAGAATTCCAATTAACATGTGGAATAAAGGAAATAATACCCTGTGAATGTCTACCAATGACTCCGCTAGTGAGAGTCATAGAACGGAGCATGCGAGAATGGAATGCAGTGGTATGCTTCTCAAAAAATCCATGTAGCTGAGTAGAAGTAGGATACACAATATGTGGTACTGTAATAGGCACATATGTGGAAGAGCATGCAGTAACAAGCTTCATAGGTGTATGAGCATCAAGAGTAGGAACAAACTCAAAGATTGGTCGATCAATGTCGGCGGAGTTCGGGAGTAATAGCTGCAAGTGGACTAGGAGCATGGATATGGTTGTCCATAATATGATGGTGATGTTGTAGGCTAGCAAGTTTGTTCTGTAGGGAGTGTATTATTGTATCCTTATCATGAATGAGTGATTGTAGAAGAGAATTTCACTTCTTGAGTGATCTATTTTCTTCCACAAATTTTACAATATCCTCTTGAAGTCCACATACTTCAAAGAAAAGCATATCATTCTCAGAATCCATGATAGGTACAAACTGCAACTCCCAAAAGTTTAGGACGTTAGGCTCAACCGAAATCGCCCACAATTGATTACAACACTCCTCCATATTTGGCACTTTATAGTTATAGTGCAAGTCTCAAAATAAATATTTTCAATGGAAAGAGCACAAAAAATGACATTCAAAACCAAAGTTACCGATCAAAAGTTACAAGCGTTTTAATTTTTTTTTATATTTATTTTTTTTGTTGTTGCTTTCACCACACAAATAAAATTAAAGGGGCCCTGAAGTTCATATGAATCACAAGCTTTAAGGGCTAAGGATCTTAATGGGTGTACTGAGCCAAGAACACAAATGCTAATCGAACATCACAATCAATAAGATAAAAGAAATTTTCCGAATAACTTTACATAAACTTTTTGCAAACAAATGAGTAACAATATCATATATTATTATGGAACTCAATGCAATACATTGAGAATGAGCATTGCTTAAATAGGCAAGGAATAAAATCTAAGAACCGGTCAAGGTCGTAGATCAAGCCATAAATCAAGGAAATAACTAGTAATCAAAGAACTAGTCAAGACCATAGATTTAGGAGAGAGCTAGACATCAAGGATCTAGTCAATACCATAGATCAAGGAAAGAACTAGTCAATACCATAGATCAAGGACAGAACTATACATAACAACTACATAATATCTCCTAATATCTAAATAAGATAAAAGAAATATCCACACACATAAGTGGGTGAGGATAAATACAATAAAGGTAAATAAAGTACCTAGGTGAACATGAGCTAAGGTAAATACCTACTCTAACACTTGCACCTTGTTCCAAACACTAGTTTCTCTAGGGTTCTATCTCTGCGTTATATTTTCATATCCAAAATTAATTTTCATCTATCACATGCCCTAAATATGGTTTTCACAAATTTCCCCAAGTTCTCATGGTTGGTCATTCCATTTCGGTCTCTTTCTAAGGCTTCTTATTTGTCAAATTACATTTCATTACATATTTCAAAACTATCAACTCTATTTTTAAATTCTTATGAGGTTTTCCTTAATTGTTGTATATTTAACAAAAACCTCTTTTTGTTAGGCATAATTTTTAGCAAAATTTTAGGAATGTAAAAATTACTATTTTTTTAGTAATTAGGTATAATACAAAAATATACACTTTTTTGAAAATTCATTGGAGCTTTTATTCCACACATTTAGCTTCAAAATTACCTTTTTTCTTTTCTATTCATTATTTATTTTTATATATGGTCATGTTAATAATTTGACGACAATTGCTTTTGGTTAAACATCACTTTGGCTCTTATCCTCTATGGTCTCTTGAATTTTGGCCTTCCATATGCTAATTAATATTCTTTATTATCTAATTAGAGTCTCTTTTATCATATTGTGTCATGATGGCCTAGGCTATAAATTCCCATGTTTCCTTATATGATTTTCTCCAATGTTATCATCATACTTGCATAAATATTATCTCGGGATGTATTCCAACAAAAATGTTTCCTCGTAAAAATAACACCTTTCAATGTGGATTCAATATTGAGTCTTATTCCAAGCCTTTATATTAGTAACAATGATATATTTCATAAATGTATCCTATATTCTATTTAAGCACTCCAACATTATTTTCAATCCCAATTTCAAGCTATGAGTATTGAGATTAAATCTCTCATGGATGGGATAACACATTTAAAGGATTCCTCCTATGCCCATATCCATAATGTATCTACGTATTATGATAAAATCTATTAGGCTACTATAGGTAATGTGATACAAATATTATGCATAATACATGTGTGCTTATAAGGGAAGTTTAAGTCCTACATAAAGTCAACAATGTGTATGTTCAAATAGATCAATCTCAAATACTAAGGAAACCACATTAGAAGGCACCTCTTTGGTTTGAAAAAATTCTTGATAATACGATATTATACATGAGCTACTTGATAAGTGATTAATCAATTTATTACCTACTCATTGTTATCCCCTATCATCTTGAAAGAATCAAAGGTTAACCATTTTATAATTATCATGGAATTAAAAACATCGTGACAATGATTATTATGCTTTAAAAAAGAATCCAATAACTTGAGTGTAACAAATTTATTTCCTTTAATGCATGACATTCTACTATGTAATCTCAAGTTCTTAAATCTTAATGGGTATCAAAATCTATAATAACTATATCAAATGAGTATAATACGATCTTGAATGATACACCTTTGGATATATAACAAGATTCATCTACTCAAAAATATTATAAGAATGCAATACCTCCTTGAAATAACCAAATTCAGTTAAATAATTATATCCTACTATTGTGCAAATGAAATGGAAGCAATAACAATCGAACATGAACAATTACATATGGCCTCAAATAAGTTAGGACATACATGATCTCAATCAATTTGAAACACAAAAATGGATTCTATAGATGTCTCCATTTCTCAAAAAAAAAAACTAAGAAAAATTCGGATTCAAGTGATGATATTGGTTGTTATACTAATTTTAGTGCACTATTCATTTGCTAACTACTAGTAAGGTGATACCTATTATGCATGGATGGAATTGTGTAAATAAAACTACTGATGATGATGATATGTATATCTCCATGCATGTGAATAATCGATTTCACTTATATAAAGTCTTTTGCCACCACAACTACTATCCTCAATAAAATTGATATGTCTAACGAGAATTAACAACAACTAAATTACAATCCTTTTCATGAAGAAGAGGGCATTATTTCGATAAAATTGTTACGCATTTATCGTCAAATTATTTCTAAGCATCTAGTTACATAACACACACAATCTTATATGTAATTAGGTACTCCAATTCATTTTCCATACATCATTAACAAGATTTCATCTTTTGGATCTAGATTGGCCATGTTTCCTCTATTCGGTTAGCTTATCCATCATGATACATCATTTGAATTAACCCCTTGTTGAATATATGAGGGCATGCACATATATTCCTTAATTATTTTCTAAGGATAGGTTGCTTTGCACTATATATGCCATGTTGTACTTTGGTAAGGCTAATGCTTCCAATATGTTTATTAATACCTATGATATTATCCCTAATCATCACATATTATATCACATCCATTGAATCACAATCGTGTCTATCACAAATAAAAATCAAAACCAATAAAATCCAATCTCTTAAGATAGGGTTATCTAATCACAAATCTCAATTCAAATTCTTCCCCTTATACTATTTATAATGGTTCTATCCCTCTCTAGTTTTCTACCACACTATGACTTCTCTATAGTTTATACATGATTATCCTTATTCTACTATGACATATTTGATTCCTACGCATTATTGACTATTTGGGGTTCATATTTCCCCCTGATGAGACTCTTATTGGGTAGATATTGTGTTATCCTCTTTCTTGTACATATTTATTTTCAAAACAATTCAAAAACATTCAAATAATCACATAATACAAAAACATTCAAATATGACAAAAATACATAATCAAGACTTGTTCTAGTTTCTAGCTAGCTTGTTACTTTATACATGATTTTTTTCACATTGATTTGATAGATGACATATATATTCTATACGCTCATGCATTCACAAGTTATCTCTAGGTTGATGTAGGAAATTCAAATATTGTTACACAATTATAGGAGCATACTTTCTTCCTTACACTACTATCTTGAAAGAATCCCTTCACATTATATGGGTGATTTTGTTTCATTATATGTTACTTTACACATTCCTCATCATGATCATTACATATATAGTTTTTATTTTTATCTATTGCATCAACATGACTAACACTTGATTTTTATGTGGTGCTAACTTATCTTGCTATCTCTATTGTTATTGTTACTCTTTTCTACACTTGATTTCTATGTTGTTGACACTACTAGTTTATGACTATTTTCTTTGTATGGCCTAGGGATTTACTTATATTGTGACACCGTGGGTATCCCATGTTTGTGGATTCATGCCTACTTTACATGTATGCACTTGTTTCTCTGATTATGGCACATTGTGCCTTCTACTATGATTTTAGTGTGTGACATTGTGGGTATCCCATGTTTGTAGTTATATGCCTACATATAACTATGATTATACGTGATATTCCTTATTCGAATATACAATGGTGTTTCTATTTCTCTGCTATTTATCACTTATGATACACTTTATTTCTACTCTGATGATTACGTGCTATTGTTTTTGCCATGACTCATGATATGTTTACTATGTTATTTCTATACTTGTTTTACTATGGAGTAGGACATGATTTTTTTTTTCTCTATTTTTACTAGTTGTTTTACACATGTATTCTTGTTTGTTTCTTGTTATATGTTACTTTTTATCTACACCATGTTTTCTACTATGTGTAACCCCTTTTACATGTATACATTCTCCAAGGTGGTTCGATATTTTATGTGATCTTGCACATGTTATCATATATATTGTTTATGGGTACACATCTATTATTTCAAACTACACACTCAAATGTTTTATCACATGCGCCTCAAAAGAGGGGGCATTCATCATGGTATTTCTACAAATTCAAACATATTATTTGATGCATGAATAAATTTTCACATGGATTAGATCCCAAAAAATTCACAAATATTGAAATGTGGCAGAATTCAAATAAATTCAAAACCATACTGATAAATTCATGACCATGGTATGGTTTTACCATTTCATATGTTCGAAAAGAGGGAAGATTCACTCAAGGTTTCAATTTCTATAGATTCTATAATTTGTTTTCATTTTTCATATATAGTTACAGATATAGATGAAACAATTTAGAGAAAGCTACATGCGGTATGAGTACTTCATTCCCACTCCACAACATTATCCAGATTCAGATGCAATATCACATTTGAGGGCATGGGCCATGTTCTCCCCTTCATTATTTCAAAATTCTACATGATCAATTCAATAATTGTAGCACCTTGTGGGGAGATGAAAATTTATATTCCTTACAAGGTGTAATTTTTCAATTTGGATGAAAATGGGCCTAAATCTATCCGCAATGGTATGATATGTGGGTTTAGTGAAAATATCATGGGAAAAAATCTACACTTCATAGATTGTTCTTTCCTCTTCTCTCACTATATTCCCAAATGTGGAAAGCATCAAAGTAAAACTACGAGATTCATATACTTATATTTCCTTCTCTCTCAAAAAAATTCAAATAGAGAAGGTGTCGAAGCATATTGGTTCTTTGTACTCTAAATCCTTCCTCTTCTTTACTATCTCCTATGGAAAAAAATTAGGGACCGATCGCCCTAATCCTTCAACATCTCCACAAGAAAATTCCTACTCTCTAAGGTATGGCAAAAATGGGAGATCCTACTCCTACAAAATAAACAAGTGTATTCCTTCCATGTTTTGCATCTCCTTTACTAATTTTTGCAATGTTAAAGTTACAAGCATTATCTATATCTTTGGGTTAAAGTTCAGTTCTATGGAATATGTTGACTATACTATGTGTTACATGTTTCATTGTGGAGCATTCCAACACCAAAAATCAATATTTCCCTTTGAGTAAAAGTAAAGTGTGTTTGCACACTCAAGTATGTTTTTCCTTTAAGTATGCAATTTTCAATTACACACTTAAAGGGGGAATATAGACACTAAAATTTGGTAACTTGTTTTTATGCAATGTTAAGTTTTACCATGTTCCTTGATAAGAAAATGATCACATTTAGAATCCAATTTTATCATATCTATACATATTATATAACTTACTTATATTTATACTCTACCCGGTTGTCAATTTTAAAAATATTATTTAATCTAAGAATCATTAAACCTTTTATATTCATGACACAAATTTCAATTTTTGGTATTCATATCTCTAGTTCAAAAATATATGGAAGGGTTGGGATGTAAGGTCCAGTCTTAGATGACCTATATGGTCCCCCCCTTTCACATTCACCAACCATGTTTTTAATTTAAAATCCTTATTTGAGTCATTTCACCTTCTTAGGGTCGGACTTATTACAATGTATCACCTATAATAGGATATATAAATAATTTATTATCACTTTATAACTCGCACTTTGACATTCTCAAAACCCACTATTACAAAGATCACTCCAAGAACACTCAAAGGGTTCCTAAATATTCCTAAATAAGCTACAAATCATCTAGATCAATCCATACTATAATTCTAAAGCACTCTTATATGTTAATAAGTTTATCGTCTTCCATTCCAATCATGCAAATATCATAGAGGCATGTTTTAGAAAGAGCAAAGTCACTCAAAGCATTACACAAGGGTTTCAATCAAAAAATGGTTAGATCACATAGTTGAGGCACACCACATCTCAATACTACCACATTGAATGTATTCTATACTACACAATTATCCCATTATATTTGGGTCAAGATACATGAGGGAACCCCTAGGGGTTGGTTATCTATACGTACTTGTGCAAGAACCTAAGAGAATTACTTAATTCTTAATATTGTATCAAGGGCATGCAGTGTAACACTTAGATTGGTTCAATATATAGGATCATGACCAACAATGGTAGGCTTTCCTCAACCACACACATATTTCCTCCTTTGGTTTGCTCATGCTTTGATGAAGGGTTTTGCAAGTTGATAGAGTTTATAATTTTTTGTTGGCTATTACAAATCATTTTGAATATATGTGAGAAAGAGTGACATATATCAAACATAATTTCCATAAAATAAAATCCCACAGAAAATTGTAGATCCAAATTGTCAAGGCGTCCAAAATCAGTATAGCTCTAAGTTAGGACCGCATGTTCCATCCTTGACCATACATAAGTTGTACAATCATGACCCTACTCAGATCCAATTACATAACTTATAGTGTAGAATCTACAATTCCAAATCATCATGTTTTACTACCATACACATCCATATCATTCCTAAATCATCCTAAAAATATAATTTCATCTCTCCTCTCATGTTTTAGGCAAGTATAACAAGTCAAAATATTATCATTTATACATACATATCTCAAAGTACATCAAAATGTGTATCATATTATAGAATCATACATATCTCCTTTATGAGGAGGGAAGAAATGATATATGAAAAATCTACCTAGTTGATTTATTTGGCCAATGTTTATCCCATAGAATGTGTACACTCAACAATCCCTTACACATTTATTAACTATATCTCTAAATTCCATATTTTAGCATTCATTAAATCTCTCTCTCTCTCTCTTTGGTTTCCTAATCATCAACTAAAGTCACATGTTGCTCCACCACCGATGCATCATGTATGCTCAAAAGGAATCACAACAATGAATTGGTATCTCCTTTGGACATGATTGTATATGTACAAGGACTAGCTTTCTCTATATGTTTTTTCATTTCTAAGTCTATATCTCTACAAGTATAAAATATATCAAATACATATATGTTAAAGTTGCCACTAGATATAAAATTGCCTATATATTCATGTATCCCAGTATTATAACATCCCCTCCTCCAATGCAAACAAAAGAACACTATAATATAAATTGTGGAAGAAAATTCATGTCATAACCATATTGATAATCACCTTCTAGATATTCAAGATAATCGCACTATCAAATACACTCAATTTGATTTTGGGTGACCAAGGTCGATACCAATTTTAGGTCCTATTTCACCATATCCCTCCACTCATATGTTATCTCAAACACGAAAAATCATTTTTTCCATATATTGGAATCCCCGATATAATGTACACATATTTTAATGTGAATGTTTTATTAACTATATCATTTTCCACTTCCTATATTAAAGTATCTTTATGGTAAAACTAACACTCTAAAAATATGGGCAAGAAGTTTACATCCAAAGGGATACAACACATCTCCATAATACATCTAAATCCTAGGCTAATAATTCATGTACTAGATAGGTTTAAGAGTCTTCTCAATAAATTATTCAACTATAGGAATCTATTATCTAAAATATTTTTACTCATCTTTGCACCTAAAAAAATCCAAATGGAGGAACCCAATTAGTCTCAATTAGAGAAACAAATGATCAAAACATAAAAAATAAATAAGTACTTCTACAAACTATATGACATTAGCCAAGATAAAGTTAAAACAAATGCATGGACCATGTAAATTCAAAACCTAATTCATTAGACATGTATAAATTTAATCACATTGGACATACTAAAATCCTACTACTCTGATAATTATTTATTAACATTCCTATTACATTGGTCATGTATGCGAGTAAAATTGCATTGACCATTCTTATACATACAAATGCATCGAAACCCTAAAATTTTCTTGTTGCTCATCCATGGCCAATGGTATAGTATGGAAAATCATGCGGGACATCTTAACATCTTCTAAAAAGTTCCTACTTAAATGACATCTAAATTAAAAATCCTAAAACTACTTAAAATTAATTGTTAGCTTCACTTTGACATAACTTGGAGAACATTTTGCCTTGTAGATTTTATATATAGTTTGTTTTCCTTTCTTTTGTTTAACTATACCTACCCAAATTAAATGTAAAACCTACCTATAGAACTAGTGGTGTGTTTTGTTATCTAGCTCTTTGACATCCATCTAATAATGTTGGTTAATATGCCCTTCTTCCTGGTTAAAATATTGGAGAAGATGGAAATAGGGGTATAAGCGGAAATTAATATTCATTGTTGCATAAAGGAGATGTTAAAATTATTATTTTAGATGTCATTTAAATAAAAGGTATGGTGATCTCTTGACAAGTACTCTAATTTCTCCCCCTTCAAGTTATCAAAAATAATAAGTGGAAGGTGATGGATTCCATGTTGGATTTGGAGGTCAAGATGATGGTGGAGGAAAATAGGGGGTGCCTCTGGATCCATAACTAGTATCCCGAAATAGGGAGATGGTTTCTGAGTTTGAGTTAAGTTTGAGACAAATTGAAGCCTCTTTTAGTCGGTGTAGTTTAGAAAAACGTGATGTTGTATATGAACATGTCTAAGACTTGGCATAAGGATCTTCAGTAGTAAGTATTTATTTGCATGTTTTGGGCCCATCAAATATAGATGAACCATTGAGAAATATTGAGGAGATACTATAGTGGTGCAATAAAATGGGGGTCTAATTAAGAAAACCTCTAATTCGTGATGCAAGGGTTATTACTCTTCCATAGAAACACATGAGCACTCATGTATACACCTAAATTTTCACTTTTCATATTTCATACATGTTACTAACAATTTCCTTTGTGCAAATAAGGGTCATTGATGAATCTATTTCTAGAGCGGGTTCATTAAGGGTCCTATTTGGAATGCGGAATGGTTATTCACATAACCATTATGGGTTATAGATAATACAGAGAGAGTGTACGTATTTGGTCTTGGCCTTAGTTGTCATTGCACTAGTTTTCATTGTCCCCTTAGGTCTCACACACATTGCACTCCTGACATTCTACGTGTATCTCACCATTTAACACTTTTTATTTATTTATTTCCATGATCTATGACACATTTATTTCTCTTTCCAAGACACATGGTCTCATTTCATCACCTTTGGTTGATGTCATCAACCATGGGTGATGGTGTCGGTGTTATATTTCTCGTGGCCAATGCCATTTCCCATGGGTGATGGTGTCTTATATATACTCACCTCAATTTTACATTCAAAAAGAAGGAAGCTCATACCTTAGGAAATGTTATCTTCTCTACTTTTTGTGTCATCTTCTCATCTTCTTTTCTAGCTCTTGGTTCATCTTTCACTTTGTTTGGATCAGATTCGACACTCTTCTTCTTAGTTTGTTTTCTTGAATTATTGGGTCATTTATAGTGATTCTAGGATAAGAACGGTGTTCCCCTTCTCCACCTAATATCGATTATCTCTTGGTGTGCTACTTCTTTAGAGAGATAGATGCATCAATGACCACCCTACAAGTACAAGGTGAGTGCTCTAACCATATTTTTTCATTTTGCATAGATTAGTTCATTTCCTTCCCTCATTGTGCTATGTTAGCTTAGTATTACATATGTTTAGATGCTAGTTAGCATAGTAATCTTATTTATGATCAGCTCCTTAGCTTTACATTACTTTCATTTCAGTTATATTGTGCATGTTTTCCTTATCTATTGTTTATCCATACCTCTTCTCACCCAACTACGATATATTAGTAGGGTTCTCTCCTCTATCTTGACTATGGGCCTTGGAAACCCTAGGTTGACCTAGTGTAGGGATTACTACCCTCTATATATGCGACCCTAGCGCTTGTTGTAGCCCCTTTAAATATATCCATTGTATGTCGGTTCATGTGTGTTTCTTACTTGTTTCCTCAATACCCTTGTAGAATAGATGATTTAGGAGTGCAAGCTATTGAGACACATTATTGGCTCATCATACATTTTGGTGAACCCGACGTGAATCCTATAGACCTTATAATTGAGCATAGCTCGTTAAAAGCATCAATATTGAAATTTGATCTCATCTAAGCATCCAAAAACCCAAAAATCTCAAAAACCTATCATCACAGACACCATCATCACCTAGGGGTGATCCTACGTGTTCTGTTTACTCGCTTATGAACACCTTCATCCCCTGTGCGAGACCTTCTTACACAAATAATTATGTCTATCTTTTTGCATCGCATGCAAATGCCATTAACCCCTATGTACACAATTCTATATGGATAATTGTGTCTCTAGCCTTTATTTTTAAACTTTTTCTTAGCCGTGTCATCACTCCATCATGGAGTATCCATGCTCAAGGTCCTTTAACTCTATTATGCATACATTTCTTGAAACATATGATCCTGAAGTTGAGTTTCCCTTTTGCATGGACTATTGAATCGTAGGAGCACATATAAAAATCCTTCTACCTAGCGCAATTGTGCACCTAAGGATGATGAAGAAGAAAATTAGAATGATGATACCTTTGATCATCCTCCTGAGATTTATAAGTTTCTATCTTAGTTTCCCCAGTATAAAAATGAATCAAGAAATGCTTAGCAAATGTATTATTGACTTTGTTTCCAAACAACTTGATCATAGGGCTGAAAATGGTAAAGCTACCAAAGTAGGTTCATCTAAAAATTCCTCTAATCCTTACCCTACTAATCTCATTCTTTAACTTATTGATAGGATGAGCTGAAATCAATATGCTACTATGGCTCAATTCCTTCAAATGCAAGCCAACATGGCTCAATTAGTCAACTTCCCTACAACGAGATCTTGGGGCACCACGCCCCCTCCTTTTCCAAATGGGCCTAATGGGGTGCCCATCACCCAACCCCTATCCAAAACAAATTCTTGAGAGTATTCCAACAATATCCTTTAGCACCTTATATGTTAGCATAGATATTGGTGGCATTGTCCCTTTATCTCTTACGATGGGTCTACTGATCCCACCCTTCATATTAAGGCCTTTGGTAATCTTTACAAGGAGTGGATCATAACCAATTCATACACTACCACTAAAATCCTAGCTAAAACTCTCACTAGAGATGTTTTGGATTGGTATCATACTTTTCCTCCTAATTCTATAGTTGAGCTAGAGTCCCTAATGACAACCCTAGTGAACGAATTCCAATATCATGATCTACCCGAGAACAATATCAATGCTTTCATCAATTGCAAACAATCTGAAAATGAATTAGTGTAATATTTCATCAAGCGTTAGAAGACCCTATCCACATGGGAAAAACATAATATGCCTAATGATAGCCTCTTCTAAATTTTCTTATGAGCTCTTGAACCTCACCTTTAGTACAAGGTGAGGTCATTTTCTCCCACTTCCCTAGAAGAGGCATTTGAACAAGCCAAAAGGAAAGACTATCTCATGAGGGAATTTGAGAAATATCCTCCTAAGACACAAACTAACAAGCAAGTCCAAATCCTTCAATATTCTAAGAACAAGAACGCAACAGATGATGGAGTCTCTGATACTCTTCCTCTTGTCACTTATTCAAATAGGATTGTTTTCAACATTGACCAATAACCTAATAACAACAAAATTTATCCTAACTATCATCAACCACTAAGTAAGGAAGAATTGAGATGTTTCTTACCCAATCCGTTTACCGCGATCTTGGATATTTCTTGATCTATTCCTCATTGGCATGATGAAAGTAAGTTTTGTTGGTGGCATGCTAATTGGTATCACTCTCATGAAAATTATCATGCACTATGAATGACTATCATTAGCTTCTTCCTAGTTCCCCACTTTGACTATAATGCCATCACTCACGAGTATTCGATTGAAGCAGTCACATCTCGTGATGCGGCTCAACAAAAGGATCTCCATGAAGCTATCAAATAGGATAATGAGAAACCAAAAAATCTTCTCTAATCATGATGTTGTTGAAATTTCAAAGAAGCGATAAAATGCTAAAACTAATGTAGTTGACATGGATTATACTCTTGAAAATTATAGTTGTAATTAATGATGTAAAACATGTCATATCTTATGTAGAACTAGAATACCTAGTAACATTCTAGCCTCGAACTCACAGGACATATATCCTTTGTACCCCAAAATTAGGTTTCTATAGGCAATAATTTTCCTCCTCCAGACACCATCAGCCCCTATGGAAATTCTCCTATAGCGCCAATGGTGTCTTAATTTGTATCTCTAGCCACGTAAACAATTAACCTTTGTGCAAATACAACTTACAGAGTTGATGACGTAATAACCGAGAAAAATAGTTTCAAAATATCTTTAATCACCCATACTCCTTTTGGATTTATTATGAGATTCCCAACACTCTTAGCCTACTACATAGTCTAGTCATGATGAGTGGGATCCTCTTAAATAACATACCCAAATTTTCGTCCAAGTTCCCTTATTAAATCTCATGCATTCATTGCTTCACCATCGTGAGTGTCTCATGACTGTGTTATTTGACATGAATATTCCCTTTCCTCCCTCTTTTTGGATGAGCCCCACATTACATGGCTTAGAGGAAAGAATTCATCGAAATGTGAGGAACTCTCCATTCATATTGATCTCACCATGGATGCTCATTCTTGCATTTGTTTTCCTATAGCCTCTATGATCCCGGATGAGCTCTTACTTTGTGCAGATGATCCACCTCTCTTCATTTCAGTTTAGATTGGTCACACTATAGTCAAGTGTGCTCTCATTGACGAAGGATCCGACACATGTGTGGCCTCATTAGACTTCATTAAGGCTCTTGGCTATTCTATAGATAACTTAAAATCCACATGAACCACTTGTCAAGGATACGATCGCCAATAGATGCCTCCTATGGGGTGTATTTGGTTACCCATCACCGTTCCCCCTAGGATTGTCCATGTCAAATTCATGGTCTTTAATTTTCCTCTATCTTATAATATTCTCCTAGGGTGTCCTTGGACTCATCGTATGTGCATCATTGCTTCATACGTATGTCAATTTGTGAAGTTCACTCACAAAATAGATATTTATAATATTCAAGTGGAAACTAACCCTTGGAACTATGATATGCTTCAAAGCAAAATGGGATATACAAGCTCCCCACACTTGATGAACTATCTCCTATCTCCTTTCGATAATATCATCATTTTAATTATCCTATATATACTCTTCGCAGAAATTTCAGTCATCCCGAGTTGGTTGGGTGAATGCCACCCAATCTCTTGGAGTCAGATGACGAAGAGCCCAATAAATTCATGCTTAGAATCAATAATTTTGATCTTATTGAACTTATCATATCCAAGTTATCCCCTTCTTTTGATCTTGCAAGAAGGAGCCTTCGATTTTCCACAATCATCTCATGTACACCGCAGCCCCCACTAGAGCACATGGTCTGACTAGAGACCATACTTGATTCTTGTGCACTAGATGCGTCCACATCAAATTATGATGATTGTTACGCCTTAAACAATCCCCATATGGATAACTATGCCAAATTCGTGATAGGAAGTCTTGTATTACTAAAAACCCTTCATTCTAAGTTCACTTAAGACGTAAAGGTTATCCTAGTACAAGAGGTTCCTTCAAACCCAGTCGATGATCTCATGGGTGATGATCCTATCTATTGTGCTCTATGAGTGAGAAATGTACTACTCCATCAGCTCCATCTTCACAATTTTCATTGGTGCCCTCATCGAATACTCTCATTTCTCCTCTACAACCTATGAGACCTCTTTCCTGTATGGTTCTTTTGTCCTCTATGACTGAGTCGTATTGCACATGGAACGAGGCTCGAGGTATGATGTTTCTAAATATAGAGCCTATTAATGCCACATGAAGAAGCTTGAAGATGAGGTCAAATGTGACCAAACTAGAAAGGCTACATAACCTTCCCACAACCGGAAGCATATATATGATTCCTCTCAAAACCAACCACCTTCCTCTAGACCAACTTGACTATATCCTACCTACGGACCCCCATCCTGCACTTGATCCATAAATGGGTAGGAACCCCTACTATTTTTTTACTTGAGTTACCTGAGAGGAGAGGGCCCTATCCCTTTTATGGTATCACCACCAACACCGATTGTGGAACCATCCAAGTATGGTAGTTTAAGCTCTCGGTGAGCCCACAAGTTAAACCACATTATCTTGGTGCCCCATGACCGGGGTATTCAAATCATCGTAGTAGGCCACCTTAAAATGGAGATGAGATTTGAAGCTTGGACCTCTCAATTACAAGGAGGCCCAAGAATTGTTACACCACTACCCATTGGATAACCCCTACTATTTTGAATGTTTACAAAAATATCAATTAAACTTACTAGTTTCTAACCTTTAGTAATTGAAAATGATTAAAATTATAATCCAAAATATGATTCGAATGTGTTTACAAACTTATTTAAAACAAAAATTTATTATTAAAAATTCACTCATTCCGCTTATACATTCAAATCAATATGATTTCCCTTATACTCAATTTTACCAATTTTTGTAAGATTGTTGTTACTTCGATTAGAATTGCATTCAAATTAAAATTTTATTGAATATCTACAAATAATCTAAAATTGAATGCAAAAATTAGAAAACACACGACACAATATTTTTTACGGGTTTCAGAAATTCCTACTTCCCCGGGTTCATATGAATCAATCCATTAAAATTAGTTTTGAAAGTACATTCAAAAAACTTACAAAATCAAATAATGAATCTTAAAACCTGAAAAAAAGACCATGAGAACCCGGAAGCTCTGAAAAACTTCAACGTTTACTCTCTATGTTTGTTCCCATCTTCACAAGCCAATCTTCCCTTCGTTCTCCGATAAAAGTGACACAAAAGGATTCAAAATGACATCATAAGAACTCCAATTTGGGAAAATGAGTACACCATAAGGAGCATCTCTAAATTCTAAACAATACCTTAGTTCACTTTGAGACCTGAAACTACCCCTAAGTTGTTCAAATTTTCAATTTTGTAAAACTATTTTGTTATCCACTATACACAAGCATATGATTGACCTTGTTCAAATGGCAACTCACTCCTCAGTATAGCTTATCGACCGCCTATGGCCCAATGGTGGCATATATTTTTGGTAAATGGTAGGCTAGGGATCGAGCCCCTTTAACCCCCATCGACACATATTTTCCTTCTTGGGATCAATATCCCACATCTTTTCAAAACAAGGCGGCTCTATTTAAAATAAGTCTAGTTAGTACGTTAGGTGGCTATGAGTACATTTTTTTGGTTGGCCATGTAGAGTGGCTAGCGGGTTTGTTTGCCACTTTTGGATCGCCATATGTGCTTGGTGGGGAGATTTGGACTATGTTTGTAGCGAGATGGAAATTTTGGTGTGCCATGTTGATTGGCCGATGCGGAGTGTGGACTATGGTCAACCTCGGACATTTGACTCACTAAGATGGAGGTTATTACTCCCAAACGTATTATGTATCCCGATCGATGGGCGAGTTGACATGTCAACTCGACCCAAATGCATGCATAGTATAGTTTATAATCCAATGCTTAATTATCCCACATGCAAAATGCGGTGAAAGGAAAAAGCACTTAAATATAGAATTTTTAATATAGTGGTATGAAGAAATGGAGGGAGAGGCACCCTCCACAAAAAAGTGTGTCGACCCTCGGGTAAGGGCCCCATCTAGTAATTAACGGGGCCCACCTATCCAATAACGAGTGTCGAAGACCGGAGGTGTAAAATAACTTTTTTCTCAATATTACCTTACCATTTTTTTCCATTTTATTGATCCTCATGGTGAGTGTGCACTCGTCCACATCATTTCAAACCTGCGATCAATCCCATATTTTTCCAATTACCAAAAAATTCAGCATGCAATAACTTTTGCATACAACCTCTCTTTTCGAATTCTATATACCACCGGAAATCTCTTGACCTTTCTCTTCCGTAGGGAACAAGTTTAGATAAATTTTGGAAACATACGAAGTGTAGAAAATACTCCATATCACACCTCCCATTGAGAGGTTTTGTTCGATAAAATTTGTTTTTCACCCACTGCCAATCATCTTCCTGCATCTCACAAACATACATGATCCATAGAAATATCATTATAGAAAAAAATTATTACAAATTTTGATAAGCAAATCACCAGATTATCACTATAGAAATGGACAATCTACATGCCACAAGAGGCTAGAGTCCAACTAACTTCCCTGTGATTCTACCAATCTCTACAAACATCTTAGATCAGTTTAAAAAGACAAACCATTTGTAATCATAGGTGAATATTTAAATGAATCCTAAAGATCTCTTAATTCATAGTGAATTTAACTACAAATGTTTTTAGTGTAATCACGGTGTGTTCTAACATTGTTACCTTATTTAGAAATCACATTTATTGCCCTAAAGCATGTGATTTAAAAGTATGTCCACATCGATATTTCACATTATGATCAAAGTTACAAACATGCCCAAAATATGGGTCTTAAAATGCACCTAACATATACATGCCAAAAATAGATGCATTCCCAAAACAACAATTACTCTGCAAAGCAAGTATGAAAATTGAACACTGCCAATGTGCCCAAAACCTATGTAAATTGTTGTCAAAATCCCAATAGATGAAAACATGAGTTTCATCCACTGTACCCAAATTATACCAGAACTCAAAAGCTAAATAAGGAGATGTAAATGGAGTATTTTCAAAATTTTCAATGTAATAAAATCACCGAGTATGATAAATTTGTCTCTCAGTTTTTCTCATGAATCTGAACTCTAAAAATTAATTTTCCCTTTTTATCTACTTTATAAAATTTGGGTTTAATTCCTTTATCATAATTCAACCAGAATCCCAAAATCAAGGGTAATAACATGAATGAAAAGCATGATATTTATCAGTATCAGTAATGCTTTATAAATCTATCCAAAACAAATTATTTTTCATTATCCATATCAAAATAAAATGGACTCGACTATGAAAAATATGTGGATAGATCCAAGGTTGTATTATTCTCAACTGATTGATTATCAAATTATTTTACCTTGTAAACCGAATTTTTATTTCAATTTCTCGGATGGCTTGTTGGATGAAGTTTCTAGCATTTTTCAATCTCGTGTCCACTCATATGACAATGAGTGTAAAAATTCCTCTTATTCTCCTTTTGGGATGAGGAATCAATTTTTCCATTTCTCACTTTTGAACAATGAGATTGGTCTTTATCATCTTTCTTATTTCTTATGAAAGGCATCAACTTATTCAATAGTTTCCTTATCTTCCAACAATTAGCAACAAAATGGTTACTAAACCCAAAAAAATTACAAGGAAAAGCATGCCACATTTTTTGAATATCAAAGCCATATTTTTCATACTAAAAGAGAGGATCATAAGTTTTACAAAAATTTCCTTTTTAGTATGATTATGATAAGAACGAGGAGGTGGAATCTCATTACCTCTTCTTTGCAATTTCTTACCAAATCCATCTTGTGATGAAGAATCGCCAATTTCCTGCACCGAGTCTTCCTGCAAGACTAGTGGGGTATTCTCTTTGTTGTCGGAAGCTTGTCTCCCTTCAGCGTTCTTGGAGAACTCTCCAATTTCCATTCCCACACTAGGATAAACACCACCTATAAGACAAGGATAATCCTCAACCTGTATTATTCTTACCAAGGCCTCTTCCATCAAATCCCATTTTCATCAATAATCTAGATCTAATTCCCTTAGTATGTTTTTCAAATGAACCAAAAGCATTACCTAAATCCAAATCGAATGTGAGGAAGAAGAATCACATGGTGAATAAATTATAGTGCACTTATTTGTCATGGTTTCTACATTTGAAGTGGAAGGTAAATCCTTCTTCGGCTCACCACACTACAATCGATCAAGAGCTCATCCTTGGATTCCATCTCTGATCTCAAATGCTCAATTTTCTCTTCAAGGGAATAGAGCTTTGCATCTCAAGAAATCATTCTCTTCCTAAATCTTTTTGTTGATACTTTCCATCTCTTCTAGCCTTTCTCTCTTCAAGGCTTTACCCATAGCTACCTACAAACAACATGTACTTCCAAAACACTACAAAATGGAAGATCAAGCCACAAAGTCTGCAAATCTAATGGATTAGAAAATAACATTGATATCCAAATGCAACTAGAAGCAAAAATTGAATACAACTAGATCTCGGATACCAAAATGATCCGTAAATAGGTAGGAACCCCATACTATTTTGAATGTTTACAAAAATATCAATTAAACTTATCAGTTTCTAACCTTTATCAACTAAAACTAATTAAAAATCTAATCCAAAATATGATTCGAATGTGTTTACAAAATGATTTAAAACTAAATTTGATTATTAAAAACTCACTCATTCCAATTGTACATTCAAATCAATCTAATTTCCCTTATACTCAATTTTATCGATTTTTCATAAATTTTTTTATTCTTGATTAGAATTGCATTCAAATTAAAATCTGATTTAATATCTACAAATAATTTGAAAATTAAATTCAAAAATCAGAAAAAACACGACACAAGATTGTTTACGGGGTTTGGAAATTCCTACATCCCCGAGTTCATACGAACCGATCCATTAAAATTAGTTTTGCAATTACATTCAAAAAAATTACAAAATAAAATAATGAATCTTAAAACCTACAACATAAGACCATGAGAACTCAGAAGCTCTAAAAAACTACATCGTTTTCTCTCGTGTTTGTTCTGTCTTTGCAAGGAAATCTTCCCTTCGTTCTCTGTCAAAAGTGACACAAGAGGCTTAAAAATGATGTCATAAGAACTGTAATTTGGGGAAATGAGTACTCCACAAGGAGAATCTATGAATTATGAAAATACCGTAGTTCACTTGGAGACCTAAAATGCCACTAAGTTACTCAAATTTTCAATTTTGTAAAACCGATCACATTATCCACTATACACGTGCATTTAATCGACCTTGTTCAAATGACGACTCACTCCTTTTATAGATCGTCAACCGCCTATAGCCGATTGGTGGAATATATTTTTGGTAAACATGAGGTTAAGGGGTCAAACCCCTCTAACCCCACATCGATGCATATTTTTCTTCTTGGGATCAATATCCCACATATTTCGTGAAATAGTGGGAGGATATGTTTAAAATAAACTCGGCCAAGTATGTTAGGTGGCTACGACCACATTTTGTTTAACTACCCATGTAAAGTGGTTGATGGGTTTATTTACCACGTTTGGCTCACCATATGCACTCGGTAGGGTGACTTGGACTATGTCGGTGGCAAGTGGTGAGTTTTGTGTGCCATGTTGATCGGCCGAGTGCAGAGTGTATGGTCTATGTTGGGCCTCGCCGTTTGACTCACCGAGATGGATATTGTTGCTCATAAACATAGTATGTAGCCCGATCGATGGGCAAGTTGACTATCAACTCAGCCCAAATGCATGTATAATATAGTTTATAATACAATGCTTAATTATCCCACATGGACAATGTGGTGAAATATAGAAGAACTTATATATAGAAGTTCTAATATATTGATATGAAGAAATGAAGGAAAAGGCATCCCTCCACAAAAAGAGTTTTTCGACCCTAGTTGAGGTCCCCAACAAGCAAATAGCGGGGCCCACCCATCTAATAATGAGTGTCGAAAAACCAAAGAAGAAAAATAACTTTTGCTCAATATCACCTCGCCACTTGACATCATTTGATTGGTCCACGTGGCGAGTGTGCACGTGTCCACATCATTTTTAACTTGTGCGTAGTCTCATATTTTTTCCCATTGCCAAAAGAATTAGTGTGCCATAACTTCTACATACAACCTCCATTTTCAACATTCTATATACCACCGGAAATCTATCAACATTCTCTTCCGTAAGGAACAAATTCAAGGAAATTTTAGAAACATGTGAAGTGTATAAAACACTTTGGATCAACACCGATCCTCCTCCCACTATGGATGTTATTCGTTGTGGCATTATCATCCGATTGGAGGATTGGATAGATGACACCTTATATTCCACGCGGTCCAAGTTCATCGACAAGTAGCTATCACACAACATTCCAAAGTGAGGACCACGTGACTTGTGCTAGAAGTCACATCTTGAATCAAGTTGATGATATTATCATTGATACATTATGATCTTTTTCCCCTTGTGGCTAGTTATCTATAACACATTGATCACATCTTATTTTCCTTCTTTGGCATGATCCCTCACTTTCTCTTGGCTCTCGACCCCACTTGGGTTTTACATAACACCTCCTTCCTTCACTTGGGATCTTAATCCCCATTAGGTTTATCACACTATCTCAAATATCGTGTTACATATTTTTTGGGCTCTTCACTCCGCTTGGATTTATCATCATGTATGCCTTAGTTTCTCCTACCATTGGAACACCTTAGTCCTGATTTTCCTCAGTCTTTCCTATTGGATCGGTGTAGTATTCTTTGCATCCTTTTATAATCCTATATACTTGATTGAATTTATATCCAAAATCATGCCCGACATCCTATCATTGGATGTCTTGGCCTTGTTCCACCTCTTAGCTTTTTCACATAGTGTGGATTGGGTTATCCTACCGATCCCCTTCTCACTAGATTTACCTATTTAATCTCATTATCATTATTCCTAAGTACCATGGATATCATTACATACATACATGTGGAAAGTAGGAAAATGATAACAAAATAAAAATACAAACACCAAATACCAAACACCCAAAATCATCAAAATCATATATATATATATTGAATCAGTTTTATAGATCTACAAAATCATACAAAATGGTTATGGCCCATATATAATATGGCTAAAGTACCCTCACCCCATGTGGGGGTATATGTGTGCTTTGGGTCAATGGGGCCATGCTTTAGTGGCTTGGTTATGCGGGATAAGGACTCCACCCTAGACCGGGCACTAAAGGCCTCTCCTTGTGCTCTCACTAGTTGGGTCTCCATAATGTAATCTACTCTATGGCTCTATGGTAATCTAAGAGGTGAGCTTCTTTCTCTTGTATTATCACCACCTATACCTGCAGTAAGTTCTACAACATCACGTCTATGATTTCGGTGGCTACCAATTCCTGTGCATCCTCGATATCTTTGTAATGCTCTGAATGCATCTCCCACAAGATGAAATGCACTCGTTGAACCTCGGGCCGATAGGTCTTTGCTAGATCCCATCACCGAGTATCATGGACATCTAACACAAGATCCAGGATATCATGGTGAGCACTCTCAATTAGGGAGTGCCACTTCTCCACTGGTCCACTCAGTAAAAACAAAAACTAACACATACTACTCACAATATCAATATGGCACAAACCCATTTATTAAAAATCATCTAAATAGTACAATATCACACATATATGGCTTCCTTAGCCTCTCTACTATGGTTTCACCATCTATATGGCTACCCAACACCTTTTCCTCATCATCACAATAAATTCTAGGTCCCCGTACTCTGTGTCCACATGTCTCGAGGCACCAAGATCATATCCTCTCTTAGTTGTGGTTTGGGCCTCTATATTAGGTGTACAACCATCTAAACCCCGAATGACATCAAATATCCTTCGCCCTAACCATTACATCTTGTGCTCTTTGATCCATGGTACCATCTTTTGACTCCTCCTCCTATAGTACTGGGACCAGCCCGTATGTACCTCCATCATGTGGTCCTATATCCACAAATCCTCTATCACATCCCTCCTCTGAACCACTAACGGTTATAATCTATGGTGGTCCCTGAGCATCCCCACCACACCTCGGCTTATTATCTCGACCATGTACAATTTCTACACGTATCATGTAGGGTCAAATTTCTTATACCATAACCTCTACTCATGCAACCTCTCTGGCATGACAACATTGGTAGGGTGGCAATGGTGGTATCACCGCGAGCATCGATCACTCAAACCTGTCTTGGGACCTCGCTCATTGTGTGGGTTTCCACATAATAAACATAGTGCCTTATCACCTATGTGATGGTGTCCAAGAAATATTCTCTGGGGCTAGATGGGCCATTGATATACATTATCTATGTAGGGTTGTCATGTAACATCACCTGGTCTCACCTATGCTTAGAGGTCGAATGCTCAAAGTGACCTCATTTTCAGCCCCTGTTCCAAGTAAAGCACTCTCGGGGAATCTTCACTACTACATGTGGTGCCCTTGTCAAATTGTACATATGGGACCTATCATATATCTAGGATATCAATAATATCATGGGTCCCAAAACCCGCTATCCTCTGTGTCAAACCTTGTACAAATCATGAGCAAATTACACCCATATCATGGTGCTCTAGCCGAATAGTACCCCATGATCAACTACATCTCTACATAATGTAATCGAAACAACGGGATGGATCCATCTACTTTGTGGCACACTATACATGCCACCATGATCCCCATCACTATCTTGAGGATATCCGGAATCCATTCAACCCGCAAAGTTTTGAATCGACACATAACATACTCTCGCCGTATGTCCCACTCCCAGTAGCCCATATGGATAATGTTCTCCACTTTGTGGCATATGAACTAAGACTGCAATACTTATGGGTGCCTCTAATTGGTAACCCTAAAATACCATGAACATCTTGCAAATTCAATGTCATCTCCATGGTATCATGTCCTATCCACCATAGAAAGGTGGTGGACCTGCTCTACATGCATTTAATAACATCTCTAAAAATCAAGTCTAATGGTATCTTGGACATCTACATGATGATCCCAAAACCCAAACCTTGTAACTAGGTCACCTTTCCCGTGACAATCCGAGAATCATCACACTCAACCATGATACATATACATTCTATTATAGGCAGATCCTACGCTCTACCTACATCCAAAAAATAACAACAAGCAAACATCAAAATTCTGACATATCAATTTGGAGAAAAAAATCAAAGCATTAGCCTATATCTATAAATCCCCTACGCCATTGACCCCGGCTAAATGCCATCATCCCTATGGCATATGCCATCGCCCTCGGCTCCAAATTTCCCCCATCTTTATGCCATCAGCCCTCATGTTGCAAAGGGCCGATGGCATGGCTGCCAAAAAGTGGTTGCAACTATTAAAATTTTGATTTTTAAAATTCGATAAAACAAAAAAATTAAATTAAATCCCTCCCACACCCACTTTTATTTTGTCCTAACCTCCGCTAATGCAAGTTTTAACAAAAATGATACACTAATGAATCAAAAAAGAAAAATAACTAAATAAAACCTAATCTACCCAACGTAATTAAATACGGAGACTTACTTGTGGTCGTGCCCCTACCGTGTGCTCGCCTTTTCATCCTTCATTACCACCTCGTAGTGTAGTTGCGCCATGACTTCAAAATACACTTCAAATTTTGAATTCTAGAGCTTAGTTCTCTCAATTCCAAAAATAGTAATAACCAAATCAAAATCAAAATCACTATATAAAACTCAATTTTCTATTCAAATTTAGTCATGATCAACCTAAATATTCAAATGACCATCATTTTTCTCCCAAACTCCACAACACATGTCATTTGTTGCATCTCAATTGTAATCTCATGTCATTTATTTTAACCTATTACATGACTATTTTTTACAATTTCTGATTTTCACCTCTTTTCGACACTATACCATCACGACACTATATAACTTTAGCTCAGTCTCATGGCCCCTAGCTAGGTGATTTATATATTATTTTATTGATGATCATCTAGTGTTTCCTTTCATTTTACTTCTCCAGGGCTCTTACAACATGGATTGTATTCGCATGGTAGGATGAGTGACACTATCAGGTATGCATTGGTGGGTATATTTCATTTCAGCTTAGTCCTTTCAGATTCATTTCAATATCTACTTTCAAAGATATCGGTGTTACAGATTGTTTCTTTTTGTTGACCACCCCATGTTTCACTATTGTGACATGCGGTGATCAACGGTTGGGGCATATGTATACACCTAATTTTTCACTTTTCATATTTCATACATGTTACTAATAATTTCATTTGTGCAGATAAGGGTCACTGATACATTTTTTTAGATCGGGTGCCTTAAGGGTCATGTTGGGAATGGGGAATGGTTATTCATGTAACCATTATGGGTTAGAGACAATACACAAAGAGAGTGTTGTTATTTGTTCTTGTCCTTAGTTTTCCTTGCACTAGTTATCCTTGTCCCCTTAGGTCTCACACACATTGCATTCCCGACATTCTACTTGTATCTCACCATTTGGCACTTTTTTATCCATGCCCATGATCTATGACACCTTTCTTTCACTTTCCATGACACATTATCTCATTTCATCACCTTTGGCCAACACTATCACTCATGGGTGATGGTGTCAATGTTATATTTCTCTTGGTCAATGCCATCACCCATGGGTGATGACATCCTATATATAATCACCTCATTTTGAAATTAAAAAAGAAGAAATATCGGACTTTAGGAATTGCCATATTATCTATTATTTTGTGTCATCTTCACATTTGTTCACCTTGCTCTTGGTTCATCTTGCACTTTGCTTGGATTGGATTGGAAACTCTTCTTCTTGGTTGGTTTTCTTGCACTATTGGGTCATCTATAGTGAGTCTAGGATAGGAATGGTGTTCCCCTTCTCCACCTAATAGTTATCTCTCTTGGTGTGCTATTTCTTTAGAGAGATAGATGCATCAATAACCACCCTACAGGTATAAGGTGAGTTCCTAACTATTTTTGTCATTTTACATAGATTAGTTCTCTTCCCTTCCCTCATTGTGTTATGTTAGCTTAGTAGTACATATGTTTCAATGTTAGTTAGGAGAGTGATCTTGTTTATGATCATTTGCTTAGGTTTACACCACTTTCATTTTAGTTATATTGTGCATATTTGCCTTATCTATTGTTGATCCATACCTCTTCTCACCCAGCTATTGATATCTTAGTAGGTTTCTCTCCTCTATTTTGATCCATACCTTGGCTCAACTCAATAAATTATTCTCATTAATGAATAAATTACACAACTGATATGCATACTCTTGAGCACACTCTATTATTCACATGCATGCCACTACATGGTTATTTCATTACAAACGTGTAGAAGGAAATAACTATAGCCTAACCCAATTTAGACCAATCCACAGAGACTGTTTTTGGTTTCTTATCTAAAGAATGTTTTGATATCACTCTTCTCCATTTGAGATTCATTTTCCCTTCATTTATTGATGTGTATTATGTCTCTTCGTAACCCCAAGGAAACAAGAAGTGCTTCTGATGATAACCTTTAATTACTATTTTAATTGTCTCATCTATTGTATATTTTGTATACCCTTATACGGTTTATCCCGGTTATCCTGTTAGACATTTCCCCTTGAAATTAAACTTATGGCACTTATATTAATCAATATAATTATTACTAAGTTACTCTATTTCTATGGATTTTAAATGTGTATGTTAATCTCTTTGATACAATGAAATGATTAATAGTGCTTTGTCTGAATGTCATACTTGTTTGCAAGAAGCTATTATATGTTGTCACTAACATGCAGCCAAAATTTCTTTGTCACAATGTAAAGGGACTCGTCTCGCAACAACCGACACATAGTAATTGGGACTCGTCCCACACAAAAAACACCGTGAGCCAAAGGAGAACACATGCATATAAAAGACCGTGATTGTGGGAAGCTTGATCAACGTGGATACTTCACCTGAGTTTACACATATCAATAAAGAAACAATTATGACAACAAGAAGCAGATCTCATGCCAATACTTGATTATTCTCTACAACTACAATTGTGGAACTAGTTGATTTAACTTGATAACTGATTATTAGAATGAACAATTAGTTATGTTGTTGTATTAGAACACCTTTTCTCAATTCTAATTACATGCATAAGAATCTACATATTTCTTGGTAATGATCTTGTACTTAATCAAAATGTAACTATTAGTTTGAATGAGTCTCTTCACATCTCTACTGAATATAAAGAGAATGGCGAGATTATAGTAGATATCGATCCATAGTTAAGGAATTGTTGTAAGTTTCATTCGAATATTCATGTTGATGAATAAAATATGAGTTCTATCATTTTTTTAGACACAAGCCTTAGGAAGGGTTAGCACCCAAGGCATGGCCCACTTGTGGTTTGCTAAACCCCCTTTCCTTTTTTTTAGTTCCCGCATGAATAGATTATAATTGCAGCAATTCATTCCTTTACTTTTGTTATGCTTTTATCTTTACTTAGCTATACATTTAATTTCATATGCAACGTAGTTTATTTCCAATTGTTGTGATAGCAATCTTTTAGTTTATACCTCTTAAGCACATATAATTGTGTATACAACACTGGTAGAGTTGAAATTTTACATCCCTAGGTCTGATGAATAAATGACTATGGATTAGTGAACAACATATTAATTATGCGAGTTAATTTGCACCACCATTTTTGGCGTCGTTTCGGGGACACTACCAAGTTATTAGGTTTTTATGAGGGTTTTTCATTTCTTAGAAGCAATCTAGGTTTTAGGAATTCATCTCAAATTAGACCCCCAACTAATTACCATTGAATGAGTTGAGTAGTTGATGCATGCATCGTCCAAGGGATGCCCATGGTATATTTTTACCTAATCCACAAGTAGCAAAAATATCTTCATTTACCTCTGAAGATTTTGAATATTCTAAAGAAGAAACCTTTGTATTTGGTTTTCTTTTTTGAAGACAATTCCCCAAGTGACAGTTATGTAGCTGCTCATGAGCAACTCGGGATGGCAGTAGACAGAATGCTCAAAATGGGGCAACCACCTTTGATTTCCCCATCACTAACAACAATGCAACTACTTGGAATGAAGAATATTTCTCCATCATCCTTGCCAAATTTCTATGGAGCTATGTCAGAAGATCCAAACACCTTTCTCTTTGAGTTTGATGTTTTGTGTAGGAGCTATGATTATACCACTAATGCACATAAATTGAAATTGTTTCTTGTAACACTCAAAGATGTAGCCTTAAGGTGGTTCATGGGATTGGGAAGGAATGTTGTTACCACATGGGCACAAATGAAGGATAAGTTCCTCAATAAGTACCAAGACTATTGCAGACCAAGCAACAGAGGAGGTGATGAAATCTACAGAATGCAACAAAAAGAGGATGAACCATTAGAGGACTATTTGGAACGGTTCATGTTCTGTGTTCAGAATTCAAAACACACCACTAACATACCTAAGGGACTCAATGAGGAGGACATGGATGTTCTAGATATGATAGGAGCAGGGGACATTTCAAAGGCTACTTTTGACCAAATCTGTGAAGCATATAAAAACTATTCAAGAGCTACCATGAAGAGGGTAAGGAATGTAAGATAAAGAGGTGGATTATCTACCAAAAATGGGGGACATCTCTAAGTCAGAGATTGTTAGCATGTTCAAAAACATGAAGCAGGAGATTGTCAATGATATGGCCAATCAATTGGATGCTCTACACGCTAAAAAGAAGAAAGAAGATGCAGACGCAACACTCACAGAGTACTATCATGCATGCAAAAGAAGGAAATTGACTGTAGATGTAGATAATTAGCCAACATTGCTCAAGAAAGGGAGGCTTCACCTGATTTTAAAATGTTGGAGACAGAAGATGGGCAAGTTTTCTATGTTGCTCAAAGAAAACCATGGCCACTGAGGCAAGGAGGTATGACACAAGACCCTATGCATTCATTTCAAAATTGGTCTAATAATTCATATATGCATCCCCCACCTTGGGCTAACCCTCAAGGATGGGCCCCATATCCTAACCAATACCAACAACAATGGCAACCTCAATACCAAGGCCAACCATAACAACAATGGAAACAACCTCCCCAATCATGGCAATAGCCCTGGAGGGGACATCAGTGGAATAACCCACCTCCTAATTACTAACAAGCTTATCAACATCCTCCTTATCAGCAACATCAACAAGCTCGATGCCTAACCCCAATCAGGATCCCAACCAAAATCTACACAACTACCTACTCAACCAATGCCTAATCCTAACAATAAAGCTACTCAGCCTAGCCTATTCCACTAAACTAGCTCAATACCTACCTATTCTCTTAATATCAAGAATATACATCTTCTTTTAGAAATAGCAAATCCTCTACCATTTGGACATACCATTATTGAAATTACAAAAGAACCACAATTGTTGCATGATGACCCATCAGCAAGGACATAAGATGTTGTAGGATGATCTACATCAACCTGTGTAGAATTCCAACAAGGATAAAATGTAGGGTAATGATCCACCATTTCTTGAAAGGTTACAAGAAAATAAGATTGATCTCGAGATCGAATCGATTCGACTTTATTAATCAAATCAAATATATTTATGTCAAAATACCATTGATCTAAGATATTAAGGATGTGACCATCTACAATAAACTAGTTAAGAACCTATGCATTAAGAAGCCATGCAGAAAGAGGAAAGATCCATCTACTTGTATAGGTCATTAGACAACTAGCTGATATTATGCTTGGGAACTCAGTTCTGCCCAAGTATATAGATCCAAGAAGCCCTCTAGTAAATATCACAATCAATGGTACGGTGATAAAAAACACATTGATTGACTTGGGGAAACAATTAAATGTAATGAAAAAAAAATCATGGATGATTTGAAATTGGAAGGATGAATACCATGTCACATTCTTACAAACTTGCAGAGAGATCAATAGTTAAGCCTGAATGAGTTGGAGGATGTGGTAGTAGTGGTAGAATCTAGGAGTACCCTATTGACTTCATTGTTCTTCAGCCAAAAGTAATCTTAGGAGGATATCATATCATCCTAGGGATACCATGGTTAGCAACAACCGATGCATTCATTAGATGCAGATATGGTAATATGATCATCTCTAATGGAAGTGGCACAAAAAGCTTATGCTCTACCCCTGCATAGTCATTCAATGAAGAAGACCAAACCATTTGGGTGGAAGAACCAGAAGAATACCAGAGCTCAGTTCAACAGCTCATGATGTTAGAGAAGTCATGTATAATAGAAGGACATGAGGAGGATGTTTCTCTTTCAAAAAAATTGTTGAATAATTATGGTAAGAATGAATAAGAAGATGGAAAATTGCAATGCATAAGTTGTCCTGAAAAACAAATCTTTCCATAGTAGAGTACTATGAATGTTCCATGTAAGAACTACATCCTACACCAACTTCTTCCACATGATTGTATCTTGAATTATGTAAGTAGAAGCATATGCTCCATGAATGATATTTCTAAGCAAGTGGAGATTGCACCGGGAAATCCAATCAATGTGAATAAAACATTGAGCATGCAGAAGAACAACTATTAATTGCTCTTCTTAAAAATCATAGGAAAACATTTGCATGGGACTATGGAGACATGCATGGAATCCATCCTAAACTTTGTACTCATAAGATATACATCAAAGACAATTGCAAGCCAATAAGACAACCACAGAGGAGAATGAACCCAACAATGAGGGATATAGTGAAAGAAGAATTAAAGAAATTGTTGGACATTGGATTCATATATCCAATTTCAGATAATCAATGGGTATCACCCCTTGTCATTGTACCTAAAAAGAATGGAAAATGGAGAATCTACGTAGACTATAGGGAGTTGAATGTAGCAACAAAGAAGGATCATTTTCCACTCCCTTTTATTGATCAGTACTTTATGCTTTTTCTGGAAAAAATTATTTTCCTTTTCTGGAAGGTTATAATGGCTACAACCAAATTCAAATTGCACTAGAAGATCAAGACAAGACCACATTCACATGCCCATGGGGAACTTTTGTATACTCTATTATTCCCTTTGGTTTGTGCAATGCACCGCCACATTTTAGAGATCAATTCTTAGCATCTTCTCATATCTAACCAATGATTGCATGGAGGTATATATGGATGATTTTATAGTCCATGGAAGTACTTTTGATGAAGCAATGAAGAACTTAGACAAGGTTCTCAAGAGA
Source organism: Taxus wallichiana var. yunnanensis (assembly GCA_018340775.1). Classification (NCBI taxonomy): domain Eukaryota; kingdom Viridiplantae; phylum Streptophyta; class Pinopsida; order Cupressales; family Taxaceae; genus Taxus; species Taxus wallichiana. The sequence continues at coordinate 603,228,545 of CM031236.1, read as the reverse complement.
TGCAAAGAGCATAACCTATCCTTAAAAAATAAAAAAATGCTACATGATGATGTCTAAGGGGATAGTGTTAGGTCATTATCTATCATCTGTTGGAATCCAGGTAGATCCAACAAAAATATCAATGATTATAAACTCCAACACCTAAAAATCATAAGGATGTAAGGAGCTTCTTGGGCCATGCTAGGTATTATAGGAGATTTATTCAAGATTTCAGCAGAATTTCAACACCATTATTTGTTTTTTGGGAAAGGATATTGCATTTATATGGATAGAGAAATGTGAAGCTACATTCCAAACTTTGAAGAAAATGCTAACTTCTGCACCTATTTTAAGAGGACCAAATTGGAGTTTTCCATTTCATATACACACTGATGCCTCAGATCATGCCATTAGATTTTTTTAGGATAGAAAGATGGGATACTCAATTATGCAATCTATTATGTCAGTAAGAACACCTGCAACACACTAAACTTAACTATACGATCACCGAGAAATATTTTTAGATTGTATACACCATCAACAAGTTCAGGCACTATATCACGGGATATCTAGTATTTATCCACACAGACCATGCTTCCATTAAATATTGATCAACAAACTAGTTGTAAGTAGTAGGATAATCAAATGGTTTTTTCTCTTACAAGAGTTTGATGTAACAATTGTGGATAAGCCTAGGAAAGACAATGTTGTAGCATATTTTCTCTCAAGAATGGAGAATAATAATGAGGAAGTAGTAGTGGATGACTCTTTTCTAGATGAGCACTTGTTTTCCATTTCCACCAAGACACTGGTATGCTTGATATAGCCAACTATTTGGTTTCAGGTAAGACACCTCCACACTATCTATATTCGAAAATAAATATATTGTTGAGAAAAGTGTGAATTTTTCTTGGATAGTTGGTTTCCTATTCCACACAGGGCAGGATAATGTTATGAGAAGATGTATAGATGATGAGGAAATTTATGATGTCCTCAAATCCTTCCATAGTGAGCCATGTGGAGGACACTTTGCTGCAAAAAGAACAATGCATAAAGTATTAACAACAGGGTATTATTGGCCTACATTACACAAGGATGTAGCATTGTATGCAAGAAGATGTGATAAGTGCCAAAGAATGGGAAAGCCTACCAAATCAAATGAAATTCCATTGCAGCCTCAGCTAGTATTATAACCATTTAAAAAATGGGGATTGGACTTTATTGGTCCCATTGATCCTAAGTCTCAACAAAAAGAGTACATTCTGGTGTGTAAAAACTACCTCACCAAATGGACAGAAGTGAAAGCATTACCAAATCAGAAGAGTGAAAAATTTATAAAATTCCTATATGACCACATCTTTACAAGGTATGGAGTGCCAAGAGATATTTTCATAGATCAAGGTACCCACTTCACTATTGAAGTTATTGTTGATTTAGCTACAGAATATGAAATCAGGCATAGGAATTCTACACCTTATCATCCACAATCCAATGGCCAAGCTGAAGTAACAAACAGAGAAATTGAGGCCATCTTGACAAATACTATTGTGTTGCATAGAAGGGATTGGTCAGAAATACTTCTAGAGGTAGTTTGGGCATTCAATACCACATGGAAGACAACAACTGGATTCACACATTTTGAGCTATTATATGGTAATATTATTTCTCTCCTATTGAGTTTGAGCACAAGACATTAAGAACTGCATTGGAATTGGGTATAGATTTTTCTAAAGCTTGAGGCAAAGGATTCTTCAACTCAATGAGTTAGATGAAATGAGGAGGCAAGTTGTTCATAATATAGAGGTGGTACAAAAACAAAGGATCAAGTGGCATGACAGGTTCATCAAAACAAGGAAATTTCAAGAAGGTGATTGGGCACTTCTCTTTGACTCTAAATACAAGGACCACATGGGAAAACTTAGGACAAGGTGGCTAGGTCCATATGAGATTGAGAAAATATTTCCCAATGGAGCTATGAAACTCACCACCATTGATCATGTGAGATTAAAATTACTGGTAAATGGTCATAGATTGAGGTTGTACAAAAATCCAACTAATAAGAACACCTTCATCCAACAAGTTCAAAGGAGGCCAAAGCAGGATGGAAATGAGAACATCATAATTGAGGTCGAAGTTAAACCTACTAGTTCATCTTCTAAAGTTTTAGAGGAATGAGATATTTAGTGGCCTTGGTATATCCAGCTTGTTGGATACCCTAGGGAGGAATAAAATTGATGTGATCAGCCTTCATGGTGATCAACACCACTCACTAACATGTTTTATTTTATTAGCATTTCTATTTTGCAGGATTTGGTGTATTTGTAGCAAGGAGTGCATAATCTCTGATGAAAGGAGGTGGTGTAAAGACTAGAACGTCCACTTATAGCAACATGCAGCCAAAGCCCTATTTTTCTTTCATTTTTGATAGAACCTAAGATTGTATGAAGAATCAAGAACCCAACTAAATGAGCACAAAGAGATGAAGATAGTTAGCACTAAAAAATTCAATCTTCCCTCTCCAAGAATTAATTGAATTCATTATGGAGCTTATTATATACAATAGCACCTACAACAATACTACTTGCAGCCATGTAGTACCTCAACATATAGCCTCATGCATACATCCAAGGGCATGAACTCCAATAAGGCACATGTCACAATCATTCGGCATACATCTCGAGTTAAGTGCACTCGATTTCCTTTAATAAAGTAGCGCTAGAATAATTATATTTAATTAATATATGTGCCAAGTTGTCAATAAAATTTATTAACCATAATGTTCTGTCGCCTCCTATAATGTGACATGTCTCCCACATCACCCCATGATATCACAAAACCTCACTTCACATAGGGATATCCTTCAATTCAAATTAATTCTTACCTTTTCAAGCTACATGCAAAATCGGTCACAAATTTCAAAAAGGCAAACACTTGAGTTCTTTTGTTCATTTGAATTTTGCATAATCAATTCCAAGTGAAAGACCTCTTGCTTTACAAAGCTTACGGAAGTTGCAGAACTTAACAATGGGGGGAGACTTGATAAGAAACGAACCTATAGACTATTCACGGCTTTGGAATCAACCACAAATTCTACAATATTTTCATGATAGTGGTTGGATGGATTACATCAATAAATTCCAAGGTTTTAATGAGTCTATGGTCATAGAATTCACCACCACCTTCAGGACGGGCATGAAATAGTCAAGGGTTTGCAAGTTAAGTTTGATGATGAAATATTGGTTGTAGTCACTAGACAACCAACGGAAGGAAGGCAAGATGTAACTGTAAAATCCAATCTAGATGAAGCTCACACGAGTTTGTAGATGAGGATGACAACTTTATGACAGACAGACAAGGTACTCTAAAAATTATTTAAAACCCTTTTGGGAAAATGTGTCAAACTATATTATAAAATATTTTACCTGTGAGGGTCGGTATTCACGGTTAAATACTATCCATTTTAAACTGCTCAATCATTTAAAGAATGGTAGACATGTGAATGTTCCAAATTTCTTGCATGAGATTTTGAAGAAGATGAGTAGGGAATCACAAAGGGGAAGGTCTGCCTTGTCTCACCATTTTCTTTTCACTTTAATTGTGAAACATGCATTAGTAATTGAACATCCTACAATCAAATGGGAAGATTTTTCTAGAGAAAAGCATATTAATGATCTATTGGGGAAGGGTAAGAAAAAGAGAAGAAGCTCAGCTAGTTCTTCTATGCCTCCACTTGAACCCTTAGCTTCAGCCTCCATTCCGTTAGAAACCCATACTCTTGTAGAAACCCCCATTCCTTTAGAAGCTTCCATACTTGAAGAAACACCCATCCATGACAAACCTCCATCTCTAGAACAAGGCCCTAGGCCAATCTCTCTTGACAAGGTTTTGGTTGTTGAAGCATTGCTAAATATATCAACACTAGAGTCCTCTTCCTCCAAAGTTAAACAGAAAGCCTCAACTAAAGTCTTTGAGCCATCTAGGAGGTCAAATAGGCTTAATACTAAAAATACCAAAACCTCAAGGCCTAGTAGAAACATTCAATTTTTTCTAGATAGTGATGAAGAAGGACTAGAAAATAATGAGGAATCTATTCCAATGGAATTTGAGTAGGAAGTTCATATAGACACAAATGAAGACATAGTCATGGAGGAACAAATAAGGAAGTGGAAAAGAAAAAGGAGGAATAGTTAGGTGAACAACCTGCTCATGAGAGCCCTACTAAACCAATTGAGGTTCAAATAAAGGTTGTTCATGCTAGGGAAACCCACATGCAACATGAAGAAGAAGTGTCAGTTGAAGAAATTAGAGATGTAACCAATGTTCATAAGAGCCCTGATGAAATAGAGGTTGTTCATGCATAGCATGAAGAAGATGCAATGACCAAGGAAAGTGAGGAAGTAACAACTGTGGCTACAGATAATGAAGAATAGCCTGGGGAAGTGTTAGTAGAACTAGTACATGAAACACAGACCAATGTCATGGATATTGAAGAAAGTTTTCCACTTGATATAGAAGAAACAATTGAAAACATTGTCCAAACCTTTGAGACATAACCTATTGATGAATCTATTGAGCCAATGCACATAGAAAGTCCTCTAATTTCCCCAGATATAGCTCATGTAATCTTAGAACCTATGTCTCCACCAATGCCACCACCCAACTTGCAGCCATAGGTTGTCATAAAAGAAGTTTTTAGAGAGCCTCTTAGGCTAGTATGTAGAGATATGGCAACCCAAACCACTTTAGACTATTGGGTGTAGAAGTTTGAGAATTATTTTAACAAGCTACAAAGAAGGTGGGAAAGGGAGAAGGAAGAGTTAATCTTCCAACATTAGTAGGATCTAGAGGAAAAGATAGACAACTCAAAGCTAAGGAAAATGAAATTGCAAGGCTAAAGAAGAAACAAGAAGCTACAGTAGAGGTGACAAATGAAATATTCAAATGTAGACCACCATCTAACATCTATGTTATCTTCTTGAAAGAAAAAATGTTGCAATTGAAATACACTTGTATCAACAATGACATACCATTTGATATCAGTGGAGCCAGACCTTTCTTCAGAATATATCGAAAAATGCCCCATGAGATCCAGTTACTTCTTTGTGAACTATATATGTATAATTATGATTTAGAGTATGACAGAGATTGGATCCCTATTCTCTACATTGGGGATGTACAAATTCGGGAATTGTGTTCTTACTTCAACAATGAGCTATACAGGGAAAAAAATGGTGGAGTATAGAAAATTGTGCAAAGAACAACCACTGATGATTAGAGCAGAGGAAGGAAATACCAAGGAAATGATTAAGGAGTATGGTAAGTTTATGAAAGAAAAAAATAAAACATAGGGTATACAGGATGAGAGAAGAATTCCATGATGAGGCAAGAGATTACATTAGGTTCAACAATGTGGAAATAGTACAGGCATGTAGAAGAATATGGGAAGAAATGTCACCAGAGCTGAGGAGAAAAGAAATGCATTCCTATCCAAACATTATCCCAACTTTCCAGAGAATCAATGCATATATTGAGGTAGCTAGGGGATGTGGAAAAACTTGGTTCCCTATTGGATATTATCCACCAATTTTCCACTATCCAATACCTCATTGGTCTAGGAACAAAGAACTGAATGAGGAACTGCAGGAAAGGGTAATGGAAAAGTTCAAAAGGAATGCAAGATATTTCTTTATAGAACCAGAAGGCATCTCACTCCCAGTGGATTTCAGGTGACTATGCAGTATAATACAAGTTGATTCCAAGAAAGCAAAGAATAGACCAAATAATTCTTGAATGGGGACATTCAAGAAATTAGGTTCGGGGGTGTGATGAGACCCTTTAATTATTGTTTTAATTGTCTCATCTGTTGTATATTTTGTATACCCTTGCATTGTTTATCTCGGTTATCCTGTCAGACATTTCCACTTGAACTTAAACTTATGGCACTTATATTAATTAATATAACTATTACTAAGTTACTCTATTTACGTGGATTTTGAATGTGCATGTTAATCTCTTTGATATAATGAAATGATTAATAGTGCTTTGTCTGAATTCCATACTTGTTTGCAAGAAGTTGTTATATGTTGCCACTAACATGTAGCTGAAGAAACTCTGTCACAATGTAAAGGGACTCGTCTGCCTGCAAAAATTGGGACTTGACTCTCGCAAAAATCACTGCTGACCAAAGGAGAACACGCACATATACAAGACCGTGATTGTGGGAAGCTTGATCAATGTGGATACTTCACCTGAGTTTTGCATATCAATAAAGAAGTAGTTATGACAACAAGAAGCAGATCTCACACCAATACCTAATTATGCTTTGCAACTACAATTGTGGAACTAGTTGATTTAACTTGATAACTGATTGTTAGAATGAACAGTTATGTTGTTGTATTAGAACACATTTTCTCAATTTTGATTGCATGCATAAGAATCTATGGATTTCTTGGTAATGATATTGTACTTAATCAAAATGTAACTATTAGTTTGAATGAGTCTCTTTGTGTATCTATTGAATATAAAGAGAATGGTGAGACTGTAGTAGATATTGATCCATAGTTAAGGAATTGTTGTAAGTTTCATTCGAATCTTCATGTTGATGAATAAAATCGAGTTCTATCATTTTTTTGTAGACACAAGCCTTAGGAAGGGTTAGCACCCAAGGCAGGGCCCACTTGTGGTTTGCTTAAACCCCCTTTCCTTTTTGTTTGTTGTTTTAGTTCCTTGCATGAATAGATTAGAATTGCAGTAGTTCATTCCTTTACTTGTGTTATGATTTTATCTATTTTATTACTTAGTTGTAGCATCTACTTTCATCTATGCAACGTATTTTATTTCTAGCATTGTATTTCCAATTTTTGTGAAAAAAATTAGTTTATACCTCTTAAACACCTATAATTGTGTATACAACACTGGAAGAGTTGAAATTTTACATCCCTAGGTCTAATGAATAAATGATTGTGGATTAGTGAACAACATATTAATTGTTGTGAGTTAATTTGCACCACCGACTTCTCGTATCAACATGACTAACTAAATAATATATTTCTTTAACTTTGTTGATGATTACAAGTGTTTGGTTAGCATTTAGTTAATAAAAAGTCAACATTTCTTCTAAATAAAAGTAGTTGTACATGGCTTTGAAAAATGCCAAAACTAAAATTTATAGAACAAGATTTCTTGAAAATATTTCTTCTCAAGGATTCCTTGTAGGACCACCTTCACCATGTCAAGCCAAAACCCAAAAGACAAATTAAATAAAAAAATAAACATCACTTTGTTTTTGGTGATGCAAGATTACTTGTTCACCATGGATGCTCTTGCATTAGACACCCAAGGTAATTAAATTGTGAGCTCCTGCTCACATGGGTGGATTAAGTGGTAAAACCACTCTTTTGGCCATTGAGATTGATGACCATGGAGTTTCTTGTCCCTACTCTAAATTTATATTTTTTTCTCTTCCATTTCCAACTTCTTCTTGCTAGCTTCAAATATTCTCTCTTCTTTATATCTATGTTCTTTCTTTCCTCCTTTGTGGAATTAGACCCACTATAGTCTAACCACCTCCACCAAATGCTTCTTTTCTTCTTCTTTCATCTTCTTATGGGTTGAAACCCACCTTCATCTGACCACCTCCACCAAGATGCTCTTTCTTGCATCTTGCTTTCTCTTGTGGGCTTGTACCCACTACCATCTGACCACCTCCTAAAGCTTTGTAGATTGTGTTCAATTACTATCAAAGTTGTTGTTGGATTTTTGAAAATCCTCTTTTCTCATGGATTCCAAATCTTTCTCTTCTCTCATTTTCCTCATTGTTATGTCAAGAAACTCCTCTACCTCTACTTCAACATCATCTTCTTCACTATTTATAGCCTTTAATGTGTCTTCAAAAATACCATCTCCTTGTGGAACGTTGTCCCAGTTCAAGTCTCATCATCCTCTTTACCTTCTTCACCATGTGCTTCTAAGGCCTGTAGAAGCATCTCCTCCATCCCATCATCTTCAAATTTTATCCTGTTGCAACCTTATACTTTTCATCACATGCTTGGACCGGTAACAAAGTCAACTTCTCTATATCATCCTTGTCTTTTTCTATGCTCAAACTCTTTACATCAATTATAGGTCAATTGCAATCTTCTTTCTTCACATCATCCATTCCATGTGCAAATAACCTTACACTTCCCTTTTCCATATGATAACAATGCATACCTTGACTCATAATATTTTCTTATTCAACTCCTATGTGAGTTAATCCAACATATTTACCACCATGGTATTCCTTCATTATTATTGGTAGAAACATGGCCACCATATCTATCTTATTGTTTGCTTTTTATACCACATGAGTGAAATTATTTATCTTGCCAATATCTTCCTCTTATCCTTGTGAGATTATTCTCTCCCACCCGTAGTTGCTGCAAATGAACTCCCTCTTGTATGTCCTCTTGAGAACATTCTTGTGCCATCCATTTTTATTCTCTCTTTTCTCCATGATGACTTGAAGATAATCCTCTTCTGTTAATAAATCCTTAAAAATAGTTCTTCAACTACTTTTACAACCTTACATTCTTTTTCTACATCTTCATTTTGTTTCTCGTACATATGAGTATGTTGGATTGAACCATATTTTTTCCTTTTCTTTCCATTTTTACCTTTGTTGGACCTACACACAGAAAAAACACATTAAGGGAATCAAGAGTTCCAAAAAAATAATTTTCAGCTCTTCATCACACCTTATAGATTTTCTTTAACTTTTCTCAATTTCTTACATTCTTCTCACAACTTGTGCTCATATGATGAACTCCAAAATCCCCATTCTCAACAACATCCGTGGTTGTTCTTTTCTCATTCTTCTTTCTGTTGTATTCCTCATAGGCATGCTCTTAAACTAGACCCAATTCATGTGAACTAATATTCACTTTAGATACACCCATTGTTTCCTTCATGGAAACATGAACTCTTCTTTGATGTCCTTAACCCTTCTTTCTGAAAAGAAAAATATGAAATTATTTATCTTTATTTTCAATTAAAATTCATCCTCTTCCCAATTATGGGATTCCATAAACACTTTCCCATCATCAAATAATGGATCTCCTCCTTTTGGTTCACAATATATCACCTCTACATCCTAATTAATGAAGATATCTTCTTCTATGGATTGTTCACAAACCTCCTTCTCTTTGTTGTTCGAAAAATCAGATTTGGGATCTCCACTTAGAAACCCCGTGCTCTTTAGTATTTCAATAAAAAATTCTCCTCCTCACTCATATCCTTCTCCTTGTTATTTCTAGGAATAGATTTGAGCTTCTCACGTGGACACTTCTCATGTCTCATGATCTCATAAAGTATATCCTCCTCTATGTTTTCTTCTTCTACATGTTTTAAGAGTGTATATAGCTCTAATTCAATTAATTTAAAGTCTATATCAGTTTCCTTTCTTTCCTCTTCCTCGTTCTTCAACACACACCCATCTCTTCTCATTTATGAGAGTCATAAGAAAATATTCTACACATTTTTCAGCCCTACTATTCATGAGTTTAAATATCTCATCTCCATTTCTTCTTATGATTTCTCCAAGTAACCCACTTTCAGCATTCACAAGCTCTTTATCTTCACTTCTTATGAGCTCAAATAGCTCATCTCTTCCTTCACTTCTCATGAGCCCTCTAAGTGACCCATCTTCTTCATTCTTATGCACTTTACAAATTTCTTTCAACTCCTTCATTCATGTACCTGCATAACACAAAACATACTTAGAATAAAAATTTTGAGGCAAGGTAGCCTCTTCAAGTACTCTCCTCAATGGCACTTCTTCCTTCTTTGTTGTGCTATCTTTTTCCTTCATTTTTTCTCCATAATGTCTTCAAAGAGACACTCTTTTTCTTTTTTGCTATAGTAGAATCATCTCACTACTTCATCTTCCAAAATGAAGATTTCTTCACTTCTCCTCAACCCCTCCTCTCTCATGTCTACAAAGAGACATGTTTCTCTTTCACTCTTCATTCTTTTGGCTCCCTCTAGAGATTTTTCAAGTGAAGAAACTTTCACTTCTTGCTTCATCTATAGATTAACTACTCTTTCCATGATTGATTACAAAATCATACCTTCTTATCCCTCGTGCGTTAATCACACATTCAGCTCCTATCTCATATTTCTATCCTCCACAATGATAATTTTCTCCTTATCTCCTCTTGTGTCACTCTTTTCACTTCCTTATTCATTAATCTTTATCTCATCAAATGCTATGCTGTATACTTTATCCATTTATCTATCATGGGCTTGACTTGTCTCTAGTCGCTCTCTTTTTATTACTCAACTTGTGATATCAGGTCACCCTATTCATCTTGTTCAACTCCACATTCTTCAGCTATAACTTTGAGCTTATCAAAATATTTATCATCACATTTGTGATCTGCAGTGACCACTTTCTCTTTTCCTATTTTCACCTCACCATGAATGTGGTCTTATCCCACATTATAAATTTTGGTTAGAACCTTTGTCAACGGATACGACACTTCTCTTCATCATATATCCTATCTCTATCCTCTTTCAAGAGGATATCCTTCTCTCTACTATTACATTTTTAGCCAAATTTCTCCCTTCCTCTCTCAAGCCTCAAGACATGAAGCTTCTTTAACCACTATCCTTGTATTCTTGGGTGCAAAAATAACCCCATCAACTTGGAAACAATACATTCCCAAACTTTTCACATTATTCTTTCCCTTCATTTGTCTCCTCTCTTGAAGATCTATCAATAAATAGTTACAACTCCATGTGGCCTCTTATATGAAACCACTACTCCTTTGGGGTCTTGATGTTCTCCTCCTTGAAGAGAACTTATAACTCCACTATCCATCTTGTGAGCTCACGTTTGCTCTCTTTACCACTTAAGAAAACAAATTTACAAGTAGGCTTACCTCTTTCCTTCTCTATGACCTTTATTACTCTCTTTTCTTTTATATCTTGTCCTATCTCCAACACATCTAAATTTTCTTGTATGGATAAAAAAATCTCCATTATCTCTTCTTCTTCACTTACCGATGCAACATCTTCACCATGTGCATCTTCCATCGTGTCAAATATTTCTGGGCATCCTTTAGCGTCCCAACCAACTCTTCTACAAAACAACGCTCATCCCTTCTTGTGTGCCACATATTCAACATGTAGGTTCTCTTTTACAACCTATAATAAATTCAAACAATAATATCTTTTTCTTCACATACTTACAATACTTTTCACACACCTACAACAAAACTCACTTTGATTGCACCATATCTACTGACACCTTATACCCAACACCTCTTCTTTGTTGGAATATGTCTTATCTTGTTTTCTACCCATAAAAATGTGGAGAACAACTCTGAGCATGATTCAAACCTACTTTGATACCAATTAGTGCAATTACGGGGTTCCAATTAATGACAACCTCTATTTCTATGATGAAAGGGTTATTACTTTTCCATGGACATATATGAGCATCCCAAAACATTGGCATAACTCAATAAATTATTCTCATTAATGAATACATTACACAACTGATACACACACTCTTGAGTACACTCTATTATTCACACACATGCATCTATAGGATTATTTCATTACAAACATTGAGAATGAAATAGCTACAGCCAAACCTAACCAGACTAGTGCACAGAGACATGTTCTAGTTTCATGTTTGAAAAGCTTTTTTATATCCCTCTTTTCCATTTGAGATTAATTTTCCCCTCATTACGATGTGTCTTGGGTCTCTTTAGAGCCTCGAGGAACCAAGAAATGTTTCTCATATCAATGACTATCTCAATAATCCATTTCTTTAATTATGTTGATTATTACAAGTGTTTGGTTAGCATTTAGTCAACAAAAAGTCAACCTTTTCTTTGTGTGACAACAATTCCATGTGGCTTAGTAAAACACCAAAGCTGAAAGTTCTAGAGCAAGATTCTTAAAAGAGCTTGAAAAGATGATTCTGGAAAATATTTAAATGATTCCCTTTCTTCTCAATGATTCCTTGTAGGAACACATTCACCATGTAAAGCCAAAACCCAAAAAAAAAAAAAAAAAAACATCACTCAGTTTTTGGTGATGTAATATTACTTTTTTACCATGGATGATCCTACATCAAACTAGAGGTGCATCTCCTTAAGGAAGATTATTCCTATATGGATCTTAACCTTGATTCCCTAGTTATTGATGTAAAATAATTAATGGGAGATGAAATGAGGTATTTTGACAAGGATTCCTTCACACATTTATTTGAAGAGCTTGATGAGGTGAGGGCTATGGTAAGGAACAAGGATACGGAACTTGAAAGGCTCGGGAGGATTTAAAAATGGAAATTAGTATGAATTATTGGGTTCTTTCCATCCCATAAGCTGGGGAGGGTTTATGTTGTTTTTCATTGTGAGCAATGGTTTTGGTTCAAGCTAATAAGATATTTTGAAGGTGATCCTCTAGTTATTACTAATCCAAAATATTTTTGCAGGTATTTTGGGCCTCTTCTAAAACTATAAAAATAATTGTTGTGCAAGGCATATCTGCATGACCTTGTCTTTTCCTAATCAATCTAGGTGTAACCCCTTTCATATGGTTGGTGAACTTACTATTACGGATTCTATGGATTATTTTTGTAATGAAAGAGTGATGAAAAGGAAAAGGAATCTTATTCCCTAACAACATTATAAAATCCACCATGGTGGGAGGAGAGCATATGTGTTTGTTGTAATTGATTTTGGATTTAAAAGGGAACATGGAGAATGAATCTTTTAATAGTTTTTCTTTACAGGCTAGGAAGATGTATTGAATGGTATGTGGCTTTGGATTTAGGGGATATTACTAGGGATTATAAATTATTCTTTCAATATTGGCCATTGTTTCTAGAACACCTTTTACGAGAGATCCATACTTTACTCGAACATGTTGTTTTCCCTCCCGAGGATGCTTATTTTTGTTCAATTCATTATGTGTGTTAAAGAGGAGTTGGTGGGACTTAGATTTCAAATCCCTCATATCTAGTGCCCAATTGTGGATTCATAGTAACCCGCGCATATAGATGAAGTATATGAATCTTAGAAATAGAGGGAGGTGGATAGTGCAAAAGGCTTCATATTTCCTTTTATCCCTCCTTGTGTCCCCAAGTGTGATTTGAGGGATATTAGTGAATGTATTGCAAGGAAATAGAAATATTGTTCCACATTTATTATGGTTGCGGATGTGCCTTTTTTGTTGTATGCAATCATATGTGTACTTAATGGGGCTGGAAATATTTTGGTTGGGTTTATTTTAGGTGATTTGTTTTGTATGTCTAGGTTTGTCTCTAGTCACCACCATAATATGTAAAAGTTTGTATTGAATACCCTAATGGTTTGTTTTGTAGAAGTATGTATATGATTTTGGATCCTTATCTCTATGATGACAGTCATACTTTGATTGTACTTATTTATTTTGGATATTAATGCATTCTAGTTTGTAGCTCTAGTCAAAAGCATTTATTAAGAATAAAAACTAATTTTTTTCTATTTAAAATGGTTGGATTATCCCTTCATTATGACTAGGTGATATCAATCTTATATTGGTGGATAAGAAGCTATGCATAGCCTCACATATATCTTCTTATCTTCTATTTGTAGCATCTTACAAAAATTAGATGCTTCTTTCTTAATCACTTCCATTTCTTCCGAAATCAAATCATTTGTATCTTTAATTCTACAAAATTTATATATGTATCTCCTTTCCATGGTTGATTGGTGAAATAATTTTGTATTCATATCAGCTTCCTTGATCCATAAATCATTGGACATTTACTTACGAGATCTCTCCTCTCTTAAGTAAACCTCGTGAATTTTGCGAGAACAATTATAATTCTTCTTGGAGAGACTCACCCATCGGGGATAGGACTGATTATTTTGATTTAATACCTCTAATTTATATTCAAATAAGGACTCTATTCAAATATATTATCAAATACCCTTTTTCTATACTCTCAAGTTTTCTTTTAGCAGTCTTATTTTCTTGGAAAATTTAAACATTAAGGAACCTATGTACGGATTCAAACCTTCTCACCATTTCCTCAATTGGTCTTCAAAATCCGGATGTATGAGCCATGAGTTCAAACTTGAAGGGGCATATTTCTATAACCTTATGTCTTTATAGACACGGATACTATGGAAAGGTTAAAATTAAATACATAAAAAATAGTAGAGTTCCCAACAAAATCCTCCTCTAACCATGTTGGATAAATTAGGGATCTATAAAGATGCTTAATTATATTGTTGTACCTTTACACCTATTTCTCCACATATATCTACCCATATTTTGGGAGAGATTGAATAAAAAATTAAGCGATACAATATCCAAGAAATCCTTTATTAGTGGAGACTATTTATTTCTACCACATTTATTATTTATTGAACCCATAATGGAATTTAAAATTCCCCTCACATAATTATTTTCCTCTCTAAAAATAGATCTAACACACTTAAAATATTTTCCACGTCTCCCTTTTTGTGTTATATTATTTGGTCAATATGCATAATAATCAATCTGAAACATTTTCTTTATAGAAATTTTTTTTGATGTATTTAATTAACCATATACACTATTGTATGTAATTAATATGTGTTTTTAATATTTAATTATTATATAATATGTGGATGATTCACCCATTAGTGCACACTTATCCATATCATAATAGATATACTTGATATCAATCAAGTTTTTGACATGACTAAATTCCGTTATTAAAATATTGTATTAATAGATTAAAGTAGACTTGATATGCAAGATATTTACTCTTTACACCTTAATAGTAGCCTATGCTTGTCTTCATAAAAGCATAGAGAGCTAGTATTAGAGGTAATTCATTGTGGAAGAAAAATATGGGTATATTGGTGAATTCAAGCCATCGCTTTTAGTAAAAAGAGTTAGTAATGTTACTTAATTGCAAATTATGTTATGTCTTTATTTAAATATTTCATGTATTTATAGGATATGCATATATGTGGGTATATGTATTGTGGTTGTTAATATAGATTCTAGATAATATTAAGAAATCCAATATGGTATAAAAGCAATGAAAGTATTGTATTTTTGCATGCAAGGTCAAATATTAGATCTATATTTTTCATATATTTTTGTAGGTATTCATATCAACAACAATTTTTCATTTTTGTGCATATTCAATCCCAATTTAGTTTCCAATTGCGATTAACCAATGTTATTTTATCACCTCGCCTTCGCGAATGATCTTGGTTGACCAAAAAAATGGTGAAAGTGGTAGAGTACTAAGGGTTTGATTTAATTCTTTTTTAGAATTCCCCTAGGTTAGAATTGTGTTCTAGTGGTTATAAAACTCTACATGAGCTATAATTTTGAGTAGATTGGTAATCAAATTTCCTAAGCTATATGTGGATGGTACATCCCGATTACTAAATCCATTAGACAACACTATATCCAAATTTTAGATTCCATGTACCTCTTGGAACTTAGGAAGTGACTAGAATTGTTTTCTTTTTCCCAATACAAATCCATTTAATCATTTGATTTTTGGTGACCCATTAAATGGTTAACCATCGAAATTTACTCTTTACGTATCTTATAGAGGGGATAGTGTAGTTATGATAATTGTGGAATCCTTGGTAATTAGTGGATTGAAAAATTGGTCTAGTTTTCTATTTACGAACATGATAAGCATATCAAAGATGATCCTAAATATCAAACACACCCTATATTAGTAATTCCATAGAAAATTTGGATAGAACACTTTTTTGTTCCAATCTAGGCAATTTTGAGTCACTTTGAAAATTAAAGAAAAAACTAATCTCTCCATTTGATCTAAAAATTTACTAGAAGGTAGATCTCAACCTATAAAACAAATAATATTTTTGCATCAAATGTTAAATCAACTATTAAATAACAGTTTTGGGCCACCATGGAATATTTTAAATCTTTAAAGTCCTCGTATAAACATGAAATTTTATAGGAAGGTATCTCTTGAGTTGCACTGAAAGTACTGATACTTTTGGGATGATTTGAATTTTTGTAAAATAGAAGTTCTCCATTTGATCTAAATTTTACTCATTGTTAGATCTCATCCTCTACAACAAACTTTTATTCTAAATCACATTATGATTCAACCTCTATGTAGTACTTTTATCATCTAAAAATTTGGTAAAAAAATTAAAAAGGAAAAAGGAAAATAAAAATATTTTGGGCTATTTATATACTTTTTGTAAAACTTTACACTATATAATGGCTAAATATAATCCTATTGGTCTCCTAACTTCACACAATAATCACACATCGAAACACAAAATGTAACAATTATTGTATTATAAGGGTTTGTGGTCTATGTTGAAAGAAACACAAATCACCTTTCAAAAAAATAATATGAACAATGTGTGTTTGATAACAAATATGATCAAGCTATGAAACTCATTGGTATGCATGTTTTATGTATTCTATTGTTTCACTTCGCAAAATGTACAACTCCAAAATCCATATGGGATAAATTTGACACATTTTTGGGAAAATGAATGAATGTAGAGCTTTAAAGTGAGATGTTGAATTGTCCTCACTTTCATCTACAAACTTTCCATCCATTGAAGAATTTCTTGTCAAGTTTAAGTTTATTCTCTCATAATTAAAAAAATTTGGTAAGGGTAACAAGGATTATGAGTGTATTTTCTCATTTTATCGAAGGGTCCATACCGAGTTTTTCTTCTACTCACCACACTACTATACTTCTTTGGACTCTCCTTCTTCCTCGATCACTTGTTTTCTCTCCCTTTTAGGGAAATCTTCTCTTTACTTATTTTTTGTTCACTCGGTTTCTTTTTTTTGTGTCTATTTCAGATTCTACTATAGGTTTCTTTCCTCCTTCCTCGTATGTTCTTTCTATTCTACTCCTACTTACAGTACTCTTCACTCGTTCTTTAAGGGAACTTATTTTCCTCATCCTCTATGTTGCCTCAAATATCTTTAAAGCTTTGAATAACTTTTTATTTTATTCTTTTTATTATTTTTAAGCCTTTCTAAACCCATAATTATTGTAGATACTTTCCCCTTCATTTCTCTTTCCTTTGGATTACACCCCCATACCAACTACCCTACCACTCCATGTTAGAGGGAGTCATAACCATGACATGTTCCACTACCAACATCTTTACTAGCATAGGAAATTCTCAAATGAAATTTCCCTTTATCCCTCTAGTAAAATTTCCCTACACAATATTTTGAACATAAATTTAAGTTACATACCCATATATTTTTGTTTGCATCCAATAGTCCACTACTCATCTCGACTTGATTTCTAGTTTGTGTAACTTTTCAAGCTTCTCTCTTTTCCACTTGAACTCTTCATATCATCTAAATATGAAGCAATAGTGTTCTAATATTACTAATCACGTGGATAAAAATTCCATAAACTTACACCAAAATATTTCATAAATATCCTTGTATATTCTATTGCACTATTTTTCTCATAGGTATATTTATCTTAATATCTTCTTCTTCTAAAAAATGGTTCATCTTCTCCTCTATCCACTTTTTGTATCCCTTTGTCTTGGTATTCATCTCAAAAAAATTAGGTATTAGTAATGGAGCCATCAATATTAGCGGTCCATAAAATTCCTCGTAAATACATGCTCTGATTGTATCCTAGGCATTGGACTTAATCACCCAAGGTTTCGGCAAGAAGTAAGTGTTATGTGCACTAAAAAAACATAAATACAAACAAAAAACTATACATGTGATCTTACCTAATAATATTTATAGGAATGATCTATATAAACCAAATTGCAATGTATAAAGGTTAGGGAAATAAGACCTCTGTTGATTGAAACTACCAAATATTGCAATCTAACTATTATAACAGAACCAACCTTTTGCGCTTGTATTCATACATTTTTATAAATTTTATTGTGACTCATTAGTATTGGTGCAACATACTATATGCACCTAATTGTTAAGTTAACTTAGTTAGCTTCTATAGCTAGTACATTATGTCTAGGCTTAGAATAAATAAAGATATGCATCTAATTAATGCTATTTATTAGAGTACCACCTTTAGTGGAGGTGCCACCTTTAATGGAGATTCCACCTTTAGTGAGGTTGATATGAAAAGAGGAGATAACTCTTGTTGTAGCTATGTATATCCTCACATGTGCACATAGCACCATTATTTGGGTCAAATTTGCATTAAAAATAACATTCTAAAGGCTTTTGGACATGTTTTTGCTAAGAATTCATGTCGAAAATTGTGGCATAAATGTGCGCTTGATTTTGACACGATTAGACATTTTTAAATGAGTCAAATTTGCATCGAGTTTTACACCACATTAGCATCTAGTTTGCACAAAATTTGTGCCGCCTATTATGTGGCATAAACATTGACTAACAATTTTTTTAAATAATTATTTTAAAAATTATTATATAGTGTTCTTTTTAATAGTTTTTATTTGATTTGGTGTGAATTTATTATTTGAAATTGAATTGAAGATTCCTAATATTGTATATTGTATTGAAGATTCTTAAAACTATATATTATATTGAAGATTCTTAATATTGTATATTGTATTGAAGATTCCTAATATAAAATGAAATGAGTTTATTAAAAAATTAGAAAAATATCATAATATGGTTTGCATATAAAAAAGTACAATAAACACATATTACACATAATAAAAAACAATATTTATATTGTGATTTTGTTTATACAATAATGTATAGTATATTACATTTGGGAATTACAAAAAGAGACCAATTCCCTTTTTAATTACAAAACAAATCAATATGTGCCTAGGTGTTAGTCCTCCTCTTCATCTTCCTCCTCTTTCTCCTTCATGTGATTCTCTTCTGACTAAATTTGCACTCCTTCCTCTTCCAACTTTGTTTGTCTATCAACCTACAAATATATAATGATAAAAAATTACAATTGTTTGAATTTAAAATTTATGTAACTCACAACTAATTTAACATGTCTTATTGGCACATAGCCATTCTCATTGACCCAATTGATGAATTCAATTGACTCCCAACCCATTGATTTTAATGTTGCTTGCACCTCTTTTGTTACAAGTCTATTATAGTGGGTTTCTGTAAAATAGTGAAATGAAAAAAATATGAGTATTAATAATTTATGTAAGAGAATTTCTATAATGAAATAAAATTGTAGAATAACTCGTATTGAACTTACAATTTTTTTACTAACTCCGTTAAATTGTGTTGTCCCATTCGATGGGTCACTTTTCCTCATTTTCTAACTCATGCTTCGTAACCTAATAGTTAGTTACTTTTCCTCCATGTGTTAATTATAATATTTGTTAAATATTTAATTAATATATAAAATTAAAATTTTAGATATCATAAATTGAGTTAACTAACCTACAGCCTTATTATTATCCTCATGTAACCATTTTTCGCAGAGGCCATCCCAAGATTTTGGGTGTACATTGGATGGTTAAAGAAGTCTCCTCTCCACATCAGTGTTTCCTTCATATTTTAGCTACATAGTATATATATATAATAATTAGTAAAAGAGTATGAACTATTATTATTTTAATGTGTCATTTACACAATAAAATTACCTTGATATGCCTTTTAATTCTCCTAAACCCTTGTGTTACAAGTTTTTTTATTAAACAAGACCCCATTTTATAGTGCAGTCCGAAATCGAGTTGAGTTAACTCAATAAGCCTCATGTGATTTTCTTTTGGGATTTCACTCCACTCTCTATGATACTATGTTTTGAATATGTTGTGCATTCGATCAACAATTCTTTTTTTCAAAAATCGAAACTTAAAAATTAAAAAAGGTTTAAAATATCATTATTTATTAATATTAATAAAAAAATGAATAAGTTGACATTACGAAACTAGTAAAAGATAAATTAAAAAATGATTAAGAAGCTTAAATTAAAAACATGTTAAATTGCATACTTTCCTCGAACATCATATAGTATTTCACTAGTGTTATTTACATACGAGTCATTTCAAGGCCCCTCTCACTCTATTTCGATACCTATCATGGGTAAGGTGAGAGGGTCTCATCATCGAAGATGGTGGATCTAGCGCGTCCTCCTCATCTTCATACCCCCTTAGTGAATTCAGGATTATGTCATTGAGGCTAGATTGGGGAACATTTTGTGGAATTCTTTTTCTTGTTTTAGCTCGAGTAGGCTACGAGGGTCTTGCACCCAAACTAGACTGCAATAAAATTATAGTTCAAAATACATTAAATTTGATTGATCAAAAGGTGTGTACTCCCATTGCCCTCATCCTCATCCAAGTTCATAAGTGAAGTAGACCTATCATAATGAAGTGTTATTATTTTATTTTATTTTTAAAGTTTAAAATACATTAAATTTGATCAATCAAATTAAATTAAATTGTATTTAAATAACTATAAAATCATACCTCTTTGGTTGATCCTTGGATATCAGAAGCACAACCACTGCTTTATGAAGATGCTACCGAATACTAGTAGACCTGTCATTATAAATTTGTGTGATTAACATGTGTAAATATGAAAAAATACTCTTTAATTAGAAAATAAAATGTAAACCAATACATTTATAGTGGGTGCATGGAGGTTGAAGGATGTGCAAATGTGAAATGTCATCATGTTGGGGCATCTAACTCCTCCTTTATGTCATGTCGTGTTGAATCACAATCGCTAGATGTTCCACACATAAATGTGCCAATCAAACAACCCATAAATCAACATCGTCTCTAATATCAATAAAACATGTAAAAAATCAAAATAAGAATAATGAGATTGGAAATATACAACACTTCTAATATGATTATAAAGTTTCAAAACATTTAAAATTATACATTTACATAATTACAATATTTAATTAATTCAAAAAGTGAATTAATTTATTACATTTTCTTACAATGACTTGAATGATTTTTCTTAATTAATTTGTTCTTGTTGATGATAGGAAGTTCATTTTTTGTGCTTATTATCTACCAAGAGTGACATGGGTTGAAATGGTGCGGTCTTCCATGTAAGTTTTCACTTTCACCTCAGGACACTTTTAAGGCTTTGAAACCCACATCCAACCCATGTCCACCCAATAATTGATGTGACATGTGTTACACAATCATTCCATCATTCTTCGACATTTTGAGAACATGTGAGTGTTTTTGGATAAAGGTAAAATTTGAGGGTGTTGAAAGGACCCACATCCTAATACAAAGAGCCCCAGAGGCTAGATATAACAATAAAGCATAGAGGAGAGGATTCCCGAAAGAAAAAGGAGCAAGGGACCAACCAGACCCAAAAGAAGAGCAGAGAAGAAACCCAAGAGAGGAAACAAAGGAGAAGCAACGAACAACCAAAACTGAATCTAGAAGTAGCAAAGAAGAAGGGGAGAGAAAACCAAGAACAAATACAACCAGAGAGCAGAGGAAGAAGGGAAGATCCATCCAGAGAAGGCTACAAGACCAAAGACAAAAGAGAAACCACAAGACAATGAGGGGAAGAGAGAGAGGGAGATCAATGTCTACCCTTCTTTCCCTTCTTAGAACGGACAAGTTGCCATTTATCCTGCGGCAACATCTCTGAGATGAGAGGGTTATAATCTGTTAAGTCTGTGATCGAGGAATCAACAAGGGGAAGGCCATTTTCCTTATCCAAATCAGAGTGATCAGATTCATGGGGCCACTTTGGAGCCTGCGAAGTTACTTCCAACGAGGGAAAGATAACCAATAGCTGCCCAACCACTTGAGAAGGCGCTGAATCCGAAGTGTAGCTATATAGACATCAGTAGTAGAAAAAGGAGTTGTAGTTGCAGTTGAAGGAGCATTGGTTGTAGCTCTTTGCTCCTCCAAGTCAGAATAGTCTTCATCATCAGAGACGTCTACTTCTGCTAGATCTAGTGGGCTCCAATGTTTGGAAGTATTTCCTTTTCTTCGAGGATCCTGAGTTTTCTTCTGAGGGTAGGCAGCATGAAGGTGACCCGTCATTTTGTAATTTCTACATCTGAAAGTTGTATTCTCATAATCTAAATTCTAGGAGCAACTGGAATCACCCATTTTGAGGATAATTTTATCTGGTAACCCCTTTTTGAGATCAACTTCAACGTAGATTTGAACGTAAGTATACAATCCACTCTGCAATCTTTGCATGTCAACCTCAATCAAATTTCCAAGGAGGTTACCAATGTCCTTTAGAGAGGAGGTGAAATGCAGGAAACAGTTTGGTAAACGTACCCAAACAGGGACCCAGAAGATAGAGAAAGTATTAGGGTCAAATTCTTCAAACCAAGGGGCAGTGAAAAGTCTAGCTGAGCCCCAGAACCAAGGGCCATCATCAATAACCCTCTAGTAGTCATCTTGTTCATTGAAAAAAATAATGAAGAAACCTGAGTACATAGGAAATATTTACAATTATCAGTCCAAAATGTGTGGATCCACACATTGGATGATGGCCAAACACCATTAAATCTACATATCAAGGCCTTTGATTTAATTTCCTGCAGCAAGTTCAGAAGTTCTTCATCCATAACCTCCAACATTGGGGTTTCAGAGGCTTGCTCAACAATATAAGCAGGGGAGGAGGAGCAGCAACATATTTCAGAGGAGTTGCATTTTTAAAGAGTGCCTCCTTAAAAGAGGCAAAACAATGATCCTTGGCCCCTCCCAGAAGAAAACTAATCATAAAAATCATATAATCTGTGCCTATACTGTAAGCTTGAAGCCTAGGGGTGTCTGCAAGAGATTTTCCAGCAAAAACCAGTCCAAAATGATCCATCCTATAGCATAACTTTTGAGAAATAATGGATTTCAAATCAATACCTCTAGCAAAACTGTGTAACTGGATGCATAAGGTATTACCTTGTAGAGAGCGAACAAGGACTTGTATCATGTCTACAAAAATTTCAAGGGTTTCTGAGATAACTGAGGATGGATTTCTGAAACAAGAGTCCTCAAACTTAGCCTCATTTTTCATTTCATTGGCCAATTTTGTGGCCAAAGATCCATGGCCTTCACCTCCCAAACAATGTGACCCAAAAACCGACCTGGAGAGAGAAGAAACATCATCCGCAGGAAGCACCGTCAGAGGGTAATACAGGGCCTCCGCTAAACATTAACCCCACTCAGAATATGAATCGACCAAGCATGCAATGGACTCGTCGTGATCATTGAAAAGAGAGGAGCTGAACTTACACAGGTTTGAGCTAGGTTTAGCACGTGAGAAAGCAGCGAACACCTATTTCTATTTACGAAAATTATTGTCAAAAACTATGAAAATTGCCAAACCCTAGAACATGTGGGTGTTACCGTTCATTAACATGTCTGTTTGGTGTTATTTTCTTTTGTAACTAATCATCTATTTATTACATGAGACACTCAAACAAGACATGTTCAGCCCCATAATGACACTAGGTTGTTGCATTGTGTGTGGGTTGTGTCATTTGTGTTGTAATTCAACACACTTGAAATAATTGACCAAAAGAGACCTAATTTGACAAAAATTGCCTAATTCGACACAATTTACTTAATTGACCTAAATGGACCTAATTTAGAATAATTGACCTAATTCATATTATAACATCAAGCTCAAAATTGATTAGCGTGTGAAAAGATACATTGATTTATTTTGAAAGGAAATGTGTTCTATGCAAAAATAATCACCTTTCCTTTGAACGATATGAAATGTTCCCATGGTAATTCCATCTACAAGAGGAGTAAATTGGTGAAAAAGTGGACACGTCAAATCCTTAATATGCCACTGCATGATTTTTGTCGGTTCTCAACTCCTAGTGATCTATCTTGCACATAGAAATTTTCTAATTTATAAATAATGTTGTGAATCTTATTATCTCTTTCCTAATAATTAATGTTTTCTTCTATCTCTTGTTTGATATTATTTCATCATATAACTAAAACAAAATATCTACCTCATATAACTAACCATTGTTTCTTTGCTTCCAGTGCGTAAATCACTCCTCAAATCACTAAACATGCCCAAAATTTTTCCCTCCCTTCCATCAAACCTCCCTCACTCTCCCTCCCACCACAAACAAGCCCCGATCACCCACCCTTTTTTTTGTGCATAGTGAATGGGTATATTGGATGGCATTAGAGTGGGGGTTGAAAACATGTGAAATCACCCTAGCATTTTCTATAGGTTGTTATGGTGATTTAGGTGTTTGTAGAGATATTTATGTGAAGTGTTATATTAGTGAAGTCCAAGCTCATTATATGGGGGATGTGAGTGGTTAGTCTGTAAAATAAGTATAGTGGTAGTGAGATAATGGTATATCGGGTGTAAGTATTGCATGGTTGGATAGGTTGTCATAGAAAGCAATTGGATTGCTATAAAAAGCACTATGTTTTTGTTTTTGTGTTTTTTAACTTGTAATTATGTTTATAACAATTGTTTAAAAGGGTAGTGTGATTTGAAATAACAAGTTTGGAGAAATGAATTGGTGGATGATTTGTGTGATTTGAATAATGATGTGGGCATGGTAAATTTTGATAGTGAATTGGTCTAATTGGCATGTGCGTTAAAGGAGAGCATGTAGTGGGACTTTCATAGCGAATGATCGGGTCACTATAGTGACTAGACTAGTTGTTGTAGTGACCCACCATATTTTTGGAATATCAAATTACTATAGTTTGTGGGGATATTGTGATTGTTTTGGGTGGGGAAACTTGATTTAAGTGAATTTTAGGATAGTGATAGGGTTGTAGTGAGTGGGAAAATCTTATGATACACTTGTGACTCTAGTTGTGTAGTGAATGGGTAAAGTTAAGAAATTAGAAATTCCTATAGTGTTTTGGTTATATTGTTTGGCAATTTAGGGATTTATGGTGATTTCTATAATTATGGAAATATATTTGAGTATGTGGTGCCTTTTTAGTAGCTAATTTACTAGTCAATATTCCATATCTTACAAGGTATTGGTGGTCAAATGGTTTCAAAATTAGATTTTGTAAGTAGTTTAGACTAGGGTTTCAAAAAAACCTAGGGTTTTTATTTATAATACATTTTTACAATTATAGAAAAAATGTATGATTTAAATGGAAAATTAACTTACCTCTATCCTTGGTCATCTATAAAGAGGTGCCACATATTCTTCTTCTTCCTCTTCCCCCTCCTTTGTTGTTGTTGGGTCCATAGAGTAAATTGAGATTTTATTGTTTCCCCTCATTTTTACCTATATTTGTCATACTTCTTTTCTACTCACAAAATTTAAGAAAATCCTCTCAATTTCTCCTCCTCTCACTACTATTTTACCTCTTTTGATCATCGGTTTCTCTCATGTTGCTCTTGAGGAAAAAATAAATTAAATGATTTGAGGTTTGGGTGGTTGTATTTTTATTTTTATGTTTCTAGGTGATCTAAAAGCTGGGCAATAATTTTTTCCTTGACCACGGACCCTTATAGATAATTAATTCTTTTACCGAATTTACCCCATTATAATCAACTTTAATCAAATGCAATGAAAGAATTAGAACCACATTGCAAAAGGGTTGATAACGGAGTTTGGTAGATCGATACGTCTTTGGGTTCGAATACTGAACTAATTTATTATCCACTTCTAAATTGTAACTCTAATACAAAATCACAATTGAAGCTATAATAAACTTTAGGCTAGAAGAACAAAAACCTCCTCCTCAACCACCAAGTGACAATACCCTGGATTATGTAGAAAATTCAATCTCGATGTGAAATACCCTATGGCTCCAAAGCCGGAATCCGGGCACTCTGTATTGATCTAAGTTTCAAGCTTCATGTCCAGATGAGTGTATGAGTAATCAAGAAACACTAAACAATGTCGAGTATACAAGGGCTTAGTACCTTGGAGATGACAATGGACGATACGGGCGCAAAGTTGATATATGCATGATATAAAGAAGTTGGATCTACAAAACTAAAACAGATAAGATTAGATCACAATATGCGGGGTTGCCTAGATAGTGCCGGTTCCAAGAGGATTTTAACTCCCTTGGAGGATGTCAACCCCGTGTCAGACAAGATAATAATAGATCATGAACAGTAGTAATGGAATATAAAACGAAAAGTAACTAAAATGACGAGGGAACTTAGCTTGTGCTCTGTTATGGAGATGAACCAGGCATCAAGATGGCAAGATAATGAACCATGGAAAAGGTTTCTTCCTTAAACTAGCAGAACTTAATTAAGCTCTTTCTTCTCTTCTCTAGGCCTAGGTATCTCCAGGTCTTCTTGAAAAATATATCCTCCTCCTTTTTCTAAGTCTTGAGTCCTTTTCTTCTTGAAAAATATATCCTCCTCCCTTTTTTCCGGTCCCTGAAATATGGGGGAGAAACCCATATTTATAGCTTAGATGTGAGGTTAGATTTGGGGTTAACAAGTAACCGGGGTTGAGTAAAGTAACTTGAGTTAGGGATATGATGTGATCATGTGGGGACCATGGCTTGAATTATTAGATGGAGTGGGGAGCATGATTGACATGGTGGGTGAGATAAAATATTCCATTTAAAAAAGGGTGTCGGATGGGTGTATTAATACCCATGGATTGAATAATTTGTGAAGGATGGGGATATGCCAAAAGTTGAATTATCAAATGGGTCTACATGGAGCCCATTTGATAATTAATCAAATAATGTGAGCAAATAGATAGGATTTCATTTAATTTAAGAAAAAGAGAAGCGAGAATGGAAATTGCATGAATGTGAGATGACGGAGGGGTGTTATAACCAAAAAATAGGTGTTTACACTCTACAACAGCTTTGATGAGATGATAATAACTCTCATAATAATGAAGGCCTCAATGCCTCTATGTATGACGGTGGTAAGTATTCTTTGGAAGACCTCAATGCCTCCATTGTATGGTGTTAAGTCTCTAGATATCATGCAGACAACAAGGATTATCCTTCACTCTGTTATACGGAAAGAATAAGTCTATATGCGGAGAGCCGTGAGACTAATCCAATTTCTGGTGTTGACGATGACCTCCTTCCACTCTGTTGCATGGAAAAATGATTGCTACACAGGGCTAATTGTATCAAATGTCGCCAACGAGCTCAATGGTGAATATGACCATCCTACAAAGAAAACTATCTGATGATACGTCCAACGTACTAAGGATTTGAGCTCGGTGCTTCTCGATGCTTTTCGTGCCCCTCGGCTCCATAACATCTCTAGGATCCAACATGAGAATAAGGCGTCATTTTGCCTTTGACCGATCGATGAGTAAATAATAACTCGCGCATTTTTTACATGTTCTATTAAATAATAGGAATTATTTTTCATCATGCCGATAAAAATAATATCAGACTTCAATAATGATGATGCCTATACTAATACAATATAGGAATTATCTCTTTGTATGCCTATGCTAATCAATATATGTCATATAATAAAATAATGCCTATAATAATAATATAGGGATTATATTATTTTTTTCCTCCATGTTCCTATAATAATAAATAGGTCTTATTATTTTCTCCAAAATGGCCTTTGAGCTCCTTAAGGCCTTCATAATTCTCCTTCATCCCCATAAGCCTCGGCCTTTCTTAGAATAAAGGAGCTTGATGGAGGAAGCTTCATTCTTAAATAATTCCTATATAAATATAGGAATTCTCCATAATGCCTTCGAACTTCTTATAAGCTTCACCTTCACCTTTTATTCTCCCAAGCTCGGGCTTGGAGAATTACTTGTTCGTTAAATGGAGGGGGAGGCTTTATATAGCCTTTAGGCAGCCCAAGCTCTTTTCTATATACCTTTATCACCTAATATTTTACCAACCCACTGATCTATGCAAGTTGGTTGAGCCTCACGAGTAGGGAGAGGTTACGAGGTCGACTCCTTGCCCCCGCCTTTTCTTTGTTTTTTATCTACATCCATTGTTCTCCACGTGGGCTTGCGGTTCATTGTGCTATGATGTATCATGTCAACCCAATGTGTATTCCTCGCCGACCACTCCCTTGTTGCCACATCGCCTTATCGACATCCACATTGGCTTTACCCCTCCAACGGCATCCATGTGTCTCACTACGTCATCTATGACCCCGCTTCCATCGTGACATGTCATTCTTGTCCTACTATTTTGATCCCAAGTCAGCCCAAGTCCTTCGTCGAGGTGAGAATATTATCTCACATGTGTGGGGTGTGGGATAAGACAAGGCTTTATATAGCTCATGGGATATGGTTTGTTGTGGATAAGGCCCATAATCCCCCTTTTCCGCCTTGAAACATATAATCAGCTCGCTAAGTCATTAGAATAGATATTCCCTAGCTTAGTTGGTTTAGTGTAAGGTTGTAGCATGCCGAGTTGGTGCACAACTTTCCCAAGTATGAACTCAACTCGCCATCTTCTAAGTATCTCGCCGGTTAAGCTCGATCCCTCAACTCGCCCTTGATGGCTCACCAAGTTTATAGATGACTCAAGTACACTCTAACAATATGGTGGCAAGCCATGTGGTAGCCTGAGGACCCACCATGTGGAAATATTTTTTTGATCATTTGATGAAGATGATTATAATTGAGTGTTGAAGACCGGAGGTCTAAACCCGAACTTGCCACCTATGCCTGATACATTTTTTCCACTTGTCATAATGTGACTTATTAGTTGACCTTGTCTCATCCAAGAGTTGACCGAGCTTTTACTAGCCACAACTTTCACATGTAGGATCCATTTTCCACATTCTTGTAGTATTCGAGAAATCTCACGGAGTCTATTTTTGCACCGTAGCAATCATAGGAGCTTTAGGGAACTTCCGTCCACCGAAATATCCTCCATACCACACCTCCCCACTAGGAAGGTTTTTTCCCAAAAATATTTTGTTTTACGCTCCTGGATCATGAACCTTGTCACTATCTGTGAAGAGATCTCTACAATGATACCGTAGTCTACGAAGCTGCTACTTCTTGATAGTACATTTGGTTCGATCTCTGGGACCTATGGCACATGGGCTCAACACCTTCTACTACACCATTTTGATGCCAAATCAAGATGACTAATCTCCTTATGGTATTTGAGGACTTTAGATAGAGATTTCATTACCAATGTTGAAAGAAAACACTAGGCATGATAAACCTGTCACATAGTGCGTACTTACTTGGTGGATCTGGTCCGATGTCATCTTCTATGCAATCAATCTCTCTGCAAAGTATGACACTAGTTTATTATTGTTTTCGGGACAGATTAGTCAACAAGAAAATTCGATATACTGCAACAAAAAGATTTCCCTTGCAAGAGGGTCTTACAATTGCAAATATATCAATACAATAATACCCAAATTATATTGGAGACTCAAACCTGTCTTGTAGCTCTTTCTTCGCTTCCACGAGCTGTAGACATTTCCTCAATTGAGAATCCTTTCTGGGCTATAGTGTGAACTGGTACATGTCCATCTCACTATTATGTAGGCGACACCAGTTTTCTATATCAACTTGCTCAAATATTAACAAGCTTATATGCGCGATAACTGCTCTAATACCAAACATGATCTGAAAACCGGCTAATAATTTTTTTCTTGACCACGGACCCTTATAGGTAATTAATTATTTTACCGAATTTACCCCATTATAATCAAATTTAATCAAATGCAATGTAAGAATTAGAACCACACTGCAAAAGTGTTGATAACGGAGTTTGGCAGATGCCTACGTCTCTGGGTTCATAATACTAAACCAATTTATCATCCACTTATAAATTGCAACTCTAATACAAAATCACAAGTGAAGCTATAATAAACCCGAGTCCATACGAATAATAACTTCCACGATCACCGAATAATAACAACCCGACTTATGCAATGATTCGATCTCTAATGATGCTAGAAGAACAATAATCTCCTCCACGACCACAAAGTGACAATACCCTGGCTTATGCAGTAGATTCGATCTCCTATGCAAAATACCCTATGGATCCAAAACTAGAATCTAGGTGCTCTGCAACAGTTTCAGAGAGTTGACAATAACTCCCGTAATAGTGAAAACCTTAATGCCTCTGTTGTACGGTGCTAAGTCTCCTTTTAGAATACCTCAACGCCTCCGATGTATAGTGTTAAGTCTCCTAATATCAGCAGACAACAAGGATGCTCCTTCACTCTGTTGTACGACAAGAATAGGCCTATATGTAGATCTGAGACTGGTCCGATGTTGGGTGTTGATGATGACCTCCTTCCACTGTGTTGCATGGTAAAATTACTTCTACACAGGACTAAGTGGATCAAATGTCATCAATGAGCTCAATGGTGAATATGACCCTCCTCCAAAGCAAATGATCTGACAATACATCCAACGTACTAAGGATCTAAGCTCTAGTGCTTCTCTAATGCTTCGTCACGTCCCTCGGCTCCACGGCATCTCCGGCTCTAACACAAGAATAAGGCATCATTTGGCCTTTGCACTAATTGGTGAGTAAATAATAACTCCCACATTTTTTTACATGTGCCTATTAAATAATAGGACTTATTTTTCATCATGTCGATAACAAATAATATCATACTTCAATAACGATGATGCCTATACTAATACAATATAGGACTTATCTCTCATATGCCCATACTAATACAATATAGGTCATATAATAAAATAATACATATAATAATAATATAGGGCTTTTTTTTTTTTTTTTTCCTCCATGTGCCTATAATAAGAAATAGGCCTTATTATTTTCTCCAAAATGGCTTTTGAGATCCTTAAGACATTCATAATTCTCCTTCATCCCCTTAGGCCTTGGCCTTGCTTGAAATGGAGGAGCTTGATTGAGGAAGCTTCATTCTTCAATAATTCCTATATAAATATAGGACTTCTCCATAATGCCTTCGAACTTCTTATAAGCTTCGGCCTTCACCTTTTATTCTCCCAAGCTCGAGCTTGGAGAATTGCTTATTCATTGAATGAAGGGGAAAGGATTTATATATCCTTTAGGTGGACCGAGCTCTTCGTTATATAGCTTATCGCTTAATCTTTTACCAACCCGTCGAGCTAGGCAGGTTGGTTGAGCCTCACGAGTAGGGGGTTGCGGGGTTGACTCCCCCACCCTCTCCTTTACTTTATTTTACTATATGCATCCATTGTTCTCCACACGGGATGTCCAGTTATTTATGCCCATGCTACATCCCTTCAACTTGTTGTGTACCCATCACCAACCATTGTGTTGTTGCCACATCACCTTGTCAACATTCACGCCGGATTTTACCGCATTCATGTGTCTTGCCATGTCATCTACAATCCCTGATTCTGTCATGACATGTCGTTTTTCTTCCTGCTATGTCGAGCCCAGGTCCACTAAGTCGTTCATCGAGGTGAGAATATTATCCCACATGCATGGGGTGTGGGATAAAGAAGTGATTTATATATCCCACGAGGATACGGTTTGTTGTGGTTTTGGCCACGTAATCCCCCTTTTTCCTCATAAACATATAATCAACTCACTGAGTCATCGGAATAGATCGCCCCTAGCTTGGTTGGGTTGGCGTAAGGTTGTAGTACACCGAGTTGGTGCACAACTCGCCCAAGTATGAACTTAACTTTCCATCTTCCGAGTACCTTGTCGTTCGAGCTCGGTCACTCAACTCGCCCCATGGATCGTCGAGTTGACAAATGACTTGGTGTACTCTAGCAATGTGGTGGCCTGAGGACCCACCACATGGCAATATTTTTTCAATCGTTTCACGAAGATGACTATAATCGAGTGTCAAAGACCGAAGGTCCAAACCTGAACTTACCACCTACACCCGATACATTTTTTCCACTTGTCGTAATGTGACTTGCTAATTGCCCTGTCTCATCTAAGAGTTGGTCGAACTTTGACTAGCCACAAATTTTTCTTACGGGCTTTGTTTTCCATGTTCTTGTAGTCTTCGGAAAGCTCGCGAAGTCTATCTCGCACCATAGCAATCTTGGGAGGTTTAGGGCAATTTTGTCCTCTCGAAATGTCCTCGGATCACTAAGTTATTATGTGGTGTAAACATGATGTAAATTTGCACCACATTTACGTCACATTATATATATAACTATTATGTGTGTGTATTATATAAGTATAATGTATTATATATTATGTATTATGTATGTTATAGTGTTATGGGGAATATGTTCCTAGATTTTTGTGATGTGTTGGACGTCCCAAATTTTTTTGGGGACTTAGAGGGATGTCCTTTTTGTTTAAAAATCTTTCAAAAAAAGTTGATGTTTTTATTTTTAAAATGTTATTTTTTTACTAAGAACATTAAAATGGTTTTGAATAACAATGTTAATAGGATGACATTCATACAAAAATTCCTTGATAAACAAGGTCAACCATCAAATTTAACTCCTAAAACCAACATTCCTTATACTTTTCCAAACCATGCATGTATTCATGACAAGCAGACCAAGCTCGGTGCCACTTAAATATGCTAATAGGGTAAGTTTCATACACCAAATTATTGCGTTTTTGACATTGATCAAAATAAGAAATCATCCACATCTCACTTCATATATACCAAATTAGTGATATGCCAAATTGGGGTAGACTTTAAAAAATCAATTACATTTACAAATTAATTGAGTTGAATTCAAATTCCATAAATGGAAAAATATATTTTATCTCAACAAAGAAAAAGACAAAATATGTAATGGGATGATGATAACACAAGATAAAACCGGAATCAATGAAATATCGCAACAAGAAATAGGCTTATGAATATTTCAACTATTCATTTTCATCTTCTTGTATTTTCGCCAACTCCTCGTTGGTTACATGACTTGGATTTGTAGTCATAAATAATGTTCCCTTCTTCTTCCTCTCTATATATGTAGTTATGGGAATATTCCATTCATTGTCCAAATATCTACCTATTGGGATATTAATTTCACCATCATCTTGATTCTACGTTTCTTGAAGTACACCTAAATATGATAGCTTCAAAACTTCTATAATTGAGTTTTATTATTTCTAACATAATCTAATTTCCCTTGGACCAAATTCTTGTCATTGGCTAGCTAAGCTCATTAACCTACTCAAAAGGAACAACTCCACAATAATAAGTACCCTTTTCTTGTCAATATTTTCCACACGGAAATATTTTCCTTCAAACCACATTGCCAAATGTTTACTCATTTTCATTATTTCAAATCATTTAAGATAGTATTAATAGATTTCTAAAAATATAAAACACGTATGTACGAGAAAAATATTGCAACAACCAATTCTTCACAACCTCACACTATGTTCAATGCTTTTTGTGTCACTACCCTTCGATTGATGGAATTAAGATTTTTAAATATGAATTCATCCATTCAATAGGAGGTTGGTCCGGAAATGGTATTTGTAGATCGGTTGAGAGTGGTTTGTGTGGATGATTTTATCTCATCCTTCGGCTCTCATGGCTAGTCTTTTCTTCTTTATATTTTTGAAGCCGCACAACCATCTTTGAAGTATTCAATAACATGAAATTTTCAATGGCATATTTTTCAATAGGCCCTGAAAATAAAACATGTAAATAAATAATTAATGGCTACACACACTAAAAATACATCATATATGTTTGATATGAATTTCAATGCATACCAAGTTTCACAAATTTTCTTGTTCAAGAAGGTTCTCCTCCAATTTTTCATTTTCACATTCAACATCCCAAATGTGTGGTATTTGTGGAAATTCCTCCCAAGATATTATGACATGTAGAAAAAAATTCCTAAATAATATATCCTTCTGCCATAGATCCCTTTAGACGTGCTTACTATTTTACAAATCCCTTTATCTAGTCTTCATGTACCTTTATGGCCAAAACACACATCATGCGTTAAATACACATCTACCATTTGAAGATCATTGACCAAATACACTAATATATGAGTTTGAGAATCCATGAAAGAGGTAGGAAGTTCCTTTTCCAATTTGTAAACAATATCTGTAATATTTTATTTCTTTTTCTCAATCCTTGCTTCTGATATCTCTTTTGAAGACAACCACCTATTTTACAAACAATGTGACTAACTAAAATGTGGTAATATGGTAGTTAATCTAACTACGAACAACAG
Organism: Taxus wallichiana var. yunnanensis; assembly: GCA_018340775.1. Lineage (NCBI taxonomy): Eukaryota > Viridiplantae > Streptophyta > Pinopsida > Cupressales > Taxaceae > Taxus > Taxus wallichiana. Next base: position 603,194,593 of record CM031236.1, on the reverse strand, counting down.
TAAATAAAAGCAGTAAATAAATATAGAAAGTGACCCAAGCAACTAGGCTAATGAAAATAAAAACCCTAATATGCAATGAAGGGTTGGAAAGAGCTTAAAGCTGATTCGGAAAACTTGTTGAACTATGTTCGGCAGAGCTGACTAGAGAAACATGAGGGTGAAATGACTATGTCGAGGTCCATAAACTTGCATATCCAGCAATCGAGTGGTGGGGCTGGGAGAGCCTTAGGGCGCCCTTAGGCACCCTAGTCTATGTTCTAGGCACCCTGGTCTATGTAGGAGGTATAAAAACCATATTTACAAGGTTGCTATATAATTTTAAGCCTTCGTTGTTTGTCACACTAATGTATCCGAGTTGTGTTGGATGTCGCTAGTAGTCGAGTGATGAAGAATAGACTGTAAAACCCGGGATGGACATCAAACCCTTAAAAAATAAATATGCATATGTAGGAGTGGCCGATCGACCTCATTGCCACAATGGTGGACTTACTAATTGAGCATTGCACTACATCTCAAACCCGATGTAGTTTTATGTGCAAGTGTGTGCAATCATGCCCTAGGTGCTCGTATGTCAGTTGCACTTTTGAAAGTATCAAGCAATAACTACGTGTATAAATGTAATAGAATGGTGGATGTAATAGAATAAACTTCCCTCCTATGCTTGTGTGATGTAGATGAACCAGCCTTGTGCCTTGTGATGGAGCTAGATGGATGAAAATGGAGCCTTTGATGGATGCAACCTTAGGTGATGATAGTAGTGACTAGTGTTTGGTCCCTCATTATGGTTTCATAACTTTATATTTATATGGTTATCTTGTTCTAATTTCATAATTAACCCCGAAGAGGTCAACCACAAGAAATATGAAATGTCTAAATGGCTAGAAAGTGCCCAAAAAGTGGCGGGAAAGTGGGAAAAGGATCAGGGCACCCGATCGGGACCACAACACTGTCGGCGTCGATCAGTCAAATGCAAAATAGCATAGAACGACAAAAATAGCACAGGCATGCATGTGTGAGAGGTCAACAATAATGACATAAAACAAAGTAAATGGCCAAAAGACGGGGGTTAATTAGTACTTTCTTCACTCAAAAACCATATGAATAGTAGTATGAGACTGGGACTAAATAATATCTAAAGTGTGTGATTTTGTGACTACATAATGGTAGTTATGTCGCGCCAATATAATAATATTTTTCATACAAATGGATGAGTTGTAGTTGAAAGCAAAAATCATATTACCTCAAAAAATTGAAAGTTGATATATTGCATTTAGTAGGTCGGGTGGAAGATTACAAAATAACCCCCTTAAAGCCAACGAAAATATATGTTGCAGAAATAAGTTATAAAGGCTAAATATGAATACAAAAATATGTTGCATAATTTAAGACAAAAAGTAAATGAATACCTTCAAAATGTTATGCCAATCATGTGTTTTTGGGCCTATGATGTGCCCTGATAATATATGCATGTTTCATGGAGGACCCATACTATTTGATATGTGAATCTCTTACATTGTTTGATTCACCAAATTGACTTGCTCTTTACATGATATCCATGGATCCCGTTTTTCCTTTTGAGACATTTTTGCCCATTGACTTTTAGATCGAATATAGAACTTGGAGTTTCTTTCTCTTCGTTAAATATGTGATTCCATATAAAAACCACTACATTTTAAATATATGCATTAGATCCAAAAGATTCACAACTAATAAATCCTCCCAATACGATAGACTATAGAATACGAGATAGTTTCTTTGTTGCGAGTCATTTCAACTATGTGGCTAATTTCAGACAACCATACCCAATCTCTCCACTAGTATGGAGGAATATCCACATTTGATATTATGCATGCTTATGTCAAGCGTTATACCAATCGAGCTATCGATATAAGTTTTGGAGGTTCTTTAATATCAGGTTTTCCATCAAACTTCGTTTTATGTTTAACATGGTACTCATGCTCCATCAGCAATAACCTTCAATGGCCTTCATATACAACTTTTTTTAGATCTTTGGATGACCTTCCACATAATTGATCACCGCACCTTGGACAAGCATATTTTCCTTTTGTTGAAAGATATACATATAGAAAGCAATTAACAAACTCATTGTATAATGCAAAAATGCACACATACAAATATACATATGGTCATTTATTTTTGAACTTTAACATATGAGAAATACGAACAAATAGTCATCCCAAGAAAATGCTTTTGGTGATCTATGATTGTCTCAAAGAATCATGAATAGTCTAGTATAATATACCATAACATGTGAACTTTCTCCGAATAATGGGTTTGAAAAGTCATACATTAGAATGTCATCCCATAATTCTTGCAACTCATCAATTAAGGGTTTTAGGTACACATCCATATTTTTTACTTGGTGCTTACCAAGGTACCAATAATGACAACATTAAATGCTCCTTACGAATCATCAACCATGGAGGAATATTATAGTTTATCAATAGTATTGGACACACAAAGTAGCTAGTTGACATACTAGAAAAGGGGTTAACACCATCCATTTCCAAACCAAACAATACATTGTGTGACCTCTCTCTAAATCTTTTAGGCCACAACTACTCAATGTGCCTCATTACATTTGAATCGAGAGGAATGCGCCAATCTCCATCATTGTGTATATTCTTATGATGTCATGACATTAACTTTACAAGTTACTTGCAACATAAAAGATTCATGAGCTTAGGAATTATTGGAAAATGTCTCAATACCTTATTTGGAATGGTGATGCCTCTCACTTCTTGTTGAAATTGTGGTGCCCACAATTGGGACAAATAACCTCATTCTCATATTCCTTCTTAAATAGAATGCAATCATTTGTGCATGCATCATAGTTGACATAGAAAACCCCTAAATTTGATTACTTTTTTGCTCTCTATATGAGGAGGGAAGTGTGTTCTTTTAAGGAACAAACTACTTTTCAGCATGCTACAATATAAAATAAAGAAAAGGCAAATTAAAAACTAATGTAAACCATATGAAATATGTATCAAATAGAAAATATAGTTATGAAATTATTATCTAACCTCAATAAAGCATTCACACTGATGTTTTACCAACTAAACCTTGCTTTCAAGTCCATTAATGCCAATATAGCGCTCAACAATGATGTTTTGGACTCGCATTGCTCAAACAAAGGAGTTTGAGAAAATTTCAAAATCATCCTCTTGTTCTGATCCTACTCTTCATAATCATTATCATGTTGTTCTTCATCATCCTCGTGATCATGATAGGCATGATCATGATCAAATAAATGGTGAACCATGTTTTGAATCTTAATGTTCTCTTCCATTAAAACATCTTCATCAGAAGTTCCGAAAAGGTGTTTATTTTTCCCAACACACCATCATTTCCTTTGAGTAAAGTATTTTTAGATGAGCTTTATGAGCCCTTGTGATGTTTTTAAGATGCATTTCATCATCAAGATGACACAATGGGAAGATTTACTTTGGCTTTTTCTTTAGTCGAACCCGTTCAACATCAAAGTCACTATTTGAATTTTCAGTCTTAGATGTTTGCATATTAACTTAATATTAGTGTAATATCCATATAGAATGCATCAATATTATGATGGTTTCATTTGAATTCAACATATCAAAAACTAAATTTACCTCAAAGAAAGAATTGGCTCCGTAATCACTCAGCCAATATGCCCCCTCCTCTTCCACTTCTTTTATTTCAACCCCTACCTTTACAACGAGATTATGACGACTCTCCTATACATAAAATTTTATAAAAAAAAACTTATATTAACATAATATTAAAATAACAAGAAAAATAATAATTTATATTAACACCAAAATAAAATTTCTATACAAAATTACAATTAATTACCAACTCATACGTAGTATCTATACTCTCGATGAAGAATTGTGTTACAGGGAAGTAGATCTCAATACTAATGAAGAAATTAGATATGTTAAAATAGACATCTATATAGGGGATGATGTATACCTATTGGATGATGACATAGTATCTGCAAAATAGTAAACCACTTGTTTAAACAATTATAGGTTTAGGCAAAAATGCAAAGTGTGATAACAAGAGAAATTTTGAGTTTTCTACAAACCCTTATTTCCAATTATGTAGTTAAAGATGTTTTAATTTTGTATTGTGCGATTTAATAATAAAAATAGATGTCACATAATTTAATATTAAATGTGAATGTGAAAACAAAATAAAATTGTAAAAATAGTTTTCAAGGGAGAACAACAAACCCTATCTTCATAATTTCTAGGTTTTGTTTGGTTGGAATGAGATGTGCATGCAAGTCTAAGTGCCTAACATTTTATTGTCTGCATATTTTTCCAAAAGAGCACCAATTTCATACATCATGAACCCAAGGAACTCATTTTGTATACAAAGAATCTAATAACCTTAAAATTTTATGCAATGATTTAGAAAAAGAGCTTGGAAGAACAAATTTGTAATCTTTGGAAGAATATCTTCTTTAAGAAATCATGTCAAAACAATAAATTTCTCACCTTATTGTAAAAAAATAGCCCTCCACTTTCCAATATGAATTTCAGCAATATTTTTCCCCATGAAAATGCAAAGTGTGATTCAAGAGCAAAATGGATTTCCATAAACCCTAATTTCTTATTATGTGCTTAAAGATGCTCTAATTTCATATTGGGAGAATTTTACAATAAGGGGAAAAAAAGATGTGACATAATTTAGTATTAAATGGAAATAGGAAATGTGAGGTGCCCTTTTTGTTGAGTATATGGCGCAAATGTCATGCAAATGTGGCTTAAAATTTGTGCCACATATTGACATCATGTTTGCGTCATAAATAGACTATCTAGCACACACAAAAATGATGTGAAATCGACATAGTTCATGATGTTATTTGCACTATATGTAGTCATGAATTTATTGTCAAGGCAATATATTTTTGTCTCTTTGCAGATTAAGTTTCATCGTGATGTGAACCATATTATGAGATCTATAATCTTGTGGACATCTACCAACATTTCATAGTATTAGAGCCTTGAATTTTGTAGTGTGAATTGTCGCTTTTTTATTTTTAATCAAATCTGAATTCTTACCCTACTCCTTAGGCCTTTAAATAACAATTTTAGACAACCCAAACACTTGGTTTTAAAAAACCTTTTGGTTTCTTTTTGTTTGAGCCAAATATGACTTTATAAAGATTTTTTATGCATATTTTCCCATTTTTTTACATATTTTATTTTTATGAGATCTATAAGTTTATTTATTGAATAGTGCTTGAAAGAATTCAAATTAAAAAAAAAAAAAAACTGAATATTTTGATCTTGTGGTGATTTTTATGGTTTTGAAGATCCAAATCTGCAGAAAAATGAAGATTCATGAAAAACATTAGCAAAATTTACATATTTTTAAAAAATCCCCCAACCAATCATATACCATCATATATGTCTTGTTAATATATTTTCAACGCCTATTAATTTGCTCATATCGAGAAACGAGTCACCCATGGCAGAGATTTGAAGTTGTACATCTCTTTTTGGATTTCTTATTTGGAAGGCTCTATTCCTCATCCACTAGGACTAAGCCCTCACCATATAAGGGCTTCTCTAGTAAGACCAAATTATATATCTTCCATTATTGTTGTTTAAATCCTCTTTAGAAGTGCTCTTTCTTGGTAAGTAAAGCATTGTTTATTTGTTTATTAACTTGTAAGTTTGTGTGTGTTAGTTGTTGGAGTATATTAATGCTTGTGGTGACCAAGAGGTTTGGGGTTCAAATCTTGACCCTCACAATTTGTATTGATTTTTTCAGCTTTACAAATTTTGCATTGCACTTAGACTCTCATAAGACCATCGAACATGGAAATCTAGCCCCGAGGGCCTATCTCTCACCAAACAAGATTCTTGACTTGAGCAGTGATCCTGTGAAGGGCATAACTTTTTTTTGCAAAATCTGTGAAGGTGATTTTTTTTTCAAATTCACTATTTTTATGAGATCTACGCATTGCTTTATCTGCATATTCTTCATCTACAACCAAGTTTTTCAGAAAATGCAATTCTTTTAGAGCACGATACTTTTTTTGTAAACTTTTAAACAACAAAAAAATTGATTTTGCACGTCGGATTCAAGTGTCATTTCTTAAAGTTGTTTTTTTTTTATTGTTATACCTAGACGGGATGTTATATAATAATTTTTAGTCACTAAACTATAATTTTTTCGAGGTTTTCAAAAAAATGCATTGTAAAAACAATTGTATCACACTATTTATAAAGTACCACCTATTTTTAGTTGGGGGTTCTTTCTTTAAGTGTAATACAGAATTTGGGGGGAGGGGATTACAAGGAAAAATTTAGGTGTCCATTGTCTCTTGTGTTCTCCTTCTTCTTGTGGGTGATATCATTTCCTTGTGGGTTTTGCATCTTATCTTGCATATAAATAGATGATTCTAAGTTAATAGATCTCTTAACTCCACATAATTATCACACATGAGAGCAGAAAATGAAACAATTGTTGCCATCAAAGGTTTTAAGGCATACATTGCAAAATACACCTCTAAACTTTCAAAATGATTATAAGAAATTTGTGTATGACAACAAACAGGATGAAGCCATGGGGCTCATTGGTATGCATGTTTCTGATAGCTTTTTGTTTCACATCATGAATTGTAAAATTCCAAAAGAATATTGGAACAAACTTGAGAAATTGATTGGGAAGGTGAATGAATTCATAACTTTGTAGTTAGATGTTGAATTGTCCTCATTTTCACCTAGTGACTTTCTATCTATTGAAGGCTTTCTTACTAAGCTAAGGTCCACTCTCTCACGATTCTTTAGCTTGTGGTAAGGCCTTATTTTTCCAATGTTACTTTTTTTTGTCGAGTTAAAGGGTTTATACCAAGTATTTTCTTCTACCTTCTATTTCATTATGGATGCCTTAGGTAATTCCTATAACATGCATTTTGAGACCTTTTGTGAGTGTCTCACTAGGGAACAAGCAAAAATTTCTTAACTTGATGTTCTCCTTAGTTCAAAGGCACTTGTGGCCAACATGCCTAAGAGAAAAGTTAAGCAAAACCAAAATTCAAAACCCTATGACAAGACAAAGTCCACTCAACCTTCTGTTAAGTTCACTTCCAAATCAAGCGAGACATATTCTACGTCTAAAGATTCATCCTTCAAGACCAAAACAAATTCTAGTAAGAAGTGTACATTTTGTAGCGAGATCAGGTCATTCGTAGAGACACAATGTTGGTATATCATTAAATAAAACCACATTTCGGTTCTTACTTATTCATCTTTTTCAAAGGAAAAGGCTAAGGAAATTTTATCTCGTGCATCGATTGTAGCTACGAATAGTTGGATCTTAGATTCAAGTGCTTATCATCACATGACACGCTCACATGAGCATCTCACTTCACAAACTCCTAGTAGTACTTCACATATTATCATTAGGGACTACATATTTCAATGTTTCATGTTCATACACTATTTAGATGTAGGATAGGTGTACCAATGATGTACTTTTAGTTCCTAATATCTCCAACAATATTATTTCCATCTATCATATTTGTCATTATGGAAATGGGAAGACTGTGGAGTTATCTCCTCATAATGTTTTGGCTAGAGATTTTTAGAATCCAATAGTGGTGATTGCTTCATGTGGTGTTGATCGAGTTCACACTTATATGTGTTTGATGGATTTGAGTCTCCTTTAAGGACATGACTCATTTCTCATGCTAACTCGTTGAGAAAACTTTGGTATGAATGATTTGTACACTTAAACTATAGATATTTGTAGAAAGAGATGAGTTCATAAAATTTGGTGCTCGACATGCCTAAGGTGTCTTTTATTGATAGTATGTGTAGAGGTTATGTATTTGGAAACATCATCGTGACCCTTTTCCCAAAGGAAAGGCTTTGCGAGATTTGGATCCCTTTGAGTTGGTGCATAGTGACCTCATGTCCTTTCCTACTCATTATTTTTTAGGGGCCAAGTATGTTCTCACTTTCATTGATGACTTCTCACGTCACACATGGGTGTAATTTCTTAAGTACAAGAGTGAAGTATTTGACCACTTCAAGGAATTCATGGCATTCGTTGAGAATTAATCCTCACTTCCTATCAAGAATCTACACATAAATAATGAGGGAGTATGTCATAATGCATTTCAGAATTGTATAACATGGTATTCAATGACGAGTATATAGTTCCCTACACTCCTCAACAGAATGACATCTTCAAGAGGGAAAAAATGACCTTGAGATAGATGGCCAATTACATGATCCATTCCAAGAATATGTAACCATCATTTTGGTTTGAGATGTTCAATTATTCCAACTACATTAAGACTCACATGCCCCACAAAGCATTGCGAACAAGACACTAGAGGAGGCTTGGTCTCATACCAAGCCTGATGTTTCCACATTTCGAGTTTAAGGTATTGATGCTTGCATATTTATTCCAGGTGAAAAATATAAATCCATGAAGAAGAAGAGTCAACCAGTCACTTTTATTGGATGTTGTGAGGATGTGAAGGCTTATCACTTATTTGACCCTATCATTCATTATGTTTTATTTCAATGGGATGTCCATTTTGATGATAATTTCACCCTCGTTGAGTCTTCTCCTACATCTTCTCCTTCACTTACTCCCTCTTCTTCACATCTTGATTAGTCCACTCTTCTTAATGATGATGTTGATTCTTCACTTATTTGTAAGCTTTGTCATTCACTATATGGTATTAAACAAGCTCCTCAAGCTTGGTATGAGAAGATGAACACTTTCTTTCTTTCCTATGGTTTGACTTGTTATCATTCCGGACCTATTGTATACATCAAGAGACATGGAGAAGATAATTTGATACTTGTTCTCTATTTTGATGATTTCATTCTCGTATGCAATTCTTCTTCCATGATCCATGATGTACAACACATTTTGATGGAGCAGTTTGAATGATAGATTTGGGAATTTTAAATTATTTTCCTGGACTACAAATCACTTAGTCTTCGATGGGATCTCCATTTGATAAGATAAGTATGCTTGAGACATACTTCATCACTTTAGTATGCTTGATTGCAATCCTGGCCCTACACCATTTCAGTCAGGAGTCACATTGATAGCCACATACACTACACCTAGTGTTGATCCTGCTTTGTACAAGAAGTTGGCTAGAAGTCTTTTGTATCTGACACATACTCATCCTAATATTTCCTTTGTAGTTGGCCTTGTCTCACATTTCTCATACGATCCACATGACATTCAATGGCGGACAACCAAGCATATTTTCAGATATATTTGGGGCTCTACACACTTTGGTATTTACTACACATTAGGGTTTCTTCACTGTTTGTGGGATTCATTGATTCGAGATCGAGCTAGTGATGTTGGTGATCAAAAGACTACTTATAGATTTATCTATCATCTTAATTGAGGTCCTATCACTTTTCCTTTCAAGAAGTAATATGTTGTTTAATATCACCGGTTGAGTATCGAGGTGTTGTTATAGCTAGCCAGGAGGTTTTATGGCTTCGAAAATTATGGAAAAAACATACTCAACCCACTACTCTTTGGTGTGACAATGGGTGCCATACGATTTTGCACAACCTAATGGAGCATCAACGTACCAAACACATTAAGATCCACATGCACTTGTGACTTTGTTTAACACTCATCCAAGATGGTGTCCTTAGCTTGGAGTTTGTGCCTTCAGAGAGGAAGGTTGTTAATATCTTCACTAAACCTTTAGCATCACCTTGTTATCTTTAGTTGTGATCGATGCTTGGGGTGAAGGAATTTTTCCTTGGGGATTCATCTTGAGTCCTTCCTTCATTGTTTAGATTGTACATGGATACTTGATCATACCTTAATTATAGTGACCCATTTCTAAGGATTTTGAGCCTCTTGTTTCTTTGCTATAAACCCCCTAAGTCATAGTTACTAGGGGTGTTGGTGCAACATACTATATGCACCTAATTGTTAAGTTAACTTAGTTAGCTTTTATAGCTAGTACATTATGTCTAGGCTTAGAATAAATAAAGATATGCATTTAATTAATGTTATCTATTAGAGTACCACCTTTAGTGGAGGTGCCACCTTTATTGGAGGTTCCAAATTTAGTGGGGCTACTAAGAAAATGGGAGATAACTCTTATTATAGCTATATATACCCTCACATATGCACATTGTAAATTACTTTTGGCAAATTGTTTTGCAATTCATTCTCAAGGTAATATATTTTTATCTCTATAGATTAAGTTTCATCTTGGTGTGAGCCATACTACAAGATTTATAATCATGCGGGCATCTACCAACATTTCATTGGGGTTCCCAATGAGTCCTTTCTTATTCTTTCCTTTCTCCAAGAGTGATACATCCTTCTTTTTATGTACTACAAAATCATATAACTATTACATTACACAAGCTTTATGATTCAACCAAAATATTACTCATGGTCAAACTTGGTCTGAATGATCTCCCAACATGCTCTTCTTATATCTTCCAAAAAAATTGGATGTCATCCAAATACACAATGGCAAACTTTCATAGAAAAAGGCTTTAACATTGTTCATGAGTGGTGTGGAAGTGTTTGGCTCGTTAGTTTCCCCCGATGGCATGACTAACCATGCATACACAATCCATCATGCATCTTAAAAGCAATTTTCCACATATCACCTTCTCTTGTCTTAATATGATGATATCCAATCTTCAAATCAATCTTTGTGAAGTACTATGCTCCACTAAAAAAATCATGAAATCATCCATGTGTGGCAATAGAAACATATAGTTGATGGTAATCTTGTTGATGGATCTAGAATCAATGCATATCCCCCACTTAGCTCCTTTCTTCAACACCAATACTACGGGTAACATGCTTGAGTGAGAGACTCTCGATCGGCCCCTCCTTAATTAAATTTTGTACTTTCTTTTTCACTTCCTTATTTTCCATTAGTTTCAACTTATATGTGGTCTCGTTCAATGCACTAGACCCTAAATCAATTCCACATGATGGTGATATTATGCATATGTGGTAATCCATACGAAATATCTTGTGACATGATATCTGCAAACTCACCTAGCATCTCCACCACTTCACGTGAAATTTCTCCAATTTGTGTCGTGGCATATTCCTTTTGTCCAGGTTTTGGAATGAATGTAAAACATTATTTCTTCCTCTTCGTCTCATTTAGGAATTGTTTTCCTGAAACCGACAACACCTTTGAACCTCTCTCCACTTCTACACGTGTATTACCTTTTGTCTTTCACCGAGGTGTAAGTATTTTTAGACCATTTTGTTGCACTTTCCTATCTAACTTCTAAGGTTGACCAAGTGACACTTGGCTTACACCCATGGGCATTATATCACATGAATTAATCTTTATATGTGACAATATTTAAGCACACTTCACTTTGCTCATTCAAAAGAAATTAATGTCCCTTCAATAATCAGGACACTTTATATAGACTTGGACGCATAATATTCTACAGAGCAAAGTTCTCAACTATCTTGCTACTGAGACGATATTATTAGTATTACCACTATCAATAATGACTTTACAACACTTACCTCTAGATTTGTAAATGGTCTTAAATAGATTCTTCCTTTGCACAGGTGCATTCTCCACTTTAGCTAGCTTCATCAACACTCTCTTCAACATGAGAGCTTCTCCACACTCTAAATCTTCTACACCACTAGACACAATATTCTTTGTATCTCCATGTGCTGATGTGGTTGGTGGCATAATTCTTCCTCATGCCACTATTTTGTTATGTGTTTTAACTCTCAAATGCATGATGCTTGAATTATCCATAATGATAACATGTTCCATTGGAATCATCTACCCTTCCATGTCCTTTACCTCACGAAATAAGATTTGCCTCTCTTTGTGCATGAGTTTGATCACGCAAGGAACTTGTGTCCCTTTCTTGTGTGTGATTTGACTTATCACTATGCATTCATCCACCTTTGTGTGGGAACTTTCATTGCCCTCACATATTGCTTTGTTATTTGCATGAAAAAATTTCTTCCTACTTGCATAAGGCATATTCATAGGATTATTCAATTGACCATGTCGGGATCATGTCAAACTCATCTTGAATGGATAGGCACAATCCATTCATATACCCTAAAATATTTTCTTTATCATCTTCAATATGACCTGCTCTAAAAGAGAGTCTATATAACTCCTCGATGTATTCCTTTACATTCATTTCCTTCGATGTAGATTGTGTAACTTCTTGACCAAAATTATCTAGTAATCCAAGGGCATAAATTTGGTAGCACTTCACAACCAATCTATCTCAATTCTTTATCTTCTCCTTACCTCGACTTAATCTTTCATTCTGCACATGTTCCCATGACAATGATACATGAGCTTTCAATTTAGTACCAACAAGCCTCACGTTCTTGGAATCTTATACAACTTCATACTCGAAATACTTCTCTATCTCAACGATCTAGTCAACAAGCTCTTTGGGATTCAGAATCCCAAATAACTTGGAATATCCAACCTTAACATGCTACTTAACCTTGTAATTGCAAGCAAAAATCGATCACTGTGTCAATATGCTCGCTTCAATATCCTAGTCTCCAGGTGCTTCTTTGGTGATGTCGTCATTCGTGGCATCATCATCTATTGCCAATCCTCTCCATTGAGTGATATTCATAGCGTTTGTATGGGTTTGTACTTCTCTCATCATTTCTAAACATGTTTTGACCTCTAGCTACTCTTGTCACTTTGGCAACAATGTCTCCTCTGTGTGTCATCCCATTTTCCTCTCAACACTCAACAAGTAATAAAATACTACAGTCTACACCTTCTACCCAACAACCCAAATGTTGGAAGATGCCTACAACTACTTTCTACCTACACTCACGTATGAAAGCAACAACTATATTTCTCTCACATACAAGATTCTAAAATCCCACTTTAATACCACATTGATCTAGTTGTGATTAAGGGTCTCTAGGGCTTCTTTGGTGATGTCATCATTCATGGCATCATCATCCATTGACACTCCTCTCCATTGAGTGATATTCATAGCATCTCGTATGGGTTTGTACTTCTCTCATCATTTCTAAACATGTTTTGACCCTCTAGGTGCTCTTGTCACTTTGGCAACAATATCTCTTGGCGTCACCCCAATTTCCTCTCAACACTCAACAATAACAAAATATTATAGTCTACACCTTCTACCCAACACCCAAATGTTGGAAGATGCCTACAACTATTTTCTACTGCACTCACAAGTATATAAAGAAACAACTATATTTCTCTCACATACAAGATTCTAAAATCCCACTTTAATACCACATTGATCGGTTGTGGTTAAGGGTCTTAATTAGGAGATGTCGTAGACTACTTAACCCACAATTCTCAAAGAAAGTTCTCACACAAGCAAGATCCATATGTAGCTCATAGGAATCAATATAGAACTCATATTAATCAATGAGGAAAAGATTATAGGTTTAGGCACAATATATTCCCATTTTGCTAGTCTTGTGATAGATTGTAAAAATTCCCAAAAAGAAATTTCAATCCCGATGACCTTTTCTAGTTATGCTTGTAACATGAAAGACTTCATTGAACCAAATTTAACTCCTTTGACAATGAAGCTTTATAATTCAACCTTATCTATTCACCATCGCTTCTATATGCACTTAAATACTTCCCAAATTCACTATGCTAGCTCTATGATCTCTCGGCATGCTCTTCATTATTCTAAAATTCTTGATCTCTCGGAATCCTCTTCATTATTCTAAAAATTCTTCATCTCTCTTCCCAAATACCCTAACGTACATTGCTCCCTCTTTTTACGAATACGAGAGGAGGGGTAAAGATGCCTTTGCAAGGATTTCTCAACTTGATCATATCACATTGATTCAATCCATCCGGTTAACAAGTAATCACTCATGGGGCGTGTTCATTCAATCAAAATATATTAGGTCACTCAATCATCTAGATAGAAAAATAAACAAATCAAGGCTGCATTAGGGATATTTTTGTTGATGTTGATAGGTGTGCAAAAGATTACAAGTTCGCAAATGCGTAAAAGTGAACAATACCCATCGATGTGTATGCATAAGAACACCCAAGGAAAAAGCTCCAAAACAACTACAGTGCGGAATATTTCATTAAACTACACAAAACCTCAAACTCTCCATGGCTTGTTGCCTTTACTCCAAGCAACCAAATGCAAGTGATGCAAAATTCGTGAGCTTTTATTCTTCTAACTCTATTTCTTTATAGCGATGCAAGATTACAAGTGAACTTGGATGCTTATACTTCAATTAGCATACCACCAAAATAAATTGTTGGGACCATACCATGCGAGAGAAGGGTTTTGTTAGGTCGATTTGATGCAATTGTTGTGTTGACATAATTTTCTTGGGTTCTTGGAGACTCGCGAGCAAGCAATGTGACTTTTCATGAGATGAATTTGAATTTATTGAGAGAAACAAAATCCGTGATTTAGGTTTTTAATTTTTCTCTTCATATGCGGTGATGGTGTTGAGGTGGTCCAATCTTTTTAGCATGATCAAAGTCTTGTCGATGTTTTGGGGGAGGAGGCTCGTACCTTGTATTGTAGCTTAGGATTTGAAGTTGTAATGAAGTCATTGAAAATGTTTTGTTTTGTCATGTTATAGTGGCCTTGTTAATTTTCTTGATATATATTTTGTTTATAACAATTTTCATTATTACATGGATTTTTTAATCAAAGCGCTAAATTTTGGTTAGTACAAAAAAATTCTATTGTCCATGCTTGATGTGGTTGTCTTGTGAGACGTGATATCAATCCACCATTCTTTAATAAAAGCATTGCACTTTTATGCTACATAAAATGGGTCTAGAATGCTCTTGATTTAAAAGAAGAGATGAAGTTGTGAAAAGATTAAACTATATCTAAACTAGATTGAATTGTTTATATGTTTTCTTAAATACAAATAAAATTTTATTTTTAGGAAGAAAAACTTATCTTCAATCAAATAATTGCTAGTATTAAGATTGAATGTTGCAATACACCTTGGGAGGACTTATGAAAATTTTGGTACTCCATAGGAAGATCCAAATTCAAATCCAAATCAATTACCTTATCTTCACTCTCCTACATATGTTTTAACTTTAAAAAGATAGATTAACAACCTTAAGGCTTTTCTTGATATCAAAAATACGTTAGTGAATTTATGTTTGTTGTACTCTAATCTTCCGACTAAATTTCCCTATTGATGTGATTGAAGTCTCAAGAAAAATAAATTGAATACGACAAGGGAATCCATTAGCTATTATCCTAGGTACAATCCCTCGACTTGAAATACAAGAAAACAATATATATATATATATATATATATATATATATATATATAGAAGAAAATGGTGACACAATTACCAAATGAACATAGAAGGAAGATTATACTCATGAGATGGTACCTTTGTAGTCCAAGATCTCTAGGAGTGAATATGACAAATAAAACTTTTTGCATTTGACAACACAGATTTAATCCATCTTAATTCATCTTCAAAGTAAACAACCATTGCAAGAATCATCCACATCTCAAAAGAGAACGAAGAAAAAGAAGAATTAAGGGATGATAAGTACATTGAGCACTTTGACCTTCCAAGTTGTCTTTAGAATATCTCTCCTAAAAAGAATTTGATCTATGGCTCAAATATGTGGGTTTCAACCCTGGTTATTCTTTTGGATATGGCATTGTATTTGATAAGAAATCTTAGATCTGGTTTCAATCATGGTATGTCAGTTGCAGTTGTCACTCTTAAGCAAGAATTGCATTGTAATATCTTTAACTCTGATATACACACCTCCCATATACTTTGAATCCTATACCATTCAACATTGAAGATAGTTTATAATTTTCATGCGAAATTTAAAACATTAAAAAATGATTGAGATCAAGTATTATTTATTTTCAAGCGTTATATTGTGCGCCTTATTTTCTTGTATTGTGTTGAAAAGATTAAATTGAGATTAGATGGTTAATAATTTCAAAACCAAAGCAGAGTTTATTAAAGAGTTTGATTTGACACGTAAACTTGTGTATTAAGAAAAACGAAAGTAGATATTGTATGACCCAAATTGTTCTATAAGTTGTACTCATAATGATGGAAAACTAGTAAGAAAATAAAATAGATCTTGAAGCAAATATAATGCAACTACATAGTTGACTCAAAGTAGAAACAAGGCACTTCACACGAAAGATATAGTGCCTTATATTCGCTTTATAAAATTGTATAAGTGATTCAAAATAGTGACTTTCATGATTGTTTTTGGTTTTGCTTGGTTATCTTTGGTGAGATTATGGATCACCTTTAGTGCGGTGTGAGATAAGCTGGATCACATTCTCATGAAATTTGTGAACATGGCTGGTTATGCTTGAATGTATCGGTAATTGTTACGCCACAACCATGCCACATATCCACAATCTATATGAATCGCCTTAATGCACTGAAAGGAATTGAACTAGAACAAAACTTTTATCACACCCACAACCCTTGGGCATGAGATATTGTTTAATCAAACAGTAGTTGTGAGGGTCATACAACTTGATATTTCACTGGTTTGATCATTGATAAATTCTTCTGCTTCTATCTAAAGAAAAAAATTAGTTTAATAACTTTGTGTTGAACAAATCAAGCAATGAACCCGAAATCGAACTGTAACAATGAAAACACATTTTTATCTAGCAGTATGTATGCACGGATATAAACATTTTAATACTAATACCATCAATAAGCAAAACCAGGCAAATTTTGTAAAATTGGAGATTTCTTTTGCTGAGAATGAAATCCTAAGTGCTTGAATTTATCAGTCAAATTGACCTTGGGCAGCTCATCTCAAATGTGCATGCAAGAAGTAAGATATAAATATCTTGTAATTGAATAAGAGAGATCCAGTCTAGTGTAAGAAGGTAATTCATTTGCAAAGAATTATGACATACATGGGAAAATACACTCTTGATTGCAATCAAAGACCAATCTCTTCTAATGGAAATCCTGAAACTCAGCTTTTTTAATCACATAATGACGAAGCTCTTCAGCAGGAATCTTAAACATTTCCAATCACCCAAGGCCAATGAAATGTTACATCAATTGCTGCCAATGAAGAAAATATAGACTCCAAACTTCACTTTCCCACCTCATTAGGTGGTGCAACGCTAAACTTGAACTCCTTTGTTATTGTCAGAAAGAAATTTCCAAAAATTCATGGTACTTACAGGCACAGGTTCAATATCATCGCCTAAGACTACTTGTCACCTGACAGATATGAAGCTATGCTGAGTGGTAATAAATGATTTAAAACTTGGGGACCTGCAGCACAATGTAACAAGACAGCAATGAAGAACAATAGCTTCTAAAGACTTCTGATCAGACCTTGCAAGTGCGGCCAAGTTCATATTTGCCTGTAAGTCATATATTAGTCGAAAGAGCAATATTTTACAATGGAATATATGACACTTGGCACATAAGTTCTGCTTCATATTAGAAAAGGCTACTTCTCTTAAAGGGAACTCAAGAAACTGAGGTGCTGCGCCGATGTCTAGACTTCCTTGGAGTATCTATGCTTCCACCATCTGGATTCTGAACAGCAACAATAGTCCTTTCCTGAGAATCACAAACTTGCGTCCTGAATTTGCACCCAAACTTTGATATGATATTCCGGGCCTTGCTACTTACTGCTATCTTGGGTTTTTCAATCTTACGTATTGCCTGCCTTATAGTGGTACACTCTCTTTCCAGGTCGGTCACTTTTGATTTGATAGTGTTCATATCCATCTTGAGGACCTGATTCTCTCTGAGGACACCATTCCATCCTTCACCTGGCATAACAGGACCCAAGATTCCAAAATCTGAAGTTGGGTTGAATCTGGAGGGCGTGCTGGATCAGCAGTATCTGCAGCAATATATGATCCTGCAATGGCATTCCTCAGTTGGAGCTGTTCAAAGAAGAGGACTTGTACAACCACCCTCAAGGGCAGGCGCTCATTCTGAGCTGCATGAGTACAAGCTTCAAGAGTAAGCTTCTGACAGTCCAGGCTGTTGCAGAGCTTCTCTCGTTCAGATTCTGTAACCCAAGGATGTGCCTGAAACCATGAAAAGGACTATGGTTATTGGAGATCCCACTTGAAACAAAAAAAAAAATCCATTAGAACAACATCGAGACAATGTTACATGATGGACATAAAAATAGCATTTAGGAGAAACAAGATTGAAAGGATCAGGCAAGATTTGGCAGGAAGTGGTTTCTGTACTTTGAAAGAGAGTTATTTTCTGTTGGGAGCATACCAAAACTTGGGTTGCAAAAACAAGGAGGCACATCAGAGAGTTTACTTGATGTTGATGTAGATGAGGAGTCCATCTAAAGAACAATTGAGGTCTTAAACCTCAAAGACAGCCAGACTGGGACCTTGTTGGTAGAGTTAGAAACCATATTGTCATATAGAAACCCTTCAACACTTTGCACTATACCCATTCAGGTAACACGCCCTGCAAGAGATCATACTAACGTCAAACACAGAGCCTTGCTCTGGTTATTTTATCCCACATAATTTCTTCTGACAATTTTGAGGAAATGACCTCCAAACTCCAACTACTATTTTCTGTGAATCAAATCTTGGTCTGTGGTGTTTGAGATCAAACTTGGTTGAGCTTATGCTAAGTAGTCTTTGCCGATCCTGATAAAATTGTTGTACTTAATTTTTAGTACAGTCGCCAAGAATCTTATAAGAAGGGTGGCTAGATACGCTACCCCTACAGCTTGGGCACATGTATCTGCAGGCTAGATATGGATACGGGTACAGCATGGCTCAGATACAACCCAGACACCATGCCCAGTCATATCCATGTACTGGTCTGTAAATGGGCAGAATTGGATACCGCTGGATATGGTATACAGGCCACCGTAGCCGTAACTGACTCAAAAAAGAAAAAAAAAAACCTTTGAAGGACAAAAAGGCAATAAAAACTGCAGACACTTAAAATGTATTTTAGGGGCAGCAACCGAGGACATGGAGGTGAATGATATATATATATATATATATATATATATCAGGGGGTCTTAAAATCTGTATTTATATCCAAATCCATATCCTTGCAATTCTGCTTCTAACAGAGAGTTTGGTATTGTGAGTGTGTCTATATATATATCTATATATCTGCCATATCCATACCAGAGGGTCTTAAAATCCGCATTTGTATCCAAATCTGTATCCTTGCAATTCTGCTTCTATATATATATATATATATATATATATATATATATATATATATATATATATATATATATATATATATCAGAGGGTCTTCAAACTGTATTTATATCCAAATCCATATCCTTGCAATTCTGCTTCTAACAGAGAGTTTGGTATTGTGTGTGTGTCTATATATATCTATATATGTGCCATATCCATATCAGGGGTCTTAAAATCCGCATTTGTATCCAAATCCGTATCCTTGCAATTCTGGTTCTAAGAGAGAGTTTGGTATAGCTTTCTTCCTTGTTGCACACATTTTTCGACAGGTTAGGAAATGCCTTCCAAGAAGTTAACTATTTTTCCTTTGAAAATTGAATGGAATGGAAGGAGACGTAGTCAATCACTGTGATTTCCCACTTTCACAATCTCTGTGTTCTCCATGAGGAGATAGCGTAAGATTTGTATGTTTAATATCACTCTACATCAATAGCTCTAAATCATATTGATATTCGTATGTTTAATATCAATAGCTCCAGTACACTTCTTTTTGTGTTTTCTTGTGTTCCATCGTGTCTTTTAAAGGAAATGTATCTTATGTTTACACTACAGAACAAAGAAGCTGCATCACCTGGGCAACAATGTTACTTGGAAAATGTTGCCCCTTTTTTTATAAGAGGTTTAACATATATTGAGTAAAACAAGAGTAATTCACAGCAGCCTCAACCACTGTGGAGGATATTGTTGCCCTATAAATGCAAACACTTTCCCCAAGAAACAAATAATATCTTCACAGAAGCACGCAATTATAGCTTTAACATGCATTTCCAAATCTTGGTTTAAAATATTCAACCCTCCTAAGCTTAGGAGGGATCTATCTTCCATAAGGTTGTCTTGCATCTTACTCTCTCCAACTGAAGGCAATGGAAAACAACCATGTTACACGAGACAGCTTTTTGCAAACATCTCTAATCATCCAAGTATTCCTAAAAGACCTCTGGAAAAAGTCACAATAA
Organism: Taxus wallichiana var. yunnanensis; assembly: GCA_018340775.1. Taxonomy (NCBI): domain Eukaryota; kingdom Viridiplantae; phylum Streptophyta; class Pinopsida; order Cupressales; family Taxaceae; genus Taxus; species Taxus wallichiana. Next base: position 603,174,401 of record CM031236.1, on the reverse strand, counting down.
ATAAATAGTTGAAATTGACCTATAATTTTAAATACCAGTTTTTCAATATCTTGATTTGACCACCAAGCCTTCACGAAACACCAACCACCTCAATACTGTGTTTAAATGAAATAAACAATTTCCAAAAAGACTTTTACCATCATACACCCCCATCAATTTGTTCATACATGGAGTTATAGCAGAGTCATGTCTCACTCGATCATATGTATCTTTAGTATCATAGTTATTGAAAGAATTCTTACTATTCCAGTTCCAGTCCCTACAAGAAGGACTTGACCCTTGAATGCAACTTGAAAATACTTTGATCAAGAATCATTTTATAAAACTCCAACAAGGTCGGTTCGTCTGCACTTCTTAGTTTTTCAGCACAATTTAATTCTCACCATGTGTGCCATTGTTACAACTTTCAATTCCAAAGATCTCCCAACAAAACAATTCTTTCCTTGACAATCTTCTCGCTGAGTGGGGGTGGGAGAGGGGAATCTCCATACAGGGATGAATGCTAAATCCTAGGCATTGGTCATCCCTCAAAACTATGGATTGTCAGGCAGCCAAGATTATCTTAAGCGTGTCTAATCCTATGGGCAGTTAGAATTTTTTCACAAAGCAATATTTGCAATGGAGCGTCCCCATCCACTACATTAACTATCCAATATCTTGCAAGAGCTGTGCCTTGGTCTATAATTCAATGCATTGACCTCCTTGATAACTTGGAAGAGTGCAAAAGGACCAATATATCAAAGGGATTCAACTCCCCTTCATTGCTCCCAATAAAGCTTCCAAACACAATCTCTAGCATTATGTAATCTATTTGAGAAGGCCAAAAGCAAGAAGAAGAATAGATATATGCTGCCTACTAGAATATAACCTCGTGATTTTCTGACTAGCAAGAGACCATTATTATTCTAGGATAGGAGCTTTTTTTTCAAATTTAGACACTATCCATTACCATTGTTCAGCCATAGAGAGTTGAATACCAAAAGGATTACCGAAGCATCTTATGATCTCACTTGACATTATGAGTTTCTATTTTGTTTATCCTTAAAGGAGGTTCATCTTGGCCAGTAAGACAGACCTTCATTTTGTCACATCCCACCCTTGTCAATCCTAAAATTGACAGTTGGAAGACCATCGATAGGTCATATCAACCATCAAGAAAAAACAAAATCCATAAATACGGAGCACCCCAAGCACATGTGCCACGCAAACTATTATTGCAAGGTAAAGTAGCTTTACAACCTCTCTTGAGGAGCACCTGACTTGTAGTCCTCTTATGAAACCTCGCTCATCTTGACAAGAAATGATCTATAATTGTATAGACTTTATATGAGTGATGACTCCCTTAGACATTAAGTCAAAGGCTTTTCTATGATTATGCCTGACATAGGGGATATTAAAAATCTTGCCATAGCATGTGCATTGACTTGAGGACTTTGCTTGGAAGTGACTTCAAGCAAGATGATTAATGTTGTTCTACTTTGTGGCATAGCATATGAGCTTGCAAGGACCTTGTGCACTATAATGTATAACCTAAGATTTCGTGAAAAGTGGCATTGGCAATAGCAAATGATTTCTTATGGACCTTGGCATATGTAACATAGAAAACATTTCGAATGATTTGATCTTTAATCCAAGTGTTGGTTAACCATTAGCTACTTGGAATAATTATTGAGTTGGTGGGCTAGGCATTTCAGTTGCTACCTTGACATTTGTTTCTCTTGGCTTCCCACCTTATTGTATTAAGAAGCATCGACCCCATCCTAAGTGCCATGTGGGAGTCGTAATATTGATCAATTACTTACGTAATATGACCTGATTTAAGGAGCTAGTGTTGCTTGTATTTGGCATGCAACCTTATAGATTGTTGTTGAAGTATGTTGGATGTTGATATTTGAATGAACATGGACTTTTTGAACATTAAATGTACTCATTTTTTATTGTTGTTTGATCCCTTGGGGGCTAAAGTGAGAATGAGCTATTTGTTTTGGATCATATAGACATTATAGTTATGGTAGAGATCCTGATTGGAAATAATCAAACCTAAGATAATGACAGTAAATGCATGATGGTTGGGCATGTAGGAATACTTGTGAAATCAGATTACCCAGATGTGGTCTCCTACTAGTTGGGATATGAACCTCCTTGATATGAATATAATTAAAGTATTGGAAGCTGTTGGAGTGTGTATTCACATTGTCTAGTGGTTTGGGATATTTCCCAACCAATTTGGTTCTAGCCATGTTCACACCCACTTCTAGATTTAAGCTTGATTAGGGAGTTGTTATATTTTGTTAGTTGAGTTGTTATATTTTGTTAGTTGTTGGACCGAATATCTTTGCACGCACATTATTAGTGTGCAAGTATTTTGTTCAACGTATTATTGGTGATTGTTGCATGAAGCCAACTCCCTTGCCTATTTATCAGGCACTCCCTTTGGTATCTTCTAAGTTGTAGAGAGAGGAACTTACGGATTGTATATTGTTCATGAGTCAATAATACAGAGACTTATTGTACAGATTATTCATGTGTGTAATCATGGCTTTGCTGTGGTAATGGTTTGCTGATGGAGATCCTAGGTGAGAAGTATTGATTTCTCCGATATGGTACTAAAGCAGGCTTTGGCAGCCATTATTCAGCCAAAATTCCTTTGAACGCCTTTGATCTTGTTTGTAGATCATGTGTAAAGTTTCAGACATTTTTGAAAGAAAAACTATTCTTCATTGTAGAGACTGAACAGAAAAAAATGTTTGTGAATGTGCAGAAATTTGAAAAAATGAGCAGTTGCATCTACATTTGAAAAAAATCTCCCATTCTAAAAATTTGCAGAAAATTACATTTGTAGTTTTTTCTAAAAATATATATATTGAAAAAGTTCTAGATCTGCATGTTTGTGTTTTTTAAACCAGGTCATATTGCTGTATCGCCAGATCTCTTTGGTATTTGATGTGATTCAAACTGTGGCAATTATGAATATTTCCTCCCATCTCAGCACTAAACTGTGAATCCAACTCAATGAGTTGTTTACTCTACACCTCCAGTTCTAAAAATTTGCAGAAAATTACATTTGTAGTTTTTTCTAAAAATATATATATTGAAAAAGCTCTAGATCTGCATGTTTGTGTTTTTAAACCAGTTTATATTGCTGTATCGCCAGATCTCTTTGGTATTTGATGTGATTCAAACTGTGGCAATTATGAATATTTCCTCCCATCTCAGCACTAAACTGTGAATCCAACTCAATGAGTTGTTTACTCTACACCTCCAGTTCTAAAAATTTGCATAAAATTACATTTGTAGTTTTTTCTAAAAATATATATATTGAAAAAGCTCTAGATCTGCATGTTTGTGTTTTTTAAACCAGATCATATTGCTGTATTGCCAGATCTCTTTGGTATTTGATGTGATTCAAACTGTGGCAATTATGAATATTTCCTCCCATCTAAGCACTAAACTGTGAATCCAACTCAATGAGTTGTTTACTCTACACCTCTACGGTTCGGCTCATACAACTCAAAGATTCCCTGAAAGATCCCCAATAGATCTTTTTGCCCAAAATGAATTTTTCTCCCATCACAAATATAAACACATACTTTTCGATAGCTATGACAATAAAGCTAGGGCAAATCTGATTTAAATAGAGGAAATGCGACTAGGGATTGGATGAGAAACCAATGCAAATCACTCTCAAAAAATTATATTCTTTTCACAAATTGATTGCCATATTTTTTGAAGCCCAAATATATTAAAATCAGAATTTTTAGAAGCCACAAATGATCTGAAATCTGATTATAAAATTGCTTGAAAACCACTGTGAGAACCCTCTAAAAATTATAAAATTGTTTTGCTTCACTTCACAAAAATCTGTAGATGATTTGACAATAGAAATCAGATTTAAATACCTCAAAGAACATGCCAAATCAGTCCCAAACTGGGTCGATCCAATAGAAGAACTGCTGCAATTTATTTTCCAAAATACCCTCAAAATACACTGCTGGAAATGACTGAAAATAATTCTGAAAATCTGATTACAATCAATGGGAATTTCTGAGTGAAAAACCCTCTCAAACTCTTAGGGTTTTCGTCCACAAGAGGTAGAATTCATAAGGGGTTTCTACACTGCTGGAAATGACTGAAAATAATTCTGAAAATCTGATTACAATCAATGGGAATTTCTGAGTGAAAAACCCTCTCAAACTCTTAGGGTTTTCGTCCACAAGAGGTAGAATTCATAAGGGGTTTCGTCCTTAGAATTTTTAATGCAAAAGCTGAAGCTCTATGCAAGAGAAAATATCATATAAAAATCTGCGTTATGGAAGAGGCAAGTCGACTTCCCTTTTAAAGGAAAAGGGCCAACAACCAACCTCCAAACCAGCCAATGAGCTCACATGATTTTCCCTATGCAAACATTTAATATTTTCCCATATTAAATGTTTTTCCCAACAACATTTCCCTCCTAGTACAAGTCGCATTTCTCTAGGGGGAATACATAAATTAATTATGTTTTTATCTTTCCTAGGCTTCATTACTCCCCTTTGGCCCAAGTCGCCATTATCCTTTCTAGGAGGAATCAAATATAATAAATCCCTTTACAATGACTTTTGCCCCTTAAGGCAAATCGTATTTTCCATAGGGATTACAATTTATTTTTATTAAGCTAAATAAATTAATATAAGTGCTTTAATTATTTTATTTTATTTTTTATAGCACTTTATAATAATTTATTATAACTTAAGTCACCCTTATATTTTTCCTTTGGCCGTCGGGTTGACAAAATGGGCCAAAGGTCTTCGATTGGGAAAAGGGGACATTACAGTCCTCCCTTCCCAAAATTGCTTGCCCTCAAGCAATTCTGATCTTGTTTTGTCCAAGTGTCATGCACAAGAGACAAAACATGCTGAAATGTTCTACCAGCCTGGCCCCTGTACCTGTCAAGTGAGCTATAACTTGCCACCATATTCCATCAACAAGTTGCTCATATATTTGGAGCAATGGTTCAACAAACTCCAAAATGAAGACTTCATCTTCTACCATATCATGCATCTCATGATGAAAATAGATTGGACTAGGCAGCAATAAATAAGATGCATTATTATGTTCATCATACCTTGGAGTATCGCCAACATCCACGTCAATCTTGGACTTCACAATGGCTTGACTTTGTTGCACCAATTCCCCTTCATTCTTGTCTGGAATGGGATGAATATTGTTGTGAACCAGCTGCTGCGATAAATGAGACGGCATATCTTCTTCCACACATTCATCAATCCTTTTTTGCCTTGCTATGTTGATGAGATTGATCTTTTCTTTGACTTCTTGAAGATGTTGTCTTGCATTGGCAGCCACTAATCTAGCCTCTTTGGCTTTTTGTGACCACATATCACACAAAAGTTGTGTCTTTGTCACATCCTCCCAAGTCTGATATAAAAAATCAGAGTTCTTATGACTTGAATTCATCACACAAAACCCATTTTTAACACCCAATTCTTGGATGCCACCTATGGAAGACCCCATGGCATTGTCATCCTCATGTAAAATGAGCATCCTCTCATGATGGGGTAAAGAAACATGACTGCTGTCATAAAAATCAGAATACCTGTCATACTCTTTTGCCATGTCTTCAAGCTTCACAAGTGCATCTTCCGTGGAATTTTCATATCCAACACATGTACTTTGAATGCCAACACTTGTAGACTCTTCTTCATTCTTTTCTCCATGTGTAAGGGCTGCCATCTCATGAGAGTGGGGAGATAAATTAATGCTGTCCCAAATCAGACTCTTGGGATCCTCCTCCACGCTTTCATTGCAAGCATCAACCTCTTCCCAAATCATAGGCCTTTGTTCAGAACATCCATGGCTGTTATAATCTGATTTTTCTCCATGTGTAGATGATATGACCAAATTCAAATCAGCACTATCAAACTCATCATATAAATTTTTACATACCTCATTGGAACTTGAAGACACCAAAGCACTCTCATGAAGAGTTGTATCAACCATATGTGAAGATTCTCTATTCCTTCCATGCATAAACAATTCTATTTCTTTGTCTTGTGGTGTTGGACCTTTGTGAATAGAAAATGATGATGATGATTTAGGCCTCCGATCTTGTTTGGCTCTCAAACTGTCTCTCCTATCTCTTGGCCTATCCAAAGCCATCCTCTGCATCATCTGTTGCATGGACTGTATCATTTGCTGATGGGTGTCTACCATTTCCCTAAGAAGATCTCTATCCAGATCCCATGGAAAGTTTTTCTGTCTACCTCCCATGATTTCAGCTCTATCACCAAACTCTCGTGGCTACATCAAATCAAAACCCTCTAGGTGGGAGGAACATTGCTCTGATACCACTGAAAGATCCCCTTTAATGGGAGATAATTTTCTGATATTTTCCAATAAAATACCCTAACAATGCATAACTAGAAAACACTTAAAAACTGAATTTGAGTGCAGATCTGTATTTTATTCCAGAAAATGCGACTAGGGTAGGAATAGAAAATTGGTATTTTCAATCACACAAAATCACCTTAACCCTTTCTGATGCCTCTTTTGTAATTGACTGAAATTTAGCAAGCAAAATGATAGTTTTCAGGCCACAAAATACTGAATCTTTATAAGATAAATTTCAGATCTGACCTGTTTATTACAGCAGCTAGAAAACAGTCTGAAACCTTCCACAAAGTGCTGGAAATTATGTAGAAAAATATGCCTAATAGTTCCCACAGACAGCAGCTCCAAAACAACACTTTTAATCTCGCTAAAACTTGCAAATAAACCCCAAAAGAGGTCGCTCCAGCCAGAATAGATCAAGCAAAATACTCAGAAATATTCCGAGTCTTCATACAACTTGGGAATGAGAAAAAGGAAGAGTTTTCGTTCCTCCCTTGAGTTTCCTAGAGGGTTTTCGTCCCCTAAAAATTCCTGTAGCTTGTGACAGCTCCAATTATGCAAAAGCATGAATAGTAATGATTATCCAATGCCATGCCCAAGTCGCCCCTCTCCTTTTTATAGAAAAATATTATAAAATCACCTTTCCATCTTCCAATGAGAAGAGAGTGCCAAAATGCCCTAAAAGCATGCCCATACCAAGTCGCACTTTTCCCTTGGGCAAATAAACATTACATAATATTTTATTATTTTCCTAATGTCTATTTTGGCCCACCATGTCAAGTCGCACTTTTAGCCTAGAGTGAAATAAAATCACTTTGGCCATTTAAAAGACACTTTATTAAGTCATAATAATATTATTATAAGTGCTTTATAATAATTATTTTCAAATTGGCACTTTATAATAATTTTATGACTTAAGTCACCCTTAATCTCCTCCTTTGGCCGTCGGGTAGACTAAATGGGCCAAAGGTCTTCGACCAACAACTATCCAAGAAAAAGAGGGACATTACAGTCCTCCCTTCCCGGGATTGCTTGCCCCCAAGCAATCATAAACTGCAATTCTGCATTCTTATCAGTTCCTAGATCCCAGATCAGCCGAAGCTTTTTTAATAGCTTCATATGCACTATATAAAGCTGCTCAAACACTGCAAAAAAATCTTATGCAACTTAGTTGTCACTAGTGAAACCAGCCTCCTCATGTATGCTTCAAATTTGCGCACCCTTCATCACATCCTTGCTGTTCCGCGTGCTGATATGCGGTGAAAATCTTCGTAGATGTCCTCATGAGATGTTTCCTTATCCCAAACTATCATAGACTTAACTGCCATTTGATGGGGCAGCGTGTACTTGAGTGCTCTCAACGTGACTTGTTTCCCTTTGTGTTGGAAACTTAGCTCCATAGCTTCCACATCTTGGGTGACTCTTCCCAATGAATGAAGCCATTGCATGCCAAGCACAACATTGTTATCTTTCAAATCCATGATATAGAAGTCATCACAAAGTGTATACTCACCAAATAAAATGCTAACTTGATTGACCTTTTTCTTGCACGAGAGAGTGAGACCTCCTGCTATAGTCACATCAAAGCCTTCAAAGTTATCACATTGCAAACCTTTTTGGTCTACCAAACCTGCATCTAGGAAGTTATGTGTAGATCCACTATCCAGAAGTGCCATGATCCTACACCCGAACATTGTGCCTTCAAACATGAATGGATTATACTTGGGTGCTCCTGAAAGATAGGTGAGTCTACCCTCATTTGCAATGCCCGGTGTTGGTTGCTCCCGTTCATCCTCGAACTCTTCGTCCTCAACCTTTATGAGATGTTTTTGCCTTCCCAAGACACCTATGCCCCGGTTCCCACAGATCATTGCAGTAATGAAATCATAAATTTTTCAGCGAAGCTCATTCTTTCAAAACAGTCTCCATCTTAGGTGTAAACTCAACCTTCGAAGAAGTGGGCTGCTCTTGTTGTTCTGATTTTTCCTCCTTGATGTTCTTCCTTTGGGACTGCACTGGAGTAGTGTCTAAGTCCAAGGATGTTCGAATAGCCTCATGGAAAGTCCTAGGCTTAAGAGCCTTGACCAATCCCCTCAGCCTGTCATGAAGTCCTCAATGAACAACATCACCACTCGCCTCTCGGGCATCTCTGGCACCATCACTGCTATACGCTGAAATTCGTTGATGTATGCATCAACGTGTCCACTCTGTCGAAGTTGTGCCAAGTCTCTATGGTAAAGCTCTACATCCTTGCGATCAAATCTCGTAATCAACTTCTCACTAAACTCCCTGTATGATTGCAGAAGATCACGATTCTGTGTGACTAGCCCATGGTGCCACCAATCGTACGCTACTCCCTCAAGGTGCAACGTGGCAAATTGGATAGCCTCCTACTCCTGCATAGGTTTGAGAGTGAGATATGTGTCGAGCTTGTGAATCCATGCTCTGGCACTAATCTTTCCACTACCATCAAATGTGGAAAGGGTCACCTTGTTGGTGGCCTGCTTACTCCCTCGTTCTCGTTGTTCTCTAGACCTTTGTACATGTCTAGCTCTCAAGCTTTCTCTCCTTTGAACACAATCGGTGGAGGGGAAAGGCATTCCGTACCTCCTGTGGTAGAGCTCTCCACTCATCATGCGCTACCATCACAATATCCTGAAAGACTGTGCCCTCAAATGGGTCCTCAACTAATGGTGGCTACTCCCTTTGTAGGAATCTAGGCTGCATAGGTCTATCCGCAGCCCTCGTGGGTCTCTCTCTCTCCTCGTATATCTCCTATCACGCAGAGGGGAACCTCTCACACTAACCACCTCTCTGTAGGTGCCCCTGTTGTGCCTTTTGTGGTTGTTGGCTATGGATGCGAGATATTTCCCTTCTGTCATGTCGATTTCTTGTCCTATTTATAGTCGAGACTCTCCATCAGTTGTCTCATGGTCTGAATCATTTCCTGATGGGAATCGATCATACCGCTGAGAAGAATATCTGGGTCAACACACTCTTGCCGTGGAGGAGTGTGTGATCCCTCTCTCCGGCCATGATTTCAATACTATTCTCTCGAATCCAAATCAGCTAGAATGCGAACCTGCCTCCTTGTATGATACCTATGTGGCCCAACTTCTCTAGGCTGCATCAAACAACCCTCCAGGTGGGAGGATCGTTGCTCTGATACCACTGAAAGATCCCCAATAGATCTTTTTGCCCAAAATGAATTTTTCTCCCATCACAAATATAAACACATACTTTTCGATAGCTATGACAATAAAGCTAAGGCAAATCTGATTTAAATAGAGGAAATGTGACTAGGGATTGCATGAGAAACCAATGCAAATCACTCTCAAAAAATTATATTCTTTTCACAAATTGATTGCCATATTTTTTGAAGCCCAAATATATTAAATTAAAATCAGAATTTTTAGAAGCCACAATGATCAGAAATCAGATCTGAAATCTGATTATAAAATTGCTTGAAAAGCACTTGTGAGAACCCTCTAAAAATTATAAAATTGTTTTGCTTCACTTCACAAAAATCTATAGATGATTTGACAATAGAAATCAGATTTAAATACCTCAAAGAACATGCCAAATCAGTCCCAAACTGGGTTGATCCAATAGAAGAACTGCTGCAATTTATTTTCCAAAATTCCCTCAAAATACACTGCTGGAAATGACTGAAAATAATTCTGAAAATCTGATTACAATCAATGGGAATTTCTGAGTGAAAAACCCTCTCAAACTCTTAGGGTTTTCGTCCTTAGAATTTTTAATGCAAAAGTTGAAGCTCTATGCAAGAGAAAATATCATATAAAAATCTCTGTTATGGAAGAGGCAAGTTGACTTCCCTTTTAAAGGAAAAGGGCCAACAACCAACCTCCAAACCAGCCAATGAGCTCACATGATTTTCCCTATGCAAACATTTAATATTTTCCCATATTAAATGTTTTTCCCAACAACATTTCCCTCCTAGTACAAGTCGCATTTCTCTAGGGGAATACATAAATTAATTATGTTTTTATCTTTCCTAGGCTTCATTACTCCCCTTTGGCCCAAGTCGCCATTATCCTTTCTAGGAGGAATCAAATATAATAAATCCCTTTACAATGACTTTTGCCCTTAAGGCAAATCGTATTTTCCATAGGGATTACAATTTATTTTTACTAAGCTAAATAAATTAATATAAGTGCTTTAATTATTTTATTTTATTTTTTATAGCACTTTATAATTATTTATTATAACTTAAGTCACCCTTATATTTTTCCTTTGGCCATCAGGTTGACAAAATGGGCCAAAGGTCTTCAATCGGGGAAAAGGGGACATTACATTCCCGATCTCTTGACTTGAGATCTCTTCAAACTCGCGGGTCTTTTATCCCTTGGCAATTTAACGGTTGAAAGCAACGAGTTCTCCTTCTACCTCTATAGACTAGATCTTGCTCGACAGTGGTAAATCATACGTAACTAGATGAATCTAGCTCGGCCCTCGATGAATTAGAAAATGGAAAGCTATTTGGAAGCTTCATCCACTATTCCTCCGACTCGCTCAACTCAATGGATTCTTGGAGATCTCACGCTTCTAAACCCTACGACAATGAATGAAATGAGCTTAGCACCTTTTTCAAATTGGATCTTCAAGAACCCTAGTTCTAAGCGGATCTTCGAGAATTTTCATGCACGGTGAGCTTCCCAAGCTCCTCGAACATCTTGGCCCTCCAACCTACGATGCTAACCATTCTCCTCAAGACTCTATCTTGGTGGCTCCTAAAGTGGACGAAAAGAAACCTCTACTAATCGGTTGTTGTTCGGAGCTCATTGCATTTGAATCAATGTTTTGATTCATGGCTGGTCGGATTGAGACCTTCTCGTGCCTCTCCCCTCTCGGCAGCTACAACAAACGAAGGAAAGTTAGATCTTGTGGCTCAAAGATGATTAAAACTCTCGTCCAAAGAACTCGAGATTGGGAACCCTAACTTTTCGCTATGCTACAAAGGTAACCTAATTCACCATGTAGGCAAGTTAATTTTTCTAAGAAAACGTTCTCTGCTCCGATAGAGTTTAAATTAATATTTGCATATACATGTGCTTGTCTAAAGTTATAGTGCGATTGTGTAATATAATTTTGATAGAGCATTGAGTTGCAAGAGGTATGAGGTATAGGGTTCAAAACCCTTTGACTCATTTTGCAACAAAATTTCTTTCAAAGGGAATTTAAAACAAAAGAGGAGAAAAATTCTAAAATGGGGGGAGATCTTTTCGACAGAGAGAGAAAATTGTAGTAAGGGAACATTATTTTTTGGAGATATTGTACAAAAGGACCATTTTATCAGAACGAGGAAGCTATTTTTGCGAAATATTTTAAAGGGGAAATATTTTTAAAAACATTTTAATGTGAAAAAGGGGCAAATTTGTTTTGCAAAAAGAGGGAATTTTGTTTGCAGAAAAGAGGGAATTTTGTTTCACGAGGAGATTATTTGACCATTTCAAAGGGCAAATTGTGCCTAAGATCGGGTGCGTTACCCTCGACCTGCCTTGTATCGCAACAGGGAGCACGCCGGGCACTTGTCCCGGACCCCGCAAGGGTCATTGCTCCTTGACCACGATGGGGTTTGCCACCCCCAAACCCCCGCTACCCAACCCATTATACAATACTTCTAGCGCATCTCCTCGCAGAAATTGTTCCTTTATGTGTTGAAGACCGAAGATGAGGTCGATCTAACAAGACGTCAAAACCCCTCACGTCTACAAACTTGCTATTAATTCTAGTTTTTCAAAATTATGGCTTCCATTCTGACATTGTAGGAAAAAAACATGAAATTTTTGAAACAAAATGCTCTTTTGCACTCCCTCATTAAGAGAAAAGATGTCCTCATTCACTCCTTGCATTAGAAATTTGCTAGTTTACAGATCACCCTCATATTGTGGACCTTCATACCCCTGTTGCTAGTCCACTTGCAGCTATTGCTCCACATTCACTAACCTTGATTTGTCAATACTTTTGAGCCTACTCCTATTTCAGCTTTTGATATTATTCATGTTGTTGTTGTTGCGCTTGTTTCTAAGGGCATGTCTATTATAACTACACATTTTACGATTCCAGCTTTTACTTGTCATGCTTACGTGCTTGGCTCTTTTGAGAATCATACTACTGCATTTGGTTCTCGCATGCTCCGTTCTATGGGATTTTTGGCAAAGGTATTGGCAAACATTCACATGGTATTGCTTCCCCTATTCAACATGTTAAGTGGCATTCTCGCCACCACATCGATTCTACAAAGTAGGTAATTCATTGGGATCACTTGTTGACAGATCTCCTATTTTTGTTCGCTCAACTCTTAGTGAGGATCATGAGCTACACATGAGTTCTACCACACCTTCACTCAAGCCGAGAGCAACCCGAGATTTCAACTATCGAGACATGATCAACCTGGCACACATTTTAATGTTCCTTTACATGCCCCAATTGGCGCTTTGCACCGAATCATATGCAAGCATCTTCCTCAACCATCTGTATTCATTTGGGATGGATCTCTTATCACTTGTGGCGAAAATGTAAGCATTCATTGAGAGGGCACTACAGGCATGGCTCCTCCACCATTTAGCTTCTTGATCCGCTCATCGCTCCTCCTACATTGTAATGCTCCTTGTTGTTTGAGCTATTTTCTTTAGCATTTCAAGAGCATCCTTTGCGATTGACAACATTCTGGAGTTTCTATGCGTCACTTGGTGATATTATTTTGTATGGGACCATTTTTTAGTCGCACTGAGTCTACAAATCCATGGAGTTTTTTCATGTGGTTGTGCTCCATTTTGAGCATTTTTCTCTCCTTTAGTTGCATGACTTTCTCTTCGCCGCAGGGCCATCTTCTTGAAAGGTATGTTCCATCGTATCTTTGGCACTTTTTAGGCATGTTGACAATCTACTTTGTTGTGGAACTATTCTGGTGAAGCCCAATATCAGCTTGTCAATGTTCGAGTAGTTGTTTTTGACAACTTGTACAGATTTGTTGCATCACTCCAACCATTCAGCAATATGAGGGTTGTGGTGTAAATCCTGCTTTCGAGTCTTGTGTACTTGCCTTGGTTGTTGTTCTTGGTTCACAATACACCATTTTTGGCAGCAGATCGAATTAAGTTTGGTGATTCTTTGCATTATCAACACCACTTTTGACAGTCTCCTTCAATTAGTAATTGAGCTTGCCCTCCTTTTGAAGTGGAGCTATTTTGTTGTATCACAATGTCAGTTGTTTGTTTTTGTGTTCGAGTAGTGGATCCAGACCACAGTGCAAACCAAACATCTTCTACAAGAAGTGTATGAATTTTTAAGCCATGCTTCTTAGGATGCCTTGCAACATGTTATTGCTCTCTCCACTTTGTTGTATCACTGGATTTTTGTACCTTTGCAATGATACATTTCATCCATGGTGACTGATTTTTTCCCAGATTCGTTGATCGGTGTATTTTCTAAGTAAGCCTCATATAGAGTACTAGTTCCTATATGACTTGGCAATTACAGTGACTCGACATCCATGTATTCCGGTAAGATGGATTGGTTACCATAGGGACACTTAGATTTCATTGTGTATTTGTACATGGGTACCTCATCAGGCCTAGTTGTCGGGACCCATAAGTCTCTTTTCTTCCTCTTTTCTCACTCCCTATTCTACGCTTAAGGGAGGGTGTTGGAGTGTGTGTTCACATTGTCTAATAGTTTGGGATATTTCCCAACAAGTTTGATTCTAGCATTGTTCACACCAACTTCTATATTTAAGCTTGATTAGGAGTTATATTTTGTTAGTTGTTGGATCGTATCTTTGTACACACATTGTTAGTGTGCAAGTATTTTGTCCAATGTATTATAGGTTTCATGCAACAAATTATTGTTGCATGAAACCAACTCCTGGCCTATTTATTAGGCACTCCCTTTGGTGTCTCCTAAGTTGTAGAGAGAGGAACTCAAGGATTGCATATTGTTCATGAGTCAATAATACAGAGACTTAATGTACAGATTATTCATGTGCATAATCATGGCTTTGTTGCGGTAATGGTTTGCTAATAGAGATCCTAGGTGAGAAGTATTGACTTCTCCGATAGAAGTGTGCATTATTTTTCAATATAATTTTATTATAGACCGTTGTGTCAGAACCAATACCACAAACATGCTTGGTCTGCAATCAAAATCTTGTGAGAAACCTGACTTTCATTTAGGAGCAGGCATGACAAGTAAAAACGAAGGGAATATATGCTAGACCATGACGAGTGTGATGGTTTGGACGCTTTTCTTGACATGAGTACACCTGCTATTTTGATTTTAGACTGAAAATATAGGGACTGAAATCTCAAGTTCCGTCGAAGGTTGTAGCATTTATCATTTTTTTTATTTGAAAGTTGCTCTCATTTTAAAAACTCTCATCAAGTATTGTGAGATTTGATTAGATTATAGCATAATGGTCACCATTATAAACATGTACATCCCATGCGTGTACAACTCAGAAAATGCCAAACAACCTTAAACAAATGTTAGAGAATTTTTCAAAGACATTAATGACTGATTTTATATTGCTAAGTCTATGCGTTTGAATTACATTTTATCTATAGACAGAGGAAAACTCCAAATAAGTGATAAAATCTCTTGAAAATGCGTGTACAACTCAGAAAATGACAAATAACCTTAAACAAATGTTAGAGATTTTTCCAAAGACATGAATGACTGATTTTATATTGCTAAGTCTATGCGTTTGAATTACATTTTATCTATAGACAGAGGAAAACTCCAAATAAGTGATAAAATCTCTTGACAGACACTTGATCTCATTTGGGGTGTCTTGTTCATTTATTTGATAGTCTTACACCGGCTGCCATTGAAATAAAGCTAGCCCGGCTCCACCGAATTTGAGACTTTAAATTGAGATGAGTTATAGAAGCATGCATTCATCCTTAATTATATTAACGAGCTAAAAATTGTACTTATTCTCCTTCATTAGCCTTTGAGATCCAATGTCTCTAAAATAAGGTTAGAGAAGATTGGTCTAAGCTTATACCATAAACTTTTTCTTGCTTGATAAGGAATACATTGGATTAGGTTTAATTAAGACGTTTTAGGTCTGAAATCAGGGTTGCCCTAACTGATGTCCATGAGGATTCACAAGCTTTTATAAGCAACAGGAACTCATGCCTATTTAAAATTGTGTCTCGATCGGTATGTGATTTTAAAACTCATCAGTAATTCTGATCTGTATACTTCTAATGTGCTACAATAGTTGTAACTCCTTAATAAAGAGGAACATGAATTTATGGGTATTTTATTTTGATATCTAAGATAGTTTTCTTCCCTCTCCAATGTTCTGATCTTATAACATCCTGTGCAAGATGATAAGACGAAGGAGGGACTAGTAAACACTGAGTTAAGTCTTTGACTTCCATTTACATCATGAAGGTTTAGTGGGGGTTTTGAGATCTCAAAACCGTAACCATGTAAGTCAGTTACCTCGTTTTAGTTTGCTATTCAGTAAGATGACTGTACAGATTTTTAATGAGTGTTTGGTCATATCCCAGGACTCCATAGTTACCAGGTCCGGAAATCCGCATCCATTCAAGAGGGCAAAAAAATCCAAAATCCAAAATCCAGAATTTTTGAAAAAGTTCGAAAAAATCCGGTCCGAAATATATTAGAGTTGAATTTTATAAATATGAACATTTGACAAATACAATGAAAAAATTTAATAATGGAATGCAAAATGTTATTTTTTTTAATTCGCCAGTAGGCGTCCACCTTTGAAGTTGCCTTTGCTGGAAAGTGTCAAAATCCAGCAATGTTTTCCGAGCAGACTTTTTCCGGCAATATTATTTTCTCCTATGCCAAAATAAATATATAAATATTTGGATTCTCTCCGCGTAATTTGCAACTCCTGTGCAATTGCTAGTATAGAAGGTTGATAGTTGACTGTTTTTTCCCAGAAAACTACAGAAATTTAATAAAATAATAATAATAAAAAAATTCCCCCTAAATTTGGGCCTACCCGGACAGAATTTATCTGGATCGGCTGAAAAATCCGGATCCGGTCGGATTTTGTGCAGATCCTGCCGGTTTTGGTAACTATGCAGGACTCTACTACTCTGATCTAGAACTTCATGCCAGAACATTGAATCTTACAAATTATTATGAGCTTGACTTTGATTGACATATAGATTCCTTGGGTAGGAACCATATAAATTCCTAACTAATTTTTTGTCAATTAGTTAGTACTCGAAACCTATTAACTTACATGATAATGTTGAGTAGATTAAACTAAACTATCATGGCAGTTACTCAACTATGTTAGGTCTTGATCCTTAGATATACCTCAACATTTGATGATGATCGTATCTATTATTGTCCAATCATGACCTGATCTGACTATGGCAATTATTTAAGTTGTGTGATAGAGTGATATTCTCGATAATCAAGAAGATCCCATTGAGATTAAACGAGGAGATTAGTCACAGAACCCTTCTCAGTGCCTATCAAGGTTGGGTAGTGGGAAGACTCAAACTAAGTTGAGAAGGTGTTTTCTAGTAATGAGATCGAACTAATTTGATGATGTAAAGCTTATCTTCAAACCTTGGGATTATGCATTGTTATTCAATCCACTTTTTAAGGAGAAATTTAGAAACTTGTCTTATACTTGTTCAAGCTGTACATATGTGGGTGTTTAACTATCAATAACAAAAATAAGTAACCTCCGAATTAGTTATTCGGGAAACATAAGAGTTGTATATACTTAAGTGAATTAAAGGAATAAAGAATCATGTTGTATCTACCCTGTTAGAGTATGATCCATAGACAATCTTATGTTTGAAACCCTCTTGAATGATTTGCAAAAGAGCATGATTTACTAATCCCATAATAGATTATGTTTATTTTGAAAATGGAAGAACCTAGTTTAATCTTACTTATGAAGAGATTCATAGCCAGCAACTAACTCAGGTACTTTCAATTGCATATGACTATAAAAGGACATATAGGACTACTTAAGAGCTCTTCTAAATCATTGAAGTATTGCTTGAATGAGAACTTATACCAAATACTCTTCATGGACTCTAACTCTAGGAGGCAATAGCCAATTCAATAGAAAACTGGTCGCCTTTATAACTCAGGTTTTAGGCCTATTAGTATGTGTGATCTATCACCACCTCGGTGTAACTCATGATTGCAATCTAGCTAGAATCACCACGCTCAATGCCCATGTTGGTACTCTGGCAATCTGTCCTTATTAGAAAATGTGGGGGTGGGGTGGTTCGCATAGAATAATCATCATGTTTTGCTTTATTACATCTAATAAAGTGAAGCTTAGAAGTTAACCATTGGTAAAGGATAATTTGATATCGACCCTCCCAAACAATAATCGGGAAACGAGTAGATGATAACACTTAAGTTCTTGGCAAACTATTCTAGAGATGGGATGAAGCCTTAAATAGGAAAAATCCAATTGCAATGGACGCACTAAGAAGTATCACCAAAATTAAAGGGTCCCAACAAGTTAGAGACCAAAATGATATGATCAAATGCTGAGATGTCAACCTAATCACTATTTGAAAATCATAGCAAACCTGCAATGTAAACTTGTGATTTGAATCGTTAGAACAACAAGTTAAGAGCTTCCGAGTAGCTGAGCACCTGCATAGCAGAAGTGAAGGGGTCCAACACCCACATACAAACATCTAAAGTTAAGTACAACTAATAATTAACAAAAAAAACGGATGTATTTTTGGTGACTAGAGAGAGGTATCGTTACACATTTTTTCCTCATTCGGAACTACCCCAAATATTTCAGCAGATGTGTCCAAGTAAGCAAAGTTGTCTACCAATTAGTGAGTCAGTTTAGGATTTAGGGTTGAACTGTCGAAAAAACACACATTGACTAATTGACTAGCTCCTCATAAGAAGATCCACTTACTTTTGCCACGCACTCTAAACTGCCTCAAGCATACATCTAAGAGCTCTACTGCAATTGCATAAAGGTAAGGTGCAAGAGGGAAACACGCTCTATTTACAAAAATTATTCGTTCAGCAAGAATTCCATTTAGACTAACCGTACTTTGGGCACTTGTGCTGACTTTGCAAGGCAAGAGGGCTCAACCAACAAGAGAGTACTCAACCAATTTCAAGGCATTTATGCTCTCAATATCCTCACCCTTCAAAAAGAGTGACTAGACCAAAGGTTCTCCAAAGAGAGGTTCCAAAACCCTACAAAAGGAGCCAAAACCCACCTTTCCATTCACATCTTTTAACATGCAAATCAACCGACTTGATTTTCAAATGACCCATGACTATTTTCAATCAACCATGCAGCATATAGAAATTAAATCCACTTTTATGGTTGGTGGCATACTTTCAACATTTAGAAGTTTCCTTTTGAGAATAATACCTCTAGGCTTTAACAATTCACACATCACACAACTACATACAGATAATATCTTTGTTGTATATTATTTTTGCATCTAACTTATGGCCAAACACTAATGCTACATCACTGATAACGTGTCGACTTTCAACCTCGGAAAACAAACTTTACTTCATGGTTATGCTTTGTTTATCACTTGGTTATTGTGCCTCAACTCGTGTAGTTTTGAGATGTAAACAATGCTCCTCCCACCTCTAATGCTTACTAGAATTAATGTAATTTCTTATTTCAGTATAAATACTTGACCTTGAAACCTCGTAAAACACATTCTTATTGATCCAAAAATATTTGAATTATTATATTACTCTACATCTTTAACTCATGTCTTATGTATACACCATTTTTTAACACTTGCTAACCATTTCTTTTGTGCAGGGACTACGATGCATTCTCCTCCTGAGCGGGTGCCTTAAGGGGCTTGCCGAGATTGGGGTGTGATCAGACTTGGTCATGTGGGCTAGACCACAACATTTGAGAGATGTCACTATTTCACCTTAGTTACCCTATCCTTGCCTCATTTATTCCCTTTGTTCACACATTACACCCATTATGTCTACTTATCCCATCATGTCTACTTGTCTAATCTTAATGTGTGCAATTAACCTTGCTTTCGGTCACCCTGGACCTTAGTTATTGACCTTCATTTACCTTCTAGCCTCTATTCCCATGTTTTTCACCTCTTGACCTTAGGGTTTTCCCCAAGGCTAACACCATCACCTATGGGCGATGGTGTCTATTTTGGTTTTGCCATAGCCGATGATATCGCCCATGGGCAATAGCGTCGGGTATATATACTTCATATTTCCTTTTTCAAACCACCACAAATACAATTAATCTGCAATCACTTGTTTACATTTACACTTGTTCTTGTTCCCACTATTTCGCATTTATTGGTTGACTTTGGAGTCTTGGAGCTTACCTCTTTTGCATTTGGGTCACTATAATGAGTTAGGACTGGAGATCTTCTTGTTGAGTTTTCCCCTTCTCCACCCATAACGATTCTCTCTCGGTGTTGTTGTCTCTAGGGAGGATTATGCATCAGCGGTCACACACACACTACAAGTATTTTTAATTACATGTTGTATGTTGGTCATTCATTGCTATAGACTAGAGTAGATGTATGTTTGTTTTGATTTATTGCTTTGTCTTATTATATTACGCCCCTTGGCTTTATCCATCCTCTTAGTTACTCTTATTTCTGAATCCTAGTAGGATACCTATCTTTATCTTAGTTGTAGGCCTTGGAAACCTATAGCTATCCTAGGGTTAGGGTTATTATCCTCTAGAATTACAACACTAGCACTCCTTGAACACCTTTGTATATCTGCCTGCACAGGTGGCATGTCTTAGATTGGACCGTCATACATCTTGTTATTGTCTTTGATAATGAAGTCACCGCCTCGCAAGAAATTCAATTTTATGGTTTATTCAATTTATTTGCTTTTCAAGGCAAATTAGATTTAACCGTGTCTTTGAGTTTATCTCGTTGCAAATTATTGACTTGACAAAGGAATCTTTCCTAATGTTGAGGCTACTATCAACTAGAATGTTGACTTTATTCAATATAGACTTGACCTTGAACTCTTTAAACACATTCTTATTGATCAAAGAAACTTTGATTAATTATGTCTCTACATCTTTAACTTCTACCTAGCTATTGTCTTTAATGATGATGTCATTACCCCGCAAGAAATTCAACTTGATGGTGTATGCAATTCATGCATTTTCAAGTCAAATTAGATTTGACTGTCTTTGATTTATCCATTGTGAATTATTGTTTTGACAAAGTCCTGCCTGATGTTTTGGTCACTGTTAATTGGAACCTTGTCTTTCTTCAATATAGCACACTCCTTGGATTACTTTAATCTCTTTAATAACCTTAACAGCTTGTCCCAGTTGCTATTTCTTGTTAGTGGTCTTTTACTCGTTGATAGACATTACAATGCTATTGTTTTTATGATGATGTCATCACCCTGCAAGAAATTCAACTTGATGGTGTATGCAATTCATGCATTTTCCAAGGCAAACTAGATTTGACTGTCTTTGATTTATCCATTGTAAATTATTGTTTTGACAGAGTCCTGCCTAATGCTGTGGTCACTGTTAATTGGAATGTTGTCTTTCTTCAATATAGCACATTCCTTGATTACTTCAATCTCTTTAATGACCTTAACAGCTTGTCCCAATTGCTCTTTCTTGTTAGTGGTCCTTTACTCGTTGATACTGACATTACAAAATTTGCAAAAAAATTGCTCAAGGCATAATTTAGCCACTAGCTTTATCAAAAACCTTAGGTTGAAAGTCACAAATCCACAATAAACTGCTCTCTTTGGTCCATTTGTAAACTTCTGGGATGTCCAATCAGCTTTAATACCAAATGGTAAAATTTAAGATCACCAAAAATTCTTAGTGTTCATAGTTGGCAGCAAAGGCTGCTTTGGAAAGATTTTTTTAGAAATTATAACTTGGCCCTTTCTCAAAGTTAATTTAAAACATATAACTGTGTCTGTTATACTGCCTAGAAGATCATTGATATGATGAAGTAGATAATTATCTCCAATGATGATTTTATTCAAGTCCCAGTGGTTCATACATCCTCATTGTACAACACTTTTCTTTGACAAACATCCCTCTATGCTATTTTAAATAATCTGCCAATGTGTAGCATGTGTCTAATGGTAAGTTATCCATAGGATCCTTTACTTCAAAGATAAGTAGTAGCCCGTATTCCCTTACCATTATATTCTAGGACATTTTTTCTTGCAATGTTTCACCTTCTGACAGATTTTCTGGTACCCTTTTGTAATTATCATTTTAGAATATCTTCTCCTATCTTTTTAAGTTTCTCCTAGATATGCGCAAGGGCTCTACACTCTAAAAAACAATTGAAAAACAATTTCATCCATATTATATTCATTCAGATAATCACATACATCATAAGTAAGACCATAGTAAAACCATGATCACTATACCTCCAATAACAAGGACATGGGCAATTTAAGAAATTGAAGCTCCAATTTTTCTGTAGATTATAGCAGAGTCAACAGTTACAAGTATGCAACCAATGGCTGGTACCATTGTATCGAAGGAATAAATTTGTTAAGGAAGCTTAGAGAGCTTTAATGGCTGAACAAATTATGATAAAGACTACAATTGCATCTGCTAGATTTTTTCTGATATGTTAGCATGGCTGGGATTTGGTTAAGTGTACATGATGACTTGGGATACTCTTCCAACAAGCATTGATTAAATTTGCAGCCAAAGGTGTTCATTTGAAACTCTCTCATTTTCAAACACTGATACAATAGATGTTCCCATCTTCCAGATGCTGCATTAGTTACGTCCAGCTTTGGGAAATCCAACATTGATCTATGTCATGATATTTATTAAGAATTTTTACATTTGGAAACCCCTAGGTGTAAATTAATTGAAAATGAAATAATTATTTCCCTTATTGGCAAAGGAATCGTGGACGATATACCTAGTTAGAACAATCACAAGCACAATAAAATAAATCCTGGTGAAATATTTCATAACTTTGGAGGTACACCGGAGAAATGGGATTGAGTTCTCATTGAGGTTGAGAAAAAGTTGAGTTATTGTTGTGCATGGAGGTTATCATCAGTAAGTCATCTGCAAATAGTTGACAGAAGATTGGTAGCTACTCGCACTTATTTCCCCTTGCCTTGGTTTTCTTTGGAATCCAGTTATGTCAAGTTAGTTAAGAACTTAAGATGGTTGCCATCCTTCAATGATTCTGACAATCTGTTAAAGGCATAAAATTGGCTTGCTGACACAACCAAAAGATTATGGTAGTTTTGATACCTATGACCCAAACTAAGAATAAAGTCTTAGCTGCAAAATAATGAATTCCATTTGTTAAGGGCATGAGTCTTGGATGATTCGGTCAAATCCAGCAAGATCCAGGCATTAAATAGATTTTGTATTTAAGCCTAGTGCATAGAGTCCTTTTGTTTAATAGTAAATACTATCCAAGGGATAGAATGACCACTAACCCACCTCAAGTGCATCCAATGGGCATTTCAAATATGTACCAAGGATGAAAAGTGGCTATCAATAGAACTTGAACGATTCATGTAATGCTATTAACTTGTCTTTATGGCAGTTCTGTCCACAGATCGTTTCTGACTGACAATATCTAGGGAAAAATTAAAAAAACCATTGTATAGAGTGGTGCGGATATATTCCATACATGTGGGAGTGGATTTGCACCATTGCATAAAGTACATTTTTTGTCATAGATAGTACTATCAATAGTTGTATCCCTTACAACTAGAAATCTGAAATATGAATAAGTCTTACATTTACAGTCTTGTAAATAAAAAATAGATGCTACCACTCCAACCAAAAAAATACAGGAAGCAATAACAAGTTGACCCCATATCTTAGCAAATAGAAGCAAAGATAGCAATAACATGTAGCCCACTCAGCCAAGCAAAACAGAAGTAGATAATTCAAGCTCATATTTGCAGATAATTGAATTAGAGTAATCAGGGATAGAGTTCAGTACATACCTTTAAGAATAGATCTATGGCTCTGTATAAACCGTCGTCATAAAGCCTCGCATAGTTTGGCAGAGATTCTGCTAGCGACTGGAATTTATCAGGCTTGAGATTCACATCTGGAGCCACCTCTGCAAGAAATGCGTCTACCAGCTTACCAACTTTTGTCAAGGGAGTGAGAGAGGGTGAACCAATGAAAGACCCCTCCTCAAACCCCTGGTGAACAGATTCAGGGGCCTGCTGATCAAAGAATAGGCAATGCTGCACAATCCGCTGGACACATTCGACATCATACAGGGTTTCCACATTATAGGAGTAGCTAGGAATCAGGATATCATCCAGAGTGACCTGTTCAAGCTGCATTCCAATCCTCTTCTCAAGGTTGCTCCGGCATGATTCGGAAGCATTGAGGATGATGCCAGTTCTGAGGAGCCCAAAAGGAATTTTGATGAAACAATGTTCTTCTGCACAGGAAGAAGGCTTTCAATAGTCTCTACAATCTCTCTCTGAGTGGTTTCATGTGGAGCAGATCCCAGTGGCGGACCTCCATGTGCACCCCCTGCCTGTCTCCTTGTGAGCCCTGGGATTGATTTCTTGGCATAATGTACAACAGCTCCGGCAATTATTTCTGATCTAATGTCCTTCTCCTCCATTGCAGAGATTACAAGACTGTACAGGGGCAAGCTTAGGGCTGCAATGTCTTCATACCACCAATCTGGTTGAGGTTGTATGTGTCTTGCACCTGTACTAATACCATTCCAGAGAATGCTTCCTCCTGGACTCTGTAGCCCCTCATGTTCTCGCATGGGCCATCCAAGAAGACCAGGATCAGTACAGGCCTTCATTGCAATAGAATCCACACATTTCTTCACTATTTGCAGCCTTTCTGCATGCGAGATGAATGTGTCACAACTCTGCAAAGTTAGCACAGAATCCTTCCAACTCCGAAGCACTACTTGGATGAGAAATCCTTCAGTTTTTTTACAGAGATTTCCTTCTCCAAATTCCTCTGTCATTTCCAAGTAATCTGCAATGCAGTGCAAGGCAGCTACATTGAGGGGTGTGATCTCCAGCTTCATGCCATAGCAAAATTTTGCTGCAAGTTCAAATGCCTCAGGACCTCCAGGAACATCTGATAAGGATAGGCAGCAGATTTCCTCCTCATTGAACTCTGTGATAAGCCTCGTCAACTTCTCACTCCTCGACATTAAAGGGAACTGGAGATGCCAATATGGTTCACAAGACAAATTTCACCAATATTTAACAAGCTTGAATGCAATAATACAATAAATTATAAAACAGAAAATGGGCATCCTTGAATTTGATAAACATATCTCAATATTGAAAGAACATTGTCCAACACAAAGGTCTGTAAACACTAAAACAAATCATACATGATGCAAATAGAAGGTTACTGCTCCAAAAATCAGTTTCTCAAAATGGATTAGAAGTACTGCAAACCGAACCACACGGCCTAAGAGCAAAGACTTGAACTTTTTGGAAACAGAAAATTGATAAAAAAACTGTGGGGAGATGGAAGTATATTGCTTCAAAATTTGTGAGTGAAATCAAGATAGATTATTACCCTGAAATATATTTTGCATCCAAAAACCAATCAAATCTTGCATAAAATAGAAGTAACTTTTCTTTCAAAGTACTCCCAATGCCGAAGTTAGAAAATCAAACAAACCTTGTGTAAATGGAAAGACATTTCTTCCACCTCGATGACAATGTCACTAGGCAGTCCAGTTGTACAAAACCTGGCAAATCAATGGATTGCAAGAATGTGTTAGGTCTGGAGCATGGAAAATGCTGTAGGCTATAGGCACACAAATTAGCTATGTTTTAACATATTTCTTGAAAAATAGATCCATAACTTAGCAAGGGTTACTTCAGTCTTTTAATACAATACATACATGATGCCATTTGATGAACTGGGTACCCATTTTGGGGTTTGTCACTTGTGTCACTTAAATTGTGATTCATCCCTTGAAAAAATCCTTGGATACTGTCACAAATTCTTTAGTCTATTCAAGGGAAATTTGAATGCTGAGAGTATAAGCATGTTATCTATGTATGTAACTTGTAAGTATCTGATATAATCTGCTTGCATTGCAATGGAGATTCTCAACAATGCGCGCATAAAAATACTTTTAAGCTGGAATAAGCATAATGTAAATGGCATTTGATAGAAATTGGCTCATACATATATTTATGATGTTTCAAAGACTGCTATGAACAGATATTGCTTTTTGGCAAATTGGTTTCTGCATAAGCAACCCTTGCCAGGCTAATATGGACTCTTATTCTATAGATAAATTGTGTTGACTTTTAATGTTGATGACTTGATTGCAACTGGACTTCTCGAGAAGTAGATCTTGGATGTAGTAATTCTGCACTTGCTCTCATATGGCAAAAGGGATTTTCCATGAACACATAACAACTTATATTTATATACAAATCAGTCTTACTTACAGAGAACATCCGTGCAAATCATGCAGAAAAACAAATGCTTATTTGTAGTGCTGTTCCATAGATTAATCTGGCCTAAGTGAACTATAAAAGAATATGAAAGATTGAAGTACCATAATCTTCCCATATCCACCAGAAGCAGTGTTTTTATATACATCAGTCTTACTAACAAGAACATCTGCGCATATTATGCAGAAAAACAAATGCTTATTTGAAGTAGAGTTCCATAGATTAATCTGGTCTGAGTGAACTATAAATGAATATGAAAGATTGAAGCACCATTATCTTCCCATACTCACCGAAGGCAGTGTGGGCTACTTACAAAAATGCCTTTCCTTCAATTTTCCAATGTGACATGTCAGCTTCATTTAATGACTGGGTACCCATTGTGAAGATTTGTGTTATTTGGTTTGTGATTTATCCCTTGAAAATTTGAAATGAATGCTGCCAGACGTTCTCTAGTCTGATAGCTATTCAGGGAAAATATTCCAAGTGAAAAACTGATATTTTGTATGTGGGTATGTGAGCATCTAACTATAATCTGCTTCCATTGTAATGGAGATTCCCAGCAATGCGCACTAAGAAGATACGTCTAAACTGAAATGGGCACGTCCTCTTACATTTCTATATAAACAAGGAATACCTTAGTAACACACATTCTTGATCATGCCCATGAAAACCACTTGCATTTGCTATTCCATAGACTTATCCTGCCTGATTTGACTATCAAATCAATCCAAAAAAGG
The DNA here is from genome assembly GCA_018340775.1 of Taxus wallichiana var. yunnanensis. NCBI lineage: Eukaryota > Viridiplantae > Streptophyta > Pinopsida > Cupressales > Taxaceae > Taxus > Taxus wallichiana. The sequence goes on along the minus strand of CM031236.1, from coordinate 603,147,840 downwards.
TAATAAAAGAAAGCTTGCAATAAGCTCACATGGCCTACAAATATAAAAAGCTAATCCGGCCTCGGTAGACTACAAAATCTGTTCATAAAAACTGCCTACTTGCCCAGTTATTCCATATACTTCTCTGTCCTAAGCGAGCTATAAAATCAATCCGAGAACTGTTGAAAACGAAACATTGCAAGAAGGCCATGTTGTCCACAAACACAGTGGCAAGAAAAGATGGAGATAAACATACCATGCTTGACGTCATGGATATGCAAGGATGGTATTCAGGGAAATATTGAGAGTAAAACACTAGCAAAGATGAAGATAGCATACCATGCCCGCCCTTGTGGGTATTCGGGGGAAACATTGCGAGTAAATAACTGGTATTTGTGTATGTGGGTATGTAAGTATCTAACTGCAATCTGTTAACATTGAAGTGGAGATTCCTAGAGTGCACAGTGAGAAAATATTTATAAGCGGAGAGGGCCATAATAATCTATATTGCTACTCAAATCACGCTAGCCATGGTAAAACACATTCTTGATCACATGCATATTCTCAAAATCTACTAGCTTGCATTGCTGCTGCCTAGACTGATTTGATCAGTGTGACCTATAAATCAAGAGGAAAAAGAAAGCTTGGAACGAGGCTACATTGCCCAAAAATTCAAGAGCAGGAAAAGATGGAGATAACGTACCATGCTCGCCCTCTTCTTTCAAAGCCATCGGGTTTGGAACCCAGCTTCTCACATTCCATTGTGATGATGAAATAAGCATATGCTTCTGCTACCAACAGCAGCACTACATTCTTTCTATCTGGAGACCTAAAGACATTAAGGACTGGAAAATCACGGAGGAATTGTTGTTATAAGAAGGGGCACAGATTAAGAGGAGAAAGAAAACATGTATTGAAAGAAAAGTGGTGCTCTGAACTTATAGAACAAAAGTGGGTTCTTAGAACATGATGCGTACAGAAAGGCCCAAATGCTTTTTTGACTACAAGCAGTCCTTTTCCTTTAAGAATGGAAGGCAAGCATGAATGAGTTATGTGGGCATGGTTAAAACTCTTTGTTTGGATAAAGGCGGACAAAGCAGTTGTCACACCTCTAACAAAGAGCTCTGATGACCTCTGGAAAAGAAAAATATATGCAATGCAATGATTGCAGCTTGCTGTCATGGCCATGGCAAGCACATGTGTTCTTTCTTTCTCTGTGCTTTACGGTTTGTATTTTCAAATATGTGGGTATGGTGGGATTCTCAAGTAGAATGAATCAATTACCGTGATGTAGTGGATTGCATAAGTGCATTCAGTTTTTAGTGGGAAAAACATGGTAAGTATATAGGTTGTCAGTTACATCAAACTGCTTTCAAATCAAAAATACAAAAACAAAAAGAGAAAAAGAAGATTAAAAAACAGTGAAAAAACAGAAAAATCAGTTTATGCTTTCGAATTTAGTGGAGGCCCGAGGGCATTCATGAGACGAGAAGTTGGTGGCAAAATGGTATTTGATTACATTGACCGAGATTCTGGGCAGGAGTAATGGAGTTTTAACAGTCAAATAGGTAACTTGCCTGAACAGTGGAAGTTTTCTGTTATTGCACGTTAGTCTAAAGGAAGTTTTTTTGGCATTGGTTTCGAGGCAAGGTAGGGATCCGTTGAAACTGAGGAGACTCGAAACTTGAAAGAGAAGACACCTACCAAGGCCAGTTGGGAACTGATTGTCCACTCTAGGAACAAGATTACACTCTAAGGGGTCTCCGCCTATATATTTTGCTATTGAAGTTGTTTTTGATTGAAAGTGTTAAAATCTGGTAATATTTTTTAAGGAATCTATTTTTGATAATATTATTTTCCCATGTGTCAAACTAAAAATAAATATCTCTTCAGCTTAATTTGTAACTCTTAGAGCGTGCTATTGCTATGTTTATTAGTTTTTATATCCATAAGGTTATTTGTGGTCCCATGTAAATTTTTTGTGTTTCGAAAGAGCCATGTGACCTTTGGTCCCATGCAAATTTATTTTCAAGCCTCTAGGATGCAAGTATGGAGGGAAACTAAAAACTGATGCCAAGTGGCAGGAAAAATGGAGAAAATTCCTGAGCGGGTGAAAGAAATTTTCTGCCCCCCATTGCTTCCCAGCGCTGGAAATGGTCTTCCTATCCTTCTGCGGGAGAGATTTTTGTGGAAGTTTGTCTGGCATTAGCAGCAGCCGTTGCAAAAAATTGGCATGGGACCCGATTTGCAGGCAAATAGAAGGCAAGATGGGACCACGCTATTATGCTATTGCTTTTTATATCTATAATTATTTGTGGTGTTTGGGTTTCACCATGTGACCTTTGTATATCAACTCTAGGGCTTCGCAAGTATGGTTGCACACAAATTTGAAATATTAATCGACACAAATTCGGAAGTGTCACATCAATTTATGATCACGAATCCTCGCAAGTGCAAGTGGGTTGTTGAATTACTTTGTCTTCAAATGTGGTTGGTTGGTTGGTATTTCGCACTCCAACAAACAAAAATATAAAGTTAGACAATTATATTACTAGAGTAATTGATTCACAAACCTTGCATGGAGTGTCATGGAGATCAACTTTAAAAATCAAGAGTGAATGATCATGCTTATGTTGGATGCATACAACCATGTACACAATGTATGGTATGAGAAATAAATGAAGCATAAGATATAATAGCAATAGAAAAATCCTTTCAAGCATTATTGGTAATGGTGATGAACTCAAACGGACTATTGTTATTTGTACTTTCTAATTGAATGTATGGTCTATCTTGATTTTTGTGAATATTATTGAAAAGAAAATCCAAATTTGTTTGCTAAATGACCCGTTGAGATTGTTGGCTTGTTGATAAATACATAGATTCATATATTCTTATGCAATCATCATTCATCATAGTTGAAGAGAGCCCCATTTGGAACAAAGACCAAAGAAAAAGACCTATCAATGATTAAAGTGAGTGAAAAGATAATTTTCCAAATGTTGAGTCTCATAATAGGCATGTATAGAAAATGTAGAAAATTGGCAAAATATTATAAGAAAATACATAATTAATTTAGAAACTTTAAAATTAATATGGAAACCCGTGAAAATAGTTTTAGAAAAATAAGAACTCGGACATAAAATAGAGAGAATTTTAATATAATAGAAGTGAGAGTTTTGAAATACAAACCTTAATTATTTCTTGCATCTTCTTAATCTTTGAGTAGTTTTAGAGTTTTGTGAGATTTACTTTATAGAAATAAATAGTCAAAATAAATCGTCAAAGTATATTGTTAATCTTATATTTGATTTAGGCCTTACAATATTTTCGGTGAGACTTGTATGTAGGAATTTTTAATTTAATGTAAGCTTCCTAGTTTGTTTTGAGATATGATTTCAAAATAATGAGAAATGAATTTCGCATTAAAATGAACAGTTTTCCAAATGTTGACTACAATATAGATATGTATGGAAAATATGGAAGCGTACATAAAAGAGTAAAATTAACAAACAAAATATTACAAGACCCGTAGAAAATGATCAAAAGAAAGAAATGAGAACTTGACATAGGATAAAAAGAATTTTAATAAAATATAACATGGTTTTGAAATACAAACATTAATTATTACTTATTTGTTGTGTATTTGAGTTTCATAAGATGTATGTATGTCTATATTGAAATAAATAGTTAAGGTGTATTGTTAGTTATCTTACATTTGATTTGGGTCAAATATCTATTAAAAATATATGATCTTAGGATTCCCAATCACAAAAAAATTAAGTATTACAAATTCAAAGATGTGCATAATGTTTTACAAATTTTTAGTCATGTGAAGTGCATGTGATGAGTGTTTTGCTAGCTCAATTTATGCTTCTAAGTTTTATTTGAGATCTATAATTTGAAAATAATACAAAATGAATTTCTTTAGTATAGGATTAATCTTATGTAAATTTTCTATGTTCGTATTTAATTTTATTTGAGATTGATGTTGTGTAGCGAGGATTATTGAGTAATTTTCTAATATGATTATGTATTTATATTTTTTGGAAAATAATTAGTTTGAAATTGGTTGAGTTTTTGTTATTTAATATAATTTTAAATGATGGTTTGATCTTGGTTTGATGAGGAAAAAGTTGAATCCCCCGCATCATGGTTTGATCTCATTGCTTTTCCATAATGGTAAACCTTGCCTACCCCCTATTCAACACTCACTAACTCGGATGACAAGGTATTGGCCAACAAGATGAGAAGGACGAAAAAGAAGGACCTAGTGGAGGATGACATCAAGGGTGTGGTCGTGGAGGTGCTTTCTGACTTAAAGAAGGGGGAGTCTTCTAAAGGGAAGGGTATTGCGGATGATCATCTTGGAGAATTCAACTTGATGATGTCAGGAAGGCTAACATGGAGGTCGTTATTGATACATTGCTCAAGGTGACCAAGCATCTAGTCCAAAATATGAGGGAATGGCACATCAAATTTGTTGCCCAAGAAAAAAGGATTAATTGTCTTAAAGCAAATTTCATCATGCAAGAATAGAGATTCTCTATTTTGCAGGATCAATTGGCCAAGCAGGACAAACAAAAGAGGAGTGTTAGGCTTGATCCCGACAACGCGTATGATGAAGAGGAGGTTTCTGGCACCAAGGACGACAAGCAAAGATGCACCTGACTCCTAGGCAAGAACCTGATAGTCTAAATCAATGACCCAACTCTCGCACGGAGCAATAAGAAAAAGAAACTTTAATTGACCCTTGGCGAATTGGTTCGTTGGTATTGTTGTTTTTTGTCTTTTGTGTCTATGTTTTGAGACTTTATAAAAGAATGTATATGTATCTGAGGTGATGTCTACCTCGCCCTTTGTTGGGTATTCGTGTTGGTCAAGTTGTTTTGCCCTATCTGGGCCCTTGTTGCTTTTTAGGTTGTTATTTGGTCTAGCTCCTTTTTCCTTTTATGTATTGTGTGTTTTTGGTCCCCCCAAAACCAAATAGTTACCTTATATATATATATATATATATATATATATATATATATATATATATATATATATATATATATATATATATATTTTAAATGATTTTAAATGATATTAATGATTAAATTGAGAAATGTGATACTAACACATCCATGTCACTCTTGAAGTACATATAACTTGCAAAACAATACATTTTATAGTTATTATTTTTATACCTATTGGATTTGAGAGTTGATCACTATTCTAAGATATTAACTTCCTCACTAGTTCTAGATGTTGAGGTTGTATCTTGTATCCCCCTTTTAATATGTGGTGTTGTCTTCTTTTAATGAGTCTCTCTTTTAAAGTGTAGTTTTTTAGATCATCTAGACCATTTAATTATACATGGTTCTATGCATCCACCATAAGCATGATGATTCACTCTTGATTTCAAAAGAAGGCCTTCTTCACACTTGATCACAAGCCTCCTCACATAATATTAGTATATGGCATTTTCTTCGCATTTGCAATCACAAATATTTTTCCCTCAATCTCTCTATTATCATGCATATTACACCTTAAAGGGCAATATAGTCGAGTCTAAGCACCCAAATATTGGGCCAATTGTTTAAAGACTTATCACATCCCCTTTTTGTTGTATCTAAAATTGACGATTGAATGGCCATAAACTCGAGCATTTTCCCTTCTCAAAGTAGGTGTTTGATGTTACATTGATCTTGAGGATACCTAAGACCTTTTGGTAGCAATGACATGTGTCAAGTAAATGTTTGACAATGACCAATCAAGCTGCCATGAAGGGAGACAATGATTTGATTGTTTTAACTTGACTTGATTATTTTTAATGATACCTATAAAATAAGATAAAGGTTTTACTTGATGAACATTATGGGTTATGACTTATTTGGTAAAGCATACTTTTGGTATAGAACTTAATCATTTTTCCATGACATAAATAATGGACTTGAGGTCCTATGAGATGCATTATGGTTCTCTACCAACTATTGGCATAATGAAATTTTGGGATATGGACTTGACCCTTACGATGGATATTGGTATAATGTGATTACTACCTTATTAGAACCATACTTGGCTTGGTTATTGATAATACCCTGTAATACGAAATTAGGGTTTTTCTAATTTAAGATAATTACTAGTTATATTATGATTTAGAACCAAAAGTATAGGAACATAATAAATCTACCAATCTCAAATGTAGACACTAAAATTTACACAAAATCATCATTGCATCATGCTTTTAGAATACTTTATATATGTGGTTCTTAAATTATGAAATTAAGTCTTAGTGGCACAAGTCCTTGTTGTTTCACTTTTATAATGTTTGATTTGTGACTTACTTGATGTTTCTTTATGTTTTTATGTTGTGTCACATATATCTCTATCCTTTGTAATTATTTATTTTAATGTTGGTGATTTTGGTCCACATCCATACAAATTGGTTAGGACCATGGTATAGTCTTGACCTATATGTATGGTTTTAACCTTTTTATTTTGGGTCCTTTTCGCTCATTGGGTTTCTTTGTTACTCTTGTGTCTTTCACATTTTATGTTTTTATCATCTTTGCATGCCACTAAGATTCAAATTTCAAAGTGATAGAATCCTATATATAGGTTCACCCTAATCATTTATGATATATCAAACACCTATATAAGCACCAACTATTGAGCTAAGAAAGCAATAATATTACCTTCAAATTGTATACCACAATGCAAGAGGGCATAATTATGGTTTACACATTTGCATACAAGGGTTTCTTTTATGGGAGCAAAGTAGCATAGCCCGCTATCAATGTGGAAGCACAAGGGAAAATTTAGGTCAAGGGTTTTAGATTGCATGCGTGTTTACACAATGCACTAAGAGAATTATATTGAGTGTAAATGTAGTGTAGTGCTCAGTGACTCACAAATGGGGTGATTGCCAAGGTTAGTCTGGATCAAGCATTTGTATCTTTTATTTTTGATCTAATGAGTGTGTAAGGTTCTTGCAGGAAGCTAGGTTTGTTTTACATGTACATGTGTAAAAACCAAGGTTATAGGTGAATCGAAGACAATAAAGTGAAACATAGGTGATCACCAAACGACATAGGAAAAATCAAAGTTCTACCACTTATAGGTCCAAGATAATACAATAGGGTTAGTTTATGGGATACGATCACGATCTTTTATACGATCTTGTCCACTGAATGGTTTTTTTCTATAAACAATTAATCTATGAACATTTAGAATTCTTCATACTTTCTAGATTTAGTTTTAATGACACAATTAGAGATCGATCTAAATCGGTTAAGTTACATTTCAAACCCTAGTTGTACTTTTAATTACTTTATCAGTTTGACATGCTTGCAAATATCCTAGTTTCCATTCTATAATTGTGAATAAATTATTATTAATATTCCTTTGACATATTATTCAATCGATTTAAATTAATTAGATTAATCTCTTGTAATAAAATTAGGGATAATACATTTTGGTGAACACATTATTATTGAAACCTTTACCTAGCTTAGGGTTTAGATTGTTTATTCATTAGCTAGGCATTTTTATCTCCACCCCTACTAATTTTAGGGTTTCTTGCTTTAGTTGGGAGAGATATGGCTTATAATAATGCTTTGTGACACCACAAGGGCTACCATCCCTCTAACCAAGTCCAAGTTGCTTGTGGGTTCAATAAGAAGGTTTTTTCCGCACCATACCCTAGTGTTTATGCTTCCTCTACTTATTTTCTAGTTGATGTGACCTATGGATATGATGAATAATCATCTTATATTGCTCCTAAATCACATAATAAACCTCAATTTTCCACTCTTAGTGCAACACCCGTTGTTAGTATATCTTATATTAAAGTATCCTTAGATACCTCTTTATTTAACACCTCATCGGACCTTTTACATGCATACTTTGGTAACGTTAATAGTTGTTTCTAGCACTACTAACTTATTAAAGCCATGTTTGGACAATGACCTTAGTTTTGGATATGAATCTAGTGATAGTGGTTGGCTTAGGGAGGATTGAGCTCCAACCTTTTGTATTCCTCCCAAGTTGCCTAATTCTCATAGTCATGTACCACCTCCTCACATAGAATCTACTAAGAGTGTAGAAGACTCTATTTTATTAGATGATGTCTTCTTTGGTATATGTTCCTACCCTATGTAGCTTTCAAGAATGAATATTGTTACTATCCTTCTCAACAATGATATGGATGATGATAGTGATGATGAACATTATTCTACTTTTATAAATGGTGATGCACCTAATAATTATGATATTCCATGTGATACTAAGGCTCCTAACTTAGGTGATGTGCATGCTTTGATTATGATAATTATGTTTATGTTCATAGTGAATTTTATATTCCTAATAGTGTTTATATTTTAGTGATGTCATTATTCATAATGATGTTTCTACGCATAATGATGTTTCTATGCATAATGATGTTTATACTCATGTCTCTCCTTCTTCTCCTTAAAATTATAATATCATTACATGTGTCTCTACTATCCTCTCACCCTCCTAAATGCACAAATGTTGTCTCTCATACAAACAACTAATGCAAATGATATTATACATTATGTATGTCTTAACGATTATGTGAATGACCTTCCCTTGTATGTTGATCTTAATGTCATTAATTTTACCAAGCTTATTATTGATAACTTATATGTACATTTTGTCACATGAAAAATTACTAGCCTAAAAATTCAAATTTCAAAGCATGACAACTAAGCCACAGTCCAAAAAATTTCCTCCCGATCACACTTTGAACCCTCCTCACGGCCAACATATCTCCAATGATACCATAAACCTAGCTCTAAGGAAGGAAGTAGTTCATGCTTTCAAGCATGCCTCAATATGTAATGAATTGTGATAAATTTTATGGATGAATTCAGTGAAGTTCAATGAAAGACAAGTCTTCCTGGAGGCCTAAAAAGGCCAATTTTGGTCATTCTAAAGCCAATATGCATCCTTTGGAAGAGTTTAGGAAATATCTAAAACATTCGAAGGTGATTTTGAGGAGTCTTGAAAGTGTTGGAGGTAATTTAGGAATATTTAGGAAAGAATTTCTCATTCAGGGACAATTTGTTCAACATCGGGTTTTTTAGGTGCAAGGAATGAACATCCTAATGGTGAAACTTGACTTCTCTAGATGATTCTAAGAGTTTCGTAAAGAGTCAAGAAGAAAACAAGTAGGAATTGGAAAGATACTATAATTCTCTATAAGGTGGAAACATCAATTTTTGTCTAAGACTTAAATGTTTCATGAAGCATTTCAAAATATGTAGTTGCCCCTCTCAGTTCCAGACAAAAAGGGCCTAAATTTTAAATTGTAGGAAGATTCAAGTCTTGAAAATAGTTCCATTGATCTTATAATGTGTTTTGGAGTCAAAATCATATAATATTTGACCCCAAAACATCATCCTAAGCCTCTGAGGTAAAAAACAAGTTTTAGGTCTATTTCTGGACATCCTAAGCAAATATGGCTTTCCATTTTTGGGCAAGTCACACTTTAACACCCTTATGTCCCCTTTGTCCCATTGGGGAAAAGGTGGAAATGATGGTGTTGGCATGTGCATCTAGCATTCCCTGTGATTTTTTGCGACATGGGTTAACCCCCTCTACAATGGATCCTACCTTTGGTGATTGTAGCGAAGATTAACACCTGTGGGTTTTGTCTAACGGAAATCATGGTCCAAAAAATGGTATCAGATTAACATGTCTCAATTCATAACTCACCTAAATAATGCTAAGGGGATATTTTGGCATGTGCACCCATCACTCCCCATGATTTTTGTGACATGGTTTAACCCCTCTCGAGGATCCTAACTCTAGAGATTGTAGTGGAGATTAACACCTGTGGATTTTGGTTTAATGGAAATCGTGGTCCAACAGAGGGACACCAAATTTTAACCTCATGTTCCTCCCCAAGTAACACTTTGGACACCCATTTGTCTCCATTATCCCTTTCGTCCCCATGGTGTAAGGGGGAAAAAAGGAGCACAAAAGTATGACCTCACTTCCTCACCCTAGTAACACTTTTGTGTTTCGGGTTTCCCCATTGTCCCCTCTATCCCCAGGGGATAAGGGGGATAAGAAAGTGTGACCCAAGAAAAGATGAAGCTCATAAACCCTCACGTGACCTCACTCATCCCCTCGTCTCATTCATTTGTCTCCATATGTTTCCACTTGTCATGATCTTGCTCCAAGTTTCCCTTTTTTGTCCATGGTGTCCCCCATGACCCCGTTGCACCATTTTCAAAATCTCTCTAAACTCAATTCAATGTGTAGCTAACATGGAAGTGTAATTTTTAGTGGTTAATCTTCATTAATTCATGAATATTTGAGTTTTTTAAAATTTGGATTTAGCTAATTTTGACATGCTATGTCACTTTCTATTTCACCTAATTTTTTGGATCCAAGTTAATTTTTGGGTTAATTCTTTTGGACTTTGTGTGAGGTTTGTTGTCATTGATGTCAATTTTCATTAATGGAAAAGTGTTTCTAGGTGGCATTGTTCTTAGTATGAGGTGTAAATCAAATTCAAGCTTGAAGTTTGATTGGTAGTGTCCAATCTTGTTGTCATGATATGGTGTTTTGGTGTCAAGTCATAGTGTCTTGGTCAGCATGCATGGTTCTATCTTGTATGGTTGTGGTATGAGTTCCAAAGGTTGTTATAGGGCCTATCATGCTTATGGTGATGATTCAAAGGTGTTAATGAGTCTATAAGAGATTGTCAAGGTCAGTCCTCTTGAGTCATGTGGTGAAACAATCCATTCTAGGTCTTGTTTTTGACCTAGTCCAAGTCGTATGGATAGTGGCATGGAGTATGAAGCGGGGAAGACTTGTTTAAGCATGTAAGGAGTATGTTGATATTTCATAACATGTGTAGGAGGTGCGTCAAGTCATAATTCAAGCTGTCAGTGCATATAAAAGGTCCTATTGAAGCATGTTCTCGAGGACAATGCTAAGATACATGGGTGAGTAATAGTGTGTGGAATGATTCAGAGGTTTCAAGGATATGGATGAGAGTTGGAAAGATTAGAAGAGGTTTTGTAGTGATTTGGGCAATTTTTAAGGTTAGGAAGTTGAAGACAAAGAAATAAAACTCATTTTTGGCTCTACCGAGCTCTTAGAAGTGTGTTTTCCCATCTCGAGGTCATGTTTGAGATGCTCATTTGCTCGTAAAATATTTGCATGGGGTCATGAGATTTTCACCATAGTTGAGGCATGGAACTAAGAAAATTTTATGGTTAGAATGAGGTTAAATAACGTCCTAATATTTATGAACAATTTCTAAGATGACAAGTGTGGATATGGTAATGTACATTTGTGTAAGAGAGTCATTCATGTGTCTCGGTTTGAAGAGGACAAGATTTTGATGAGGCGATTTATGAATAAGTTTGTTATTCATATGATAAGATGTCTGGACCTAGGAGCTATTATCTTGATGTGAAGAATCCATGAAGAGTTAAAACTTTTACTTCATTTACCTTAACTTGCATACATCATTAAGAGCAACCATTTAACATACATTATCAATGTGAGCTTATTAGGTGTGTAACAACTATCCACAAGTCCATGAAACAAGATAAAACATGAGTGCACAACATATAATGTGGGAAACCCTCAAGGGAAGAAAACCCACTAAACCTTGCTTATATTACTCAAAACAAAGGACTTATGTGAATATTACACATCACATAAGATTTTTTAGTGAGGCACCAACCCCACAAGGAGCACCAACCCCTAGTTTAGTAGGACACCAATCCTACAAGGAGCACCAACCCCTATTTAGTAAGGCACCAACCTTACAAGGAGGATACAACCCCTAAGATGACCAAACACCAACTCAACCACCTGAAGATGAATATCACCTAAGTATATGTTGCTCCAACAACTGATTGTGATCACTAGTTCAGCTCCATGCACTCAACACTCTCTCAAACTTCTCTCTCCTTCCTTGCTCAAACTTGCACCTTCATATGTTGATCAGGTCTAATGACATGTATCTCCTCTTGACGTCCCTTCTCAACTCCTCATACCTCTTCCTTACTTTGTTCTTGACCCCTCATGACACTCTCATACTCTCATTTATCTCACTCGTCCTCTTGCACACAAACTATGTCTTCTTCTCAAATTAGGTCATGTATGGATGACCTTCTTCACTCACCATATTTAGATTAACATCATGGTATAATCCTTCATCATTTTCAATGCCTCATCCTCTTCATCTCTGCCCTAAGAAATTGTTATTTCATCCTTCCAAAATTCACTCCATGCCCATAGCTCTAACACACATAAATGAACTCTCTAAACTTGCTTATATACATGAAAAAGTGCCTAAACCATGTAAGTCGGCCTTCAAAAACAAAATATCATCAAAACATGATAAAAATATCTTGAGGGAATCATACAAATGACCACATAGGATGGTCATATCACCAATCTAAGCCCTAAAAATATCCATAAAACATGAAACACTCAACAACAATCATCTCTCATTGTGAAGCCTCTCAAGAGCATGCTGACCAAGCACCCTCAAATTTGACCCTCAAAGATCAAGACATAACTTGCTCAAAAATCAACAAAAATTCAATTATGATATTTTCATTGGAATTTTTTTATGTAAGGATCATACTAAATTAAAACCATGCCATGAAACCACCTGTAGCACCTCCAAATCTTCTTTGTTCCCAGACTGCCTCGAAACTACCTAAAAACAGACCTCAAAATTAGGGCACGCTTTACATTCTAAAGGCACAACCATGACCTGAAACCATTATGGAAATTTATTACAATCCCATGCTTCCATAAATGGTTATTTAGTCAATAGGTTCAATGGAAAACTTTTGTACAAACTGAAACTTTCCAGAAACAAGCATATTTGAGTGGGGCCCACATGCTGCACAAGCTATAAAATACATCAATAGAAATATGGAAGATTCATAAACAACCTCCAATCATAAAATTTAAAAAACCAATCCATTCTAGAACACTACAACCATTTTTCTCCAAGTCGCTATAGAGCTAGGGTTTTATGAGGGTTAAAAATTTGTTTGGCTTTCTCAATGATTGCTCATAAAAACATGATGATAAAATAAATTGTTCCAGTTAGAAAAAATTCATTACTAACCTAATCAACTACCCCTAGGAGCTTGGGTCCCCATGTAGAGTACACACTCCCAACTAGCATCTGAAAGTCAAAATTTAGCTCTAAAACTCACCCCGAAAACCCATTTTTGTTCAAAATGCATTATCTTCAAAAGTATTCATCACCAGGTCCTCAAATTTGGACCACACCATCATATAATCCTAAAAAAAATCCAATGATCAAATTTTCTCAAATAGCTCTGCAACTACTCAAATCATCTCACTGGGCATGCTTTCTTAAGGGCTAGGTCTAGAAATAGACCTAAGAAGTAGTCTAACACTTGAACCTACATACTCATACACTTGTGAGTGTCCTAAAACATAATATTCATAATCCCCAAAATCTTACCATGCATATCATCAGCTACAAGCTCCACTTCATCATCCCATGCCTCATACTACTCGTGAGGATTCGAAACAAACACTTAAAACATGTTTGTTTCACCAATTCTGACCTCAACTCTCCTTGGCCAACCTTAAACACCTGCAAGAAGCTTCAACACATTCCATGACACCTAAGAAACATCCTTCATGCCTTTTAAATCCATCATCACACTCCTACAAGTCACTATATTACTCCAAAGCCCATGTAACATCATGTAATCTCACCTAGAAACTCAACCTCCATGCTCCATACACCTTTTGACATCAATACAACTCAATGAAAATATTGACAACACCATACTTTGACATCAATGACAACACATGGCCAACAATCTCCCCTCTTTCATTGATGGAAAACCTATTGATGTCAAAAGCACACAAACAACATTCTCCTCTTAGGAAACACATGACATCAACTCATTCTCCCCTTTTGACATTAATGAAAAAGATACATACTTAAAAACATCATATCTTGACAAAAGACTGAGCTCACCACTTGATTGGAAATATCAACCAAAGCAAACACAAGGTCCACTTCATCTTCATCTTAGAGAAACCTTGTTCCCCCTCAACACATCAGACTTCATATCGACTTAGATCTTATTCAAGCAATTCAACCGATTCCAAACAATAACCAAAAGCTAGGATTCAAAACACAACACACCTTGCATTGTATGTAACACATAATGTCTTTAATCGGTCCAAAAGACTCAACAAGCTTTCATGATGCCACAAACTTGTCAAGAACAATCTTCACGCCAACTTGTTACCTCACTCAACTCAAGGTTTTCAAGCTATTTAAATTGCCCCCTTAAGATTAATACCTCTTCATATTCAGAAGACACCCTTCCTTCATATCACAACAACTCTTTGATCATGTAACCATCTTTAGACATTGTAAGGCTTACCCAAACCTAGTGTAATAGTCCTACAAATCTTTTAGCCTAAAACACCTTGAAAAACAACTTCAAACTCAATTTACATATCAGCTTTAAGCTATACGAATACTTCCTAATCAACATATCAAGTAGTAACTTTCTAGTTTGGGGTTGTTAAACACTTGCTTGAGGTCAACTCACTTCTTGACAACACATGACTATAACTTCTAATAGCACTACACAACTCACTAGTCAATATAGGTTTTAAACCATAGATCTCGCCAAAGAAAGCACAATGCACACGATTTGATAAAATTAAGATTTGTAAAACCCTAATTCTGAGTCACAACATAATAATAAATAATAAAGTGCACATCGACCCAAGAAATAAGTTATATAAAAATGAAACCCTAGGTGCGAGAGAGGGAAAGAGTGACTTAGTTGATTTCACAATAATCCCAAAGATGTGCTTAGCTAGAAAGTCGATGAAACGGGAGAGGAAAAATGTCGCAACCAAGTCCACAAAATTACGGAACTATCAAAATGTTGGGACTAGGGTGCCTAGATGGGTCAAGGGCACCTAGGTGCTAGAGACCCGATTTTGGGTGCACGTGACTGCAAAAAACCTCATAAATTGAATTTTTTTAGTGTCGTAAGAAGTTCGCTAATGTTCGTTGTTGATATCCTATAGGTAAGCTGGAAGATCGCTTAGTTTGCCTATAACCTAAAAAACAAATGATCTCCAACAAATCCCCAAAACACATCAAATCCTATAAAGAAAAAGATACAAATGGGGATTTGGACTAACCCTAGTGATCACCCAATAGAGTGAACTTACGACCGAGCAATGCACTACATCTCATACTCCATGTAGTTCTACATGTGTGTGTGTGAAGAATCCTACCCTAGGTGGCTCTTGTGCAAGATGCACTTCAAAGTGAGCAATAACTAGATGTAACAATGTAAGTAGATGTGTGGATGTCAAAATGAACCTCCTCCTATAAAGTGCATGCGAAGTATGCACTCCCTTGTCCCTTAAATGAAGCTAGATGGATGTTTTGATGCTCTTGAAATGCCTTTGGATTCAACCTTATGTGCTAGTAATAGATGATTATAGCTTGTTCCTTTATTATGATCATATAGCTTTGTATTTATATGATTCCCTTGTTTGAATTTCATAATTAACCTCTAAAAGGCCAACCATTAAGAAAATAAGATGCCCAAAAGATAAAAGAGGCCCAAAAGGGGTGAGTAATATACAAAGAGGTCAGGGTGCCCAGAGGGGAGAGGGTACTGGGCACTAGTGTCCAAAGCCAAGAAAGATAGAATAGTGAAATTCAGACTAAGCAGTGAGGTGTGCAAGACCTCAAAGAAAGCAAGAAAACAAAGAAAGAGGCTAAAGATAGATGTCAATTAGTAGTTTTCTCGCTTAGGAATCATATGAATAGTGGTATGTGATCAGGACCTTGAAATGTACCCAAGTGCGTGATTTGGTGTCTACACACACTACTAAACTCAACCATGCATGTTATCACTCATCAAGCCTAACAACTAATATTGCATGTCTTCATTCACCATATAAAAGGTCTCATCCGACATCGTGAACAAAAAAGCATGAAATATAATTTCATGTACAAACCATACACATATGTTCTAGTTTTAAGATGTATAGGACCTTCAAACACAAGCAATCAACACTCACCAACTTGATGGATAATTCTTTTCCTTCCACTAACTTAATATCCTATTTCTTTAGACACGGAGATCATTCATGTATAATGCCTTTGTATAGACCAAATTTTGATAGCCTCAAGATGCACTTCACACTCTTCTCGGCACTCCCTATCACTCGAACACAACTTGTTGTGACACATCAAATGTAAACATATATTAACATCATTATTCTTGACAACAACATAAGATCACATACCATAAAACATCTCAAATTTCTCATGAAGATCCTTTTGCACATCATAGATGTGATCTTGACCTAGATTAGATCTCAAGTCACTAACTTTTGGCCCACCCAAGCATATAAAAACTATCTACTTACCTCATACTTCCATAACACTTCAAGGAATGTGTTCAAATGTTACTAAGTTACACTCACCGGTCAAAAACTCTACTCATTGAGACACATCACTTCATCTTGCTTGCATTATATACCTTGTACTTAAATCCTTATGTTATGTATTATAGACAAAAATATGTGTTAGTGCAAAATGCCAACAAGAAACAAAACAAATTTGATTCCTATTCTAACACTTCTAATTACTACCTCAGATAGAGCTAGATGAAAAGAGAGGAGAAAACAATATACATGTACTTACCTACAAGTAGAATTATCCTTCTTTGATGATTGGATGTGCTCTTGATGTTGGATTGTAGTTGTTTGCTTCAAATTTATGTGGACTAATTTTGCAACACCTCCCCTTTGCTTATATTGGATGATTGCTTGATTGATGAAGATTTTTTTATTGTGAATGAATAATGGATTGATTGGATGATATAATGGATGATTGAGTGCTAAAAATGGCAGATATTTGATAAAATTCCCAAGTTGGCTTTCATGGAGGATGAGAGCTAAATTTATAGTTGAGGAGTGAAGGATTCAATGGCTAGGATGAAGCCATGTTGGATTGAAATCAAGGGTGGAGGATTGATGAGAGGATTGGAGGATTCTAGAATGGAAAATTCTAGATTTTGTGAGGACTCTCCATTGAATTAAAAATTCAATGGAATAGTGTAGATTCATTTGAATATTTGAAAATAAGAGGGAAAGATAGAGAAGCTTCTAGATTTAGAAGCCTCTAGATTTAGAGGTGTGTGCACATGATTAGTTTAGTTTAAATGATGTGATTAGGATAATTAATGATGGGTGATTACATGGAATAACTAGTGGTAGGTGTAGGTGTAGACTAGGGTAGGTGAGGCATAGGAATATTAAATTCCTATAAATGTTAAGTGGGATTAAAATAGGATAATAATGAAATAAAAGGGATTAATAATAAAATGAGATATGATGATGGATTAAAAGGGATTAATGATAGAATATTGGATAAATGATAAATATGATAAAATGGATTAAATAATAATAATTAATCTTGCGATTAATTATTATATGGATTGGTAGTGGATAAATGGTGATGAGGCTAAAATGTGGGACATGATTAATGTTAATTAGTCATGTAGACATTTTAGGTGTCTACATGTATCATGCCCAAATTTTGACAAGAGCTAACAACATCATGAACTTGTAGGATCCTAAATACTTCCAAGGCACCAACTTTTTCTTCTTGATGCATATAATACCTTGATTTAGGTCTCCTAAGATTAGATATCCATTGCATATCTTGACCCTTGATAATATTCTCTCATTCACTTTTCAAACCATCTTGAGGCTTTAAGATACATCAATAGTATACTCAGACCTTGAACTCTTATTAACAGTTGTCTCAATCATTTTCATGACTTTAAACCCTTAACAAGAGGCACTTAATAATAAATCTTCAAACTCTAATGTCACCATGCTCTACCACATGTGATATTCAAACTTCTTGATTACATGAAAACAATAATTCTCAACATACTACCCAAATTTTAGACCTCTGCTACAAATTCATGGCTCCTTAGCAAAATATACCTTTCTAACATTTACTTTGAACCTCGAGAGAGCTCTGGTTTGGATCTTCAAAACAAATTTACTTGCTTTTTGACATAGTGAGACAGTCTCACAAAATATCTCCTTGACATGAAAAATACACATTTTATAGTCTTCATTATGGAACTTTATTGGACTAGGTCTTCAAATACCCAAACATTTATGTCAATGCATTAGAGAAATAATACATACTTGTTTTTGACTTGATGCAACACACTTTTTACTTAATTTCTCATATCAACACAACACATCTACATGATAGTAACTAACTATATCAACATACCAACGCAATTGTTGTCTTTTCAAAGTAGTCTTGGATCTTTTCTTGACAACTTTCAATTTTAAAACCCTTTACTTACAACAAGACTATACCAAGGCAACAAACCTTCAATCGTATGATATAACAAACCTTCAATCAGAAGAAGAAAAGATTGAGGATGTTATCATGCCGAAGATTCATCAAGAAGAGTAAGAGGAATTTTAAAGCTAACAACAAGTTAGATAAAAAGAAGGTGGAGTCTTTGGCCTCATATCTCATGAGAAGAAATGTAGGTACATTGTCATGTTGAAGACCTGTAGCTATAAAGGAAAGGTATGTTTATGTTGAATTAATTGTTCACGTGGAGTGCTCCATGGAGATGTGTTGTTAGGAATGGTTCTCTAAGAATGTTTGGTTAGTGACTGGATTTGTTTGTCATGAGTTACGTAAGCTTGGGTATGTGATTTGAAACATATCAGTGGTGTCATGCTTGAGTGACTATGTTGGATTTTGTGTCAAGATGGTGGTATGCCCTTTAGGCTGAGTTTTAAGGTCTTAGAGTATTTATTTCCTATGAAGTAATTATATTAATCTGTGATAGCCCATGAAGGTGTTGATTAAATGTGTGATGATGCATAGTTTGAGGTTCATGAAGAAAGATAATAGGTGTACAATTCATAATCAAAAGTCGAGTTTGAGTTTACAAGTTAACTAAAGACCAAGTTATGAGCACAATTATTATGAAGAGTATATGCTAAGTGTGGATATGCTAATGTATGATGTGTCATAGTGTCATTCATGTGTCTTAGTTTGAAGAGGATAGGATTCGATGATCTTGATCTATGAAGAATTTTTGTATTCATATGATAAGATGTGTTGACCTAGGAGGTATTGTACTATTGTGAAGAAGCTTAGGAAGAGTTTGAGAAAGCATTGATTTCCATCATTAGCAAAATACAGTGGAAAAAGTAACAAAAATGAAAGCCTATCACTTTGAAGATTGTGTTTAAGGTATGAGTTTCTTTCATTTCATGAAAGAGTCCTGAGACAAATGTATGTCGGTGGTTTCATGAATCAAGGTTTGTACTATGTGAATTTGAGCTAATAGAGTGCACCTTAAGATCTTATATTGGTCTAACTGGTTGAAGAAGTTTGATGTTGTTCCAAGAAGATAAAGGTATGTTCATGATATTGCAAGAAGTTTGTGATGGGCAAAGTTGGCGACTTTGAGGGATATAGTCATTTTAGACGAGGTTTATATGAGCTTCTAAGATGCAAAAAGGTGCTCCCTAAGGTATGTTTAGTCATTTCAAGGTTTGTATTGACTTTATGGTGCAATGTTCGGTGAGTTAACTATCCCAATTAGTTTGAATGGGGTTGATACTAATGAGTGGTCCATAAATAAGTGTTCCAAGGCAAGTTTGGATGTTAATAGGACTGATCTAGATCTGTGAAAGTGGTGCATACCATGATAAGGTGTTCATATTCAAGGCATGCTCTATCTTTAAGTTCATATCCTTATTAGTATGAAATTGCATTTGAAGCTGTGATGTATGAAATATCAAGAAGTGAGTAGAAGTTATAAAATGTGTTTATAATTTGATGATGAAATCTATATCGGTGAAGGACAAGATGATCTTGTATCGAGAGCTTGTTATCATGTGTGTGATTCATGAAGACACATGGGTATGAAATTGTGTTTTGAGATCAAACTTTGGTCTATGAGTAGGGTAATATATATTTGATAGCTTGTGAAGGTATTCCTTATCAGTTTAATGACCTTGTGTTTCATCTAGAGGGAGTTTTATGAAATAAAGGAGTAAAGTTTGTTCTCGAGTCCATAAAGGGGCATCAAAGGTTGGAGAGAAGTGTTCGAGAATAAGGTATGTGAGAGGTGTTGGCATAATGGTTGTGACTCAAAGAAGAGAGAATAATGGTATCAAGGGGATCATGTATGTATTCTTATATGTGTGTTTAATTCGGTTGTGTCAAATTTAAGGTTTGAAAAAGATTCAAAAAGTATAGTTTTGGGGAGTCTGTTCAAATTTTAAGATGCATGGTTTATTGGTATTGAAAGAAGGATGTATCTGTCTAGGGGGAGCATTGAAGGTGTTGAAAATAGGTCCACACATCAGTTGCATCAGTTGAAGTTAAGAAATACCAAGTAAGTTGAGTGCATTGTTGTTATTATTTCTTGTCAATTGTTTCCATGTCTATTTGTTATAGTGCCTTTTGTATAGATGTCAAAGGGGAGAGTGTGCTTAAAAATATGAAAAGAGTGTCCTAAATGTATGTAAATGTTGTGGTTACCATCAATGTTTCTAATGATGGTCATCATAAATGATAAAGAGGGAGATTGTTGGACTTTGTGTGATGTTTTTTGTCATTAATGTCAAGTAATATTTATGGCAAAGGGTGTCTAGGTGGCATTGTTTTCAGTATGAGGTGTAAATCAAAGTCAGTCTTGAAGGTTGATTGGTAGTGTCCAATTTTGTTGTCATGATATGGTGTTTTGGTGTCAAGTTATGGTGTCTTGGTCAACATGCATGGTTCCAACTTATATGGTTATGGTACGAGTTAGAAGGTTTTAATGGGGTTTAATATGCTTAGGGTGATGAGTCAAAGGTGTTAATGAGTCTATAAGAGGTTGTCAAGGTCATTCCTCTTGAGTCATGTGGAGAAACAAGCCATTACAGGTCTTATTCTTGACATAGTCCAAGTAGTATGGTATGGTGGCATGGAGTATGATACGAGGGTAGAACTTTTTGAGCATGTTGAGATTTTATAACATGTGTATGAGGCACATCAGTCACAATTTAGTTGTCGGGTGCATATACAAGGTCTTATTGAAGCATGTTCTCGAGGACAAGGCTAAGAGACATGGGTAAGTCATAGTGTGTGGAATGTTTCGGAGGTTGCATGGCATGGATGGGAGTTAGAAATCTTGGAATAGGTTGTTGCAAAGTGCTTTTGGAAAAAAATTAGGTCGGGAAGTTGAAGACAAAGCAAGAAAACTCATTTTTGGTTGTATTGAGCTCCTACAAATGCATATCTCAATGAACTTTGAATGTGCACCCACACGTGTGAGCTCTAAATGGGGACCTTAGCATTTGGTGGTTATTAGGGCATTTAGTTAAGAGTATTTTGTAAAAATAATGAATTCTTTTGGTCATCACACATTTATTAACAATCATCAAGAAGCAAAGGTGGTCAAAACCCTCATAAAACCATAGCAACAAAGTGATAGGAGATATTTGCTTGGTTTTTTCTTCAAATGACTTGGAAATGATAATGTGATGATTTGGGCTTGTAGAGAATTCTTCAGTGCTCATTTTGGTGTTGGTATCATGCTCTAGGTTAGATGGTAAGTTCAAGAAAAACTCTTGTTCTCGTAGAGATTTTATTATACATGTTTGAGATGAAGGTTTCATGAAATGAAACAAATTGTTCTAGAAATATTGAGAGGTTTTATAAGTGCTCGTGAAGAGAGTTGGGTAGTTTCGGTGGAATAATTTTGAGAAACATGTCTCACAAGGTGCTCTACCGCTTTTGGCCTAGAAGGGCTAAAACTAGTCTTATGGTTTGAGGTGTGCTTTGAAGTTTTACATGTTGTAGCATGGGTTGATGGTATTGAATAACTTGTTGGTGTCTAACATGATGTGCTTAAATCCTTGTTTTTATCTAGAGAGGTGTTTTCTTGCTTAGTGACCTAATGACCTAATTAGCCCTATTAGGCTTGTCAAGAAGCTAGTTGGAACATGTATGCTTATGAGGTTTTCTCCATACAACCTATGCTTGTGAACAATTGGATAGGTGTAGAAGGTTTCCTTGACGTGTTTCCGGTGGTGGAAGTTTCTAGAAGTTTCCTTGGAGATATTTTAGATCATTTGTCTCAAGACTAGTTCTTGAGACCTAGGACTGGTTGGAGCAGTTTTAGAGATTCATGCTTTATGGATCTTTAAGCGTTGATTTGGAGGTTGAAGTGAGTTGTTTCAATTAATAGACATTGATATATTTCCATCCATATGTTATTTGTTCCTTGGTGAAGAGTTTAAAGATGTGAACCATCTTGATCCATGAAGACCTAGTTTTGAGACCTATCTACCAGTTTGAGTAGTGTTAGAAAAGGAGTTGCTTTGGTGTCTTATGTCTTGAGCTGATGATTGCAATGAGTCTGATGAGCTAGCAGAGTTCAATACCTTCTTGTTGATATGCCACATGGGTCTTGTTGAAGTGTTTTTCTATGATAATTTTCTCGAGTCTTGTGGAGTGATTTTTAGATGTTTAAGACCTAGTTAAATTGTTTGCTTCTTAGTATGCTTCGTGGTTAAGATAGATGTTTTAGAGTATCTTGTGCATGTCGATGGTACTAAGAGGATGTCCATGACTTGTGTGAAGCTTGATAACTCATGATGATTTTTTTTCCCTTGGAATTCAAGTTTGTGACCGTTGGAGTGATGAGAGTGTTTTAGGCCTATTTGAGGTGTCTTGTGTAAGTTTGGTTTGTTTAGGCTCTTGCTGACCTATTGGGTCTCTTGGAGTGATTTTATGTAATGAAGTAGATGTGTTTTCATGTTGTGAAGACCAAATTATTGGTCTTGTATAACCTATATATGTTTATAATTTGTGTCATGTTTATAAGGCATGTTATGTTTGCTCATTATGATAGTAGAGTGTGTGGATAGTTGAGCGAGCTAAAGGATAGAAGAGCAAAGGTTAGAAGGATCAAGGGCGAGCTAAGAAGAGGAACCAAGAGTTGAGATTAGTTGAAGTAGGTATTCAAGGTCATTAGACCTAATCAATATGATATGATGCAAGTTTGAGCGAAGTAGGAGAATAGTTTGTTTGAGAGGGTTTTGAGGTTTATGAGATAATATTGCGATCACAATTAGTTTTGAAGAATCAAGTTATCAAGTGATCTTCATCTTTTGGTGGTTGAGTTGGTTCTTGATCACCTTAGGGGTTTATAGCCTCCTTGCAGGGTTGGTGCCTTGCTAAATAGGGGTTGGTGCTCCTTGCAAGATTGGTGTCTCACTAAATATATCTTATGTGATGAGTCATATTCACATAAGTATTTTGTATTGAGTCATATATACAAAAGTTTCAGTGGGTTCTCTTCCTCTTAAGGGTTTCCAACATTATATGATGTGTACTTAGTCTCTCTCTTGTTTCATGTACTTGTGGATGGATGCTAAACACTTAATAAGCACACATTGAATGGTTGTTTTGAATGATGTATATAAATGAAGTAAAAGTTTTGGAATACTGATTCACCCCCCCTCTCAGTCTCTATGCTTCTAACAGATTCACCTAGATTTTATAGTAAGAGCCAAAGTTTTATATTCAAACTGCTCTTACTGTTTGCAAAAAAGAGAAATTTACTACTGACCAACATCATAATGTTATCGGTTAATAACATAATGTTATTGGATGGTAGCACTATGTTATCGGCCAATATTTTCTCGGCCGATAGCATTTCCTTTCAATTGTGGCATTCACCAAGTAATAACTAAGGTTTTTTTAAGGGGGTCTTAAAATTTACCCTATAGCATGGTGAGTTAAAAATATTTTAAAACCCACTTAAATCCCTCACTCACCATACATCTAACCATTTTCATGATAGGTTTCTACTATAACACCCTAAAACTCCATTTTTACCCGAGAGATATTGCCAAATTTCTTCCAGACATCCATAGCCACCAAAAACGAAGATTTGAACATAACTTTTCAACCGAGAGTCCAATCACCTTGAAATTTTTCCTAAATATCCCTTTCCAAAACACATTTGGGAAGATTATAAAAGTAAATTCATTGATCCCTAGATTTTTCACAGTAAAACTGAAATATAAAACCCTAAAACCTACTTTTTCAATTTCCTAGAGATTCGACAGACGGAAAATGATGAAATTCGAGTAGAAGAACCTAGTACAAAACATAAGATTTTGATAGTGGTTTCATTGCTGCAACTCAACACTAGTAAGTAAAATTTCTCAAAATAGTAGGTTGCTAAAAATAGTAAGTTTCCCAAAGTGATGAATTCTCAACATTTACAATACCCTGAAAAAGTAAGAAATGTCATAAAAGAGTAATTTGGGAAAATGTGAATCTAAAAATAAAAAGTTTTAAAAATAGTAAAACCTCATCAATTTGAATAAGATAGATGATATAGGAACATCAGAGAACAAAATAGTAATAACTTGCTAAAAATAACAGTTATGAACCCTACCTGCTAAAAATAAAAAGTTCTAGAGTGCGAGAAAATTTGTGTTGACTCTGGTTTTGCTCATCTTGATGATTTTTGGTAAAATGAAGTTCAAATACTTAGGTATCAAGCCTATTTCAACCCTAATCATAAAGTATCTAGGTGTGGGAGACAACAATGTCACTCACATGGATCTTGAAGACCTCAAAAATAGGATGCTTGGTGGACCTAGGGAGCTAGTGGAAGAAAAACTATCCTCAAGTATATTATTTGTAGGAGGGGGTAATCCATTATCCATTTAAATTACATAAGCTGGTCTTGACATGTGCACAACATTATGAACCTAACTCTAAGATAGTGCAGAGGAATGACATGAGTTCTTAATCCTAAGGGTATCTCACAATGTTTGTAAATTCCAACTAGTAGCAGTATGGTCATCACCACCAAAGAGTTTGTATCACAAGAATGGGTGAATACTTACTCATACCTACAAGGCCTTGCACTTGGGTCATGGCTCAAGAAAGGAAGGAAACCTTCTCGTGTGCTTAAAATCTTTTCAAGAAGTGAGTTCCACGAAGGCTACTCATATGCTATCATCCTACTGAGTAGGTAATGGGAGAAGAGACGACAAAGGAGTTTCAAGACTGGATGTCTCAATTAATCCTCATTTCCACCTATGGGA
This sequence comes from Taxus wallichiana var. yunnanensis, assembly GCA_018340775.1. Lineage (NCBI taxonomy): Eukaryota > Viridiplantae > Streptophyta > Pinopsida > Cupressales > Taxaceae > Taxus > Taxus wallichiana. The sequence goes on along the minus strand of CM031236.1, from coordinate 603,122,658 downwards.
ACCAAGTAGTGGATTGGGGGCATGTTATAAGTGGTAATATTCATTGTTAATTGCTCCATTTTCCTTCTATCAGAAAGTTCACTATGACCTCATATTTGGTATATGCTCTTGCATATACGAGACCTTTCAAAGGCCTAACTTTTGCCCTTAATGTCTCTCAAAAATCATCGCCTATGAAAAGTATCCCCAACTCACACACAAGGAGAGTAACCATCAATTTGTTAGGGTGAATGATGCATTCACCATGTTCGTTATCAAACTTCTAGAAGGCAACCCAAAGCTGAGGATATCCTCTCAAGCTACTACACTAATCAAGAAATATGGGAGATTCTTCACTCAGTTCTCAACCTTCACCTACATTAGGGTTTTGAGGCTTCAATCTCACTCCTCGTAAACTTATTACATACCCTAGTGATAAAATGGTAATGTTTGAGTTATGTAGGTAGCTTGCTCATGTTCATAACATATGTAAGAATAATAAAAATAAGGGTGTATCCTTCCCCATATCCCTCATAATCTATTCATGAAAATTTTGTAGATGCATCAAATATTGAAGCTTCTTTTCTTCCCTCGGCCTCTATTATTATACATCTAGGCTTGATTTTGACATCAAGAGAAACCATGAAACCTTCACTCTCCCTAGATTGCACCATAGTCCCCAAATTGAGGACTATTAGATCAATTTATAGATGAATTTGAAGTAAGGAAGAGATACCATATGTGAATGACTATTGATCAAATGAGGAGTTTCAACTTTGATTGGTTCATTGAAGGAGTGGAGATGATGGATCATATTTGTTTGATCAAAGTATCAAGTGGTAAAATATACACCTCTTTCACCTATCTCATGGAACATAAGAGAATCATGTGACATCAATGAAAGGGCTACATTAATGATTTAAAGATCAAGAGAGTGGTTGAGAAAAAGAGGATTTCTCATCATCAAGGTGGTGGCTCCTAACTCTCTCGAGGACAAATACATATCACATTTCATCCTTGAAGGTATTCGAGAGAACCAAGAGCTCTGATCACTCAAGGGATCCACAAAGAGAAAATTAATGGAAGAAGAAAACACTAAAGGATCTCACACTAGGAGGCTCCATAAGAAAACTAGACTTATTGAGGACCATGTTGAAGATCTTGAGCAAGGTGATATTGATCCTTCACAACCTCTAGTTATGCTTTGGTTCCCAAGTGTTTCTTCTTCATAAGCTAAGTCATCTCATCAAGTACAAGATATGATCCCTCATCATGAACCTAAAAGTGCCATCATGCCTAATGTTGAGCCCACAACAACTGAAACTTTTCCTTGGATCCAAGAGTTGATTGGGAGTGAGCCAAGGACAATGCAATAGGCATGACACTAGATTTCAAAGCTATCTCAAGGATTGTGAAGACCAAATGAGGTAAGAAAGCATAAGTTACTTCTCACTTTTTTAGTGGTTCTAGTAATAAGTATGTAAAAGTTTCTGGTGAATGTTGTGAAACCCATAGAGGAGATGACTCAGGAAGACTATGAAATGACAAAATCTCTTTGGGTCAAGAAACACATGAGGGTGATGCACATTTGTTCAAGGAGTTTGCTTCCCATATGCTTTCTAGGAACGAGGAGTACAAATAGACAATTGAGTAGTTAGAAGAGCACGTGAGAACTCTCACTGCTTATATGTAGTCATTTGTGGATCCTAGTGCAATTCCATCTCTTCCTGTTGAGGTTGTTACTCCTATCAAGCATCTTGACCCCACAACAATCAAGAATTCTCAAGGTCACACAATGCAAGGAAGGGCTAATGATAGGTGGGTTGAGAAGATTCTGGAGAAAGGGAAAACATTTAAAGATCCTCTCATTGTTAAGTTTTTTCTCTCGCCACACTTTACAAAAGTAAAGATGACTAAGGAGGAAATTGAGAAGGAAAAAGATCATTGGGACAACGTATTTCCATTGATGTCAGAGATGAGTACTCTTGAATCTTTCATATTGATGGGTAAAAATGTATTCATTTCCATAACTGAGAACTTGTCACCTATTTGGTCTCGCACATTGAGTTCCTAGTATGAAATGTTGAATGAGGCTATCTTTGAGCTTGATTCTTGTGAAGAGATCACATCAATTTTTTTAGAAAGTATAAGCAATATGTGTAGAGGCTTGGATCTCCTCCAATCAATGAAAGTTCATAGTGGAAGATATTTTGAAACCATTTGAGGAATTGGTCAAGAAAGAAGCAAGGATCCCTTCTTATTCAATGAAGAAACTTTGGAATCTCTCGTAGAAATCAGATGTACAATTTCCAACACTACAAAGGATCATCGAGTTTGGTTCAATTAATGTAAAAACATCAACAATACTTGAAACTTAGATGTGCTTTGAGATTCATTCACATTCCTCAAGAAGAAAAGGTAGCACATGCGGTAGCCTACTTTAGAAAGGAATTCAAAGGTGAAGAATATTTCCAGTGTACTCCCACAAGGTTCATTGATAATTGGTTCTTCATTGATAGAAGCTTCCTCTCCTCCATCGGAGTGATCACCCCTCTCTCTTCTTTCCTTCCTTCTCTCTCATGTTCTAATTCTTCATTAAGGAGGTACTTTTCACTATTTCATCTTATTCATATTTAAGTGACCTATAGTCTAACATTGTAATGAGTTATTTTTAATTAATGAAAAAGGATCACTTTTGTTTCCTAGGAATATGAAAGGTCACAAGTGATAAGGGGAAGTGAAAAGTCATGTGGGGGTAGATGAAAAGACTTTGTAAAGCTATATAATTTGGATGACCTCTTCATTCCAAAGGGTTGTCAATTGTGAGTTTCTAAGTAGATAAATTTGCACTACTAAGATACAAGCAAGAGATTGCATTCTTCTATTTTCCTCTTTCTCTATGTTTCCTCTATTTCCTTACATGTTCAACTTTGTACACATGATGATCTTATAAAACCAAGGAAGGTGTTAGTGCCTTTGATAAATGAATCAATAAAATTTTGTGTCTATGATTTGTTAGTCTTATCATTATTAATAAGGTTGTATTCCTCTAATTGAGTGTGGATTAATTTGGTTAATGTTGTGAAAATCTACTAGTGCCTATTCACAAAGTTAACCCTCCTTCCTAAATTATACTCCCCTTTACCTCCTCTCACTCAATAAAATTCCTCCCTTGCACTAAGTGCAAGAAATTTTCCCATAGTCTAGTGGAGTAGTCTATGTGATCCCATAGCTTCACAACCACCCACATATTTGTTTTTCTACATTCAATAAATGGGAGCCTCCCATTACCAAGAGGAGGGACTTAGTCCCGAGAGCGTTGGTGAAAATCCACTAATTTTTCCTTGCAAAAAATTATTTTCCAACAATTTTGGTGCCCACCATGGGGCAGATTTTGTTGTTTTTACACCACTCCTAAAACCACAAAATCCTAAAAAATCATATATCTGAAAAAAAAAGTTCAAAAAAAATCAGAGATTGAAAATCCAAGAGCCTTGATGTCTACTCTACATTTTTCCCATAATGACTATTCCTGGAAATGCTCCTATTTTGTAGCCTAATATTCTTTTCTTCCAAGACACTCAAGAAGATATCACAATAGATTTGAGAAATTGTATTTGGAACAAAATGTTGAATTTCAATCATACCACATGCTTCAAAGAGTTCTAGATTCAAGAAGAGGAATATACCAAGAGTTAAAATGTAAGACAAGTTCAAATCAGAAAAGGAGAGCATAAAGAAATTTGTTTCAAGCTGCACATAAATCCTACAAAATGGACAAAAAGAAGATACACAAGGGCTAATTGAGCTAGTGGCATAATTGATCCAACATTTGAAGAGCAACAACAAGCTGATTTCAGACTTCCCATTATTCAACTAGCAAGGCAAACCAATCAAGATTATTTTCCTGAGTTTGATCCTAATACCCCTCTTGAATATCTCATTGAAGAACTAGTTGTTGAACCAAAAATCTCATTCCTCCGAAAGAAGAAGAAGAAGAACTAGAGGAAGAAGAAGAAGAAAGAATTGTTGCACTTGTGCCTTGGGGATAGAATACAATGCCCATTGGCATTTGGCTCCTCCACTACATGATTTTACTAAAAGGATCTAGAAAAGAATTTCCTAAGTTCAGAGGAGGAGATGGAAACACCATCTACGATGATCACATTGCGACATTCATCATATCTTGGTGTGTTGGGAGTTGAACATGAATATGTTTCATCCACTTGTTTGTGGAATCATTATAAGAAGTTGTTGTTGATTGGTTCTACCACTTTCCATGAAGATCAATTAGAAATTGGGTAGACATGAAATCTAAATTTGAGGGCCAAATTCAAACCTTCCGAAGATGCTCATGCCCTCCTTACACAATGGTCTCACTTAAAAAAAGAGCCTCATGAACCCATGAGAGACTTTGTAGCTAAGTTCAACAAACATGCTCTACAAAATCCCAGAAGTTTCCAAGCCCACTGAAGATAATCAACTAAGATTCTTCACCAATGTACAAACCACAAAGTTGGTTTCATGTTAAGAAGAAGAAATCATGCTACTTTGGATGAAGCACAAGAGCTTGCAATTGATGTAGAGGATGATTTTTGATGTCCGGAAAGATCAAGAAGGGAGGATCAAAAAGAAAAATCTCAAAGTTCAAGTTCTAGAACTACAAACTCATTGGTGTAAAAATTGGCTAATGATGTGCTTTCCTCAAAAAAAAACTTTTCAAAATTCCCTATACAAAGACATTCTAAGGAATAACTTCTCAAACAAATAATTGGTCCCCCACCTTAGAGGATTTCTCTTGAATCCCTTCCCATGAACAACATGTGGGACCCGATCATATAATGAAAAAAGAAGAAGTAGCTTTGGAAAGTGAAGAAGAAGAAGGTGAGTTTCTAATCAAAAGAAGTTGGATCTATAGAGGTTGGTTTTTGTGAGTATGCATCCTCTTCCAAAGATGAGTATGAAGATTCTGTAGCTGACATGAACAACCATTCTTGTGTTTTTTCACTTGATCAAAAACCCTTGAGAAGGAGAAAAATCATCCAAGAATAAAGAAAAGGAGAGAGAATATCCTCAATCCAGTGACTCTACTTCCTAAAAATATAATAACTAAGAGAGGATCTCCACTCCCCCATCTTTGGAATCAGCCAAGAAGAATCTAAAGCTACGCCTCATCACAAGACATCTTCTAAAAAAGGTAAGTCAAATACCTCTACTCCTTCCAAGAATGATGATTTCTACTTTGCAAGTCAAAAGAATAATGAAAAATCTACAAGTAATTATTCTAAGTCAAATCAAACTAGTGTTTCCAATGCTCTTGAAAACCCTTCCTCAAACTTTGATATCATCGACCATGTAAAAAGGCCAAAGTTCAGATCTTTGAATCTAAATACTTTGCAAACCCACCCTGAGTAGTTTGAGAAGCTTGTCAAGTTCATCAAAGGTGGAAGCTCCAAATCCAAAGTGCCATCCACTTCCAAAGGCCTTCTTCCCACTCCGAGCCAAGCCCAAGCCAAAACCTTATAGCCTCTACCCTTCATCCACCACTGGAAAGATTAAGCCCTTATATGTTTCCTGTTGATTAATGGATACCATCTAAATAATTATATCATTGATTTTGGTGCCTCTGATAATGTCATGCCCACCAAGGTTTCTCAAGCCCTCGGTTTGAGTCTCTCTCGGGCATTGGTCATCATTGTTACTTGATGGAAAAAAAGGAGGTTCCCACTTTTGGAAGAATCAAAGATGTAGTGATGGATCTCATGGCCTATCTAGAGAAGTAGGTGAAAGAAACAATTCTAGTGGTAGATATGTCAGCTACCTATGGAATGCTCCTTAGTAGAAGCTTTTGTCAGAAATGGGAGGTGAGATCCAAATGGATTGGTCTTATGCATTGATACTAGTCAAGAATGAGATGAAGAAAATCTCCTTCCTAAGCCCAAGATGAAATACATGGTTCAAAATTTGATGACCCTAGGGAAACTATCCTCTTCAAAGAAGAGAATTGGGAAAAATTCATTCGAGGAATTGGGGAAAGTTCCATTCAAGGAAAGAGGAAATGGGAACTACTTCATGAGTTTGAATAAGGTGAAGGGATTACCCATTCTTGAGGAAAGGCTAATAAACATTGTTAATGAAATTTGGAGTATGGAATTTGATGGGAGTTGTTATACAAATGAGGTTTAGGAAGCAAGTATATATTTGTCATCTCCCACAAGGAGATTTGTTCCCCTTAGCATACAATTTTAATTCTCCAATATAAACATTACGCCTAAATATGAAGCATTGTTGCTTGGGTTGGAAGTTTTCAAAGAGATGGGGATCAAAAAGATCATCATACAAGTGCAATGGTGAATTAATTGTGAAATAGGTAAGAGACATATTTCAAGTGAAGAATTCTCGTCTCCACCACTACAAAATAGAGTATGGGATTTCCTTGAATATTTTGATGCATTTGACATTAAAGCAGTTCCTAGAGATCAAAATTCCAAGGTTGATTCTTTAAGTATCTACCTCCTTGATGATCCCACATCTAGATTTCAAAGGAGATAAGTTTTTAGTGGAAATGATCTTTCACCCAAGTGTGTCAGATAACTCTGAAAATTGATAAATTTTTCATGATGATAATCAAGTTTTTCCTTCCTACAACAAATTGGTGACTTTAGGTCTATGTATTTCAAAGGAAGTGACTCACTCCCACATGATTTTACCATAGATAGATAAATGACAATAATTCAAATGATCAAATAGATGAGGATGGGGTAATTCAATTGAAAGGAAATAGAATTCCGAAGGGAATAGTGTCATTGGAGGAATTATTTGAAAACATGATAGGTTCATCCATGGTAAGGCCAAAGATCAACCAAGATCTTCATCAAAATATGACAAGATAAACATGGAACAAGTGAGCAACCAAGGATGGTGAACATAGGAAAATGTTGTTCACTGAGGAACAAAGAAATTTATCAACTTTGTTGAAAAGGTACTCAGATGTACTTGCATATTCATATGATGATTTGAAATCCTTTCAACCTCAATCCATGCAACATTCTATACCCTTGAAACCTGATGCAAAATCCTTCCATGGAAAAACAAAGGCAATACAATTCGAAGATTATTGGAACCATCAAAGTGGAGGTTGAGAAGTTCTTAATGCCCACATCATTTTTCCTATCCATCATTCAACATGGATAGCCAATATTGTACCAGTTCTGGAAGAAGAGTGGTGAAATCCACATTGTGGATTTTGGAACTGAATCAAGCTTCTCTAAAGGATAACTATCCATTTACTAGTCATGGATCATATCTTACAAGTAGTGAATGTTTCAGAGATGATGTCCATGCTGGATGGATTTTTAGGGTACAATTAGATTGAAGTTTCCAAAGAAGATCAATTTAAGAATACCTTCACCACCCATGGGGCACCTTTACATACCACCATATGCCCTTGACTTGATCAATACAGGTGCCACATTTCAAAGAGCTATGGATTTGGATTTCAAGGATTTAAAGGGAAAGTGCATAGTGGTATATCTAGATGACTTGATGGTATACTCTAGAAAGAGAGGAGCATTTATAATAACTTGAACAAGTTTTAATCCATTATAGAAGGCACCACATATCCCTCAACCCAAAAAAGTCAATATTTGGGGTAACTGAAGGAAAAATCCTTGGTCACATTGTGAGTAAGGAAGGCACAAGATTGATCTAGAAAGAGTGGAGGCTATTCAAAGATATTGTCTCTACCTACCAGCAAACCAGGTGTGCATTCTTTCTTTGGCAAAGTTAATTTCTTAAGAAGGTTTGTCCTAGATTTTGTTGAACTCACAAAAGACATAGTTAACATGATGAAACCAAAAGAATATTTTAAATGGAGTAAATAAGGAAAATAAGGCCTTTGAGTCTATCAAAAGTGCTATTGCAAAAGCACCTACTTTAGTGCACCCTAATTTCAACAAAGAATTCATTCTCTATTGTTATGCTTCAGAGCATACTATTTCAATAGTTCTTGTGCAAGAAAATGAAGACAAAATCTAGTCACCCATTGCATTCATGAGTGATCCTTTGAAATCACATGAATTGAACTACTCACAACATGAAAAACATGCCTATGCAGTAGTGAGAGCCTTGAAGAATTTCAGGTTTTATCTTTTGAACTCTCATGTTGTTGTTATGATTCCTAGTCTAGAAGTCAAATATATTTGATGCAAAAGACCTAGGTGTGAGGAGAGGAAATTGGGTATCTAAGGTGCAAGAATATGATCTTGAAATCAAACCTTCTAATTTGGTGTGAGGTAATGGATTGTGTGAACTTTCTCACCTGAGAAGAATGGGAAGATTGCTCAATTTTTATGCATGCTTGATCAAAGATCTTCCTCTCATGCTTTTTTGTAAGTACCACCAATCCCTAGTATGTCTACTTATGAATAGCTTATTTTTGACATATGGGGATTTCCCTCATCCAGGCCTAGATCAAAATAAAAGAAGAACTATCTATCTCAGGGAAGAAAATATATCATATGGGAGAATGTTCTATATAAGAAAGGATTGGATGGCACATTCCTAAGATGCGTGAAATAAGAAAAAAAAAGAATATTTTTCAAAGCATATCATGATAAATCATGTGGAGGTCACTTCTATGTAATGGTTACAACCCACAAGATCATGAGAGGTGGCTATTATTGGCCTAGTAATTTTCAAGATGCATACAAATGGGTTGGAAAATGTGATCCATGCCAACAATTTTATGGGAAGACCAAGACTTTCTGCTCTACCCCTCAAGCTTGTGATCATTAAAGAACCTTTCCAACAATGGGGTCTATACTTCATCGGTGTATTGAACATGTACTCAAGTAGCCACACATGTACATTCTTACTGCTATGAACTAATTCATGAAATGGGTAGAAGCCATTCCAACAAAACATGCCAACTCTGAGACATTGTGTAAATTTTTAAAGAAAACATCATTGTCATAATTTGGAGTACCAAACAAGATAGTGGTGGATAATGCCACCTAATTTTCTTTAGGTGAGCTGATGGAATTTTTCTACAATCATGGTATTTCCTTATCTCACTCTGCTAATTACTATTCGTAAGGTAATGTCCAAGCGAAATCTAGTAACAAAAATATTTTCACTATTGTTTGAAAGTTAGTGGATGTTAATCAAAGAGATTGACATAAGAAATTATATGATGCCTTATGGGTTGACCGGATCACGCCCAAGAAAGCTATTAGTACCTCTCTCCTTTTCAGTTGCCTATATGGACTTGAGGCTCAAATCCAATTTCTCAAGAGTTACCTGCCTTACAACTAGTGAAGGTAGTAGAAAATGGAGAATATTCAAATGTTCTTGACAAGAGGATTTTCTACTTGGAAAAGTTGAATGAAGACAAGTTAGTAGCAGTTGATACATTGAGAAGACACCAATCTAAGGTGAAAAGGATATTTGATCAGAAAACACAAGATATAAGCTTTCCAAATTGGAGATCTTTTCCTCCTCTAGGATAAAAGGAAAGAGCCCAAGGGAATCCATGAGAAGTTTGAATCACTTTAGCTCAGTCCATTCAAGATCAAACATTTCTATGGAGAAAATACATACTACTTGGCTTACCTTGATGGGACCCCATTAGATTTTCCTCGCAGTGGGAAACATCTAAAACTCTACAGGTAGTGAGGTTGGTTATCCCCAATTATGTACCATATTTTTCCTTTCAATTGTGTGTGTCTTTCCTTTCCAATTTTAGTATGTTCCTTTCTTTTGTGTGTGTTTTGTCTTTTCCCTCATGTGTGTCTATTGGATGTAATAAAGGATTCTATTACCCACTATGTAAAAATTAACTGGTCTTATCACCCATGAGATGCCCAAGGTTTCTATTTCCCCTTACAATCCAATGTCCCTGAGTTAGAGACAACTATTTTCGTAATGACAAAATGAATAGCCTAAAATTTGAATTTCAAAGCATGACAACTAAGCCACAATCCAAAATTTTACCTCTTAATCACATTGAACCCTCCCCCTAGCCAACATATCACTAATGCTACCATCAACTTGGATCTAAGAAAGGAACTAAGCATTCTTTCAAGCATGCCTCAATATGTTGTTGGTGTGTGTGACTTTCCTCGTCACCACTAGGTGTCTTGTCCACCAAATATGGTTAGTCATCTCACTTAGGTGAGATCATAGGTAATTAGGTAATTAGGATTTCATGTGTCATGCATGGGAGTTACACAACACTCATACATATGTACCCTTTCTATTTGAGCTACGAGAATGAGTAGACCTATTCTTTCATGCTTGATTTTCTTTATGTTTGATCTATGCTTGTTGATTACTTAGAACATTCACATCCTTTGTTGGAGTGTAAATTTTTCAATGTGCACGGGATTCCTTTTGAATCCTCATGGATTAATCTTTCATGGTATCAAAGCCATGATTTTGGTAAAACATGCATTCATTTTTCTGGTTGTTAATTACTTATGGTTTTGGTTTTTGTATCTTATGCAAGTTTTTGATCGATCTTAGAATATTTCTAATGGGTCTTAATAGTTACATTTTTGGGGTTTATGTGTTTTTGGATTTTCGTGCATGTGCAAGTTTCAATACTTTTCTCTCCAGATTTATCTAGTTATAGCCAAATTTGGAGGAAAGGTGCTTTTAAAAGGTAATTATATAGATTTTTACAATTTTCTCGTTAAAATTTAATTTTTGGAGTTTTTTTGTTGGCTTTTTTGCCTCTATTCTACACCCCCGCCTACTCCTTCCTGTTGAATCTACCTTCCTCTGGATTTTTTTGGGTTTTGTTGGTGAGTTGGCTTTAAGTTTTGGCCTAGATCTTTTTGGTTTTTGCCTCTAGTTATTTCGAGTTTTGTTTGTCTTTGGCATGAGTGTTGGTCCCTTTCAGTGGTCGACTGTTGAGAGGGTTGGATTTGTGTTTTTGGATTTGGTTTGGTCTATTGTGTATTCTTTGGCCCCTAAGTGTTGCTTAATCATTGGTGGAAAAGTATGTTTTTGGCTTTGACTTGTTGGTTTTGCTTGGGTGGTGAATTATTTTTGGCTCAAACCCCTTGTTGTTAACCCGCTTCACTGGTTTGCTCGGCCCCTATTCTAAACCCTTGCCAACACTCCCAACCATTGTCCATTTGTTGTTGGACACCTTTCTTTGCACCTAGCCATTACCCTACCAAAGTGCTGGACCCCACACCCATGTGTTGCACCATCCCCTAGCACCACTAGGCATAATCTATGTTATGAATCACACTAGATCCGGTCAAGACCCCTAATGGCCGCTAGGCTCCATAACCTCCTTGATTTTTTTCCGAGATCGTGTCTGCTCCATAAAGCAACTACTAGGCTCCATAACCACCTCCATTTTTTTACATTGTGACTGTCCCTGCACCCTAATGACCATTAGGCTCTGTCATCGAGGATTTTTGCTAACTTGGCCCTCCCCTATCATACCTTTAGTGCCGCTAAGATCCCTAGAGGCCCTTTTTAAAGGATTTTTCCTTCCTTTCCCTCCTTTTAAATTTTTTTTTGGAGGAAATTAATTGAGGTTGGCCTTTTTAAGGTGTTTTTTTCCTAAGCTTTTTTAGTAATTTTTCAAATCCTCTTAATTTCTAAAATTAAATTTTAGAAAATAGTTGTTTTGGATTGTTTTTTTTGCTAATATTTTGCAAAAGTGTGTAGCATTTTGGAGTTCTCTTTTGCCTTTTGGGAGATTTTCTTGAGTCCTAAAGGTTCCTTGCGACTCGTTTCGAGTCATTTCTTCATTGTATCACTCTTATTATTATTTGCGGGCTTGTGAGTGGGCCCACCACATCCTTACAACAAGGAGCTTATCTTATGACACAAGACACTATTTCTCACACAAGACTTGTTTTATCTCCCTTTTCTTTTTTTAGCATCGTTTTGTGCTTATTTACGGTGTCAAAATCATGTTATCATCAAAACTTGATTGTGGTATCCACACTTGCGCATTATTATGTTGATTGTAAGGTGAGTGAATGATTGTTTCATGACACACATTCACACTTGATTGTAATCAACACACTAAAATATAAAGTGTTGAATTAGGAGGGGTGATAATATTGTTATGGGGTGGTTGTGTTTCTTTTTCTTTCTTTTGCATTCTTTCTTTCTCTCTCTTCGCGATGGATTCTCTTTCAATTCCTTTGCTTACACCGTTCAATTTTTTTGAATGGAGATAAAAAATGGTAATGAAATAAAGGGGTAAAGGTTTGTTTCGCATCACCATGGGAGCTGAGACTGAACATGTCGATGAACCCGAAAAATCTAAGTGGCTGAATTGATGTGATGAAGCCTTAGGTATTCTTTATATGTCTATTTCTCTTGACTTTATCTTCCACATTGAGTCATCGAAACACCTGATGAAGCGTGGAAAATTTTAAACACTATGTTCTAGACAACAAGATGACATGAGAGCGCATGAGTTGGAAAATGAACTACTAGGATTAAATCCTAGTGACTTTGAAAACCTACAGATCTTCTTCTCAAATTTCATCCACACTAGATTGCTTTTAAAGGAATGTAAAGTGGAGAAGAAATATTCCCATTTTATCTTGTCAATTCTTTCTAAGTTAGGTCCCTGAATACTCCATCTTCATTTCAAATTTCCATGCTACAAAAGTTTTCTAGACAGTAATTGTAAAATGCCTCATTTGACAATTTTTTGTCCCAACTCATTTGAGAACAAGAAAAACTCATTCAAATGGGGAATCTCAAATCCAAGTCACATGCCCTTGTAGTAAGTACTGGTAAGGGAAAGAAAATTGAAAAGAAGAAAGAGAAAAAGGACTAACCCAAGAAGGAAACCAAGACCAACCAAGCCTAAACCAAACCTTCCACTTCTACTTGAGCCAAAAGTGAACAAGGAAAAGTGTAAATGATCTTATTGTAAGAATATTGGTTATGAGTAGCATTAATGTATGAGAAAAAAATAATCACTTAACTCAGTTACTTGAGAATAATAAATAAGTGTTCCTAAGTCTATTCAACAAAATGCTCTGAAGGTCAAGTCTTCCAATCCAAAAGAGTCTAAATCTAAGAAGAAGAAAGTAAAGGCCCTTATAACTAGAGAAACTCCTTCGTTCGATGTGGATTATTGATTTCAGTGCCTCACACAACATGGCCTCTTCACATGTTGAGTTATCTAACATTGAGCCATGTGGCATGTTCCAAATCATGTTTTGTGATGATACTATGGTGTCGGTTTCCATTAGTGGATCGATAGAGATAGACGGTGGATCATTTAACCAAGTGTTGAGTGTTCCTAATATCTCTACCAATATCCTATCGGTTTACCAAATTACCCACCTCGGTGAAGGAATTTGAGTGGAATTTGGTCCTAACTCAGTGATTATTCACGAGCTTCACTCCGACATTACTGTGGTTGAGGGAAAGGCAAATCACCATTTATAGTTGTACATTTTCTCCCACTTTATTTCTGATTCAACACCCACTTCCTTGCTCACTCATGCAAATAAGGTTAGTAAGCTATGACATCATACGATTGTTTATAACCCTTCGTAAAATGGAGTTATGGAAAGAAAGAACCAAACACTTAAGGAGATGGCCACTTGTATGGCTCACTTGAAATCCCTTCCTCCGTAGTATTGGGATGAAGTAGTGAATCGTGCTTACTACATTTAGAACCATGTTCCACACAAGGATGTAAGAGGTATGCCACCCTTTGAAGTTGGGTTTGGATGTAAGCCTAAAGTCTAGCACTTTCGAGTCTTCGATCAATCTTTATGGCCCAGATTCCCAAAAAGAAACGCAAGGATTTGGAACCACAATCCAGACCTTGTATTTTTTTAGGGTATCTGATGGTGTGAAGGGATATATATTGTTGAACCCTACTACTCATCAACTTTATATTGAGAGAAGTGTGAAATTTGACAAGTCATCTTTGAATTCTACTTATAGACCCTTTGATGTATTTATGCTTATGATTTTGATTCTGACTCTTTAGATGATGATGTTTTTGAGCATGTTCCTCCTCCTCCACTTGATCCTCCCGACCCTAATGATTTGAATTCTTCTAATTTTGATAATATTGATGATGACGAATTTGTCCCTTCTTACTCGAGTGAAGAATCTACTGACTTTGGGTCTGATCCTCCTAGTCCTCATTAGGCTAGACAAAATTTGTAGAGTGATGAAGAGAGGATGGGAGATCCTTTGGATGAGAGACATACTCATTCGAGTTCAATGTACCTCACTCCTTCTTCGCCTCTGCCCGAATCTCGGTCTTTATGGGATTCCTAAGTGGGATTCTTCCATGGATGAGGAGTATTCCTCACTCATGAAGAATGATACTTGGGATCTCACCCCTTTTCCGAAAGGAAGAAAAATCATTCGGTGTAAGTGGGTGTTCCGAAAAAATTATAGTGCCAATGGAGATGTCGAGAAGTATAAAGCACAAATTGTAGTGAGGGTTTTTCGTAGATATAGCTAGGGTTTATTACTCGAAAACATTTTTTCTGGTTGTGAAGATGAATTCCATTTGACTGACCCTCACCATCACTATTACAAACATATGGGAGGTCCACCAGATGTACATTAAGATTGCCTTCCTTCTTGGGGACCTAGAGGAAGAGATCTACATGGAAAAACCTCTGGGTTATGTCTATGATCCCTCCCTCATTTACAAGTTAAAGAAGTCTCTCTATGGCCTTAAACAAGCCCCTCGAGCTTGGTATGCCAAGATGGAATCCTTTTTACTTGTATCAAGGTTCACTCGGTGTCACTCTGACCCTAATGTTTACATTCTATGGTAGAATGACTCCATGCTCATCCTCGTTTTGTATGTTGATCGTGGGATTGCTTCATTACTTTATTGGGATTCATATTTCACAATCTGACTCAGGAATTATAATTTCACAACCTAAGTACTCCCTTGATTTGCTAGCTCGGTTTCACATGTTTGATTGTAAGCCTTCTCCTACTCCTTTCCTTTTTGGGGTTAAGTTAGTTTCTAATTGCTCTACTCTTATGGTTGATGGTACCCTTTATCGATAGTTGGTGGGGAGCTTGATTTACCTGACTCACACTCATCTAGATCTTTCGTATGTTGTTGGGATTGTGTCCATATTTATGTAGGATCCCCATGAGTTACATTGGAGAGTAGTGAATGGATCCTTCACTATGTTCATGGCACTTATACATATGACATTCACTATCTAGGAGGGACAAATATTGATTTGGTTGGTTTTACTAACTCTGATTGGGTCGGTGATCTAGATCATTAGAAATCTACCTTAGGCTATAGTTTCTCTCTTGGTTCAATACTTTTCAATTGGTCTAGTAAGAAGTGAATGCAATTGCGATATCATCTACATAGGTAGAGTACAAAAGAGAAGTTAACAATTCCATGGAAGTTGTTTAGTGTAGGGAATATTGAAAGAGTTTGGTATAAAATTTCGGTGGCTTACTATCATCTACTATGATAACATGAACACCATCTCGATTTTCTAAAATATGATTCAACATCGGTGATGAAGAACATTGAGATCCATATGCACTTCATTCAGAGATTATTTATGACTTACAATATTGTTAGACATATGATCGGAGTTGTAAACATTTTCACCAAACCCTCAATGAGGAAAAGTTTCTTCAATTGCGGTTTCTTTTTGGGGTGAGGCATGTTGCAGTTGCCCATCTTCTTTAGCATTTTTAGTCCTTTTCTCCTCTTCTTATTTTCTAGAGATGTTGTTTGTACATGGGTACCTTATCAGTACTTTAGTTATCAAGACCCATATTGCACATATTTATTAGTTGTCTATGGGATTTCTCTTTCTTTTTCGATTTTCCACGACCCTATTTTAGCTTCGATGAAGGGGATGTTCATGTGTGTGACTTACATCATCATCACTAGGCATCTTGTCCACCTCACATGCTTAGTCATCTCACTTATGTGAGATCATAGGTCATTAGGTAATTATGGTTTCATGTGTCATGCATGGGAGTTACACAACAATCATATATATGTACCCATCTTATTTGAGCGATGAGAATAAGTAGTCATATTCTTTCATGCTTGATTTTCTTCATGTTTGATATATGTTTGTTGATTACTTGGAACATTCACATCACCATTAGAGTGTAAATTTTTAATGTAAATGGGCTTAGTTTTTAATACCCATGGATTAATCTTTCATATGTGAGGAAGTGTGATAAATTTGATGGATGAATTTAGTGGACTTCAGTGAAATACAAGTCTTCTAGAGGCTTAAAAAGACAATTTTGGTCATTTTAAAGACAATATGCATCCTACAGAAGAGTTCAAGAAATATATAAAACATCGGAAGGTGATGTTAGAGAGTCTTGAAGGTATTGGAGGTGATCTGTTTAGGAAATAATTTCTCATTTAGGGACAATTTGTTCAACATCGGGTTTTCTAGGTGCAAGGAATGAACATCCTAATGGTGAAACCTGACTTCTTCGAATGATTATGGGAGTTACGTAAGGGCTCAATAATAATAAAAAGTAGGAAAAATAAATACATGATAATTATCTACAAGGTGGGAACATCAATTTTTATCTAAGGCTTAAAGGTTTCATAAAGCATTTCAAAACATGTAGCTACCCCTTTCAATTCCTGACAAAAAATGGGTGAAATTTTAAATTACAATCATATTAAAGTATTTAAAACAATTCCATTGATCTTAAAATGTGTTTTGGAGTCAAATTAATATAATATTTTACCCCAAAACATCATCCTAAGCCTTTGAGGTGAAAAAGCAAGTTCTAAGTCTATTTCTAGACATCCTAAGCAAATTTGGCTTTCTATTTTTATCCCAATTGCAATTTTGGCACCTTTGTGTCCCCTCTGTCCCCTTTGGGACAAGGGGTACATGAGGGATGTAAAATCATGACATCCTCCTCCCCAGGTCACACTTTGGACACCCAGGTGTCCCAAGTGTCCCCATTGTCCCTTTCGTCCCCATGGTGTAAGGGGGACAAGAGGGGAAAAAAGTGCAATATCACTCCTCACCATGGTCAAAAATTTATGTACCATGTTTCCCCATTGTCCCCTCTGTCCCTAGGGGACAAGAAATTATGACTTGAGAAAATATGAAGCTCTTAGACCCCCATGCGACCTCACTCAACTCCACAGTGTAATTTCCCAGCCCCTCATCTCATTCACTCTCTCCACATGTTGCAACTTGTCATGATCTTGCTCCAAGTCACCCTTTTCTAAACTTGGTGTCCCCCATTTCCCTAATACACCATTTTTAAACTCTCTCCAAACTCAATTTAAACCTAGGTTCAATGTGCAATTAACAAGGTGGGTTAAAACCCATTTAAATCCCTCACTCACCACACAGTCACCATTTTCATGATAGGTTGTTGTTGTAACACCCTCCAAACTCCATTTTTACCTAGAGATGCTGCCAAATTTCTTCCAAACATCCATAGCCACCAAAAACAAATATTTGAACATAACTTTTCAATGGGAATTTGATCACCTTGAAATTTCACTTGATTCTACCTCTCCAAAACACATTTGGGAAGATTATAACAAAAAATTAATTGATGCCCTAGATTTTTCATAGTAGAAAACTAAAATATCAAACCCTAAAACCTACTTTTTCAATTTCCCAGAGATCCAATAGATGGAAAAACAATGAAATTCATATTAGAAGACCTTTGTGCAAAAGCGAAAGATTTTGATAGTGGTTTCATTGCAACCTGACACTAATAAGTGCATTTTCTAAAAATAGAAAGTGTTCAAAATATAGGTTGCTAAAAATAGTAATTTTCCTAAAGTGATGAATTCTTAGCATTTGTAATACCCTGAAAAAGTAAGAAACATCATAAAAGAGTAATTCAGAAACTTTCTAAAAATAGTAGTATTCGGGAAAATGGGCATCTAAAAATAGTAAGTTTCTAAAATAGTAAACCCTTAATCATTAGTAATAATCTAGATGAGACATGAACATTAGAGAAAAAAATATTAGTAACTTGCTAAAAATAACAAGTTTGGACCATATCTGCTAAAAATAGAAAGTTTTAAATTTGAGTGCAGAAAATTTGTGTTGACTCTGGTTTTGCTCGCCTTCGTGATTTTGGTAAAATGAAGTTTATATATTAAGGTATCAAGATTATCTCAACCCTAATCACAGAGTATCCAGGTGTGGGAGATAATGATGTCATTCACATGGATCTCAAAGATCTAAAAAATAGGATGCTTAAAGGACCTAGGGAGCTAATGGAAGAAAAACACTTCTCAAGAAGATTATTTACAACAAGGATCATCTCATTATCCATTCAAAACACAATTTATTTTGACATGTGCACAACATTATGAAACTAACTCTAGGATAGTTCGGGTTAAGGAAAACTCAATTCTTGTAGTCCTTACTCTTAAGAGCATCTTACGGTGTTTGCAAATTCAACCAACAATAGTATGGTCATCATCACCAAAGAGTTTGCATCACAAGAATGGGTGAAAAATGACTCATATCTGCAAGGAATTGCACTCGGATCATGGCTCAAGAAAGGCATGATACCTTCTCACATGCCTAAAAGCATATCAAGAAGTGAGTTCCATGAAGGCTACTCAAATGTTATCATCCTACTGAGAAGGGTAATGGGTGAAGAGATGACAAATGAGTTTCAAGACTGGATGGATCAATTCATCCTCATTTCCACTGAAGGGAACCAAGTAGTGGATTGGGAATAGATTATAAGTGATAATATTCATCAACAGTTGCTCCATTTTCCTTCTACCAGAAAGTTCACTATGACCTCGTATCTGGTATATGCTCTTGCCTACATAAGACCTTTCAAAGGCCTAACTTGCTTCCCTCAAGATCTCTCAAAAATTGTTGGCATGCGAAAAGTATCCCCAACTCATAAACAAGAAGAGTAACCATCACTTTTCTAGGGTGAATGATGCATTCACCATGTTTGTTATCAAAATTCTAGAAGGCAACCCAGAGCTGAGGATATCCTCTCAAGATATTACACTGATCCAAAAATATGGGAGCTTATTTCATCAATTCTCAACCTTCACCTACATCAGGGTTTTGGGATTCCATCTCGCTCCTTGCAAGACTTCTCATGTACCCTAGTGATAAAATGGTAATGTTTGAGTTATGTAGGAAACTTTCTCAGGTTCATAATAGGTTTAGAAATAATAAAAATAAGGGTGTATCCTTCCCCATATCCCTCAAAATATATTCATGCAAAAGTGTTAAATTTACCAAAGTTTAAATTATTATTATTTTTTAAAAATAAAGTTATAATTTAGTATTGAATCTTCCTTTTCTTCCCTTAGCTTCTATTATTATACATTCAAGCCTAATTTTGACATCAGGAGAAACTCGAAACCTTCACTCTCCTGGATTGCACCATAGTCCCCAAATTGAGGACTATTGGACCAATTTCTTGGATGAATTTGAAGTAAGGAAGAGATACCATATGTAAATGATTGTTGATCAAATGAGGAGTTTTAGATTTGATTGGTTCATGGAGTGAAAGATGGTGGATCAAATCTATTTAAACTAGATTTACCAAGTGGTAAAATCTACACCTCTTCCACCTATCTCATGGAACATAAGAGAATCAGGTGACATCAATGAGAGGACTGCAGTAATGATTCAAAGATCAAGGGAGTGGTTCAAGAAAAAGAGGATTGCTCTCATCGAGTTTGGTGGCCTCCTAAATCTCTCGAGGAAAACATCTCACATCTCATCCTTGAAGGTATATAAGAAAACCACGAGCTCCACTCACTCAGGGGAGCCCACGAAGAGAAAAGTAATGGAAGAAGAAAAACTCAAGTATCTCACCCGGGAAGCTCCATAAGAAAACTAGATTCATTAAGGACCTCGTTAAAGGTCACGAGTAAGGTGAGATTGATACTTTGCAACCTCTAATTATGTATCGGTTCTCAAGTGTTTACTCTTCAATGTCAAGTCATCTCATCAAGTACAAGATATGATCCCTCATCATGAACTTGAAAGTGTCATCATGCTTAATGTTGAGCCCACAATAACAAAAGAATTTCCTTGGATCTAACAACCAATCAAGAGTGAGACAAGGACTATGTAACATGCATTGTTACTAGATTTCAAAGCTATCTCAAGGATCATGAAAACCAAACAAGGTAAGAAAGTAAAGGTGGTTTCTCACCTTTTTAGTTTTGTTTCTAGTAATCAATATGTAGAAGTTACTTCATCGAAAGTTTTGAAACCCATAGAGGAGATGACTTAGGCAAGACTATGAAATGACAACAATATCTTTGGTTCAAGCAAAACATGAGTGTGATGCACATATGTTCAAGGAATTTTCTACTTGTATATTTTCCGGGAATGAGGAGTACAAACAAATAATTGAGTAGATGGAAGAGCACATGAGAACTCTCACTGCTTATGTGCAATCATTCATGGATCCTAGTGCAATTCCATCTCTTCCTGCTGAGGTTGTTACTCCTATCAGTAACTTTGACCTAGCGATAACCAGGAAGGCTCAAGGTCACACAATGCAAGGAAAGGCTAGTGACATGTGGATTGATAAGATTCTAGAGAAAGTAAACCAATGTTTCATGAAATCCTCTCATTGTTGGAGATTTCTCTTGCTAGGTAGGACAAAATGAAAGATGGCTAAGAAGGAAATTGAGAAGGAAAAGGATAATTGGGACACTATATTTCCACTAGTGTTAGAGATGAGTACTTTTGACTCTTTCATATTGATGGGTAAAAATATATTCACTTCCATAACTGAGATTTTTTTCCCTATTTGGTCTCTCACACTGAGGTCTCAGTATGAAATTTTGAATGATATTATCTCCATGCTCGATTCTTATGAAGAACTCACTCAATTTTTTTGGAAAGTATAAGAAATAGTGTGCAAATTCTCAAATCTCATCCAATCAACGAAAGTTCATCAATGGAATATATTTTGAAACCATTAGAGAAATTGGTCAAGAAATAAGTAGGGGATCCCTTCTTATTCAATGAAGAATCTTTAGAATCTCTCGTGGAAATTAGATGTACAATTTCCAACACTGCAAAGGATCATCAAGTTTGGTTCAATCAGTGCAAGAGAATTAAGAATACTTATAAGACACTGGACCTTTTCTTTGAGCTTCATTCACATTCATTAGGCAGAAAAGGTAGCACCTACAACAACCGACTTTAGTAAGGAATTCAAATGTGAAGAAATATTTCCATGTGTAATCCCACAAGTTTCATCGATAGTTGGTTCTCATTGGCGGAATCTTCCTTTCCTCCATCAGAGTGATTACCCCTCTTTCCTTCTTTCTTCCTCTTACAAATTCTAATTCTTTATTAATGAGGTACTTTTCACTATTTCATCTTATCAATTATGTGACATATAGTCTAACATTGTAATTAGTTCTTTTTAATTAATGAAAAAGGTTCAATTTTGTTTCCTAGAAATATGAAATGATCCAGAGGAAATTTCTAAGTGCATATGCTCCCTAAATCTCCCTCAACCATTACAATGCTAAAGAGTGTCTTGAGATATTTTTGTCTATCTAAAGAATTCAAAAATGGAGCTCGTATGTGCGAAGATATGGTTCATTTGAAAGTTTTAGCCAACATGCAAAATTTGGGGGCTGTGCGGTGCGCAGTCTGCGACTTGGACGGATCATATTACGACATGTGGCATAATTGGTATGAAGAGTAATTTTTATTTATTTTAGACGTCGATCTTCAACACTCGATTGCGAGCAGGTGGGCCCAGCTATTTGGTGGTTGGGGGCCCTCAGCCAAGGTCGGCACACTCTTTTTGTGGAGGGGTGCCTTGGCCTCGATTCATATTACCATTATTGAGAAATTGTATATATATGCCACTTTGTGTTTATACATCCTGCATGTGGGATATATTGTAGGGTATTTGAATTATAATGGGATTTTATATTGTACTACATTGTACATGGACCGAGCTACTTAGCAACTTGGTGGGGTGATCAACTCCCCCCTTTGTTATACCTACAACGAAAACGACGTGTAAATCGATTCGTTCAACCAACACCCACAATACTTGATCCAAACTCCTATAAAATCAACAATCCCTGTGAGGCCCCCAAACAACTCATGTGGATCATTATGCAAATAAAAATTTCAGCCACCTCACGTGGCACCACATAGCTCGGCGGTTTAGTATATCAACGAGGCCATGGTCTATGTCGCACCTCCCAATTCAGCCCACCCATTGGGCGATCAAACTATGCACCGCCACTTATATGGCAACAAAAAAAAAAGCCAAAGGCATGGCCGAAGTCATGAATATGCGGGGTGACTTATCTATATTTAAACACCCCTACCGTCTATATAGCTCGGTTGATGTGGGATAAAGCCCATAGCAAGAAAGTCAAAGCGAAAAAGGGAGATAGGGGATCGACCTCGTAACCTTCGGTTATAAAGCAATGAGATTTCCAATGTGCCATGAGGGCTGGACATTGAATAAAATGAGCTCACTTCTATTTAATTAATACTTTTTCCGGGCTTGTGGATAAGGTAGAATAGGTAATTTTCAAAAACTTGATTTTGAAGCACTTAGAGTCATTTTCAGAACTTAGTGTCAAAAGGAGAAGTGCTCATAATTCTGAGACAAAGACGATGATGTATTTATTTTTCCATGAAGTGTAATAGTTTTCTTGGTGTCGATGTTTTTTTGACATAATTTCATGGAGATCACACTTTGGAGAGCCTGTATAACCACATGTGAACTTGTAGACGAAATTTGACAGGTGATCAGAGGCTGCAAATATGTTTTAAGCTCTAAACATAGGTATTATGATCTATTGGTCAAATTTGAAGGAAACATTTGTACTTCAATTGATAATAAATAGATCAATTCACAATTAAGTGAATCCGGAGACGTAGCCCAACTAGGTGAACTTTGTTATCAAGTTGTGGAGTATTTTATTTTAGTTTTGCTATTTATGATCAGAATTTAAATTCAATATAAGGAATGAATAAATTGATTAATCAAAGAAATTAATTGGAAAAAATATTATTATTATTACACAACAATGACAAAAATGAGCACAAATCAATTTTGGATGAATTAAAATCAGATTGATATGCATGGAAAATCAGCTTGTGATTATTGGAGAACAATAAGATCAATTTTATGGTTCTTTTACAATTATTCTATTAATCATGAAAATTTGATACAAAAATATAAAATTGTTCTTTAAGATAAACTGGGAAAACAGTGGGTATGAAAACACATAAAAGTGAATCCATGACTAGTTATTGATCAATTTAAATAAGAAATGAAAGTATTTAGATTTTTTTGAAATGGTACCCGGGGTCACAAGTGATAAGGGGAATTGAAAAGTCATGTGGAGGGGTAGATGAAAAGACTCTTTGTAAAGATATATATTTGGATGATCTCTTCATTCCAAGGGGTTGTCAATTGTGAGTTTATAGGTAGATAGATTTGCATTACTAAGATCGAAGCAGGAGATTGCATTATTTTATTTTCCTCTTTCTCTATGTTTCCTCTATTTCCTTACATGTTCAAATTTGTACACATGATGATCTTGTAAAACCAAGGAAGGTGTTAGTGCCTTTGATAAATGAATCAATAGAATTTTGTGTCTATGATTTGTTAGTCTTATCATTGTTAGCAAGGTTGTATTCTTCTAATTAAGTGTGGATTAATTTTGGTTAATGCTATGAAAATTTGCTAGTGCCTATTCACAAATTTAACCCTCCTTCCCTAAATTCTTACTCCCCTTTACCTCCTCTCACCAAGAAAATTTCTCCCTTGCACTAAGTGCAAGCAATTTGCCACAGGTCTAGTGGAGTAGTCATGTGTGATCCCTAGCTTCATGGACACCCATATATTTGCTTTTCGCATTTAAAAATGCGAGTTTCCTATTACCAAGAGGAAGGACTTACACCTAGAGCATTGGTGAAAATACACTAATTTGTCCTTGTGACAATTTATTTCGCTAATAGTATCTAGTGATAAGGTCCTTTTAGATCATGAAGACCATGGTAAATATCTAGATCTTTATATGCCTTGACATGCTGACATCTCTTTTAAACTAAATAATGTTCATATGACCACTATAAATGGTAAAATTCAACCCTTGAATGAGCCTCTTCATGTTTTTGTGATATATCCTCAAGAGGTCCTTTATCTTATGCATGCACTAGGTGTTTTACAATATAAAGTACATAATTTGACTCTATAAAGTAAGGCTTTTCATGTTGTAATTGATTATAGCACTATACATGGCAACCCTATAGGGTGTAAAGTATTTCTACCATCCTTCCTCGTAACTTTTTCATGCGTATATTTTGATTATTTGATGAAACCTCTAACCCTTATCTACATCTTAAGTACTATAGATATATTATGTCTTCTTATAATAATGATAGGTTACTTTTAAAGGCTTTCCCAAAAATTTTAATGAGTGATGGAATGTATTGGTTTACCCACCTTCCTAGTGGATCTATGAACATGTTTTTAGAGCTTGAAAAAACTTTTCTCATTCGCTTTATCGGTAATAAGGGTCATAAAGTCACATATGATCATTTAACCTCAATATACCAAGCAAAGGTTGATCTAGTTACTGATTATATCTTACACTTTAAATTTAGAATGCAATGATTAATATACCAGCTTGTAAACATAGAAATGCCATACAATTTTTTTCTAGGCCTCACATTCCCACTTAAGAAGAAGTTATTATATGACACATGTGATTCATTTACTAATATTTGTTTGTGTGTTATTGATATCAAGTGTGAAATTGTTCCTACATACACCTCCAACATTCCCATGATGTTTCTTTTACTTCATCTACACAACCCACATCTTCCGCTCCACATGATTTGCCTTCTCTTTTGGATACATTTAATGTGTTGCAACAGGTAAATATTTCCTATCATGTTACACATAAACCTACAACTACTTGAAGTATCCTTTACTTCCTAAATTCAAACCATTATGCTTTGACAAGTCCATTGATCATATGCGTGATATTTTACATACTCTACTCGATAAACAATTGATTTGATTACCTCCACCATATATCATCCTCACATTGGTCAAAACATGAAAAAATATGATCTTTTGTAACTTACATCATATTAATGGGTTCCACGATAATGATTGTTACACATTAGATTAGAAACTCAATCCTTGAAGATAAATGAATTATCTCTTTTGATACAAAACATCCTAGTAGATCTCTTTCCCCCTCCTCTACAACATTGTCCTTTTAGAGATTGTGATCTTCCACAATGGTCCCTCATTAGACAAGATGATTTCTCAACCTCTTATAAATAATATACCTCCAAATGTAGCTCTCAATAATAAACCATCACAAAAATATAAGCTCAAATGGGTTGTGAAGGAATAACAATTTGTGATACAAGTTAATCAAGTTAATCATATATCTTGTTCGGTAATGACAATACACCCATATATTCAACCAACTCATACATAATGTATAATCCATGATAATGCACCTTGGTGATCTAGAATAATTAAGCATACTTTATTCGGATAGACTATTATGCCTTCTCACCTCATAGTTCACCATGGTTATGCCCTTGATATTAGTCATATTTCCTAAATGTGGTTCCCCTTCTTGACAAATTGGAGGTATATGAAGATTAACCTTCCTTATTTCTTAAGAATAGGTATCCTCACACTCAATTACTTCTACATGTTTTTTTGCTTACAATCCTTCTACTACCTTTACCTATACTACAAATGTCGGTATGCATTGTTATACTCACTCACCCTAATCACTTTCACACTATTCACTCATCCATTTTTACTTAAAGAAACTATCATAGTCAACATATATCACATCAAATCTTACATTTCTAAATCACATCCAGGTAATGTATGCAACATTTAAAAATAATACCAATCACAAGCACATCACACAAAGAAACCCCATGTGTAGATACCCTAAACATGCCAAGCTAATTTAAACATAAATTACACAAATAAATCTAACACATGTCTTCATTTATTAATTAACGACCCTACATTAGTTAATTAATTTATCCTCTCTTGACTAGTAATTAACATTATTTTGTTTATTAATTATCTTCTTCCTTTGTTAATTAATAACCCATTATTAATTAATTAAATTTCCCCTTCATCTATTAATTAATGACCATTCATTAATTAAATTATGCTTCAAATCATCTCTAAAATCTCATTAAATTCCTCTAAATTCACCACCAAATAACTTCTACAATCTAATCTAGGCATATTAATTAATCCCTAATTGATTAAGCAAGCTCTCTTTCTTCCCATTTTATTCCCTGTGGACAATTAATCCCATTGAACTACTCTCAATATTAACTAATTAAGATTGATCCTATGTCCCATTATCCCACGTTCACCGAGAATTGTGCTTTTCCAAAAAAGGAAAACTATAAAAGCAACCCTTTACCCCCTTCCCAAAACATATCTAGTTCTTATGCTAGTATTATATTTCTAGAAAGTAAAGGAAAAATCGAGACACCCTTTTGTTGAAGAACAAAGAGGAGATCTAGGTATGGCTCCCGTAAATTTGATGGGCCTCTTGCTTCGTCAAAATCCCCCTTAAGCAACTTATCCTTATCGTTCTTATCTTTCCTGATTCAACAAGGATATCCATGAATCGAGACAAACTCAACATCCGAGGGGAGGTTTGAGGTTATTTTCTTTAATACTTTTGTTTATTTTTCTTTTCCTTGTAAAAGTCTCATCTTTTCGTACTTAGCTTCTAAAATCGCTTAATCTAGGATGAAATTCGTAGGTGTAATTTTTATTCATGTTTTAAATTAGGCCAATTTACTAATACAATATGTGATAAAAAAAAGGGCCACAAACACACACATAATGTGTGTGCGTCCAAAAATAAAATACAGTGAGTTTCATTCCCTTCTCACAAATATATATACATCATCACTTTCATTCTCATCCTCCTCGTCACCTCAAAAATTGATCACAATATTGAGACCTCGCCTACATATTTTGGACCACATGAATATGACTTTCCACATCGCTCTTGAAGGGTCCTTATTTTTTTTGAGCCTCACATATTGTTCCCGCACACTCATCAATTTTGACACCAAGTCCTACATGACTTATGTCTTAAGTGGAGGTTGGTCCTCTGTTCCAACTCTTTTTGACTCTCATCTCACTTTATTTGTAGATAATATAGGTGGTAGTTACCATGGCCACTATGTCAAATAAATATATGAAATCACCTATGAAATTATTAATCTTCTCTAACATCCCATCGACTACAACATTGATGGGGATGTTCTTAGTCAATTTTCTCTCATTTGCATCAATGATTGTCATCTAATATGCATTTTTACACACATATGAAAACATATCTACATATTAGACATTTTTTACAAGCCCTCGATCACTATTTTCTAAGGCTATGACATATTATGTGGGAACATCTCCCTCACTTGCTTCATCCCCTCATATGGGCAAGTACATCTCTACTCCATCTCCTCCTTTGGGTAGTGTTCCACCTCCTAGGCCACTTGTGATAATAGGAAATAATAAAACCATCGAGTCTTTGTTCACCACGGGTTATAGGCTACGGTACATCCCATCATCCATAACACCCACAACCACTATTGGATCTATCTCATATATGGGTGGGGGTGCTAAATCAATAAGCATCATTCCCATTCAAATTCCCTCTCTCAATGTTGCATGTGCCATTATCCTCCAAACATGTATTATTATAGGCACATCTTGTACTAATCCCAACTAGTGCATCACATGCTCACAATAATAGAGATATCATACCCTAGGATGTTGATCCTCTAGCCACATTTTCCATCACACTTTCCAAACCTCTACAACATAATCTATCAATCCCTTGAACTCTATGTAAGGTCTCCATATAATCCCCATTGGGATTAATTTATCAAATATGGCTTGGTATGATGTAGTGTTCAAGCTCCACCTTTAGGGTACCAACCACTATGCTACACATATCTCTAGGCAAGCCCAATCAGATCTTGGTCCTCTAATTGGCCACACTACAACAATATGATCATGGATCATACGTGTAATAAATTCACTACCACCACACCACCTCCACGAATCTTCAAAGTAAACCCATATAAGTCCTTGTATAAATGGGCTAGCATATATCGACCCCAAGCATATCTAACAATATCATCCTCCATTGATTGACATATGTACCACATCTTGTATGAAATCAATACCCAACCACCATCCAACACAATAAAATATTCTAATAATATTTCAATAAACGTTTTCTATCATGAAACCCTAATTATTATAGTGGAACTTAGGAAAATAGTTAGATCCATAAAGGTTACTTGTACCCAATGAAAATGTTTATGCCATGTGCATCGACATGGCATGTCCAATGCTAATACCTATAATCTATCTCCTACTATCAGAATCTTTAGAATAAAATATACATCCTCTAATGCCATAGTCATCTCCCTTGTGAGGAGACAAATGTGCAGTATTTGGGTTTCACCGATCACACGATCTAGTAATCAAGTGCATATTCAAGGGCACTCACCAATTTAGTTGTATTTCATTGATTTAATAAAAAATAAATCTTCATTAGAGGATTGATATTAAATGAATATAAAAACAATAAACAAGATCTATCATGCAAGAAATAAGAAAATGTAAGCAATAGTGAGATAAGAATGACTTAGCTTGTATCAGAGATGCAGGTTGATTCTAGGTCAGGAAATAGATTGAGAAGGTTGGATCTGAACTATATATGATCTTTATGAGAAATTGGGATCTAGAACATATTCAGATAGGACTATCCAAATGAGGACATAACCGCTCAGTGTTGGTGTCTCGGGCAAAAGCTAATGTCCATACAACAACTCTACTTCGATCTTTTGGTCTAAAATTATCTTCTTCGTTTCTCTCTCCATCACTTCCACTTCATTGTAGGGTTCCTATGTTACACCTAAACCTAAAAACAAACCCTAACTACTTATATAAGGCTCAATCAAACATTAGATGCAATAAATAATGCATATTCTTGTGATTATCACTTTGAGAATTGCACTACATTTTAGAATCTATGTAGTTCTAGTGTGTGTGAGATTGAATTGTGTCCCTTGAAGCTAGGGTTCCCTTGTGCTAGTCACGCTAAGCTAGCAAGCTATAAATACTTTTCCCCTAATATGAATGTGTGAGATGGAATTTAGAAATAACCCCTCATATGTAGTGAATAATGTAGCCAAAATTCAGTCCTTGAATATTTCTCTTTTCCCAAGTAGTAGATAGTAAGTAATAGCCAAAAGTTGTCCAACCCCTAATAATAATGAGTAAGTCATGTATATATATTATTCCCTTATTTGAATTTCATCATTTAACAATCAAAATAGATGACCTAAAGTGATAAAAGAGACTTAAAAAAAAAAAAATGAGGTGACATTTCAAACTTGAGAAAAGGAAGGAAAAGGATAGAAGCTCCCAAAGGAGACAATAGACATGGGCGCTCTTATCCCTAATGGGAAATAGTGTCCAAGATGCTCAGAGGATATAACAAAAATATAGAGTTGGGTCATATGTTGTCCAATGTCCAAAATTAAAGTGACCATTTGAGAAAAGTAAATGTCAAGAGTATAAAAAGGGATAAAGCAATGCAAAAGAAAAATAAGTGTTGTTAATGTCTAGTTTTCTTACGTAGGAATCATGTATATAATACCATACTTAAAGGTGTCATGTAAGTAATAAGTGAGTGATTTTGTGACTATAATCATAAACCGACCTAGTTTAATACTTCCCAACCATACTCATCTAAACCCAGTCAAGAAGGGTATCCATATGGCATCTAACATGGAATTGTCTTGCATGAACATCTCCATGCAATCATAGACCAATTACAACATATATTAGATTTTTTTGTCAAGAAAACATCATCTGTCACAATTTAATAACATGCTAACGCACAAAACTACACTTATTCCATTTAATTTGTCAAATATTGGGTTAGGATTGCATGAATATGGTTAGGATTGTATGAATACGATTAGGACCATATGGATCTAGGTAAAAATCGTACAAAATGTATGGTTTTGACCATAAAGATGAAACTAGACCATTTAGTCTCATGTGCACTAGAGGTATCAAGTTTGAAAAAATTAACAATTACATGAAAAAATTGAAAATCACTACTAATTTTTCATAAAATCACTAATTGGAGACACTTACCATCTTATCGATTATCTACACCGAACAACATCATCGTCACCCAATCAAACCACAAGTGCAAGGCATCTCTTGCACATGACATCCTATATATCTTAGAACACTAATCACTATAATCAAAATAAAAATGAAATTACTATTTGAATTTTCTACCACTCTATTTATAGTAAAAGGGCCCTTTTGGTCCTATATTAACATATCTGAGCAACCTCTACTAGCCACTTAATACCTTAAATTTTTGCACTTCATATCTCGGTCCATGTTTCTCCAAATTTTGTGTAGTTTAAGACATTGGGATTGTTATTTCCCTTATTTCCATATTAATATGTGATGGCACTTTCTTATAACTCTACTTGGGTCCCTGGATCCTCTTATCCATAGTTTTGTTTACACACAATACGCCTATGTGCTTACTACACCTTTTTCTAAGTCACTCTTTTTGTGAATACAATACTCTTCTATTATATTATAATTGAATTCAATTTCTCTTGCGTAGTTTCTACAAATATAATATTACTCCATTGAATAGTTTCTCCTTCACAATTACAATATATTATTTTACACTTTATACCAATGCACTCACTCTTTTTGGTCACTACTTATATTATTGACACTCACAAGCAACACAATGTCACTCCAATTTCTATAAACAACTCTTATTCTCGACATTCTATTCAAATATGACTACACAAGTTCAAATCTCTATCAACACTTACTTTCATCTCAAATGATTCTAGTTTCTATCATCCCATTTGTCAAAGGGGGTAACTATATGGGTTGATATGCAAGATCATCCCCTCCTATACAAATCAATACACAAATCTAAAGACCAAGCGATCAACTTTGGATTTAAAAATGCACTAAATACTAAGTTACTTAGGTCACAAGAGAATACACCTCTACACTTTTTTTCAAATGTAGGGAAAAATACCTATCAAAATTACAAATTGTCAATAATGCAATTATGACAATACACATGTATAATACATAGTAATGATTATGCAATTTTTATTTTAAAAAAATGGGACCTAGATTTATCTATAGTGGTGTGGTCCCACAATATGGGAAACATTATTTAGGGCCAACTAGGATGGCCTATGACAATATTCCTTTAGTGTTTATATATCCAATTCCCATGAAATTATCAAACACCCTTTGGGATTGATCACCCTGACTTTCCAAGAACTCCAAGTCAAATCTCCACATCTTCAAATACACCTTTTACATCTATTACACCTTTTAATGCTTACAACACACTATTCCCTATCTCTGGAAGGGTCACACCAATGTCCCACATTGTTTGCCAAATTTTTGGTTAATTTATTCACATGTCTAATAGCCTCATATACTTTAGCTCTATCAATTACAATTTTTTTCTCCTCTAAACTAGTTAATTTTATTCACTAGCATAAAAGGGGGAATGTAGACACTAAATTTTTCGTAAAATAATCATTACAACACGATTTTATAAAAAATTATATATGTGGGTCTTGAACTATAAAACTAAGTCTTAGTGATGCAAGTCCTTGTGTTTTACTTGTATATCACTTAATTTATCTTATGATATGTGACTTAATAAATGATTCTTTATGTTTTTATGTTGTGTCATAAAGATCTCTAGCCTTTGCAATTGTTTGTTTTACTTTTGATGAATTTGGTCCAAGATCATACAAAATTGATCAGAACCATGGTACGGTCCTAACCTAGATGTACAGTCTTGACCATTTTTATTTTTGGGCCCTTTTTATCGGTTTGGTTTATTCGTTACTCTTTTCTCTTTCACATCTTATGTTTTTGGTCAGCTTTGGATGTCACTCGGATTGAAATTTTAAAGTGCTAGACTTGTATATATACAAGTTCAGCTTAAGCATTAATGATCTAGCAAGTACCTATATAAGTACAAACTGCGAGCTAATAAAGTAAAAGTAATATCTTCATACTACATATTACAACATAGGAAGGCATAAATATATTTTGACATCTACATACAAGTGTTTTTATGGGAGAAAAGTAGAATGACCCACTATCGGCGTGGATGCACACGAGAAAAGCTAGCTCAATAGTTTTAGATTACATGCACACTCACATAATGCACTAAGAGAATTACATTAAGTCTAAAATGTAGTGTAGTGCCTAGTGACTCACAAATGGGGTGATCGTTGAGGTCAACTGACTCAATCATTTGTATTTTAATTTTTGATTTAATGAGTATTTGAGGTTCTTGCGGGTTGTTAGGTTTGTTTTATAGGTCAGTGTGAAAACTAGGGTTATAGGTGAATTTAAAGATACCAAAGTGTGACACAAGAAATCACCAAGAGACATGTAAGAATTATCAAAGTTCTACCACTTACGAGGTCCAAGTAGTACAATAGTGTCAATTTTTGGGATTCAGTCCTTATTGGTAAGAGGAAATGGACTAAGTATCATTGGAGCACACATGCTACGCGTGCACAAAGGATTAGAGTAGTGCATAAGAGGCACACATAGTGGGAAGGTAGGTTAACACATGGGGCTATGTGCACAAAGGTATAAGAGAAATGACTTAGCCATTTTTCCAAAGTTAGGGCTAAAAATAGAAAAGCAGAGTTGGAGTGTCGATCAAGAAAAGGTCTAGAAATAGATAAAATCAAGATGACTTGGTGGCCAAGAAAGGGCTATAATTGGAAAATCACATGTAGAGAAGGGATAAAGATGTCTAATAATAGGATTAAAGCATGTGGTATATTTAGCTTAATCTATTATTAACATAGAATGTAAAAACATGCAAGCTTTTGTAAGCATGGCTATTATTAGGAAAGAAAGCATGTAAGCGGTGAAGGGAAAGTCCCCACCCTATAAATATTGATGATGTACCATTGTTTTAAAGAGTTTCTACCGAGTATGAATCAAGGAACTAAAGAGTGCTAGTGCGGAGTATGATGCGAGTCTGTATGGGTGCGCGCATGGTCTAACACATAGATGCATTGAATTGTGATGTAATCAACTACTTATTTAAGTATTTATTATGGTTTGTAATGGATAATTGTATTTGGGTTGCTAAATTGACTATGTATGAGTATGGAGTAATGGGAATTCAGATCTTGTTAATCATTCTTTATGTTGATTAAGTTTCCTTATTATATGTGCTTCTAGTTTTTCAAGGATATTTTATTATTCTATGCATGAATGGATGTTTTCACTATAAATATAATGAAATTTAATGCTAACATCCCGATAAGAAAATCAAAGGAAGGACCTGGTAGTTTATGCGTGGTTGGGTGAGCTTCCACGCTTGGTGAATGAAGTGCCGGTGCCTAGCTCTAGTTTGGGTAAAATAAAAGACTACAATCTAGACCTTATATATGGTCCTATCCCTATGTGGTTCTAGCAAGAAACAATTTATCTAGACACATTTACAACTCTTTATACTTTCCATATCTAGCAAAAACATAGTTAGTGCTCGATCTAAATTAGTTAAGTTACCTTCAAACCCTAGTTGCACCTCTAATTGATTTATCAATTTGACATGCTTGTAAATAGCCTAGTTTTTATCGTATGATTGTAAATGGTTTTATTGTTCTTTTCCATGTAACATATTAATCAATATTATTTAAATTAATTAGATTGATCTCATGTAATCAAATTAGGTTTGATACACTATATCATTTATTATTTAATTATATCAAATATTCAAACTCTAAAAAGTTAGATAATTGATAATGTAAATTATGGTTAGAACAGATTACACCAATTGAATTATTATGTAAGTTGATCTAGTGAGTGTGATGACAAATTTGGGTTGTACGGGAAGGAATGTGGTTATAAAATTAGGTGATATGGAAGTTTAGGAAGGAAAATTTTGGTTATGTTAGGAAAAGTCACATGAGTAAATTTATCCCGGTTGGTTGATTTTTTTCCTCTATAGGTTTTCAATCAAATATAGCTTTGTCACTCCAATATTTTGTATTCTTGGTTCTTTGTTATATTTTAAAATATTGGAAATTGCATCTCTGTAGTAGATTACATGTTTTTATTCTTGAAAACCTTAGCTCTCTCTTCTATAATTGAAAAGGGTTTATTCTAATTGGGATGGAATTAACACACCAATACTCTCGTGATGTGATGAGAAATTACTATGTGCAATACTTCTAATAGGAATCGGGATTCACTTAGTTCTTTCTCCTAGTGAATGTGTGTGAATGTGAAATACACAATGTGTTGGTGAGATCTATAATTCTCAAAAAAATCAACCCAAATTCCAAAAAAAACCATCACAATTATTTTTAAGACATGTAACTTACTATCTTATAATAAGGAACACATTTACAAATTTTCATACTATTAGTTGTGTCCATTTACTAAGTAGATAAGGGTTATAGAAGAGGAAGAGAGAAAAATTACATTTAATATTCATATGCAATATTTGTTTACCCAAAACCTTATGTTAGAGGGGAGTGATGGATAAATTCATTGACATACTTATTCATTCCTTACATAATATTAGCAAACACCTATATCACACTATTATAACAACATTTTTAATGATCTCTCAACATCTGGGAAATTTATGAGACTTCAAACATTTCTATTTCTACTGAGGAGAGAAGGAATGAAATAAAATTGGTTGAGTGGGAAAAGTAATTGATATGTTAAAGAGACTCCGTGTTGAATAACTCCAATCCTATATTTTCCTCTTAGGAGTAAAGATAAATCTAATTTAAGAGAAACGTTAATGAACAATAAGAACATTCAAATCTTGATCAAATACTACTAGGGGGAAATTTGTGTTATAGTGCACAAAGGTGAAAGTAATTACTCAAATAATGCTTCCTTCCCATTCACCCATACAACACACAAATGAATTTAGGTTTCAATTACATATCATTCATTTATGTTTGCTAATTACGACTATATGATATAATATATACACTATAATAATTGATCCCAATTAATAAGGCTAAATAAGGAAGGTATCACCATGCCTAAACACTCTCCTTCGAAAAAAAATGGTGTATCGTACATTAGGGATTCACCTTGTAAAAATCTTATCTAATTGTTTACTAAAATCACCTCAAAGTATATCTCACCCATAACGAAATTATAAGAAGGACATATAATTTTCCCCATGTCAAACCTTTTGGTTACATACCACGAGGCTCAATAGGGACTCGACGATATAACAAGTTTCCATACATGGCTAGCCACATGGTCACTCTTCATGTAGAGATTAAAAATGATAGGAAATTGAATCGATATCAACACATTCAAATGTGAGAGTACACATAGTTAGAGGTATCCCAAAGAGATATTAACACCATGATCATCATCCCACAAGGCTCAAAGAAGGAATAATTTCTATGCCTCACATAATTTTTGTGGACAAGAGTCAAATAATGTGCTCTAAATTTAGGTTTAGTGCAAGAAAGTTTTTATTGGAATTATAACATGTTAATTCTATAATGATGTAAAAAAGTTACTTGTCAAAACATTATATCATATAATTTCCATTTATGACTTAAACCAATCCTAGAATATCATAGATAGAAACTCAAAAGGAAAACTAGTTACATGACAAGCCATGTTTCAATGCTTCAATACAATTCTAGAAAGTCCTTTCAAGATTCGATAGCTATAATTATTACATTGACGTAAAATAAGGATGTTCATCCATGAAAAAATTCTCGATCATCAAATTCAACTTTGTAATAATATCTTTAATAATTCATTTCATAAAGAAATATACAAGTTTCTAGTACAATATTGAATATAAATCATCGTGGATAACATTTATTTACATTCTTCACCCTCAAAGCATCTGCAACATGTAATATCATGGTTCGAATAAATGTTGGCATGGAATTCCCTCTACTAAGTAAAAACTTGAATAAAAATTTAATTTCTTGAGAGAAGGGGAGATGGGGAAAGTGGGAGAGAGAGTGAATGGAGAGATAATAACATTTCTCCACTTAAGTTTATAATCATTCAATATATTTAAGGTTAGAGAGATAGATCTACCATTTCTTTCTTTCACATGAAGCATCATTTACATTCAATAAGAGAGGGTATGTGAGAGAGAAAATAATACCACAATGTTCTCAAACAAGAAATAAGAGTGGTACCATCATGACTACCCAACAACATTCATAAAGAGATATTTATTTATGTTCATGAAAATTAACATATAACAAGTAGTTGATACCAAACACCGCTACACTATTATGAACCACCATGAAAACAATTCACCATGTTACCATAAAATCTAATTTAACAAGCCAATATTTAGGACATTTTCAATGTGTTCCCAACATCGACAATATACCAATCATAACCCCCTTATTTAGATTGATAGTCCATGTGAGGATTGAGTTATGGAGTCAAAAACTAGTTTAAAAAAACTTAGGAAAATCCATTTTTTTAGAAAACTAAAATGGCTATGTAATGACCCTGAATAAAATCACTGGTAATGGAACACAAAATATATCACTTATATAATGTTCTCTTATCTAGAGGAAAAGTATGGAAATTGATAGAAATGTTTTTGCAAGGGATACACATTTTAGTCCTAACATTCCATAGGGCATTTGTAAAATTAAAAAGACACTTTAAGAAAAGAACACACCAAACACACCAAATTGGATAAAAAATTGGCCCCAAATAAATACCTTATTCATGTGATACAATTAATTTAATTGATGATCTGATAATTTAAATTTAAAAATGCGGTTAAGTGACTAGGTCATAAGAATACGACCACATGTTTATGCACATCTATTCCAAACTAGTTTTACAAGGTCAAGGGAGTTGTTCTCCATGCGGTAACAATCAATTTAGCCAAATTTAGGGAACCTAAAACTTTATGCATAAGGCACATCCCAAACATCCAAGTGTGCACATTGATTTCATGATTAAAAACATATAAAATGTTAGCCCATGATGTTGTATTGTATAAGAAGGTCTTATATGTTCTACGCATTTAATCACATGTGTAGAGGTAGCTTTGTTAAATTTGAATAACCTTTCTAGCTATGTACCTTTAAATATAAATGAATTACATGCACCTATTATAGAAAATTGTAAAAACTTGTTGTATATCTTACAAGTGTGTTTCCTTGAGCAACAAAAACATATATGTAATCAAACGTATATCACAAATAATTGTGTTGGAAACTATCTCTCCCCTTATTTTTATTTTATTCTTGATATACTGTGTATACTTATTTTTTTATGATTAGTAAGACCATTGAATTATGGGCTTGGTATATATCTAGATTACTATTTATTGTGTGTGTGTGTGTGTGTGTGTGTGTGTGTGTGTGTGTGTGTGTGTGTGTGTGTTCAATAAAAGCACACATGTTGGGCTCATCTTATATTCTAATTACAATAACATTTCTACAAATGGATGATGGTAGATTACTTATTTTAAAAAAATTATTAATTATTTGATTCATAAACAAGGGTTGAGGAGTCTATTTCTGGTTGTATTGATAGCCAAAAATATATACAATAGACACAAAAATAGTTTAGATATAGATGCCAATGGTTTAAAGAACTAGACACGGGCAGGGAAATCACTAAACCCGGACCAAACATACATAGGAAAAGTCACTCCACAATACAAAAATTAAATATGAAGATAGACCGTGGCATAGTCATCTAAAAATAGAAAAGGAAGAGTAAGCCATGAACCCATCAAAAAAACCAACCCAAATAGATATGAGACTAAGAGAATGCAACATGAGTTCGTCAACCATAGTGTCAATCCCAACTCTATGAGTAGGATAAATGAAATGTTGTGTGATGACAACAACTTGTTTGTTTAACTCAATTCAAACCAAATTATCCAAAAATGTGGAATCGATTTCAAAGTTCATGTGAGGTTATGCCGATAGCTCAATGTATTTAAAAAAGAGAACCACATTGATGGTGTTAAGAACCAATGTAAGCACTTACTCGTCGTGGCCTAAAAAAATCATTTCTCGTATGGCACTAGAAAAATGGAGGTGAGGTAGAAAAGGGTCATCCATGGTGGGAAAAATATGAAAGATCCCCAATAGATCTTTACCCTAAATCAGATTTTTTATGACTTGCAAATGATAAAATATGACTGTTTGAAACCCCGACAAGCAAACTAGGGCAAAACTGGAATTATTATAGCAAATGCAACTAGGGTTTGAGATGGTTCTCAATGCAAATATTACTCAAAAATTATTCTTTTAATCCCAAATGATTACTAATATTTTTAGAAGCCAAATCATGCAAAAATCAGAATTTATTGCAGCCAAAACAACTCTGAAATCAGATCTGAAATCTGATTAGTAATTTACTGAAAAATCCTCTAAATAACACTTCAGAAAAATATAAAATTGCAGCACTTTGATTTATAAAAATATGGAGAATATTTGACAATTATTCTTCAAATGTAAATACCTCAAACAGTGCCAAAATATTCCCTAACCAAGTCATACCACTGGAAGGAAGCCTGCTGCAATATATACTTCAAAAAGTCTTCAATAACACTTTGGAAAAATCCTGAAATATTTTGAAAATCTGATCACAACCAATGGGAAATTCTAAGTGAAAATCCCTCTCTAACTCTTGGGGTTTCCATCCACGAGAGTTGAATTCATAAGGGTTTCATCCTTGGAATTTTTATGCAAAAGCTAGAAGCTCACCGTAAAGGAAAATATGATGAATAAAATCTAGATATTCAAAGAGGCAAGTCGACTTTCCTTTTAAAGGAAAATGACCACAAAGTGACCTCCAAAATAGCCAATGAAATTACATGATTACTCCTTGGCCAAGTCAACTTTCTCTAAAAATATTTTGTCACACATTTCTAATTTTCCATTACTTGGGCAAGTCACATTTTTCACTAGATGAATACATTATTTTTTAATTGCTTTTGTACTTTTCCGAACTTCTAATTTTTTATTAAGTTTAATTATTTTATTGTATGTGCATTATAATTTTATATTTTAATATTTTGCACAATACAAATAAACTAAATAAAACTTAGTTACCATGATTTCACCCTTTGGCCATCGGGTAAGAATGGGCCAAAGGTCTTCACTCGAACTATTCGAGAAAGAGGGACATACAGTCCTCCCTTCCCGAGATTGCTTGCCCCCAAGCAATCACAAGTAGAAGATTTACATCCTCATTAGTTCTGGATCCCAAATTAGTTCCATAGATAAATCAGCTACGAAGAAAATTTCTTCTTCTACATCGGTGTCAACCAAGCCCGCTGAGCGAAGGTCAAAAGTGTGCCATCATCAAGTTCGAAAGAACTAGTATATAAGACATCAAGAAATGCGGTTACTTTTGCCCCAACTTGATATCATTGATCATATCAATAAAAAAATCTATGTCACAAGCAAAGTACTTGAAGTCCAATAAGGATCAACTCGAGAAATTGGTCCAATTTATCAAAGGTGACTCTATTGTTCATTCCTCCAAAGGGATTATGAAAACTCCTAGAGATGGGAAAGCTCAAAATATCGTGGCAGCCACTACACCTTCAAATGAAAAGATTGAACCTTTCTTTGTGTCCTTTCTGATCAATAGATGTAAATTAAGTAATTACATTATAGACTCGGAGCCTCGAGATAATGTGATGCCGAAAAAAGTAGCACATGCTTATTGGTTTGACTTCAGACAAGAACATTTAGATCGTGTTACTCCATGGAAACCAAGAAAGTTCCTCTGATCGGGTAGATTAAAGACACCCAAATGGTTTTAGCCCAATTCCCTCAAAAGCGAGTTAAGGTAACTATTTTAGTTGTTGATATTCCCACCTCGTATGGAATGTTGTTGAGTAGGAAATTTTGCAGAGATCTAGGTGGAGAAATTCAAATGGATTGGTCTCACGCCATGATCCCTATCAGTGGAGAAATGAAGAAGCTTATGCCAGAAGCTCAGGCAAAGTTCATGGTAACTAAAACCGAAGATCCTCGTGCATAGATCCTTTTCCAAGGCTCAAGTATGGGTAATTATATGATGACTGCAGAAATTCATACCCTTGAGATCACTTGCCAAGATTCCAATGAGATATGGACTCTTGAGTTCGATGGAAGTTGTTGTTCAACGGGTTTTGGTGCAGGAGTGGTGCTCATATCTCCAAATGGTAAAATATTTCCTTTTTCCTACAAACTTGAATTTTCAAATACTAACAACACTTTGTTGGATACGAGGCATTAATCCTTGGCCTTGGTGTAGAGGAGAAAGGGATAAAAATTTGGAAGTCTTTGGAGATGCGGAATTGATCTTGAAAGCAGGTAAGAAATCGGTTCCCAAGTAAAGAATGATCGTTTGAGACACTACAAAAATAAAGTGTGGGACGCGATATAAGTCTTCGATGCTTTTTCTATAAAATCATCCCTCATGAAAAGAATGACAAAGCAGATTCTCTAGTAGTCTCAGCCTCATTAATGATTCCTCATTCAGAATTTGATCAAGTCAAATACACTATTGAAATGGTTTTTAGGCCAAGTGTTCCTGACAATGCAGAAAATTGGCAAGTATTTAATGATGATCAACAAATTATTGCCTTCTTGGAAAAGAGAGAATTTTGAATAGTTGTACTTTAAAGGAAGTGATTCTGCATTTTGTGAATCAACTACCTCACCCATTCAGGAAGGAGTTGAGAACGAAGATCCTGGTGATGGCATCATTCAACTCAAAGGAAATAAAATTCCCAAAGGATTGGTTTCACTTGAAGAACTTTTTGAAAAACATGACATGTTTATCAAAGAGAAAGAGTAAGCAGGACTGCGAATCTTCACGACTATGAGCAAGTTAAAATCGGTACTAAAGATAAACCTCACACCGGTCAATAGCGGTAAGTGTTGCTCACCGAGGAACGTGGGAAATTCATAAGCCTCCTTATCAAATATTTTGACTTTTGGCTTACTCATATGAAGACTTGAAGTCTTTCCAACCCAGGAAATGGAGCATGCCATACCCTTGAAGCCTGGTGCAGTTCCATTCAGGCAAAAGCAAAGACAATATAATCCCAAGATTACAGGGACAATATTTCATGAAGTTCAAAAGATGTTAGATGCATGAATAGTGTTTCCTATTCAACATTTGACCTGGATAGCTAATATTGTACCAGTTTGTAATAAAAATGGAGAAATTAGGATTTGCGTGGATTTCCGTAATCTTAATTAAGCTTCCTTGAAGGATAACTACCCACTGTCAATCATGGACCATATTCTACAGATAGTCACTAGATCAGAAATGCTATATATACTAGATGGCTTCTCTGACTATAATCAGATTGAAGTGGCTAGAGAAGATCAACATAAAATCACGTTCACCACCCCCTGGGGTAAGTTCGCGTATAGAAGAATGCCTTTTGGTTTGATTAATGTTGGCGCTACCTTTCAAAGGGCTATGGATATGACTTAATGCCGACACTACCTTTCAAAGGGCTATGGATATGACATTCATAGATTATAAAGACGAGATCATCGTGATGCACCTAGATGACTTGATAGTGTTCTCAAAGAAGTGAGGAGATCACCTAAGAGATTTAGAGAAAATATTGCAAAGATGTAGACTTCATAAGATTTCTCTGAATCCAAAAAAGTTTGTGTTCGGAGTTACAGAAGGGAAACTCCTAGGTCATATTGTTTCTAAGGAAGGAACTAAGATCGATCTTGAGCATGTTCAAGCTATCAAGAATCTTTCCTTGCCTACAAGTAAGCTTGGAGTCCACTCCTTCTTTGGGAAGGTGAACTTTTTGAGAAGGTTTGTGCAGATTTTGCCAAGCTGACTAAGGAAATCGCTGATATGATGAAAGGAAAAGAATCCTTCAAATGGTCAAAAGAAGGTAGAGAGGCATTTGAGAAAATCAAGGGTGCTATTGCCAAAGCTCCTACATTGGTGTGTCTTGATTTTAAAAAGGATTTCATAATTTATTGTTATGCTTCTTCGCACATAATCTTTGCCATTTTGACTCAACACAATCAAGAGGGAATCAAATCTCTATTGCA
Source organism: Taxus wallichiana var. yunnanensis (assembly GCA_018340775.1). Lineage (NCBI taxonomy): Eukaryota > Viridiplantae > Streptophyta > Pinopsida > Cupressales > Taxaceae > Taxus > Taxus wallichiana. The sequence goes on along the minus strand of CM031236.1, from coordinate 603,080,494 downwards.
TTCATGAGTTTGGGATTCAAGAAACATGAACTTAATTACAATCCTCTTGAGAGACATGCCTACGTGGTGGTGAGAGCCCTGAAACACTTCAGGTACTATGTGTTGAATTCTCACACCAAAGTCTTAGTTCCAGATACCGCAGTTAAATCGATGCTGACACTACAAGAACCAAGATTTAAAAGAAGTAATTAGATCTCCAATATCCAAGAATATGATTTAGATATCAAGCCTACCAAGTTGGTTCGAGGAAGAGGACTCTACCAACTCATCACAGAGAATGAACCATGAGATAACTCTGAAGAAGAACCAATTGAAGAAAATTTACCACTGGTAGTTTTTGTCAGTACCACAAATGAATGGTATTCTGATATTGCCTACTTCCTCACATATGGTGAGTGTCTAGAGAATCTGATAGCTAAGGAGAAACGAGCTATCAAACTAAGAGCTTCTAGGTACATCATTTGGGACAACACGTTGTTCAAGAAAGGAATTGATGGCATGTTCCTCAGATGTGTTGATAAAGAGCAACAACCTAGATTGTTGGAAGCTTTCCACAATCATGCTTACGGTGGTCATTTCTCTGGACTAGTGACGCTCATAAAATTCTGCGAGCATATTATTACTAGCCCACTACGTTTTCTAATGCTCGAGAAATGGGTGAAAAAATGTGAAGCTTATCGTGATTTGTTGGAAGACCAAAGTTGGCAGCTTTGCCTTTGAGGCTAGTTGTCATTGAAGAACCCTTCCAACAATGGGGTTTAGATTTCATCGGGGTTTTGAATCCTAATTCTAGTGCTGGTCATACTCACGTGCTCACCATAACTCGAATACTTTACAAAGTGGGTAGAAGCTATACCATGAAACAAACATCTGCAGTAATTTGTGACTTCATCAAATAAAAAAATATTGGTTCGTTATGGAATTCCACACAAGATCGTGACAGACAATGCCTCAAATTTTTCTTCTATAGAGATGATAGGTTTTTGTTATGGGTATGGGATATCTTTGTCTCATTCGTCAGATTACTACCCTCAGGGAAATGGTCAGGTTGAATCCAGTAACAAAAACATCATTACTATTGTGCGCAAGTTAGTTAAAGAAAATTAAAGAACTTGGCATAAAAAGTTATATGACACTTTATGGGCAGACCGCATAACTCCTAAAAGGGAAATCAAGATGTCTCCATTTCAACTTTTGTATGGAACCAATGCTCAAATTCCCGTCACACTAGAGTTACCAGCATTAAAATTAACCTAGGCAGTTGATGATGAATGCTTCACCAATGCATTAGATAAAAGGATCATGTTCCTAAGAAAGCTTGAGGAACAAAGAAGTCAAGTGGCAAACAAGATTGAGGAACATCAATCCAAGGTGAAGAAATTGTTTGATAGGAAAACTAGGGAGAGACAATTTCAAATCAATGACTTAGTTCTTCTCTGGGACAAACGACGTGAACCAAAAGGAAAACATGGGAAGTTTGATTCACTGTGGCTAGGCCCATTCAAAATAAGACATTTTTGTGGAGATAACACCTATTACTTGGCATATCCTGATGGAACTCATTTGCCTTTGCTCTACAAGTGGGCGTAATCTCAAACACTATCAAAATTGAAAACAGAGTTGTTCCCGTATGTACATAGGTAATTAGGATTTTGGTTTGTTTGTTTCCTTGTTTTTCTGTCTCTTCTCTTGTGTCACCCCATTTTTGTGCCCCATCATGTTGAGATCATGTTCATGATTATTTTTGTTTGGGTCCGTTCTGTGTCCATAAAGTCCTTGTCCCTAATTAGAGCCAATTTGTTATCAGCCAATTTTGACTTCGCAAAATTAATAAAAAATTGGAAATTTTGAAATTTTTCAAAAGTATTACTTTGCGTGATTCATCACTCTCATTGTGATCGTCTTATTTTTGTGATCGTTCGGTCTTCGTTTCGTCCATTTCAAAGTGAGAAATCCTCTCGCTGTGTCTTAAAATGCATTAATAATTAATTAATTAATATTTAATTAATTTATCATCCTTTATTTGATAAAATCATTTTTTATTAAATTTGGGGTTTTTAATTAAATAACTATTAATGTAATAATTATTAAAAGTCATTCGACAAATTTTTATTCTCGGGGAAGTAAGCTTGTGCTTCCAATTGCCGAGAATGCCAAATTGGCTTCCCGAGCCTGGATTTCCCTTTTCCTGGCAATTTTATTTTAATTTCCGCTTGTGGGATTTCTTCCCCCTATTGCCAAATTAATAAATTGGCAAACGGGCATGAAATTTCCCAATTTCCCACATGGGGAAATTAAACGAAGATTGTCAACCCACTTTGTCATTCCCATTGGCAATTGGTCGTTGCTTTCCCCATTTCCCCTGGCAATTAATTCCACTACTCGGGAAGAGGGGAATTCGGTTTAGCCTTCATAAATTCTTCCGTTGGACTCATTGGAAAGAGTCATGTGAAGCTTTCCGATTGCTTCTTATTTCTTCTAAAGAACATAATATTATATCACATCCCATATCATCGCGAACGCCATTGCGAAGGAGAAATACAAGAGGGACAGCTGAGGATCATCAAGCTTCTTTGAAGGAAATACCATGTATCAATTATTTGCATTAAAGAAATATTTCCCATTAGTAAAGAGGACAACAAAATATTTTTCCACGCATTGGCAAAGGAGGATAAAAGTTTAGTTAGCTGGCAAAAGAGGAAAGATCCACCACACACAGGCTTGCACAGGTTAATGAAAACAATTTGAATCAAGACTTAGCTATATGCGTAGTCTAGGAGATAGAAAATAAAACATGACACGAGCATTTGCCACGCAAGTCAAAAAGAAAGAAATAGCATAGGCCAAAGTAAAAGAAATTTTGGAGGAAATAAAACAAAGAAAGATCAAACAACAGTTTAAAGCGACAAAGAACTTCTCCATTCCCACTCATTTTGCAGGAGGAAAACCAAAAGCATTCAACTGAATTTCAACACCCAGCTGTTTGGTGGAGAGGAGGTAGAGGCCACGCATTGGTCTAAGCAATTCAGTCCCCACAAAGTCCAAAACATGATAAAGGACACCAAAATAAGGACGAGTTTCCGCATGAAGGGAAAAGGAAACAATTTGCATTGAAGAAAGATTTACCACGCATGAGCTAAGAGGACCACATGCATTCATCAAGAAATCCAGTCCAAAGAAGACAAAAGTTGTGCCAGTTTTAAGGAGAAAAACAATTGAGCAAAACACCACGCATGGAGGTTGAAAAGAAAGTCAAAAAAAAAAAAGGAAGACCACGTGGGGGAGAAAAGAAGATTCCACGCACAGCCAAGCCAGGACAGTCCAAAACGTAGTAGAAGACAAGGAAAATAAGAAAAGAAGGCAAGGAGGAGAAGGTAGTTTTCAGTCCAGCAAAGAAAGATCTCCCACGCACAACCCAAGGAAATACACAGCTAGAAAGAATAGATGTTCCAACGCCTAGCCAGAGAAGAAAAGAAAGCCACACATGGGGAAATATGGAAACTTCAACGCATAGTTTGGAATAAGTAAAATTAGTTACCAAAAGATGAATAAATTCCCATGTCCAGCCAGGAGAAGGAGGTTTTCCACACATTTGCCTAGGCAGGTCTCATCGCCCAAGTCGGAATTCAAACCGAGTTTCGGTGTGTGTATTAAAAATAAATAAAAATTTGTAACCTGGACTATTTATTATTATTATTATTGTTTTTAAATAATAATAATAATAAAATTAAAGTGAGTCATATTTTTCTTGCACTGACGAGGGTTTCGGAGACTAAGACCCAACCCCACTTGCATTGTTTTGCATGCCCGAGTCATTCTTCTATGAAATTCATAATGGCCGAGAAATCTAACAAATCTGCAGGAAGATCGAGGAGCCAGTGGAAAAATCGAACAAATTTGTGCTCAAATATGAATTCCAAGGAATCATCCCTCCCAGTTCTATTAAGTCAGCATATGACAACATCACTGATACAAATCTGGGTCACATCAATGTGCAATGATTCTGCGAGTGGGTGAAAATTGAAGGCAAGACCATATTCTCAGATAGGCTTTACCATAGTGGTCTACCCCAAGTAGCAACATTTCCTGTCTCGGTGTAGTGTTCAGAGTTGGTTATTGCTTGCGTTGAGCACTATGATCCTAAGAGATGAGGAATTTTAAAGATAATCGTGAGCCTTTCCTCTTAATCACACTAGAGCACATTGAGGAATTGCTCGGCATACTTGACTTTCCCGAGAATGCGGATATCACTCGCCAATCAACACAAGAATTCTGGGATGAAGAACCCCTGAGATGGAGCAAGATGGTTAATAACAACTAGTTAGTAACCAAGAGGCCTCAAATTGATAGGCTTCCCAAAGAACTATACCACATTGAGTTCGTGGAAGAAATCGGGGACATGATTACTCTCCTAAGTCGAGTTTTCAGTCTACCCTCTGCTAGGATTTTCCACCCATGGATGTATCAGTTTATCTGTATCATCCTTGCCAAGAAAGAGTTTGTGGATTGGGCCACCATCATCAGTAACACCCTTCACAAACAATTGATGACTGGATGTTTCTACATGACATCGTATCTGACTTATGCAGTAGCAAGAAGAAAGCTATTTTGGGACTTGAAATGAGAGGAGTCATGGGGCCGTCAAATAGTGTTTTTCATTATTACCCTCAACTCAGTTTCAAAAATAGCTCTCACCATTTTAGAAGAGTCAACGATGCATTCACCTTCCGCGTGATTCGAAACCTGAATCGGAATACTAAGGAAATATTTTCTAAAGAAGCCATGAGTGTCATTTCCCAATGGGGAACCTGGTTTATTCAATTTTCATCATTTTCCTACATTCGCGTGAGTGGCTTTGCTTGGTACCCCGTGGAAGCTTCCTAAGTATGTCAGTGACAAATGGGCATTAATGGAGCTTGCACGACAAATATTCCAAGTTCATTGTCTTCTTAGTGACAAGCACCATTCAGGAATTCATTTCCCAATCCAAATGGGGAATACCAATGTCCAAATCTTTTCAGTGCACAACTCATGGAAAAAGAGTTCGCCCTCATCACAATTCATCCATATGTGAAGAGTGCCTAGTTTGATATCAATGGATATATGCAAAATATTCTTAGGGAAAAGTATCAACATAACCCTACCATGGAATATTTATGGGCTGCCTATTCGGACGAACATGAAGTAAGAAGACGAGAGTTTTCTTGCCTAACACTTGCTTAGATCAAGGCCTTCCACATCAAGAACCCTCTCGATTCATTCATTAATGATGATGAAGATGTCATTGATCCCTCATATGATGTAGTTGGTTTTACCCCATTGCCTCAAATCGAATGGACCAAAAGAGATGAATTTTCTCTTGATAGCAAGAATCAACCGATTCTTGAAAGAAGCATATCTTGGTATGACAGAGAACTTTCCAAGTTACAATCAATTCAAGATCATGCTTCGGGATCACAAAAATTTCCAACACGAGGAGGCCTCCATTCAACCAAAGCCTCTTCTCAATCAACCTTTGTACCATCCAATCATACACAACAAGCAAGAAAGGAGTGGTTGCCAAAATCCACTTCGCCAAGTAACACGTCAAAAGGAGAAAAATCTAAAGATCCTAACCCCGAAGAAGGAAGAGAGTGTGTATTAGGATTTTCTACCTCAAGTAGAGATTCTTCTACCACATTGTTAATAGTGCTCGAAGCTTATGGCAAACGATACTCAACCATGATTCAAACAATTCTCCACTCAAGTGTAGGTAATTCAAATATCAAACACTTCGGAACATGTAGTTCATGAAGGGATTTCCCAAAATCTCCTGAATAATCAAGAGGTGGATATTGAGGTTGTTTCTCCTCAAATCGAGGTCATAGATAAGATTCAAGCAGGATCTCATGACGTCGAGAACAATGAGAATATTGATTTGAGCTCTAGGATTTTGTATGCAAAAATAGTGCATGATACCCCTTCTTGGTTTGATTCCGAGGTTAAGAAAAGGAAGAGGGTTATCAAGGAAATTGACATTGATTTTGATGCCCTTTTCAAACTTTCAAACAACGTCATTCCAAAGAAGCCTAAGGTGCTTTCTTGAATAATGGTGGATAGTGATGGAAATAGATTTGCAAATCTCGCCATCCCACAAGTTGATAAGGAGCGTGATGCCATGACACCTGCTGATTATGAAGTTTCTAGACTTGGACTTGGGGGTCTACATTAGAAAGTGATATGGCGATGGCTCGAGATTAATTGATATCGTTCTAAAGAGACTTAAGAAATATAAGTCTCAGAACTCTCAACTCAAGGCTAAAAAGAATCAATTAGTGGAATATGTTCAACATTTGATAAATCCCATATCATCCACTTTCCCAATGCCTGATGCAGTGGCTGCCCCTGATGAAGAAAATCTCTATTTGTTAAAAGAAATAAACACATTAGGCCATGGCACTAAAACTTGGCTTTCAAAGATTCTCATTTTAGGCCAAGGGACGATCAAGACCATGGTTAAGCTTCATGAAGATGTCAGTGCGTATCTTGATCCAATTCTTTCTTTAAAAGAAATTTTTGTTTCTAATATATCAAATTTCGATGAGATATTACCCAGTTTGCAGGAGATGACAAGTATGGAATCCTCAGTTTTAGCCATTGAAGGAATTCTTGAATTTGAACATCGAGGGACACATTTTCTTTGGTGTCTGCATCTTAAATCAAGGAAGACGCTTCTCGAGGATTCTATGATCTATTATGAGAGCATGTGCAATGAAGCCTTCACTTCACTCTCCTTGATTCAAGAATTCATAGCTGAGATTCCTTGTAACCTCATAAATGAGCATAATCAAAGGTGTTCATCGGAGCAGGTGGAAGAGTAATTTTCACAATTGTTTAAGGACATGTACACTCCCGCCAACAATTTCTCGTCAGTTTCAATGGAGCGGTGCATCAAATTAAAGAACTTATTTGAGAATGCTCAATCCAAAATTGTTAATTTAAATGATATGCCAAGTAGGATTCTTGAGTTGCAGGTATTTTGTGAGGCTATTCTTCGACCAAATGAACCTCTAGAAGAAGAAAAGATGTTTGAAACTTTGGGAAGGTTTAGATCCTTTCAACTGGCAAAAGCGGCAGATCCTAATTTCATTGGCGGTTCAGGGAGTTAATTTTCTTGGTATCTAACGAAGTGGGAGAGTCCATTTCTCATACGCTTGAGATAGGTGGACCCCATTTCAATGGATAAGGCATTGGTTATTATTGTATATTTTAAAAGGTGTTGTTATTTGCTTTTGGGAAACTATGGATATTTTAAGTAATTTCTATTTTTGGGTTGTCTTTAATAAAGTTGGGTGAAAAATTCAAAGGTCACTTAAGTGCCTTATTTAATGATCATGTAAAACCCTAACTACTTTGTAACCAAATTTTGGGTTATAAAAGGAAGTGAGGGGCTCATTTGTAAGGGGTGACTTTGAGAGAGGAGAAGAAATACTTTGTGTGCAAGCTTTGCTTCAAAGAAAGAACTTTGTGTTCTTTTGAGAAGACATTTTGGAGTTAATGAAATATGAAGTTTATGTCCCATTCATGGTCTCTTATAGCATTTGATGTTTTTATGTTCATTAGATGTTAGTGTTTGAATCTTGCATGCAAATATTATCTTTGATCTTATTGTCAACGTTATTAATCTGTTGTTCTAGTTCACAGTGATCAAGCTCTGATTATCTACTTGCTCATGTGTGTTCCCTTTTACATGTTCTTGTTTGGCTAACTCAAAATCCGTTTTATTTGTGTTAGTTATTCATCTTTTTTCCTCATGTAATATTAGGCTTTGTTTTACCTAACTCTTGCATGTTCCTTCCATTCATTCCATTTCACTCCTTTCCTTCATTCCATTCCATCTCCCTCATTCACTTTTCTTTCCATTGATGTTCCAAAACACCCCCCACATATAATTTTGAATGTATAGATGTAAATACAATTTTGGTTTTCAATAAAGGCAACCTCACCTTCATTGAGGAGGGACTTCGTTCCCACATTGTTGCATGTCATTTGCATGCATGCAAATCCATATGCTAACATGATCTAGGTCTCTATACATGCCTAGCTCTCAAACTATCTCTCATCCGAGCACAACATCGATGAAGGGCAAAGGATACCTGTATCTCATTGTGGTAAATCTCTCCACTCATCATTGGTTGTCATCACATTATCCTGAAAAATTGTATCCTCAAGTGGATCCTCAGCCACTGGTGGCTCATCTCTAGGTAGAAAGCTAGGCTGCATAGGTCTATCTCGCAGTCCTAGTAGATCTCCTCTCCTCTGTATGTGTATGTCTCCTCTCATGGTGAGGGGAATCCCTCATGCTACCAACCTCCGTAGGTGATCTGTTGTGCCTCCTATTTGTTGTGACACCGATATAGACCTATTCCTCCTATCACATCGTCTCTTGGCCTACCCACGTCCATCCTCTACATCATCTATTGCATGGTTTGTATCATCTCACGCCGAGTAACAATCATATTCCTAAAAATATCATGATGCAGTCAACCAGCTCATCCCGGGAGGGCTAGGTGATCCGTCTCTCATGTCCACGGTTTCAACACTACTCCCTATATCCAACCCTACTATGAGACGTGCATATCTCTTTATATAATACATGTGGGGCCCAAATTCTCTTGGCTGCATCAATCAAAACCCTCCATGTGGGAGGAACATTGCTTTGATACCACTGAAAGATCCTCAATATATATTTACCCTAAATTAGATTTGTTATGGCTTAAATGATAAAATATAATTGTTTGAAACCCTTGAAAAACAAACTAGGGAAAAATTGGAATTATTCTAGCAAATTCGACTAGGGTTTGAGTTGGTTCTCAATGAAAATATTACTCAAAAATTATTCTTTTAATCCCAAATGATTACTAATATTTTTAGAAGCCAAATCATGCAAAAACCAGAATTTATTGCAAAAGCAACCTAGAAATCAGATCTGAAATCTAATTATTAATTTGCGTGAAAACCCTCTAAATACCACTCGGAAAATTATTAAATTTTAGTGCTTTGATTTATAAAAATATGGAGAATATTTGAAAATTATTCTTCATATGTAAATACCTCAAACAAATGCAAAATATTCCCTAACCATGTCGTACCACTTTGGAAGGAAGCCTACTTTGTAATATATAATCAAAAAATCTTCACTAATACTTGCTGGAAAAAGCCGAAATATTCTAAAAATATGATCACAACCAATGGGAAATTCTGAGTGAAAATCCTCTCTAACTCTTGGGGTTTCCATCCACAAGAGTTGAATTCGCAAGGGGTTCGCCCTTGGAATTTTTATGCAAAAGCTATAAGTTCACCGCAAAGGAAAATACGATGAATAAAATTTGGATATTCAAAGAGGCAAGTTGATTTTCCTTTTAAGGAAAATGAACATAAAGTGACCTCCCAAATATCCAATGAAATTACATGATTATTCCTAGGCCAAGTCGACTTTCTTTAAAAATATTTTGTCACACATTTCTAATTTTCCATTACTTGGGCAAGTCACATTTTTCACGAGATGAATACATTTATTTTTTAATTGCCTTTTGAATTTACCCAAGTTCTAATTTTTTATTAAGTTTTATTATTTTATTGTATGTGCATTATAATTTTATATTCTAATATTTTCACAATACAAATAAAATAAATAAAACTTAGTTACCCTGATTTCGCCCTTTGGCCGTCAGGTAAGAATGGGTAAAGGTCTTCACTTGAACTACTCAAGAAAGAGGGACATTACAAACTAAATAGGGATAGATTGGTGGTAGAGTAGAAAATAGAGAGGAAATGGAGGCATGGTGAAGAGAATGGAGGAAAAGGTAGGCCATTAAAAGGAGAAGAAAACATGTGAGAGGAAATGGAAACATCCCCCAAAACATGTGGCAATTAATGAAAATGATAGAGAGATATGATTCATGTGTTGTAAGGAGAGGCTAACGTGGATGAGAGGATAGATGGTTTAGGAATGATTTGCCAAAGGGGAAGGTAAATCATGAAGGAGTAACTCCCATAGCCCACGCCATGGCTCTACCATATTATAAACCAAGTCATCAAACATTTGGAAGGCCCCTGTGATTGGAGATAGATTACATCACCTTATTAGCCTCCCACGGAAGTGATGTTGGATATTCCACATGGTGAAGATGGAAAGATATGTCAAGCTTAGCTAAGAATGTTGTTGATTTGCCAAGTTTTGGATTTAAGGGCATTCATAATAACCATAAAGTATCATTTAATATAGATTCGATCATGCCACAACTACGAGCCAAATGAAGATTGTGAACTAAATTTTATGCCTCCATAGCATTGTATGAATCATCTAGGAGGTGGAAATAACCCACCAAATTAGAGACCTAGAGCAATCCTTAATGATGTGGCTCGCCCTCGAGATTCCTGAGTTACCCTTAGAAGTCCCATCATAGTTTAACTTAAAGAATCCAGAGGTAGAGGGAATCCATTTGGAATTGAGTTTTGAACTTCACTCAAGAAGAAGACACTACGCTAAACCCATTAATGGGAGTGTTTCTAGCAAACAATTTATTAAGAGAAAGCAAACAATCTAGTTTCTAGCTTGACAAGATTACACAATTGACAATGTTTAGGTATATTATGTGATTATGGACTCTATTTGGGAGTTTATTCTTATTAGTGTATTTACTTTCCATACACTATTATATAATTTTAAGATGAATTTGTAATATTATTTTTAATTAAATATGTGAATGATTCATCCATTAGTGCACACTTATCCACATCTATTAATAGAGAAGAGTATAAATGAAGTTATTGATTTGCTTGACTTCCACCATTAGTAGTATTTTATAAGAATTGCTTTGCAAGAAACTATTTTCTAAACCATAACCCTTGCCAATTATTTTTTCTTTATAAAAACATAGAGGTAGAGTGTGTGGTATTCATTATGGAAGAGTGTCACTCTAGAAAATTTAAGCCATAACTTATTAATAAAATTGTGGTTGTCATGTTACACTTGATAAATCTATTTTAAGTCTTTCATTTAATATTTCCTTGATTTTAAATATGTATGTATGCATGTGGTTGTTTGTCTTATGGTTATTTACAATGATCCTAGAGAATATAACAAATTTTCATTTAGTGTCAAATCTACTAAAGTTTGTTTTGTTCTTTAGAATTATTATAAATAACCATAAGATAAAACCCACATGCATGCATGTATAATAAATCAATAATATCTCAAAGTAAAGACATAACAATGAGATTTATCAAGAGTATCATGACTACAAAATTTTATTGAGAAGCTTTGCCTTGAATTTATCAAAGTAAGAATAAATCCCATCCATAATGAATATCACACAATAGTTATACACTCTTATAAATAAAATCTAAGAGGATAGGATTAAGTTTGTATTAAATAAGGTGAGATCACCATATTGAATGGATGACACTTGAATAAATAGCTACATTCGTAGTATATGAAATGGAAAAGAGAGATGAATTAGTAGAAGTGCGAAATGGAATAACTACTTACGATGAGAGCAAGCAAAATATATTTCTTGTGAGGGCGTATAAATAAATCCGATGTGAGGAACTCATAATAAACATCCTTATCATGAAAATAATCCGACATATTTGTAGTGCATCTTGATTGGGGATGATTGTGTACTTATATAATCACATTGTTACTTTTTTGTAGAAGATTAAAGAATACACTTATTGCAAAATATATCTTTTGAGAGGAGAGTGTGTGTATTGTTTCTCTACCAACATATTGTTTTATAGGCATAAGGCTTCCAAGACAACTCCATGATCCAAATTAACATGCTTTTAGTTATAAATAATATAAATGTGTTGCATGCTAATGTGAAAACTATTAACAAGGTTCCACTTGATTTGAACTTATAAAAATTTAGGAAAGTGAACTCTAAGTTTTGGTAGGGACAACACATTTATGATTTAGGGAAAGGTATAACATGATGTAATTTGCATAAAATTTACTCCATTCCAATAAAATAGCCTAGACAATATACTATTAAATAAAATAAATAATAAATAAAACTAATTAGCTTTTTTTTTATGGTGAAAACGTGGCACAAATATTAACCCCACCTTTTGTCTCATATGTGTGTCACACACTAAAAACAATGCAAAATTGATCCAATTTATGGCCAATCGATTGTGCTTCACATAGTAGTGAAGAGATGAATATCTAATGCATTTGATGTAAGCCTTCCAAAGGTTGAGAAAAGATAAGTTTTTAGTCAACTTGAAAAAGTATTATTTTATAAAGACGTGATTGGTTTATTTAGGTTATGTGATCTCCAAAAATGGAAAGAGGATGGATATAGAAAAGATAAGATACATTTTAGAGTGGCCAACAAAAATAATTAAGTTTTAATCTAGATTTTTTTATGGATTAGCTAAATTTAATGAAAGTTCGTTATAAACTTCAACAAAATATGTGCACCCATCTTAGAAACAATGAGATGTGATATAAATAATTCAAATTGATGATTTAGGAAGAAGATTTTTACATTGATGAATAATAAGTTCATATAACAACCCATTTTAGCATATTTTGATTTCAACGATGTTTTCCAAGTTGATTGCAGTGCTTGTGGGACAATTAAAGTTTTTCATATAGTAAAGAAGGAAAATCCATTACATATTTTAGTGATAAGTTAAATGATGCCAAGTGGAAATATTTAGTAAATGACCAAGATTCCTATGAAAATTTTCAAGATCTTAAGAAATGGATACATTACTGCTACTAAAGGAGTTTGTTCTATACATGGATCATCGAGAATTGTATTTCATAAACAATCAAGGTAAGGTGAACTAAAAGCATTTGAATTGGGATGAATTTATTGAAATTTATTATTTTATTTTCAAGCATAGATATGAAAAGTAAAATATAGTTACATATACACAGAGAAGAAGAAGATGCCCCATATTGAATGAAATGATTGTATTAGTGATTGGATTTGATTTAGTGAAATATTTGTATGAAAAGGATTTGGATTTTATAGATACATGGATTGCATGTAAAATACCAATCAACATGGATATAAATCCATGGATATATTTATTTTTGCAAGATGGATTACTATTATGAGGACAAAATTTGTCATATTGCAGGATCGATGTAGGAGAACTTGATAAAGGAGAAAAATAGAAGTAGAATGGTTTCATATTGTTGTATATTCAAGACTTTAGAAAAAATGAATTATGCGAGGTATTATTGACCCAAGATGATAGTAGATGTGAATAAGTTTGTGCAAAGTTGTAGCATATGTCAATATGGTGAGAGTAAAAATAAGAATATAGCTTTGTACTTGTTTTAATTTCCAATATCGAAATACCATGGAAATCCATTATGATATACTTCATGATTGGATTGCCAAGGATTTAAAAGGGTAATGATCATATCTTCATTGATGATACATTTTCAAATATTACACATTTAATTGTATGTACAAAGACCAAAGATGTTGTGAACAATGTAAATGTGTTTTTCAAAGAAGTAGCAAGGTTACATAGCTTTCCCACAAACATAGTGTTGGGTAAATACATCAATTTTTTTGGCCATTTTATGGATGAAATTGAGTACTAGCTTGAGTTTTGTTTCAACATACCATCCAAAAATAGATGGGAAAACAAAAATCAAAGTCTTAGTAACTTGTTGAGATGTTTAGTGAGATGAAATCTCAAACAATGGATTTTGATCTTAGTGGAAGCTAAGATCACATATAAAAATTTGATAAATAGCAGTACAATATCCCATTCCAAATAGTCTATAATTATAATCCAAGAGGTAACAAAGTAAAATGAAATACAAGTAATATATTGATCACAAGCTTAGAGAAAAGAGTTTTATATTAGAGACTTAGTTTTAACACATTGTGGAAGGAAAAGTTCATAAGGGGAATATATAACAAGTTATTTCAAAGTGAAAGAAGATTGGTACTTGCAATATTGTAAGTTTTCAACATTTACCTATGAGATAAATATACTATATGACATTGATATCTCACCCATCATCAATATAGTGGATATATACCCATTTAGTGAAGGAAAACACTTGATGATCTGATGTTAGATATCGAGATAGTAGTTGCACAAGGAGAAAGAGGGGATAGAGGCCATTATGAATTGTAAAGTTATCAAGAAAACCAAAAGTAAATAGTGTGTAGAGTATTAGTCCGAGAGGAAGGATATATCAACAAAATATCTAACGTGCATGACTAAATATAAGATTGGAAAGTACATCAAATTATTGAAATATCTCACTCAACATTCATGAACAACATTTATGAACAAGAGCTCGTGTTTTTTTCACTAGCCTAGGGTATCTCATATAGAAGAAATTGTGTGCATTGATGATTTTCCATCAATCAATAATAGATAGTAGCATACATTATCACCAATTTTACAATATCTTTTATTGTTCATGCAATGTTAAGAAAGATATAAAGGGATCCATGAAGCATATTAGGGCCTTAGTTAGACCTATAAAGTAGAAGAAATTGTGTTTGTTCATGAAATAGAGAAGAATGGAGGTTTTGCCTATGTTATGAAGAATTTTTGGTTATTGCGTGGTGGTGGTTGTGAAACTATTGATATGTATTAACTGGATGTTTTTAACCTACCTCAATGGTTTGTGAAACAAATATTTGCATCAATCAATGATTTTTTCATTGCTAATGCATATATAGAGTAATGACTTATTGTTTTTTAATCATTTTAGAATTTTACGAGAAAGAGGAGTTTGAAGATACGAACAAGGGTTAGAAAAACAATAAAAATGTGAGAGAAGGAATATAAAGGAGTTTTATACTTTCTAGGGAGGTAGCATTGGTATGGGGAGAGGACACATGAGTATAAGGTTGAGTCAAGTCCAAAACTGAATAGTACATTTTTCTTCATCATGTTTGTAATACAATAAAAAATAGCGATGTGTTATTTTTATCTAATTCTCTAAATTGGTCATCAACATTGGATAAAATTATGATATTTGGTATCTTCTCTTGTGTACATTTATGTGCAAGTGTCCATAGACGGATAAATTGGTCTTATCTACAAGGAATGAGTTATTTAATTCACATCTATTCCTTGACTACATCATTATTTCAGTTATATTTTTCATAAATTATATGTGTATCACATTGTGTGAGTGTTGTGTTTCATTGTAGTCAAAGCAATGTCACTTTGTACATAGATGAAGAAGCTTTTCAAAGCATGAACATCATAAAAAATATTTAATGACGATGAATAACTAACAATTTTGAAGTATATTTCTATCGAATGACATTCCTACTCATCCAATTCAATTATTATTCTTAGCTAAAAGTAATTAGTTTAATTTTAAAAATCATGTAAAATTTTATTACATCAATTATATATAATAAAAAGTAATTGTGTTAATTATATATTATATATAATGTTATTATATCAAGTGTACATAAAATTGTACTAGCTTAAGATTCTAAACAAGGTTTATAAAGAGGACTTACGTAATAACATTGGTAAGAAAATAACAAATTACTTATAAAAATTATCAAAGTGACACTTGATGTAAAGTATAGATGTACGTCAACATCCTACCAAGAAAACCATGAACATAAACAAGATCTTAAGACAAATTCAAAAATGTAATTATATTAATATTAATTTTTTCTTTTATATATACATTGGTTGAGGGGGCACAAACAATGACTAAATCATCGTCATCCATATTTATATAAATTTCCACACACATCTTAGACTATAAAGTGAACATATACCAAGTTAATATTTATAATTGAATGTAACTTAACAGTAATGTGGTGAATCTCATTAAAAATTAAATTCTAGAATTGATGTTACAAATCACTTTTTTGCAAGTGTAAACAATAAATATAAAAATCAGCAAACCGAGTTTCTAAATGATTCACCTCTTCTATATAATTCATGAAGAAAATTATCAAAGTGTACAAACTATTGACATGATGATTATGCTTCACTTAGAATCAACAATATACAAATGTTGAACAAATCAACAAAAATGACGTGAGGTGTATTTTTGATTGGCACTCTCCATTTAAATTTTCTATACGAGATCGACAACAATATTAACAAAACATAGATGTTTTTAAGGGTTATTTTACACTTCTTCATTTTGGTTCTCATTAGCTAAATACCCACGAGCTCGAGGATAATATGGATCCCCTCGTCTTTTTGAGAATGCACTTTTCATAGGCGACGAGTATATGAAGAGAAGATAAAAAGTTGCCATATTCTCCAACATTTAAGAAAATTGAAGTCGTGAATAAGTGCAATATATTGTCAAATTTGGGATGGAAATAATGCAAACACATATATGGAAAAAATCCAACATGAGAAAATTATATCCTTATTAGCCTTGATAAACACATGGAATGAGAAAGAAGCTACACGATGAAGGTGAATAATCTTATTAACTAGCCACGAAAGCTGTTTCAACACTAACAAACACCCCATCATATACACCAAACAATCCAACTATGATAGTTTTTAACGGAATGCTCCCAACTAACAATTGTTGAAGTACTCAAAATAGTTAAGACATTCATCAATATGAGTAGAAACAACATTATAAAAATGTGAAGTAATAAGGTAGACTCAATTGGTGATATACATGGACAAGAAGGGGAGGTCGTTGTTTTCCATCTCAAAATTATATGCGACATGTGAATGAAAAAGGTAAATAAAGAGAATATTTTCGTGAATGTAATAACTCACAACCATTACACAACATTACTTAGATTTAGGAAATGGAGTTGTCTCGTAATGAGCCACTCAATTTCCCAAAACGCATAAAAATAAAAAAATCTCCACAAATGATGTTTCAAACAAATACATAATTTATATGTATATTATATGAATATATGTCAAAAAAATTGTCCAATATAACTATTCTACTTTGATGTGATCAACATATATGTAGTCCCTTAAATCCCTAATATCAAGTGTATTAAGAAAACCTATATTTTAAATTTGCCAATGATGTGACAAGACATGAAAATATATTAGAGTTGTGAGTTTCTTTCATTTAGACTACTTGAGCAACTTGTGAGCCTTCAATTTTCCTTCTTAGTAGTACAACTAGATGTATTATCCTAAGGTTTTTAGTGAAATTTACGTTAATAAAGAATTAGGAGAAACAAAAATAGAATTCTTTAGGCTTTATTTTTCTATCATGCATGTTTACATTTGTGTCATCAACATACCTTATCCACCATTTTGTCTCTAAGAGAAAATA
Organism: Taxus wallichiana var. yunnanensis; assembly: GCA_018340775.1. Classification (NCBI taxonomy): domain Eukaryota; kingdom Viridiplantae; phylum Streptophyta; class Pinopsida; order Cupressales; family Taxaceae; genus Taxus; species Taxus wallichiana. Next base: position 603,063,213 of record CM031236.1, on the reverse strand, counting down.
AGTAAAAATATATTTTTCAAAAATTTATATGGAAATGATAGTCACCATTGGTGATAGGGGATAACTCATTTTCTCATGTAAATATTCTTAAATACTAAAGAAAGTCGATCATACTACAATCCTATAAACATAGTCATTCTTCTCTCATACAAATACACATACACATACACATACACATACACATACATAATCAATTCTTTTAACTTCAAAAATAATAAAATTTTAGTGATTTGTTAGAAAAGTGCCCAAAATTGCCTCATGGTTGTCAATAAATCAAGGGCAATACTTTATATTATTTTATCATAATATTTTAATACCATATACTAGCTTTTTCCTCATACTTTTAAACGCTATAGATTAAAGTTTTTAAGTATTTGTATTCCATTATTTTAACTTAATTAAAAGCTACTACGTGTTTGATACTTTAGAGAACGTGGTTCCACATGCTTCCAAATAAAAAGTGGTTAATCATTACCGTACATACAGATTATTGTTGTTTGTTTGGAGTACTAGAAATATGTTAAATTATAATCATTGCTGGAATTTAGACAATAAATTATTATGACAGATAGAAAGATGTTAAATTATTGTTTTTTTTAAAGAATAAGAAGGAAATATTGATATGTAATATATTGTAATTGATTTGACCAAAAGAATTCTTTCAATGAAGATTATTCTTTTAAGTTAATGTTGTCACGGAAGAAAATAATCCACTTCAATAAATGGTGCATCTGCTCGATTATATATATATATTCTCATTCATTCATTCAGTCAGGGAAAATAGTTTTTGAAATAGAGAAGTATTAAATCTAACTAAATCTCCAACGTAGTTAGGCTTAATTAGATATAAATAAATAATATAAATTTTATGATTATAAAATTAAGGGTTAATTTAGATTTTAAGAATAATGTAAAATAGTGAAATATTTGGAAAGAGCTCAAAACTTAGAATGAACAATCAGTATATAAATTAGACTATCAAAACTTGTCTATTTTTGTAGAGATAAAATCGTTTTAAGTGGGGTACAAAAATGATAGGGATATTATGAAAATGATAATGTATGTGAATCTTGATTTGACTTTGTGAATGCATTTTGCATGCACCAATCTCTAAAAGCATGTTGCAGATTGTCCGGTTCACTATCAAGCCATTGAGAAATTGATCGCCATCTTGAGAGTTATTGAAGAAAGTGTCTATATAATAGTGATCTTAATTTTTAAAGGAATAAATAAGTTACCTTATCATAAGTCCAAATCCTTTGACCTACATAAAAATGTTGTGTTCCTCACACGCTCCTTATAATCTATGACAAAGTATTCGTGCTCTTGTAAACATATGTGTGTGAGTAAGAAATGTCCATAGATATAAATTTTTAATAAAGGAATTGTTGAAATCTAGAAAATACAAAGATAAGAACAAATACTCGTGGTTCAACCGAAACTAGTAGGAATGTCTTAAATTTCTTCCTAAATATAAATCTAATGGGGCTTCCTTGTATGGGACTAAAGTATTCGAATCAAATATGGTTACATCGCGCCTCATCACAATGAGGGAATGGTGGTCATGTGATGCCCTAAAGAGTAGATTTATAGATTGGATATAAAATAGCTTGAATATATTGCCCTTTCGAGATGTGCAAGGAACATGTGAATCACATATCTCAAAATAAAAGGATTACATGCACCTTTGTGTGTATGATAGAAAAATAAATCATATATATATATATATATATATATATATATATATATATATATATATATATATATATATATATATATATATATATATATATATATATATATATGCAAAGATATCGTCGTGTTAAACACACACACACACACACACAATGTAATTTTCCTATATGCATGCATGCATGAGTATAAGAAATAAAAGGATCACAAAGAAAGTTATTCCTTAAATGAGCAAATGCAAATCATATAAGCAAAAATAGGACAATGTCCCAAGGTCGTAAATATCTAAATACCATAGTCTTGAAAATGAGGATATTGCTTTAGGGCGGGCAAGACAAGATCAATGTAGTCTTGGAATAGAAAATCGATAAAATCCCCCAAAGTGAGCAAGGTATAATAGTATATTGTCCCAATGTTAGGGAAAGATAAAATAATGTAGGATAAAGAATTAAAAATATTAGGCAACATAGAATTGGTGTTGGTTTAAATTTGTATAAGGTAATGCCCCAATGTGGGATATATAAAATAATGTAAGGTCGAAAGATAGAAATGATGCTCCAAGATGGGTAAAATGTAATCAATGTTGGCTTAAAAATAAGAGTGGTGTCCCAAAGTGGGAAATATATAATAATATGAGCACAAAAAGATACCCATGGCCGGCAAGATGAAATCTATATAAGCTTGATAAATGTAAATGCCCATACAAGGTAGGGCTAGATAAAACAACATAATCATAGGAAGGATATGCCCCAAGGTGGGCAAGTTGAAATTGAGAAAGTAAAAATGTAAATGCCCCATGTGGGCAAAAAAATAAAAGTAGAGATAACATAAGAAAAGGATTCCTTTACCCTAATGTATGCATGATATGGATCATGGAAAATGTAAGAAATGTCATAAAATTTTGGGCATGCTTTGGCACCATTGAGTACATGAATAAAGTTGATCATTTTGGAAATAATCAATATAAGAAAAAAATGATAATAGAAAAGGAATTCCGTGAGAGAGGATAATCGGTGAAGTTGAACAATTTAGAATTGAAAATGAATAAATAAAAAAGAAGGAAAAATAATGATAAAGGAATTACACTTGCCTACAACTTTCATAAGATCAATGTGTGCATAGGGACATTGTGCTCACATATGACTATGTTGTCATTACTTGGAAGTTAACATAGGATCTAAAGATGGTGTAAGAATAAGTTAAATCAAGGAGAAATCTTAAAATTGGTAAAAAAAAAAAAAGGAAAAACATTCATAGGATAGTGAAAGACAAAGTAATAATAATCAATGGAGCTCAAGTATGTCATGAAGGAAATAAAACGATTGTGGCTTGGATACGTCAAAAAAGAAGAATTGGTTGTAATTAAATTCAAAGTGAAACATGAAGAAGGTGATACTAGGGAATCACATATGAAGAAGCAGGAGAGGATATGAAAGGAAAAAGTTGGAGAAAGTGTATTCAAAATCAAATTTCCCAGTTAAATATAGATCCTCCCAAAAGGTGCACTTGAGATATAATTTAGTTCAAACTCTCATTGAATAGCCAATGACTAGTATCCAACTAATAGAGTTAGTCATTATCTCATACAACCTTTGTCTATTACGTGATATAATCATATGAGAAATAGTTTGCAATTATTCATCTTATCTAGTGCTCACATAGGAGACTATGTACATCATCAATCCAAAAGAAGAGAAAACATAGGAGACTATGTACAAGAAAATGTATGTAAATAAAATTATATACAATAAGGACCAAACACGAGTTATGTCCAATAAGTAACCCTATGCACTCAATTAAAAATATTGGAAACATATGCACATGGGTAGTTAATGAACTAATCTACAATTTCATCGTTTCCTGCGAATCATCATCATACTACATTTATATTTATAAATATATGGATCTTCGTAAGGAACGAGATTAGGATAAGTAGGTTACAAAAATTCCAAAAATGATAAGTGATTGGAATCATTTTCATTGTCATATGTGTCATCAAAGTTTCTATTATAACTCTATGAAAAATACTATGATTATTTATCTTGGCATTGGATTGAAAATCATTCTCATTTATAAGAACTTTATATGATTGTGCAATAACATTTGTTATCGTCACACCCACAAGGGATTCACTATGTAAACTTGTGGCATTTCACATTCATTTATAGGATACTAAATAATACCCCTATTTCAAGTTCTAATTCTCAATATTCTATTATTAATACCCCTTCCAATACACCATTCCTATTATAAAATACCCCTTATATTACCAGATATTGCATATACCTATTTTTTCTATGATATTTTTAATACCCCTTATTATTTATATCTCTTTCATGTTGAATGTGTTCTTTGAGTTTGTTGGCACCCAAAATGGTTTCATTTCATTTTGGGGCCTTATGGTTGAAATTTTGGAGTTCAAAGGTTTAGATGATGGTATACATGCATTTTTGGGCACCCTAATGATTAATACTCATAAAAAATGCTTTCCCTCCTCTACTCTATATGCATACAATCTAGATCAAAAGAAACTTAGAAGAATTATGCTTTTTCAAAGGAGTTTTTCATTTAAACAACCACTTGACGTTCAAATCCCTTGCATTCTCATTTAAGAAATTCCTTCAACTTTAACTTAGAGTCTACATTTATTCTTAAACACTTGGAATCCTTCATTTAACATCTTCTCATGGATTTTAACGATAAAAATGTATCAAAGGCACATAACATCTATCAGTCGCCCCCCTCAAGTCTTCAAACATAACTATTTTTCATGTGTTTTAGCACCTACAATGGATGTATGACAAGTTTCACTCATCATTACACAACACATCCAAAAATTAAAGGTTTTTTCCTCAATATAAACCCCTATGAAGCACTAATTGATGACATACGTAATGAAGTAATCATGGAGGTGATAGATAATTAGATTTCTCCTATTAAACTTCCAAACTCTATAGAGAATTGATGTGTAACACATGGTATTAGGGACATGTGTCAAACATCGGTACACTACATCCTCTCAAGCCTTTAAGCTCACCTCCAAACTTTGTAGGACATCGATGGAGGACATGTAATAGTTTTGGACATGTGGCAAGTAATTGATGCTCTGTAACATCTCACATTTTTAGACTCGACCTATTCACCTGTGGAATGAGGAAGAACTAATAGAAGAAAAGTGGTCTAAATTGATGAGTTTTAAACCTTGAAACAATGTCCATTCCACTTACATAAATTTTTCAGTTTATTACAAAAAGTAATACGGGAACGACGCCATCAAAACACATGTCTTAAAGGTAATCTCTATTGTAAATCATATTTCCTTATTTATTTGAATTACACGAGTGTTTAGTGGTGCCAATGAGGACTTAACTAAGCTATAGGAGTTGTCTCACAAATGATATATTTCCAAATAGTACATGCATGCACACTACCCCATTGTACCCCTTAAAAAAATTACAAAACCTTTTCCACCCCTTATTATGGGCCAATGTATTGGCTTCATTTTGGTCAATTTTATCACCATTTTATGAATGAACAGAATAGGGTACTTTTTAAAATTTGAATCCCCTCGAGCACATATTTGATGTTGGATATTGAATTTTGATGTTGGATATTGAATTTTGGAATTGGTTGCTCATGTGCTTGAGATATATAGGCTAATTTTTGTTTTAATATTGTATTATGTATGACCTTATCTTGAATACATTGTTGATTACTATGAGTGTCTTTGCGTATAGTGATTATTTTATTGTCATGCTTAAATTTGAGACATTGATGTAAAGTAGATGTTATTATTTTCTTCATGAATCTATTTACATCCAAACAACACATTGTATAACTCATTGTTAGGAACTATATGAAACCAAACTATGACAATCTTATGACCTCTTACGAAAGAAAACATATACCACCAATAGGTTTCCAAGTAGTTATGTTCTATCCCATAATAATTTTGGTAGTGCCAACAAGGTCTTTCTTATGTTATTTAAGGCTATTGGTTAAAAAATGTGAATACATTACTGATTGAGCCATTATCAACCATATCTTTCAAAGTGCCTTCTTTGGATATGTATCAATATGAAATTGTATGAATAATGGTTAGTGCAAGATTCATCATTCGGTATTTCACTATCATGCAAAAGAGTAGGAGGAAGCTCCATCTTCAATGTTGTAACCATGAAAATAACGAAATTTTCAAGAGAATAATTATTAAACTTTGATGGTTAGTTCTCATCATTCATCATATGTGATTAATTAAAATGTGGAATTTATTAAGTTAATCTAACTAGGAACAACAAAGTAAATAATAGTAGATAAAAGCAAGTAAATAAATATAGAAAGTGACCTAAGTAACTAGGCTAATGAAAATAGAAACCCTAATATGCAAAGAAGGGTTGGAAGGAGCTTAGCTGATTCGGAAAACTTGTTGAACTGTGTCGTAGAGATGACTGGAGAAACAAGAGGAGGAAATGACTATGACGAGGTCCAGAAACTTATAGATCTAGGAAATCGAGTGGACTGGGGTGCTTGGGAGAGTATCAGGACGCCTATGGGTGCCCTAGTCTACGTTCTAAGCACCTTGATCTGTGCAGGAGGTCCAAAAACCATATTTGCATGGTCACTATATGATCTGAAGCCTTTTCCACCTATCGCACTAACTTCACTGCACTATGTTGTATGTCGCTAGTAATTAATGATGAAGAAGAAAGCTATAAAACCCCAAGATAAACATCAAACCCTAAAAATAAAGATGCATATGAAGGGGTCGGATTGTCCTCAGACTACCACAATGGTGGAATTACTAACTGAGCATTGCACTACATCTCAGACCCAATGTATTTATATATGAAAGTGTGTGCAATCATGCCCTAGGTGCTCTTGTGCAGTTCCACTTTGTGAAAGTCTTGAGTAATAACTTTGTGTAGAAAATGTAATAGAATGGTGGATAGAATAGAATAAAATTTGCCCCTATGCTTGTGTGATGCAAATGAACCAACCTTATGTCTTTTTATGGAGCTAGATGGATGCAAATGCGACCTGCAAGGTGATGGTAGTAATTACTAGTGCTTGGTCCTTCATTATGGTCACATTACTTATATTTATATGGTTCTCTTGTTCTAATTTTGTAATTAACCCTGAAAAGGCCGACCAAAAGAAATATGAAATATTCAAATGGTTAGAAAGTGCCCAAAAAGTGGTGGGAAAGTGGGAAAAGGATCAGGGTTCCTCGACGGGACTAGGCGCTGCAGGTGCCCTAGTATAAGCATGGGAGCCCCAGTCAAGGCTAAAATGATGGAAAACGATGAAAATATATTGGGAAAGTATGTATGGGAGGTCAGAAGTGACGAAAGAAATCAAAGTAAAATGGCCAAAACAAAGAGGGTTAATTAGTACTTTCTTCAATCAAAAACATATGAACAAAGTAGTATGAGATCGAGACTAAATAATGTCTAAAGTGTGTGATTTTTTGACGCATTTTCCCCACTTTATGTTGGTGTTAGAAATATCGGTAACATAAAGTAGATAGAGATGTGTACCTGATAATCCATGTAGAGTGATGTAGAAATGTGTGAAGGACTAGACAAAGTGTGGAGTGACAAAAAGATGATAGAGCGTGGAAACTAAAGATGCAAAAATGCAAAAAAGTGATGAGAGTGAACCTGGGGTGGAAAGATGTGTGTATTTGCTGATGTGTGTGATGTAATTACATGGTTAGTATGGTGTGTGTTGTTGTAAAATGTTGTTGTTTCCCCATTATTGTAGTTGTTGTTGATTACTTGTTTCTCATACAAACAGACTGTAAGGAGAAAATGATCAAGTAGTCAAATATACATGTATATGTAAAAATGCATGTAAAATACACATGTATATGTATGTGAAATCATGTAAATGTAAAGTACGTAAATGAAAATGGAACATGAGCACTGATCCATATCGAGAGAAGAGTGCAAAAATAGGATATCATGTCATGGGTTTTTGGGTGATTCGACACCATAGGCCAAAAAATTGTAAGGAGGAATTTTGTCGTATCCTCCAACTTGTAATTGCTTCCTTGAATATGTGTGAAGAGATCTTTTTATACGCTTGGTTTTTTGGGTGGTCAACGCCACTTTGGTGAAGTAGTGTAGGAAGAAGTCTGATGTATCCTCTAACATGTAATTGCTCCCCAGAATGTTAAGGACAACCATGTCATGTAAAATCTATTGTGTACGGGGTTCATAGAATAGTTTAAACCCACTCATTTTATAACCCACAATGCCAAGGGTGGAAACTGACTAAACTGAACCGGTGTAAAAGCATTGTGTAGTATGTAAAACCCTAAATGATGCCCCACTCTTTGGGGGTGCATGTGATGTTATTGATAGGAGAATGCAGCCCTAAAGAGGACTAACCGCATGAACTTTGTAATTCTACCCTGTAAGGGGAAAGGAAAACGCTTGGTAGAAACCAAGGTGTGCAAAAACAAGAGGCTAGCCAAAGACAAGTGTTAGTAAAAACAAACATGCAAAGTGTAAGCTACATAAATAATGTATAAGCTACCAAGAAATGTAGTAATGTAAACATGCAAGAAGACAAAGTAAGCCACACAAAGTGGGCTATAAACATGGGACATCACTCATGATGTCACAAGACATGCAAGGCCATCATGGCCGCATACAAAAAAAGTGTGCACACAAAACAAAGGGCAAGGCCCACATATAATAGCAAACAAAACAAGCAAGTAAACATAATAGATAGACATGGAAGCAAATAATCTTGCAAAATATATGTTGCACATGAAGCACCCATTAGCATGTTAGAAAAATAACTCATATGTAAAAATCATGTATAAGCAAGTAATGTAAAGTGATAAGTATAAAATGAAACAATAACACCTACAAGAGACAAATTTGGATGCCCCCAGTGACCAATGTAGGATGGGTAGAAGGTGAGCATCTATGCTACATGTAAAAGACCTGTATCTCGAGATCACAACTAAACAAAGGCGTGAACACGCATGTGTGTATGGTATAGATAAATGACATATAAGAGATCTAACTAGCATGTGTAATAAAACGACCATATACAAACAAGAGTAAAAATAACCAAGATATGTAATTTGATGTAAATAGTGTATGTGGATGGATGAAATGGATGATGGTGTGCCCCCTCGGTGAATGGAAATGTATGTAGTGAGGTTCATTTGGTTTTCCCACTCAATAGTCAAGAATGAACCGTAAACAAGAGTTTTTCATTGGGAAAATATTGAATAACGTGTATTGTATCTAATATGTTGTGATGATTGTGTATGTGTGTGTTGATGAGATGCAACCTAGAAATGAAGTATGTGTGTGACCCTTATAGCCGAAGCGTATATCACAACAAGATGATCAAAAGAGTGATGATGTAGCCTAAAGTGTATATCACTACTAGATGAATAGAGGGAGTGGTGATGTAGCCTAAAGTGTATACCACTACAAGGTGAAGGGATATGTGACCATTTAGCCTAAAGTGTATGTCACTAACCTAGTAATGTCACATGATAGAGTTCGAATGACGAACATGGAAGAATGAGAAGTTCTATTTGATTAGTAAACCCTCAACATTCACGTATGGACCAAGGGACTAGAGTGTGTCATAGGTAGTGAGTAGAGCGCATAGAATATTGTATGTGTGATGATAATAGACGACCATATGATGTGTAAAATACAATGTATAGTGTGCTAGGTAATATGTGTAGATAGACTAGTAATGTGAGGGTGCATGCAATGTAGTATGTAGGAGGAGTAGTATGTGGTGCTAGACTCATGGACAATAAAAGTGTGACATATGTATGATGAATACTAGTATAGTGTATAGACAATGTGTGGTGTATAAATGTGCAATGCAAGTATATAATGTAGACCCTAAAAGTGTGATGTATGTATAATGCCAACTAGTATGATGTATGATGTGTAGATGTGTAATGATGTAGACTAAATGTAGAGTGTATGATGTAGGATGTAAGACATATGACACAAAATATGTGAAGAAACATAGTGTGTAATACATGTGGTGCAATGTGTGGGGTTCATGTGTAGTAAGTATTGTTATCACCAAATCATTGCACCCTCTGAATGCTCAACATGTGAGTGTGTTAATGAAAGCAGAGTGACTAGGTAACATGGAATTGCTTCAAAGTGTGGAACCTTGCAGTTGAAGAAATTCTCGTAAAAGTTGGCTCTTCTTCGTATACTAATGCAACACCTACCTCTAATTGAAGGAAATATAACAACTACTTCTAACCTATGAATTCTAAGGAACAAGGGAGAGAGCAATATCATAAAATGAAAGAAATATAATCTACATGATTTGATGCACCAAAAGGGAACTTAGGGAATCTTGTGAATTGGTGGAAAAGATAGAAAATTAGGTGCGAGAGAGGGTGTAACATACCACCACAAAGTAAAAAACAACATCAAGCTAGATCCTCCATGAAAGCACAACAACAATGGGATCTACAAAACAATTTAAATTGACACAATATAGTCTGCAAGTGAATTGAAAAGGTAAGTAAAGACAATAGACATAAGAAAAGGGAAGAACACATCCACAATACTCAAATCCACAACTTCATTGATTTACACAAGTCAATTGATTACAAAGAAAGGTCATGATCATCATGTAATATGTCTAGAATGAAGGCCTGCAACACATTTGCTTCCTAGAAAAATTTGGCAGAGTTTTAGTAAGCAAAGAATCCCCCTTTCAAATGAAAGAGCTTACAATTTATAGAATAATTGGTGAGGAGAGAGAAAGTTGGATTTTCTCAAATGCATGCATTTCTCACCAACCAAGTGAAAATTTTAATTAAAACATCATGAGGCGCCTTACACAGCCCATCATTATTGTATCATAACTTATGAATAAGAAATTGCTCCCATGCCCCATTAATGGTGGTAGATGGTTGACTGATGCCCTGGAGCGCTGGAGAGGAAACACCATTTTTTCCCCTTTCCACTAGTTGAAACTGAAATATAAAGTTGTTGGCATGTAGAGGACTCTGAGACCTTTCTAGAAAGTATAATTTTGCATGAAACGAAGCTCTGGGGAGAAAGTTATGGCGTTTTGAAGATCACAGACCAGTCGGGAGAGCCAAGGGCCATTACTATTGTTTCTAGTTCATTGCATTGATTTCACCTTACTCTACTACCTTTTGCATCGTTGTCTTCAATGTTCTTTACTTCACCCCTTTTTTGAAGTAAAGTAACTCATTTTCATCGTAACTCTATTTGGCATTTTGCTTTAGTTCATTTGGTGAGTTAAAGGTGTCTTCTTACGCTCGGCCAACTCGCCCTTACATAGCATTGAATGACACATACTTTACTTAGCTTATTTTATTGCGTCAAACTCATCCATCTTTACTTGCATCATGGTGAATGCATTTATCTTTTTTTTTTTCAAAGTATGCATCCCAATTGAGTCTTCCCCTTCCAAATCGACGCCCAACACCAACAACTCGGTGATCTCTAACTTTCACTTGATGATTTGTACTTACTCTACTAAGCTTGCGTTGAATACAACCCCCTTTCCTATTTTAGCAAGGGCTCCCTCAAACATCGCAACTCATCACTTCCTCTCATATTCTTTGCATTGAATTCTCCTTCCTTTTCTCGCATCGCAGTGATTTTGAGTTGCTTTACTCGCTTTCCTTTTACTGCTTCCAACACAGTGTTTTGCCCCGTCATTGCATTGAATTTGTTTAATTTTACTTCACTTATTATGTGAAGTAAAATATTTTTTTCGCAATGCAATGTGCCCAACTCAGCCTCCCATATTCCTTACGGCAAATTCCATTTAGCTTTACTTACGTTGAACACAACACCTAACTCAAAATTCAAAGTTCCTCGAGATAGCCCCAATGAGCTATTACTTTCTTCCTTATGTTGAATTGGGCTTGTGCTACTTGTCTTGTGTTGAACTCGAGGCCCATTGCTATTTTAGTAAGACCCTTCCAATTCTCCGTAAATTTTCATTGCATTCTCGGCAATTCAACATGACCTTCTCTAAGTTATGTCACTTCTCTTTTCTCGGATCGACCCTAGCTCGTTGGATGAGTCGTTTCATTTCCACGTGCCGACACTCCATTCATGAGCTCAAAGAGATCACAACATTTTATCCCAACTCGTCGAGCCACCAAGTGACTCGGTCAAGTCTTCCACAACCGTCTCTACATTGGCTTCACCCTTGATGACTCACCATTTTGATTTAGCTCGATACAAGCTCATCCAAGGCCACCTCGTTATCAAGCTCCTTCTCCTTCCCCAAATGTCAACCTCTTTGGCTTATCATGCTCACCTCTTGCAAACTTCTCAACTCACTGATCTCGGGGAGCTTGGCTCTTCACCCTACCGTACAAAAACTTTGACTTGACTCACCAAGTAGCTTGCCAAGCTACTCGGTGAGTTCACCCTTCATTTTGATCGATAGCTCAATGGAGCTCTTCAACTCGCCCGCCTTGGCTCAATCGAGCTAGCTAGGCTCTCATCGAAATCCTATAGCATCTAACCCCGAAACACCTGTCTCCTTGATTTTGCAAGTTTTGGGGAATTTTAGACTGGAAGGGACATTGAAATAACACAGTGTCATTAGGAGTTATTTTTATCCTTGACCTATTGTTTGACCGGATGTGGGCATGTCGGACCCGCATTCCATCATTTTTTAAGTTGATCTCAAGGGTCAAAAGCTAGAAGAGGAAGAAATTCCTCAAGTATGATTTTCACCTATGAATTCACTGAACGAGCTCCGAAGCCTTAGAAACCACCTATAATGCAATCTTAATGTTAGGTGCCCTTCTCAATTCCGGGTCTAGTGACATCCCCATTGTCCATTTTCCCCATGGGGAAAAATGGATAACAATTTTGGCAACTCGCATGGGGCCATCTTCCTACTAGATGTGGTTGATTAGCTATCGGAAGCATCCATTGGGCATGGAGTCCTTTGTATTGACCATGAGCTAATCTGAACCTATTACAATTAAAACCGAAGACCACCCGCACATGTAAACTGAACTTGTATTTGTTCCACTCATTCACACTGTCAATCTTCATAAGAAAATCTTGGAGTTAAGATTTTGAGAGTGGAAAATTGCCTTGACTTGAGATTTTCACCTGTTCCTCTCTACAACCTTGTTTTTCAGGAGACCGAAATGAACCGTCTCGAAACCTGATTTTGCCAAGTATGGAGCATAAAAATTTGATTATTACTTGGCATGTATTACATGTCGTAGAGTTTTAAATAAGATGATTCCCAAGTTTTTACATCATGGAACTCTATTAAAACTTGATTTTTCTCTTTCTTCTGAATGTTCCACTTGCGGCATATAGCTAGAGGATGTTTCCAAAAGTTTAGAGTCGTTTCTTCATTCATGGGGAAGGCTATCATGGCATTGCCAATTCCCAATTTTATCACGCAAGGACTACTAAAATCTCAACTACCGATCCGAAGGAACAAAGGAATAAAACATTGAAAATTGTCCCTTAACCTGATTTTAGTTGCTCTACATTTGAACAACTTTGGAGATAACAACTATTTCTTGTGAGCTTGAGCTTCTTGCTGCAAATTTCTCTACTCTGAAGCATGGTGAATTGTGCAAAAGAAAATTGAAGCAATAGAACATGTGCCCAAGGCACTTAGGTAAATGAAAACTAATCTAATAATGAACAATGTGCATAAGCACTTAGAGGAATGAAAATTCTAAACTACTATATACAAGGGTGAGATATTACTCCTCTAGTAGTAGTGCTTGAGGTAGATTCCATTGAATTGGAATCTATAATTCTTCACCATCCAACTTAGCCAGTTGGAAAGAATTGCTACTCTTGCATTCCGTGATCATGTAGGGACCACTCCATATTGCGTCAAACTTGGAATGCTTTCCTGGTTTTTCTCAATCAGCATCCCACTTCAACACTAAGTCTCCCACTTGGAATGTCTTTGCCTTAGCTTTTTGTCAAAGCTCCTCTTGATCAATGCTTGATCTTTCTCCATGGTTTTCATTACATGCTCTCTTATCTCTTCCAATTACATGAGTTTTGTATATCTGACTTCCATGGGCTTGAACTCAACCAACTCCAGTTATTTGAGAAGCTCCAACGCTAGTAACTCAAGTGATATAGGCAGTCTTGCCTCCCTTCTATATACTAGCTTGTATGGAGTGCTACATGTCGATATCTTTGGTGTAGTTGTATCAACCCATAAGGCTAACTTGAGCTTGGTATACCAAGTCCGCTGATTCTCATCAAGAGTCCTTCTTATGATTCTCAGCAAGTTCTTGTTTGTGGACTCTGCTTGTTTGTTACCATGGGGGTAGTAGTTAGAAGAAGTGTTGAGATATATCCCATTCCTAACATCCCACTTAGTGATATTTGCACCAAGGAATGTCAATGCATTATGAAATATGATAGTGGTAGGTACACCAAACCTCATTACTATCCCCTCATAGAAGTCTAATATACTAGATTCATTAGCCTCCTTAAGTGTTATTGCTTCGATCCACTTGGTGAAGCAATATGTTGATGTGAGTATCCACTTGTGGCCTTGGCTCGAATTTGGATTGATGAATCTAATGAAGTCCAATCCTCATTGCATGAATGGATGATCTATTGAGATTGGATGAAGTGGCCAGGTTGGATTCTCGCTTTTCGTTACCATGGGGGTAGTCGTTAGAAGAAGTGTTGAGATATATCCCATTCCTAACAGACCACTTTGTGATATTTTCACCAAGGAATGTCAATGCATTATCGAATATGATAGTGGTAGGTACACCAAACCTTATTACTATCCCCTCATAGAAGTCCAATATACTAGATTCATTAGCTTCCTAAAGTGCTACTACTTCGATCCACTTGGTGAAGTAATATATTGATGTGAGTATCCACTTGTGGCCTTAGCTCAAATTTGGATTGATGACTCTAATGAAGTCCAATCCCCATTGCATGAATGGATGATCTACTGAGATTGGATGAAGTGGCATTTGGATTCGCTTGTTTGTTACCATGGGGGTAGTTATTAGAAGTGTTGAGATATATCCCATTCCTAACTGACCACTTAGTAATATTTTCACCAAGGAATGTCAATGCATTATCGAATATGATAGTGGTAGGTACACCAAACCTCATTACTATCCCCGTAGAGTCCAATATACTAGATTCATTAGCCTCCTTAAGTGTTACTACTTGATCCACTTGGTGAAGTAATATGTTGATGTGAGTATCCACTTGTGGCCTTGGCTTGAATTTGGATTGATGACTCTAATGAAGTCCAATCCCATTGCATGAATGGATGATCTACTGAGATTGGATGAAGTGGCAAGCACTGCTAGCCTCTCTTTGCATGTGAAGAATGCACACTTCTTGCACTTTTTAATCCATGCATAGTAGTTAGTGAACATTGTAGGCCAAGTAGTAGCCAAACTTTCATAATTTTAAGAGTTGTTACTCATAGAGTGAAGTGGCCTCCAGATCTCCCCATCATGGAATTCTCGCAGCACTTTCTCAATCTGATTTTTTCCAATGCACCTCAGGAGAACTCCATTTGTGTCCTTCTTGAACAAGATATCGTCAATCAAGGCATATGGAATAGACTGGAGTCTGAAATATCTCCTCTTTGCTTTGCTTAACTCCAGAGGGTATAGACTTGTTTGAAGGTAATGCATCATATCCTGGGTCCAACACGATGTCGAAACATCATCGCCTAGTTGCTCTTGACTTTCCTGCAACACTAAAATAGCCTCCTCTTGATTACTCGCCCGTCTTGTTGACTAGAAGCAAAATGTTCACATAAGCCCTTTCCATGGACTAGTTTAGTCACCTTTATGTCTATGTCATACTCCATCACACGAGTGATCCAACCTGCTCTCTTTTCATTCAAATCCTTGTTAGGAGGAAGTCCTTGACTCCAGCATGTGACACTAGCAGTTGAATCTTGTTGTTTGAGACGAGGTGTATGAACTTTTTAAGGCTTCTTATGATAGTGAGGACTTTCCTCTCAATGAAGGAGTACCTTACTTCATAGTCCTCCAAGATTTGACTAAAGAAAGCTATGGGTTATTCTTCCCCCTCCTTATTCTACTGCACTAGGATGGCAGAAATTGTATCTCCTCTGCCGAAGGCATATAAGATGAAATCCCTAGAGAAGTCTAGGTTGATGAGAGTCGGAGCTTGAGTTATAGCCTGTTTGATGGCTTCAAAGCTCTCTTACCTTCAGATTGTCCACTTGAATTCAATTTTCTTCTTTAAAATCATTGTCAATGGTTTGGCAAGAGTGGCGAAATAAGGCACAAATCTGCGAACAAAGTTAATCCTTCCTAGAAAACTCTGAAGGGCCTTCTTGTGACTTGGCAATGAAAGTACTCGTATAGCTTTGACTCTCTCAAGATCAATGGTTAGCCCTTCTTTGGACACTATGTGTCCTAGAAAATTTCCTTCATGAGCTATAAACACACACTTCTTAGGATTCAGGGACACACCAAACCTCCTGCATCTTTAGAACACTTTCCTGAGGTGGAAAAGGTGATCAGTTGTGTTCTTGGAGTATATTGTGATATCATCTAAGTACACAAGAACTATATTGTTTATCATTCCTTTGAACACCATATCCATCACTCTTTGGAAAGTAGCTCTAGCATTTGATAATCCAAATGGCATCTTCTTGTAAGCATATGTGCCCCACTTGGTGGTGAAGGTTGTTTTGTATTGATCATCCTCTTTCACCATAATCTAATTATAGCCTGAGTAGCCATCCAATAGTGAGAACCTTTCCAAACTAGCTACAACTTGCAATATTTTCTCCATAGAAGAGAGCGGGTAATGATATTTGAGAGATTCCCTATTTAAGTCCCAAAATTCTACTCGCAACCTGATCTCTCCATTTTTCTTACGCACCGACACAAGATTAGCAACCCAACTTGAGTGTTTGATCGAAAAGATAATGCTTTCTTCTATGATCTTGTTTAGCTCTTTCTTCATGAGAGGCTCAATATGAGGGTTGACTGGTCTTTGTTTCTACTTGATAAGCTTAGTGTTCGGATCCAACTCAATAGTACGTTATTCTAACTTTGGGTTGAATCCTCTCAAGTCCTTATAGCTCCATGCAAATACATCCGAGAACTCTTGACAAAGTTGTATAAATTCATATTTTTCTTGATCAATGCTTACCTTGCCAATTTGAAGTGTCTTTCCTTCACCAACTAAAATTGGTTCTAAATCTTCACCTTTGACTTGGATGTTAGCCTTCTCTTTACAAAACTAGTCATTGGGATTGAAGATGGATTCAAGTGTTACTAAACCTTTTGGAAGTTTGTTCGTTCTTAGTTGAACCACTTGATCACCATATTGCTGCTCCAACTTGTCTTGGTTCCTAGCTGAGAACTCTGCTTCTTCCTATAGGAAATTTATGATCTGCTGATCACTTTCGAATACTTGTCACTTTTTTTTTATTATCCTGGGAAAATTTGGCCTCACAATTACTCTTATATGAGGTTGAACTTGTTCTCTCTTGATATGTCAACAACATCAAACGGTGCCCCCAATTGTTGCAAGTATGTCTCGCAACCTCATTTTTCTTCTCAAGTATGGTGATGATGTTGAAAGCTTCAAAGTCTTTGATGAGATCCCATACCCTATTTTTATAGCCCCTTAAGAGATCATTCTTGGCAGCATTTAACCCTCTTACTTGGTTCACAACTAGTTCATTATCTCCAAAGACCTGCAAGTTCTTAATGCTTCTCTTCCTTTCCCAATGCAATCTGTGAACCAATGCCTCATACTCAGTTGTGTTATTCAAACAATCAAATTGAAAACAAAAATCTGAGTAGTACTTTATACCTTGCGGTAACATGAGCATTGTTCCTCATCCAACACCCTGTCTATTCCTCGAGCCATCGAAGAATAGTTTTCATACCTCATTTTCATTTTTTTCCTCTGGTTTGGTGATGTTAGGGAGAGGTGTGTTCTCTTCATGCATGCAATAAATACCCAACTTAGCTTCTCCATCTCCTTGTAAGG
Organism: Taxus wallichiana var. yunnanensis; assembly: GCA_018340775.1. NCBI lineage: Eukaryota > Viridiplantae > Streptophyta > Pinopsida > Cupressales > Taxaceae > Taxus > Taxus wallichiana. Next base: position 603,045,496 of record CM031236.1, on the reverse strand, counting down.
ATCAAAAACATGCCTCTTGTTTTCCCATTCATCAAGAGTCAAGTCTAAAATCCCTCTAACCTTGGTATTTGTCTCTGGAATACTTGGGTAGTCTTCTTGATCAAAATTTGAGCAATTTTCATTGATTGGGCTTGGCACATGAGGCTCAATGTGAAATTTTTCAATAGGTTATGATCTAATTATAGCTTTAGCCCCATACCTTGTCCTGAAAAGCATATGAGACCAATCAGCAGACAAGTAGCCTCCAATTTTAGTTGTGAAATCCCGAGATAGGCACAATGCAAAGAGTGGTGACAAGTCAATAACTGATATATCTGTAATACTGTGACATTGGGGCATGCATGTAGTGTAAGGCTCAATCCCTTGATTAGTCCAACTGTTCCCATTGTTGTCCCATCTAATTGTACTACTCCTTTTGTCACCGGATCATACTTTAGTCCCAAGTTGATCAACTATCTACTTGGGCATTACCGAGCTACTCACTCCCGAATATATCATGTAATTGTGCATGATCTGCTCCCAATGATTAGAGATATATAGAATGGAGGAGGTTTCATATTCTTACCTTGTTGACCTCCTTGAGCTCTTTCTTGTGGAGCTGCATTAGTGAGCACCTTCTCTTGATCTTTAAAAGGCTCATTTAAGACGGACCAATTCGCCATGGCTACTTGCAACAAGTCTCGTTGGCTCGGGATTCCAATGACTCCCACATGGAAATGCTAACATTAGTATTCTTCATTTGATTGATAATATTGAATGGAAGTGGGCCTTATTTTTGCTTTCCCTTACTTGGCACAAATTTCTCTTGCACCCCATTTGTCAGAATCGGTACTTGAGTTGGCTAGAGGTGGCTTGGGCTGATTTTGAATGTTAGGGGCTGCACTTGGATTTCTAACATCCTGAGGTGTGATAGAAGGCTGGGAAGTACTTGGATTATATGACTTCCCTCCTCTATATTTCTCTTCTTGGACCTCATATTAGTTGTTACTCCTTGAAAAGGAGACCGATTGATTTCATGGAAGTCTTTCGCTTGCCGGTTGACAAGTGTTGTCTCACTCGAAGGCACTTCTTGATTACCATCTTGCTACTGATTTTCTTCTTCTACTACTTCTTGAGGCACACCAACCATTTGCACCATCAAAGCTTGATTTACTGCACCATTGAAGCACGTTGATTGATTGTGCGGTTGGTTATAAGGAAAACACCACTCATACTCTTGTGCCATATTTTTCTTGGATCGGAACCATGGCCCTAGATGAGGATGGTGCATTGGGATTGTAAGGCTATAATTACCTTGTAGTAGGAGGTTTCCCTTGATTCTAATTTACAGCCTGAGTAGGAGGCCTATTAGGATGATATGGAGGCCTGTTTGGCTGGTATTGAGGTGATAGGGTCTAAAATTTTGGGCTTGTTGCTTCTTGATGGTCACCACTTCATTCCCTAAAGCTTGTTGCCCCTTCAACACTTCTTGTAGCTTATTCATAACCTCTTGGAGTTCCTTGGAATTTCTAGACAAAGTGGATGCCTCGTTGTTGTTATGATTTCTAGGAGCTAGAATAGGGCCAACTTAGGTGTTTGACTGGTCGTAGGATTCCCCATTTCTAGATAGAGAGGCATAGGTGGCCTAGGCACAAGTTTTCCTACCTAGATTAAGAAATTCACTAGTCTAATAGCTATAGTATAAGCTTCGGGTAAGCATGGTTCCTCCCATAGACTGTATGATTATTGATATGTCAGAGTTTAAGGCTTTCAAGAAGTAGAGGAATGCTCCTTCAACCGTTGGTTGGACAACAATCGGAATCCTTTCCCATGTTCTTTGGAATCTGAAATTGAAGTTAGCCATCTGCTCATTTGGATCTCTCTTAATCATGATCAATTATTCCAATAAAGATAGATTATCACCTTTTTCTCCAAATTGGCCACATAAAGCGGTACAAAATTGATTCTAATTTGTAATTGTTCCGCTCCTAAGCTTCTGAAACACTACAAAAATTTTCCTTGAAGGAAGAAGCTAAGAGTTTCACTACCACATCCATCTCAAAAATTTCATGTATGGTATAGACATTTGCAATGTCCTAAATGTGGCCAATTGGTGTTATGCAATTTTCTCCAATGAAGAAATGAATGTTCTTTAGAGTTGTCACCGGAACCGGATTCTGTGCATTAAGGGAAAGTGGATTGTTTCTCATGAATTTTGCAAATATATTTGGTGGTCCATGTGGTGGTGGTTGTTGATGTGCCATCCTGATGGGTCTAAGAACCATGGTTGATTGAATGAAAGGCCGCCATGTGGAGGTGTGGACAAAGTCCTGTTTGATGGAGATGGAGACCTTTGGAATCTTCTCCCTCTTCTTCCTCTACCTAGAGAGAGTTGCAAGTATTCAAAAACACCTTCTTCTTTCGCTCTTGATTGTGTTTGAATTCTTCTCATAGAATGAAGCACTTACTACTGAAACTAGTAGATTTTGTTGTTTAGAGTCGCCATATGTGTTGTAGATTTTGAAGCTTTTGGATGCTTAAGTCTCGAACTCAACTCAGTTGTGAAGTAAGTCTTCCACTTTGAGTAATCAACTTTACTTGAAGCAGTTGAACAACTTGTAGCAGCACAACTCACTTCTTCTTATTGCTCTTATCAGTGATCTCAATCTGCCTTACTTTCCCTTCTTTGTGTTGATTTGAGACGCACTTACTTAAGTCCTTTGCTATAGTGATTTGAACCTTGATTACTTTTTACTCTCTGTGCTGATCCGGACCTACTTTACTTCACTTTACCTTACATTTATCTCAACTTGATTTACTTCTTTTAACTCATTGTAGTGTTCTCAACATGCTTTATTTAAGTATTTGACTTGGAGCAACTGCTTTACTTAAGTAATGGTACCTCAAAATGACACAACTTAAATGAAGTAAAGTCTTTTACTTTAGAGTAATGACTTTACTTTAAGTAGTGCAACTTGGAGGTGCAACTACTTAAGTCTTTCACTTTTGAAGTAAAGTAAAGTCTTTTCTCTTCACAACTTAAAGTAAGCCTTTTTCACGTTTTACTTGACTTAAAGTAATACAACTTACAAGCAAAGACAATTACGTAAGTCTTTCACTTTGAGTAACTTGATTTAGTTTTCCATGCAACTTGAAGTAAATACTTTCAATCGGAGTAAAGTAATAGCTTTAAACCACACAATTTTACTTTCCTTTCTTATCGATGATTGAAGACGAACGCTTAAGCAAAGCAAAGTGAAATCACTGATTGTTTCTCTCTTCCTTCTTTTTGCAAAACTTACAAAAGTGGAAGTTCTTTCCAAGAACACATCAACTCAACCAAAAATAAGGTTTTATTATGAAACACTTGAGAAGCACTTGATTTTTGACCTCTTCTCCCACCGGGCATGCCAAAATTGTTATCACCAAATCACTGCACCCTCTGAATGCTCAACATGTGAGTGTGTTAATGCAAGCAGAGTGACTGGGTAACATGGAATTGCTTCAAGGTGTGGGACCTTGTAGTTGAAGCAATTCTCTAGAGAAAGTTGGCTCCTCTTCCTAAACTAATGCAACATCTACCTCTAATTGACCAAAATCTAACAACTACTTCTAACTTATGACTTCTAAGGAACCAACGAGAGAGAAATAACATAAAATGAAAGAAATCTAATCTACATGAGGTTAAGCACCAAAAGGGGACATAGGGAATCTCGTGAATGTGTGGAAGTGATAGAAAATGAGGTACATAAAAGGTGTAACAATCACCACAGTCAATAACAACATCAAGCTAGATCCCCATGAAAGCACGACAAAATAGGATCTGTAAAACAATTTAAATTGACACAATACAGATGCAAGTGAATTGAAAAGGTAAGTAAAGACAACAAACATAAGAAAAGGGAAGAACACATCCACAATACTCAAATCCACTACTTCATTGATTTACACAATTCAATTAATTATAGAGAAAGGCCATGATCATCATGCAAGATGTCCAGAATGAAGGCTTGCAACACATTTTCTTCCTAGAAAAATTTTGGCAGATTTTTGGTAAGAAAAGAATCCCCCTTTCAAATGAAAGAGCTTACAATTTATAGAAGAATTGGTGAGGAGAGAGAATGTTGGAGTTTCTCGGATACATGCATTTCTCACAAACCAAGTGAAAATTTTAATTAAAACATCATGGGGTCCTTACACATCCCATCACTATTTTATGTAGCTTATGGATAAGAAATTTCTCCCTGTGCCCCATTAATGGCGGTAGATGAGTGTATAGATCCCTAGAGTGCTGGAGATGAAACACCATTTTTGGCCCCTTTCCACTCACGAAACTAAAATCTGAAGTTTCTGGCACGTAGAGGACTCTGAGACCTTTTCGAAAAGTATAATTTTGCATGAAACAAAGCTTTGGGGAGAAATTTTGGCATTTTGAAGATCGTAGACCAATCGGGAGAGAGCCGGGGGCCATTCTTGTTGTTTCCTAGTTCATTGCGTCGATTTCACCTTACTCTCTACCCTTTTGCATTGTTATTTTCAATGTGCTTTACTTTACCCCTTTTGTGAAGTAAAACAACTCATTCTCACCGCAACTCTATTTTACATTGTGCTTTAGTTCATTTCGGTGAATTAAAGGTGTCTTCCGCCTCAACCAACTCGCCCTTATATAGCGTTGAATGACACATATTTTACTTAGCTTGGTGGGCAAACTAACTAAACAACTCACAAATCACTGCTTCTCATTACAAACTCACCAACTTAGTTCATTGTGTCGAACTCATCCATCTTTACTTGCATCGTAGCAAATGCATTGGTCTTTTCTTTTTTTGGCACACATCCCAATTGAGTATTCCCCTTCCAAATCAACTCCCAACAGCAACAACTCAGAAATCTCCCACTTGCACCAATGATTTTTACTTACTCTACCCGGCTTGCATCAAATACAACCCCCTTGCTATAATAGCAAGGGCTCCCTCAAACGCCGCAACTCATCATTACCTCTCATATTATTTGTGTCAAATTTTCCTTACTTTGTTTGCATTGGTGATTTCGAGTTACTTTACTCACTTTCCCTTGTTTGTTTTCAACACGCGTTTTTCCCCCTCATTGCATTGAATTTGTTTAATTTTACTTCACTTATTATGTGAAGTAAAAGCTCTTTGTTTTTACGTAATGCATTGTGCCCAACTTAGAAGTTAAAGTTCCTCATATCACCCCAATGAGTTATGACTTGCTTCCTTGCGTTGAATTGGGCTTACGCTACTTGGCTTTGATTGAACTCGAGGCCTATTACTATTTTAATAAGACCCTTCCAATTTTCTGTAACTTTTCGTTGCATTATGGCGAGTCGACTTGACCTTCTCCAAGTCGTGTCGCTCTCTTTTTCTGGCTCGTCCCTAGCTTATCGAATGAACCGTATCATTTCCACATGCTGGCACTCCATTCACGAGCTCAAAGAATTTTATCACAACTCGTCAAGCCATCAAGTGACTTGGCCTAGTCTTCCATAGCCGCCTCTACATTGGCTTCACCCTGTGATGGCTCACGGTTGTATTTTAGCTCGATACGAGCTTGTCCAAGGTCTCCTTGTTGTCGAGCTCCTTCTCCTTGCCTAAAATTTGACCTCCTTAGCTCACCATGCTCGCCTCGTGCGAGCTTCTCAACTCATTATGCTCGGGAGCTCGGCTCTCCTCATGCCGCATGGAAACTTTGACTTGACTCGCAAGCTACTCGGCAAGTTCACCCTTCGCATTGATCGATATCTCGATGGACCACTTCAACTCTCCCACCGGCTCGGACCAGAAGCCGGGCTGGGCTCTCATCAAAATCCTACATTATCCGACCCCGAAACACCCTATCTCCCCGATTACGCAAGTTTTGGGGAATTTTAGACTAGGAGGATCATTGAAATAGCATAGTGTCATTAGGGGTTATTTTTAGCCTTGACCCATTTCTTGACTAGATGTGGGCCCATCAGACCCGCATTCCATCATTTGTTATGTTGATCTCAAGGGTAAAAACCCGGAGAAGAGGAAAAAATCCTCAACTATGATTTTTTCCTCTCGAATTCACCGAATGAGCTCTCGAAGCCTCGAAACCACCTGTAATGCAATCTCAACATTAGGTGCCCTTCTCGGTGCCCAAGTCTAATGACATCTCCATTGTCCATTTTTCCCAGGGGGGAAATGGATAAAAAGTATCCTCAATAGTTAAGTGTGAACCAAAGCACAAGAGTGTGTCATCGGGTAATAACGATGCTAAAACGTGTGATGAATATGCCTATGCGAGGATAGTGATGTATGACTATGCAAGTATGAGAGATGTATTTAAGATAATATGAGGAGGGGATGTGTTAGATTTTATTCCCCCAAGTATGTGGTTATGTGTGCATTTTCCTATAAATGATGTTGAACAACAAATAGAGAAGTGATGTATGAAGGTGGTGAAGTATCATAGATTTTGTAAGATTGATTCAATTATGGGATGAATAATAAGATATTGTATGGTATGTGTGATGAGGGATAGATGATTGTAGATGTATATATGTATGAGTGATCATGTAATAGATAGATATGTTAATGTAAGATGAGACTAGGTTCTTTATTATATCAGCCCCTCAACAATCATATAAGAACCATAAGAATATGAGTGTGTCATCGAGGGATAAGGTGATAGTAATCACCTACCAAAGACCAAGGTGGTGTGAAGCAATATAAACATGTGGGATGGAAGCAACATGTGTGTATGAACCAAACTAAATGTCATATGGAGCTGCGGTGGGATGGACGAATGCGAAGAGTTATGGCAGCCAATGTGAAGCAATAACATGATGTGATAGATGAGATGGATGGAGTGGATGTGGTGGATGTGATGGTGTAGCGATGGATGGATGCGGTGGAGAGTGCATGAGTGATAACTTATGGTGGTGGACGTATAATAACCTTAGCATTAGATGGAGGAGACAAGTCAACATGGGTAGAAATGTACTGACGAGGTAGAGGAGAGAGAGACTGCTCACATGAGTGAGAGCCAAAGGAAATGATGCCCTTATCCTTGATTCAAAAAGAATCAAGTTATTACTACCTGATCTCGGACCCTTATAGGCTTTAATTATTTGCCGATAATTTACTCCTTTTAAGTAATCAATTTAAAATAATGCAAGTACTATTAAAAAATTTACTCTGTATTCATCCACAAAGAATGACAATTGCACAGATTGATTACGGAGTTCGGAAATTGCCTACGTCTCCGGGTTCGTGGTCGAACCGTTCCACTAGTCAAAACTTGTAAGTTACAATAGTACTTTCACAAGAAAACCTAATGGAATTTTACTTGCCTATCAGTACACCAGTTCTTGAAAAACTTCCGATGATTAGTCAAATTGTTCTTCACCTTCCTGATGCACAATCTCCTTCGGCTTCGATCGGCCTTCCCGACGCTATCAATGCGACGCTAGCACTCCGGTCGACAATCCAAGATTTGCAAGTAATTGGTGTGGCTCAATGGGCCTATTGGGTAGTTTATAATTTACTCCCAATCACAAATATTTCATCTACTATTGCCTAAAATAATAGGCCAATAAACAATATTTGTTGACACGTCTCCACAATAAGCTTAACAAATAATAAGCTTAGGTTGTGTGTCCCAACAATAAGCTTAACAAATAATAAGCTTGGCATACGTAATCATACGTAATTGCGTAGGGTATCCACAATAAGCTTAACAAATAATAAGCTTGGAGTTGTGTGTTCCCACAATAAGCTTAACAAATAATAAGCTTGGGGTGTGTGTTACAATGCAAATGGGTTCCCTATTTATACAAAATTAGGGCCCTTAAAAAAATGCAATACATATTATCCTTAGGCTAAAAATACCATAGCCCGTAGCATAGTTGATGGGATTAAATCCCAAATAGGGCGGCATAGCATTTGATAAGGGATAAAAATCCCATAGTGGCGGATTAGCATGTTTAATCCGAAATTGGGTGGCGTTGTATATTTAATGGAATAAAAATCCCATAGTATGTATGGCTTTTGTTTGAATGAGGGGATTAATTCCCATTTTAGGCGCTTAGGATAAAGTGGTATAAATCCCACATTTGGCGCCATTTTATTTGGGTGGTTTAATAACCCTTACCCACTCCATCCTTCACATGAAAACATCCACGCATGGCTTTAAGCCCCTACACCGCTTCACCTCCTTCTCTCCTCCACGTGGAAGATTCCACTACAACCGCTTTACAAAGGGGCTTAGCATAATGTATGGCGGCTAAGTGGGTATTTGGAATGGTGTGTAAGTGGACTTACCAAATAAATAAAAATTCGACCCATACCATGGGGTATCGAAATTAATTAACTCGGTCATCATGTAGTCCACTTGTTATCTCCGATAGGAAAATCGAGTAAATTTGACGAGCGATGGCAAGCCACGTGTCACAGTGCGATTCGGTCCAATATTGACCAATTGACCAGAGTTGACTTTTCTGTTGACCAAACTTTGACCGAACATATCTAGAGCTCCCGATGTCCGTTTGTCCGTTCTCATAGTCGTTGGAAAGCTCTCGAGATGATCTTCTACTGCCGACACCATTTAGGGATGTTTAGGGAACTTTTAGAAATGATCCCCGATCAATCCTCTAAACTATTGCAATCTATCATGATGGGAAAAACAATCATTGTCCCTATGGCCATTGATGCGTATAAAATCGTGTGGTTTAACATTTATATCAACATTTATACCGACAGTGCGATGATAATTACAATATGGTTGATCATGTTGACATTATAGATGATGTTGTGGATGTCGTTGGTTAGAGGGTAAGCGAATTAGACACTCATTAAGCAAAATATGCAACACATCATGTGGTCGAATGTGATGAGAGAAGTGTGATGGCTCAAGCTGGATAGATGGAGTAGGTAGATAAGTAGTCTACAGGGGAGGAGGAGAAAGTATGCTTCTGTGATGGAGTAGGTTAAGCTGGCTTGATAGGTCAAGATGGATATTGTGTAGGATGTTGAACTGGTGACAATGGAGGAGCACTAGATGATGCCATAGAAGTGGAGGTAGATGGAGGGTCAATGACATGTGCTGAGAGAAGATCTTGTTCGAGGTCATGACTTTGTAGCACAAGAGAGTGAATGAATCACATGTATCATATTGTAATCTTTGCTTAAGTGCAAGAATCAAACCATGACAGAAAATGAATTGCTTCTCTAAATCAATGGGTTGGAATATTAGTTGATGTATACAAGCATTGAACCATAAGATATAATCCATGATAGATTTTGATGAGCCTTGATGTAAAGTAGGTAGGTGGTCATAAGTAACTTTAGGGCCATTGTTTATGATAAAATGACAGAGGAAAGTATCCTCCATGTCATAGTAAGTACTAATGGACCCAAAGGGAAGATGAGTGTACCATTACAACGCCTCATCGGTAAGACTGTGTCGGAAAGCCTTAAGCAATAACCCATCATTAGAATAGGAATTCATAGCCATTTTCAATAGAAGCATAGTAAGCCCTACTATCTAGAGTGAGAAGCTCGAACCTAAGATTTTAATTGAACTACGACATGAATGAGCAATAGGATATCTGTGAAGGAATAGTAGAAGATGGCAATAATGTATTGAGCGATTGTAACTTGTCGTTGTGAGTGACCATAGGAATGTCAAGAGAAGATAAAGGAGATTCGATGTTAAAGGCACACTAGGATTGGGTGCCAAAGAAGCTATAGTAGATGATACAGATGGAATACACATAGTAGTGGTAGGACTAGCATCGGAAACATCCCTAAGAGGTGAAGCGACCAGATGGAGACACAATAATGGGAGAAGATGAAGTAATAGGTGTAGATGATGCGAAAAAGGGAGAGGAAATGGTGGTAGAAGAAGAACCAACAGATGGAGACGACTCATGCACTATGCTAGATATAACCTCAGGAGAAAGTGGCGATAGAGATTCACACTCAGATAGAATGAAAAGTAGGAGAATCATGGCTATCAATTGTGTCATCAACATCTCCTAAAGACTCAAATGTGAGAATGTCATTAAGCATACTATCGATAGGGTCATCAACATAATATGAAGGTGTATGAGAACTAGTATGTGATGAATGATGAGAAGCAAGATCAGAAGTAGGAGAATCATGAGATGGAACTATAACAGTAAAGTGGTATTCTCGAGAGAAGAATTAGTATGCACATGTGAGCGATTGTCAATACCAAGCATGTAATCGATAAGAGAATCATCTAGGACTTCCTTAGAAAGATAAGGAGGAGGATCACTAGTAGCCGTATAGCATGGTGTACATGGTGTACAACAAGTAAAGGCTATGGGGTCCTCAACAATACTAATGCCAATAGGAGATTTTTAAAACTAGTAGGCACATATTCTTGACCATCTAAGAGTTGTTGGATGACATACGGCATAATAGGATTACTTTATATAGAGTCGTGAACTCAACGATGGCAGCATCATCGTAGATATGATTGATGCTAAAATGAGACATGATGGGGTGAGAAGAAGATGAACTATGGTTAGCCATTATGGTTTTAAGCGGATCCTAGGGCAAAGATGTTATAAAGTATGGGTTCACAAAAATGATTAACTAAAATGTGGAATTTATTAAGTTAATCTAACTAGAACAATGATGAATAACAGGTAGATAAAAGCACTAAATAAATATAGAAAGTGACCCAAGAAACTAAGCTAATGAAAATAGAAACCCTAATATGCAAAGAAGGGTTGGAAGGAGCTTAGCTGATTCAACAAAGCCCAGTTAGATTGTGTCACTGAGGGTGTTTGGAGAAACAGGAGAAGGAAACAATTATCTTGAGGTCCGAAGCTTGCAAATCCGGGTAATGTGAGTGGGACCGGGGTGCTAGGAGAGTATCGGGGCACCTGGTCTACGTTTTGGGTACCTTGGTCTATGTAAGAGGTTCAAAACCATATTTATAGGGTTGTTATATGATCTGAAGCCTTCTTTGCCCTGTCGCACTAACTTCATTGCAATGCGTTGTATGTCGCTAGTAATCAATGATGAAGAAGAAACACCTGTAAAACCCCAAGACAAAAATCAAACCCTAAAAAATAAAGATGCATATAAAGGGGTCGGATTGTTCTCGGTGCCACAATGGTGGACTTCTACTTAATCGAACACCGCACTACATCTTAGACCCGATGTAGTTCTATGTGTAAGTGTGTGTAATCATGCCCTAGGTGCTCTTGTGCCAATCGCACTTTGTGAAAGTAGCGAGCAATAACTATGTGTAGAAAATATAATATAATGGTAGATGGAATAGAATAAACTTCCCTCCTATGCTTGTGTGATGCAGATGAACCATCCTTATGCCTTGTGATGGAGCTAGATAGATGCAAATGGAGCCTTTGATGGATGCTAACCTAAGGTGATGATAGTAGTGACTAGTGTTTGGTCCTTCATTATGGTCACATAACTTTATATTTATATGGTTCTCTTTTTCTAATTTCATAATTAACCCTCGAAAAGGCCGAACACAATAAATATGAAATGTTCAAACAACTAGAAAGTGCCCAAAAAAGTGGGAAAAGGATCGGGCGCTCTGATGGGACCAGGCGCTGTGGATGCCCCAATATAAGCATGGGTGCCCCAATCAAGGCTAAAATGATGGAAAATAATGAAAATAGACTGGGCAAGTGTGTATGGGAGGTCGGCAAAGTGACGATAGAAATCAAAGTAAAATGGCCAAATGACGGGGTTAATTAGTACTTTCTTCACTCAAAAACCATATGAATAGTAGTATGAGACCAAGACTAAATAATGTCTAAAGTGTGTGATTTTGTGACTACAATATGAACATTATTTGTTAATACCGATATTGTGTACCATGGTTTGGAAAAGGGTTGGTGAGTATTTTTACTTGTGTTAGGTTGAGACGCATATTTTTAATGCAATATTTATACCTCTAGCTTGAATGTGGATTACTTTCAATTAGGTCCTAGATATTATGTATTAACGTAATGCATATGTTAGAATAATTTTAAGGTGTAGTACAAGTAATGTCTACTAAAATATTAGAAAATCAATAAAAATGTGCATGTATTAAAATTAATTGCATTACATACTATACTACCATGAGAGAAAAATACCCAAACAATAATAGCTTGTATTTATAAGACATAAGTATCAATACAATTCACATAGTACATAGAGAAACCTAATACAAACACTCATGCCCCAACATACAATATGTTATTTGAAGGACAATACCCAATGGTTTATTGTTAACCAAACTATCACAATCGACATAAATAAGGTTTTGTTACATCATTATCTAAATGCACGTAAAGTAATAGAAAAATAATGTTAGTGATAACAACACATATGTCTCTAATTGATCGTCCACATTATCCCCCTTAAACAATTTGGAGTCCATTCTACAAAATTCATATAAAACATGATAAAAGTATAAGGAAGGAAAAACAAGATGGTATTTTGGTGGAGATTTTAGTGGTTTAAAAAATTTACAACATTCCTAAAGGAAAGGAATTATTTTTTGCATGTTGTCGATTCACAATCACAATTCATATTATTATTCTTGGAAAAGTAAAGTGGGGCTTGGGGTGGTAAAGCTACTTATCGGGGTTGAGGGTGTGAGAGTGATGACTATTTTGGGAAGAGGTTTGTCAAGCCTTTCTCTAACATTAGGATGCCACTCTTGCATACAAACACACAAAAATATCTATAAAATAATTTTGAGATAGAATAACACTACTTCTCATATAAATTTTCTAAAATAGGATTTTACATAAACTCCCATGAATATCTCATTACGAGTTCTCATGGATTTCCCACCATTCTATGAAATGAGAGAGGGAGGCCTTCAATTTATAATACTTGGAAGGCCTCATGAATATAGTTGTTGGCCTAACTTATTAAATAAGGTTGTTAGTCAATACACATGGTTGAATGGCACATATGAAGTAGGTGTGCAACTTGGATTTTCAAGTTGTGCATTCTAAATGTGACTTTATTATCTAAAATAGAAACTAAGAAACCTATAAAATATTTTTAAGTTAATTAACTAAACCATTAATGGGTATTTAAATAATTACACCAATAGAGGGTAACTCCTTGCGAGGTTGGGGGTAGTACCCTTAGCATGCTCTTGACGCATGACCAAGTAGAGGGAAAAAATACTAAAGCCAATCATAATTTCAGCCTTCTATAATTATTGAAAATCCTTTATGAAAACCAAATGTGTGTGAAAAAAATTTGATATGGAAAGCACATGAAAATTTAGGCATTGTGTGGTAAGCTTCCAAACGATTTTCCACTCTTAGGACTAAAAATCTATTTTTCAATACCCTTTATCCTAAAAAATCCACAACACTCTACAAGGAAGAATATGACCACCTAATGTCATATTATAAGCAATAATACATTGTATGGTGCCCAATGAAGAGTTGGTTACCTCTATTTAGGGGTATACGGATTTACACAATATGAACATTTAAAGAAAAGTCCATAAGGTGTCATATAATAGCATTTAGAAATTACAAATTCTCCAAACAAAGCCATATGCCAATGAAATAATTCAGGGTGGTAGGGTTGAAATAACGTATGAATCCAAGACCAAACGGCTTGCACTTGGGAACAAGACCAAAACAAATGCTTAAAAGACTTATGTCAAGAGCGAAAAGGGCATTTAGGATTGGGAATTCTGATGTGACTAAGACACTCGCCAACAAGAAGGCCCGATAGATAAGGCACCAAAGAAAATGGTTAACTTTAGGCTCAAGAAAGGGGTTCCCAACACACGAGGAAATTCAATAAAGGCAAGTAGATGGGCAGATTAAGCCCCGGTGGGCATTGAGCATGGAAATGGTAGGCGAGATAGGACTCAATAGTTGGTATATGGTTTTGGCATTGTAACAAAGAAATGAAATATCATGATTCCACCTGCAAATCGCGCCATCATGCATCCAAAAGCTTAGTTCCCAGTTTATGGAGCATGACATTTGGCATCAACTCTTATATTCTGCAGATAGATGGAAGGTCCGAATTGGCAAGATTGAATTTTATCTTGAGCTTGGGCCAAGAAATCTAGTCTCTGCGGGAAACCAAATCCTAAATGGTGTGAATCCCTTGCAGAGATAAACGAGAGAGATTTGATGCCCAAAGTTTCGTAAGCGAAATACTATCTTTCGTGATAATGGGAGACCACTAGATATTCTAGGAATTGAAAGAGAGCCCAGTGCAAAAGCCATCGCCAATCCAACGCAGCAGAGGTTTCATTGCTTCAAAGGCCTTCCATATGCTTTTGGCGATGAAAGTGCCAGAAATATTGACTAGAGCCTTAGTGATAATTAAGGTATGCAACCCTATATTATTCCAACATTTTTACCATAAGGTGCACCTAAAGCAATGCAATGTCGAAGCATAATTTTCCAGGCTTGAATGCCCGAAAGACATCTCACCACCCATTTAGAACATAAAGCCACACTTTGCCTGTAAACATCAATAATACCCATGCCACCTTGATCGTGGGGTAGACAACAAACTTCCCAAGCCACCGGTGGAAGCCAGCTGAACCAAAATTTTAGACCAAAGGTAATCCCGGAGCAGACTTGGCAAGCTTGGCAAAGGAATCCCAAGATGGGCACCACAAGAAGAATAGTAAACATGAGTGGCCGCAAGAATCTTGGTACACACCTGAAATTTACCGCCAATGAAAGGGATTTGGAAGACCACTGAGAGACTTTATGTTCAACTCTGTCAATCACATACTGCCATAAAGTAGCAAAATCACTATCAAAGGAAAAAGGTATGCCCAAAAATTTAAATTATTCTTTGTGCCCAATCCACTTCCAGGGGTAAGCTTTCAACCAGTTAGGCATAGGCCAATAGCCCAAAGTTTTAGCCATCTGAATGTTGGATCTTGAAGCAAGACAAAAGATGTCAAGGCATTCAAAAACAACAACCAAATTCTGCTCATATTTAGCAAGGGTAAGAAATTTATAATATACGTGAATATAAAACAAATAAATGGTTATAACAAATAAACCTTATAACAACTTACCACATAGTAACTCAATATTAACCTATGGTAAATGTAAATAACTATTACAATGAAAAATTATTGTAAAACTAAATTTTTACCTAACAATATTCTCTATACTTTTGAGCCAATCTACTAACTCTTCCGGGTCCATTCTTCCAGAGAAAGATGGAACATGCATTTGCAGTCCTCAAACCATTCTAGAAATATCTATTAAGATTCGTGCTTCTCCAACACCAATAGCTTCTTCTTGTTGTTCTTCACCTCCTCTTTGCTTTTTCATTTCATGCACCCCTACTACTTCATCATCGCTTTTAGCATCTTGTGGCACAAGCCTCTCCACCAATATTCTTCTACAACATCAAATCTAGTCCTTACACCCCTTAGTTCATTTATGACTTGTTTTGTCGCACCCATGATTGTTGCATTCATTGCACCTCCATTGACAACTCTTCTCGGAGGCATTTTTCTTCTTTGACCAATTGCCTCACAGTCGGCACTCACCGCCACCCTCACACTTCTCTCAACTTTCCTCCAAGGTTTATAATTGCGCTTTGATGCCACGTGTTGTAGAGCGAATGGCCTACTACAAAATCATACAACGGAATAGATTCAATACAACAAAAATTCTTTTATTACTAGAAATTCTTAACAACATCTACAATATTCTTCCCTCGAATGGGGTTGTTATGGAGTTTATAACAAAACTCTAGACTATTACAAGGTGGTGTATACACTAAGGACTCCTACGAGGCTCCAACAATCTTCAACCCCTTTCAAATGAGAGGTTGTATCCACTTTTATAGGCATCTCTTTCCTCATTTAAAAATTCCTTATAGTCTTCTCCTCATCCTGCTCTTACTTGAATTTGAATTCCACTCATTAATGGCATTGAGCTACCTTGATCCGTAGATGAGAAAATATGTTTGGATGAATCCACTTCATCTTCTTAGTCGATTGTATGTCCCTTTGTTTGTCATGCATGATTCCTCTCATCCTTCACCTACCCCCTTTTCATTTTATGGATGTATCCTTGAGTGCCTTGGTCTACCATGCAATCCTTCATTTGTTAAGTCTAGCGCACTAATCTTTAGAAAAGTTACATATTTCCCCTTTTTGCTTCATTGTGCAATCCTCACGCACCACCTTTGTGCCTTATTGAAATTTTCATTCGTCCGCACTTTAAGAAAACACTTAAAGATTATTGTGTGCACCCTTACTCCACACTCCTCTACGTATCAATCCTATCGCACACCGCACCTTGTAATGTCAATGTGCAAAAAAGTATACACAATCACCAAAATGTGTTGTTGTGCCTCCTTTGTTTATCCACCTCTTTCCAAACCTTGTGTACCCCAAAACTTAGTCAAAATTTCTAAGTCTACATGATACAAACTTTCCCCCATTGCTCTTACATCACATATATAAATACATTTTTATCATATATAAATAAACAAATATATGTGTGTGTGAATATACGTATGTATGTATGTACGTGTGTGTATATAAATATCATAAGAAAGGGTACGTCAATATTGGTTGTTTATATGTACATATGGTTTTGTTTGTGTAGATGCATATCTATACATATGTATAAGCACATGTATACACCCATATATGTTAACAACCCCTCGGGTGTATATACATGTGTATATGCACCGAAGGTTTCAAAAAGAAGGGTTTGAAGAAAATTAATTTTGAAAAATACACAAAAATAGGGAAATGTAATCATGTGGATGTATATGCATCCATTCGCAAAACTCAAATTTCCCCATAGGATCTCTAAGCAAACTGAAGACGTAAACAACAAAATGAGAAATGAAAGCCTTATTCAATTCCGAAGGATATTTGGGCAAACTTTGGGAAAACTTGTGATCTAGGGTGCAGAGTCATTTAATCCAATGGCTCTCGTTTATCTCTTCATTGGCCACTTATGACCTTTGACTCCTCATTTGACCTATGCAAGTAGGTACTTTCAAATTAACTTGAAACTCTCTTCATTTATTACTTTGGGGTAAATGGCCTTGGTGATAAATTGTAAAGTAAATTGATCTAACTTAATTGAAGTGTGTGCTATGTATTTAAATAGGGAGTGTTATAAAACAATCCTAAGGGACCTTATTAGGTTATTGACTTTAGAAGACAATTTATTTTGTAGATAGATAATAATTACGTAAATTATTATTTGTTTTTAATAGACTTGTGCATGGAACACTTCCACCAAAAACTAGGTTTAAACATGTGATCTTAAACAACCACGAAGTACAAGTTGGGGCACGTACACCGTCGAGCATCAAAATGCTATATATTATATAAGATTAAAACTTATAATCATTTTGAATGAATTAATGAGAAGAAAAACTTGAAACACACTTGATACTCTCTTGCTAAGGGAGCTTGTTGTGCAATTGAACATTCTTATTAAAAAAATAGCGATAATTTTCGTTTTAATCAAAATTGATTTGGGTGTAAAATACGGGCATTGCATTACCTCACACACAGTATGATTTCTATGGTTAGGTCGAGACAGTCAAAATCAATAGAAATATGAAACTCAAAGGTTTGGTTGATTGGCTTGTTGAGCTTGTAACGCGTTTTCTTTTTTCATGGGCTCTTTGCTCCCAAAATTCCTTAACAATCTCATAGTGAACATTGAGGACTTGGAACTATGGGTCTAGGAGATCATGGTATAGTGTGAATCTCATGAGAAGCTAACAAATTCGTTGGTCTACATTGTTCGGTTTGAGACCACAAGGCATAGTTGCATGACATGTTACATCCTATCAACTCTAAGAGGTTGATCATGACCATGTGTAGTCACTAAATAGTTGGAATGGCATACGATAATAAGTTATAGGCCCACCCCTATTAGAGAATAAGATAGAAGAGGATGGGTTAGAAGGAAGCAAGATAGAATGGGTAAAGTAGCATATTATTTTGAAGTAGCATATTATTGAGAGTAGCATACACCTCTTTGAAAACGATGAAAATGATTTAAGTATTGAAAAGGAATTCTAAAGTTATAATGATGGAAATAAGCAAACGTACACAAACTAATAAGTGAAAGAAACTTAATCTCTTAATTTTCTTAATCAAATAACATAATTAGGAATAAGAAAAAAAAATGAATTTAAGCTAAGAGTAAATCCTTCTCATTTTCAAAATTGATAGAGAATTGAGAACACTCGCCTAATATTTTGATTTTTGACTTTTATATAACAAATCCAATGCAATGGTTTTGTAAGTTAACTCAAAATACGTTAGTAGTTCTCAAAATGAACTTTAGATTAAGATGGAGCTACTAAATATATATTCTATAAATGTTTTTGCTGAAAACAAAGAATATCTAGTCCGAGTGTAACTCAAACAAGACATGTCTAAGCTAGAATGAGTAAAATGTGCCAAGAATGGTGATAATTTGTGTAAGAATTGATATGATATGTTAAAACAACAAACAAATTGATCACAATGCATTGTGCTACGTGAAAAACAATGCAATAAATGGTCTGATTACGCTAAAGATGCAAAAAAGCCACACAAGTGAGCCACAAGATTATGAATGATGCTATGAAAATACACCGGATGTGCTAAAGAAGAATGATATATGCAAACTTAGGATAAAAATGAATGCAAGAATTCTTGGGACAATTGAAACAATTTTGAAAATTAGAAAACACAATATAAATGGTAGGGACTGTAAGAGGGCAACAAAACTACAAATGTTGCAAGAAGTCAAATTTGCTTCCTATGTAAGATGAAGAATAACAATATAAATATGATTTAAGAAGACTTAAACAAGTTTTAAATTATTTAAGATGATTGATAAAAATGAAAGAACGACCAAAAAAGAAATGAGATTAAGATATTTGAGAACTAGCAGAAATTTTATAAAATACTGTTAAAACTGACAACATTGCAAAATAGCAAGTAGACTAACACAAAATTAGGAAAGGAGACTCGAGAGAGGCGTGTTTGAATGTAGAAATTGGTCGTTTACAATCAAGACAAGTTTGGAACAACAATGACAGAAATGAGAAGATGAGATGTGTATGAACACAGAGTTCACGATGCAGTTGGAATGAGAGTATGTTTAGAACATGAAGACAATATTAAAGGTATCATAATCAACCAAGGATTTGCAAGAAGAATGTTGTCAAACAGTTGTCGAGCAAGTTATCAAGCAACAAAGACAATGTAGAACAGCAGATAAAAACCTTAAGCAAGTACAAAGGGCCAAATATCATGGGTATTAAGGTGTACAATTACCATGAAAAAGTGATCTCCAATAGCCTTGTCCGACCTAATAAGAAATCTTAAAATAGCAAGTAAAACAAGCTGAAATAGATGGTAACAAGCGGTGAATGCCATACAAAGCAAGTGTATGGATTGTATACGTTTGAGGCTAATGCTATGTGAGAGCTACGCCCAAACCTTGTAAAATTCAGCTAAGAGAACAAGAACATGGCAAGAACAAAGAGATGGAAATGGAATTAAAGACGCTTTACTTTGATTTCCATTTTGAAGGTATTTCTGGTTTCATCTAACAAGCTCAAATATATTTAATTGGCTTATAAATATGCATATTATTGACAATTTGAGGGATCAAAACATCGTAAAAAACAACCCATTCTTTGCTTCTTTGCAACATGTAGCCTCAGCCACAGTGTTTCCATGCTTGAGAGATTGACAACCAATGTCTTTCTTTGGTCATCTTCAAGTGAATCGCCAAACTGTAACAATATCTTCTACAAATATTCCAATGTCAGTGATACTCTCAACAAAGTAATTATAATATTTTCAGGTATAAGGAGGTGTTTAGAGCGGAATAGGACTACTGATTCAACTTGTACACAACCCCTATATCTTGCCATCAAAACCAGGAATATCAAGATTGATGTGTGCCTTATAGGGCTTTAATCAAGTTAGTATAATAGTCCTCCAGGAACCCCCTTGGACTTATATCATACATTTATGCACGTTATATCGAGGAAGACAGAGTGGAACTATTACAAAAATTAGAACTATTCTTAGTCTATCATTTGAACTTATAGAGGTTACTGTCAAGTCTTGGTTCACATGTAGGGTTGACACCTCAAAGGTTCCACCACTAGCATCACATGACATCTAATTGAAGTGCACATTGACCAACATTAGATTTTGTGTGGTATTGCAAACTAGGAAAACACATGGAATATTGACATTGCACCAAGACAATCACATTGCCACCAATATCACCTTCAATCTCTCAAACAGTGATTACAAAATTACAAGCATATGGTTCCTAATGATGATGATATAAGCCCTCACTGCATTTTTATAAACATTGAATGTTTTAACTGTTCATTGATTGCATTGACTTTACAGCTAGATGGCAAGGCATTTGATCTCTTGCATGAAGGTGGAACCCTAGCCTTTGCAACTTCTATATTTTTGTACTAGTTAAGTCCACATATCTTAAAACCAAGCAATGGCTAGCCGTGGTTAAGGCAAGACCTTGTACTGCATGAGTAAGATAATTTACTGCAAGAGGTCTTCACTTTGATTGCTAGCCCCCTTCAGATTGGTTGTATCATTTCTTTTTAAAGAAGAGAAGGTAGTGATATGGACAACCACACACTGAGGCAAAAGGGGCTGAAGCGTTTCTTTAATTCACCATAACTTCACTTTTAAGAAGCATGTTTTTGTCGACCTAATTTTTGTTTGTGTATTTTTTTGTATAGAATCCTAATCTGCAAACAGATTTTGGTGATTTTACCATTTGAAGTAAATATTTTTGTCATGATGAGAAATAAATACTACAGATATGTCTCAAAGTGGAGCTATAAATATTTACTCAAGCTCATATTGGAAAAACTTGTCCACCTAGTGAGAAACTTTGCAACGAAGACTGTGTTTGAAGTGTATAGCACCTTCAATCAGGTTTTTCAGCACATGCTATATGCCTAAAAATTATTTAAGAGTTCAACGAGATTGTGAAAATTAAAGACGTTACTGGAGGTGATGGTAGTACTCTACTCTATTGATATTCAAGATATAGGTGATGAGTTTCACTTAGAAGATGGAAAAGGACAGGTGTGTGATCTTCTTCATGTTCCACAACTTCAAAGGAATTTTCTCTCTATCAATCATATATTGCAAATGTAAGTTACAAAACGGTCTCCACCACAATCAATTATCCATCTATCAATGGTACTTTCTTTGCTATATAATATCTCTAACCTAAATACAAATAATTAAGCTCTTATTAAACGTTATCTTGGAAGTTTAATCTAGCTCCCAGGACCTTTAGTATTGTTCCATAACCTCTGCAGTGTCACTTTATGGCCTGTTATAACCATTAATCAATAAGCAACAAAGAGACAAGTTTAGTAATAAGGTTTTCTTCTAATTTTTAACCAAATTTCCTTGTACGCACTATGATAAATATAGTTCAATAAGCCACATGGGCTATAGAATGCTCTATAATAACTCCTCCGTACAACTATCTTAATTAGTGAAGTAAATCGCATGCCTTTGGCCGTGTGGGATGAATGGCAATACAAAAGAATGCTCACGATTGAGATTGAAAGTTAACTGGTGCCCCAATTGATGTAGAAAAGGAACCGTTTATACTCCATAAGAAATGTGATAAGCTACATCATGGCCTCATATAAACAAATTAATCAGTTGACTGCTAAAAATTTGCAGTCCTAATTTGTATTGAGTCTCCTCTGTTATAATGACGCCGCCAAGCAAGCTTCATTAGCCATTGTCTGCACTATCATATGCATTTGACTTGTGTTTTGGTGTAAAAGTAAATCCTTCTGGAGCAGGTCCCAGCAACATCTCAGAAATACGGACCTGGTTAAGTATGCAAAAGGATGTCAAACACTACCATATAATTCCAAGTTTCATATTCCCTCTTCCCAGAAAAAGATTCATACACGATAAAGTAAAAGTAAACCATTACTAGGACTTACCCAATCGGCTGCACTCTCTGAAGCCATCAAGGTCTCAAGATCATTCCTTCCAAAATAGCTTGGAGGCCTCCAGTTTATTCGCTGTGGTACAATATCAAGGAGACCCACTGGTATATACCTACATGAATAGCTAAGCCACTCCAAGAGAAAATGGCGGGTAGTTTCCACACCTGTAATATAGTAATTGGCAGAGTAAGTGTCTATTTTTATACTTTCCAGGATCAGTGGGTCATATCTTCTGTACTTATTCCAAGATCCTCCCAATATTTCTGCGTGTTTTCATCTTCTATATTTTTAGAACAGCACTTTGACAACAGAAAAATCATATTATTTGCTACTATCATTCAGCAAAAATGTTAAACCGTTATCAAATGGACATAAGAATCACAGTTGCATGGGTTTCATGGAATAACCTAAGTACTGCAAAACCTAAGGTTATTGGTCATCAAACTGTTCGAATCTTTTTCCTTGTGGCTGCTTCTGGCAATCAAAATATGGTACTCCAATCTCTTCTTGCTGCTTCCTAATCACTTTATTGATGCATACTCTTTACCGCATGTGAGAAAAGAAAATTTACTCCCCTTAATGTGCCCATTGACAACAATACAGAAAATGACACCAGAAAATTTTCACAAGAGGTATAGGAGTTAAACCTTTTGTATCAGAGCCCCAATGTTGAAGCCCAAAGCGTACATAATCTTTTAAAATGTCTAATCTCTCCCGGAGCTTATGTCCCAGTGCCTTTGTTCCTTGATTTCAGAGAATATCCATGGCTGTAAAACACAAATACGGTTGCACATTTAGTGGACTCATAACATATAGCACATTAGAAACCGGACATTAGGATTATTGTATAAATAGTTAGTTAAGCATTGCCTTCAAAGTGCCACTTATATACAAAAACCTTCTGAGGAGATGTTGAAAGAACAGGGTCACACAAAAATATGACGTACAGCAGTTCATATCAGAAGAGGTTTAGAACCAAAGAAAGCAAAAACATTACAGCCAGAAAATATAGCTAACAGCTTTGTAGCAAACCTTGACTAAGGCCCCTCGAGCAACCATGCATGTTGAGAGATTTGCCCCATTATTGAGATGTGTATTCCAATCTGTGTAAGCAAATATATCTCCATTCCCTACAACCTGTAGATCATCAGATGCTTGTTGTGCACACTCGTATATGTAATCCCAGTCTGCAAGCTTGCTGTAGCGTTGCTGCCGAGTTCGTCCATGTATTGTTATTGCTGCTGCTCCTGATTTACTGATATCTGAAATTCGTGAGTGGACAAGGTTCCTTCCTTCAAAATAGCCTGTTCGCACCTAGCAAAAGAAAATGTGTATAATTTATTCAAGAAGAAGATTAGACTAATGTATGTAGATTATACCAACATATTTACAAGAGTTAATCACTTGAAGAGATCAACCAATTCACATCATGCACTTTGCATGAAAATAAATAAAATGATCTAGCAAGAGTCAAAAAAACGAAGGCAGGAACAGAAAGGACCTTGAATGTCAGACCCCTGAGGTGGAGGGTTGAGATGTCTATTGATAAATATTTATATGGAATCACTATAACTATTGCGTGTGGAAGTAGAATAGCCAGTAGACAACCCATGCAATATTGCAATATCTAAAGCAAGATAAAGTTTTTCATTCATCTCAGCCTCTAACAAGGGAGACATGATTTGAGGATGATCCCGGTAATTAACTAAAACAGGCTATTCCATACTCTTGTACCTTAACAGTGAGAGGCTTTTCTGTGGTTGCAGCAGCAGCTTTTATTACATTCTGCATTTTGACAGGTTTGGTAAGAAGAGAAGAACCAGCTCCTTTGTTCACCACAATATCTATAGGACATCCCATGTTAATGTCAATAAAGTCAACAACACACTCCCGCTCAATGAGCTCCACTGCACGTGCGACCATGTCTGGATATGCACCACAAATTTGTACCCCAAACAAATCTTCAGTGGAATGGCGTCTTAACAATGCCCATTCTGAAGCTTGTCCCTATAATAAAAGTTTCAATTAGAATCACGAGCAAATGCTTGACAATAAACTTACAACACAACTTGGTCAATTATTCAAGAAATCAATTATACTGAAAGTCATATCCAGGATATAGTAACAAACTCCAGAACTAATTTGGTGCTTCAGTAAAGCAGACAATGTTTTGCTTGAATACAAAAAAGTGCTTTGTACCCTTAAGGCTTAATTAGTTGCACTAGCAAAGCATACCAAGAATAAGTACCATTCAAAATATCAAGTCTACTGCATATATACTTAGCTGGTACCTTTAAAGGGATAGGCGTAGAACAGACAAGACAAAATGAAAGATTGCCTTCCATGGTAAACCTTTCTTATGCCGCTAAGCCAATAATTAGATGATCCCTACATTATTGGCGTGAAGTTTTAGATAGACATCTAGCAGTTTTGCAGCAGTAATTAAAACAAAATGCATCCTTCAAGAAATCAAGGACAAAAGGTTCTCGGGTCTATTGCTTGTAAGAAAAGCATAACAGGTAAATAAATCCTGAAGCTCCCCAAATTAGTTTTGCTCTCATTCATTTTACAGAAAGGAGCAATGCAATTATTCATATTTTTGATATTGCATAATTGGTCTCTGGTTTCTGACCTGGCAGTAAAACTCACTTACATTGCAAAACTAATTACACAAAAGGCTGGGCCATATCCCAGACTTCTGTGGCAAGCTTAGAACCCTGGTTTTGTTGGAAACAGCAGACACCTACCAACAGTTGTAGCTGGTGTATATGACGTGATATTCGGATTGATATGCATAATTGGTTTATGGTTTTTAACCTGGGACCAAAACCCACTTACATTGCAAAATTGAGAAAAACCCAATTACATATAAAGTTGGGCAGGTATCTGTGGCAAGCTTAGAACCCAAATTTTGCTGGAAATAGCAGAGACACCTACCAATGGTTCTAGCTGCTGTAGACGATGTGATGTTTCAGATTGATTTGCTATACATCTGTACTAAATAAACAATCAAAGTTGTTTCTAATTTGTTAAAGAACCAGATATTTGTTGGAGTTCATAATTCCTGAAGGATATGATTATTACAAATATTTTTCAACAAGAAACAGAGTATACCTCAGACTTCCAAACTCAGTTGAGAAGCGTAAGCTAATTTCAATATAGCATGTCAATGGCTGGCGGAATCAAATGTCATAATAAAGAGCCTTTTGTATACATAAGCATCGTTAATAATGTTGTTGGGACAAATATGCGAACTTTAGATTGATAGCTTCAATTTGTTTGAGTCAAATTATTCTTCTAACATCTAATTTATAATAATTTAAAAATATGCAGGCATAGCTAGCTCGTGCATGTAGTTTGCTTTTCTACTTTAAGCCAGGTCCATCCATGTCCATGCATTTTAGTCAGACTACAGCTCTAAATATGTATTATCTTCAATTCATTTAATGAGGGGATTCCAAACAAAACAGTAACTAATTTTCTTATATTTGTGCAAAACGCTTCTCACCTCATGATCCCTGCATATGTGTTTCTTTCTAGAGTGAAATGGAAAGACCATCATAAGTATATTGCGACTGAATTAGTAATGTGTCTTTTAGTTGGCGACTCAATTGAATGTAGACCAAAACAAATAGAACATAAACAGAATCTTTAAGTAGAAAATATTGGTGGTCAATAGAGTTGAAGAGAGCTAGAAGATTGATGAGGACATGAAAAGTCTGTTTGTGATTTGAATTTCAGAATGCTTTCCTGATGGAGTGAAGTATGAAATCGTTGAGGGACACCTATCACACTCTTTGAATGCTCATCAGAAGCTTGGGCAGCAACAAAAACTTGGAACACAAGGCTCTCAACAACTGGAGAGGCAACAAGGGGTAGAGACTGAGGTTAAGAGACAAGAGATGCGATTGTGGTGATTGAACCTCCAAACTATTTCTGCATGTAATTTTCATCTTGTATATGTTTAAAACATCATCATTATTGATTATTGAAAAATCAAATTATTTCTACTCTCTTTCATCATAAACCTCCGATGAATTTCAAATGCACAGATGGTCAGATGATCATTGTAAAATATATGTATTGTACGGAGATCATAATCAAGTATTAAAACAATAGCAGCAGTCATGATGGAACACACAAACAGTCAGAATGTCACAATGAAATGTATGAAACAGTCGGGACAAAAATTCAGTCTGGCAACACAGATGAACCAGCCAATGCAGACATTTACACTAATCCAGATAATTGCATTGATGCAGACAGTCTGATTAATCTTTATCGTGCAGATGGCTGGACTCTCTAAAGCCCTCTTTATCCTCAAAATTTATTCTCATGAAACATCTAAAACATGTTTGTGAATGTTTGCCAACAGGCTTTAGATCGCAGCATAATAATGAAGCCAAAACCTGATCCTTCAACATAAGCAAACTATATTAAAAATTCAAGTAATGCATCCAAATTTCTGGAAAGAAAACTCTGAATATAAATCAACCTGCAAAAGATTGGAACACATAGCCATTTCACCACAAGTGATGTCTGCTCCTAAAAGCTTGCACAATCTTCGGAAAGGAAGATTCCCAACTGTTGTCAGAGGTGCAAGATACAGCTTCCCTCTAAAATCTATGAGCTTTTTCTCTCGCAAATTCATTTTCACATCTTTATCAGTTTCAGATGTATCAAAATCATGATTTGTTACAACATGTTTAGATTCAGATTTGATTCCATCCTCCGTAACATCAGTTTTATGCTGACAGTCACTGCCTGCAGAAAAGATTACATGGCATGATTTATTATTCTCTATTCAGGAATAAATAAAGTCAACAAGCTTACTATGAATTAGGGACATAAGAACCAAACATTAAATATATTGAAATTGCTTCATAGAGTCAGATTGGATACCATCAGTTATTTGAGCAGCACCAATAGACCTAAAAACATTATCATCATCTGCTACTTTAGCTTTTTTTGAAAGTGGAAGATCGCCATTTTGATTAGTTTCCTCCTTGTCCTGTTTTGTACCATTTAAGCCCGAACAGTCACTTTCATTGGATAGAGGAGAAGATTTTAAAACTGTTCTCTCAACCCTTGGAGAAACATTAGCGTCGTCCTTGGTAACATGATCAGGGGCAACATGTTGTTCAACAATGTTGCCTGGCTTTGCTTTACCTTTTTCCTGTTGTTTGTACAAGTGATATAAAATCAGAAAAAGACGCAGAAAGCAAAAAAGAACCAAAATAAACAGAACATGAAGATATGCTTGATCCATTAATGAATAAAAACATATAAAACTTGTCGCCTTCTTTCTGGATACCAGTAATGGAACTTAAACCTGTTTCTGCATACCAGCAATGGAATGTAAACCTGTATTTGCTATCCATTTTCATTTTTGCAATCTGCTTTTAAGAAATGGAGATAATATGTTTGCCTTCTTCAGCAAGCATGTATTCAGTCATGTTACCAAGTTTCTTTCTCGAATCTAACTATTTAAAGAAGTAATCTCCCAAGTAACAACACTTCTCCTGCAGGTTGGATCTTGACAGCTGAATATCTAAACCCATTTTTAAAAAGGAAAATGCATGCCACGAAAAATCAAAATTAAAAATGTAACAGAGAACAAATCCAGAGAAAAACAGTAAAATGTTAGTCCAAAGAAAACATAACTATATCGATTTTTTTGCTTCCCATTTTTTTGAGTCCAGCTTTTGTCCTCCTTAAATTTCAATATTGTTCTGATTTAGGCTATATTCTTAGATTTGTGATGCTTTATACACTCAATTTTGTATATATGTTTTAACTTTATGTCTCATTGACTGATTTTGCTGTTAGGCCATTCAAGGACATTTTATTTTCTTTCTTTTTTGGCAATTTCTAATTAAATTTGTATTTAAGACATTAAGCTTACCACTTTGAAGGCTTCATGACAATCTCTAAAGCATAGTTGGAAAACTTGGCGAGTACTCACCGAGTTGGCGAGTACTCACCAATCGTTTGAATAAATGAGTAAACCGCCATAAAACTCGCCAGGGGGACTCGCCGAGTTGTGGCAAGTACTCGCCACAACTCAGCAAGTCCGTATCTAAAACTCGCCCTAAGCTGCTCATACGCGTAAACATGGCTTTTACACTCAAAAAACGCTGTTTTTACACGGTTTTTGCTCTTTTTAAGGCCCTCCACTCCCTCATTTTCACTCACACAACCATTTGAGCTTGCATTGCTTGTGTTGAGTGGATTTTGGAGCAAATTTGAAGAGAGAATTTGGAGAATTGCATTTGGAGGTAGGTTTTTTTTTAAATTCTTTCAAGTTTTTTCAAATTTTGTGTATATTATTTATGTTTTATAGATTCATATTGTAATTCTAAATACATGTAATGTAAAATCAAATGCTTGTAATTTTTTTATACTCATTTGTAGCCAGAGGTATGTATTTTTTTTTACACAAATTCATTCTAAACTAGTTAAATTTTATGTACGTGTATTGTAATTGATTCGTTTTGTAATTTTAAATACATGTAATGTAAAATCGAATGCTTGTAATTTTTTATACTCATTTGCAGCCAGAGGTATGTATTTTTTTTTTACAAATTCATTTTAAACTAGTTAAATTTTATGTTTGTGTATTGTAATCGATTTGTTTTGTAATTCTAAATACATGTAAAGTAAAATCGAATGCTTGTAATTTTTTTATACTCATTTGCAGCTAGAGGTATGTACTTTTTTTTTACACAAATTTGTTATTCACTTTTTTAAATTTAATTAAGCTTACGTTTTTCTAATTTTTTAAATGTGCATTGTGTTGCAGATTAGAGCTTAACAATGGCATCAGGCTCGGCATCTAGGTCAACATCACTAGCAGGGACCGTTCCTGCGAATGCCCATACCAAAGCATGGAAGTATGGTGTACGTGGAGCTGGTGAAAATGAAGTTATTTGCAATTTCTGTGGCAGAAAAATGTCTGGAGGCATCAATCGTTTGAAATATCACCTTTCATGTATTGTTTGCCGAGATGTTGCGGTTTGCCCCAACGTGTCGGAAGAGGCAAAGCGAGAGATGAGAGCAGAGCTGGCAGAGCTAGAGGAGAAGAAACTAGAGAGGGCAAGGGTGCAGGCAGCCATAACACAAGCTATTAGACTTGGGGCTGCAATGACAGAGGATTTAGAGGATGATGCGGCAACAATTGTGGGCTCTACTCATGGTCCACGCGTCTGAGCGGAAGAGCCGGAAGAGGCGCATCTTCATCGAGTTCGAGCAAAGGCATACAAAATTTTTTTGTGGCAAGGAACACACGGAGAACTAGAGAGGGGAGGGTGTAGGCAGCCATAAAGACATGCTATTAGACTTGGGGTTGTTGTGTGAGTATTTAGAGGATGATGCGGCAACAATTGTGAGCTCTACTCACGTGTACGAAGCGGAAGAGCCGGAAGAGGCGCATCTTCATCAAGTTCAAGCAAAGGCATACAGAGGTTTTTTGTGGCAAGGAACACACCTGGAGCACAACCTTCATTGGAAGGTACAACCTGGAACAAAGATATGCACGAGGAAGCAGACAAAGCTTGTGCAAATTTTTAGTACTACAACAACCTGCCATTCAATGTGGCAAAGAGCCCATACTAGGAGTACTTGGTGACAGCGTTGACAATTGCGCAGGAAAGGTACAAGGCACCCTCTCCAAAAGATTTGAGTGGGAAATTGCTTGAGGGTGTAGTTGCAGATGCCACTACCATTCTAGAAGAGCAAAAGAAACAATGGCAAAAATTTGGATGCACCATTCTTTCAGATGGGTGGATGGATGGAAGGAACCGCACCCTCGTTAATTTTTTAGCGGCTTCAAACGGTGAGATGGTGTTTTTGAAGTCTATTGATGCCTCTAACATAGTAAAAAATGCAGAGAATTTGAGTGTTATGTTAGAGACGATTGTATTAGAGGTTGGTGTACAGAATGTTGTGCAAGTTGTCACAGACAATGCAGCAACATATGTGGCGGGTGGGAGACTATTGCAGAAGAGAGACATCCATCACTCTTTTGGACTCCTTGTGCAGCTCATTGCCTTGACCTTCTTTTGGAGGACATAGGCAAAATTGATTGGGTGAGGCCGTTGTAGAAGATGCACGAAAAATATAACAAAGTACTTATCTGATCACCCTTGGGTTCGAGAGCTTGATGAGAGAACACACAAAGGGAAAGAAATTGTTGAGCTAGTGTCACAAGGTTTGCAACTAACTTATTGACGTTGCAGAAGTATTTCTAGTTTGTTGATACTTTGAAACAAATGTTTGTGAGTCAAGCATGGCTAGACTCACAATATTCAAAGAAAGTTGACGGAGAGAGGGTTGCAAAGATAGTTTTTGATGATATCTTTGCAAAGAGAGCTATAGAGATCATCAAGGTAATTTCAAACTTCGATTTATATTTCATTCCTTTATTTTAATTTGTTAAATTATAAATATATTGTTTTCACTTTTTTACTTTATTTGTATTGTAAGTTTGTAACCTTACATTTTAATTTGTGTGTAGGTGTCAGAGTTGTTGGTGAGGGTTTTGCGTTTGGTTGATGGGGAGCAAAACCCCATGGGGTTTATTTATGAGGCCATGGATAGGGCCAAAGAGTCTATCCAAAACTATTATAGGGGGGATATCGTCAGATATGGTCCCTTTTGGGAGATTATTGATCGGAGGTGGAACAATCAACTCCACCAACCTATTCATGTAGTGGGTACTACCTCAACCCCAAGTATTTCTTCTCTGACAACTTCACAGATGTGAACGAGAGAGGTTATGGAGGGCCTTTCAACATGTATTGAGAGGATGATACAAGATGTTGAGATGAATGACCTCGTCATTTTAGAGTTGCAGAGTTACAAACATGTTAGGGGGAGACTCTTTTCTTCGGCGCTAGCTATTCGAGGGAGAGCCACTTAGTCACCAGGTAATAAAAATTAGAATGTTTACCAAGTTACTTATTAGTTACAGATTTGATTTTATTAATTACTTATAATTTTTTATTATCTTGTTTGTAGGTTCTTGGTGGGAGGATTGGGGAGGTAATACCCCGCATCTTCAAAAGCTAGCCCTCAGAATTATATCTCAACTTTGTAGTGCTTCTGGATGTGAAAGCAACTAGAGTTTGTTTGAGGCCATTCAGACGAAGAAGCGCAACAAGTTGAGTCAAAAATGGCTCAACGGCTTGGTGTTTTTGCAATACAATCTTTGGCTTTGCACAAGAAAAATGGAGGCCACATCAGAGGAGCTCATTGATTTGGAGGAGATAGATCCATACGGCGAGTGGACTAGGCGAAGAGGAAAACCCTATGTTCACAAAGGACGAGATTGCTTCTTTTGAGAGAGAAGCTATGGAGGGAGCACCACTAGCGAGGACTCCGAGGAGATATTGGATTGGATCACATCTTTGGAGGTGATCTCCAATATGAAGCAGAGGAGTCATAAGCACCACCATCTAATTCTAGGATCGAGCCGAGTCACGGCCTCTAGGAGGAGAGGAGGCGTGGCCGAGTGTGAGGACTAGTAGAGGCACTAGACCCTCTCCCCAATATTTCTCTAGATTGGGGAAGAGGAAAATGTAATTTATTGTATATTGTAACTTGCATAGATATGAAATTTATGATGATATTTTTCAATGTCAATCATCATAAATTCATATTACTTATCAGCCGGCTGTTGTATTCGCATGATGATGCGATTTTGTATTGTATTTGTATTCAAATCTAATAGAAAACACTTCTCCAACATTTTATGGGCTCATTTGATACATTTTGTAGTTGTGTTGCTTAAAATTTATGTTTTTAAAGAAATTTGAGTATTTTTAAGTTGCCGAGTATTCCCAAGTATTGGCCGAATATTGCCGAGTTTTTGTTGAGTCAATTTTTTTGGTCTGCCGAGTACGAGTATGCGAACTATGCTCTAAAGAATATACCAAGATAAATCCTAAAGTGTTTTTATTTTGTTCTTACAAAGGGAAACTAGGTGTGCAGTACTCTGGAGTCCATTCAACAAAGAAAAACAATAGCCACTTAAACAATTTGGACATTTACGACTAAATTTTGCAAAGATTATTTATAATTTGCCACTTAATTAATAATCCTAATTTATCCCCATCCCAATCCACTTGTGGGAATGTAGTGATAAGTTTGGTCCTCAAATAAGAAATTCACATGAGGCATTGCAGATATTGACAAATCAGATTCATATGCTACACTTTTAGAAAGACAAACAAAATAAAACTAAGAAAAAGAACTTGACAAATTAGTAGAATACTTCAGAACTACAAATATAAACAAACAACAATCCCAATAGTTAAAATTAACAACATACCAGAATCCCCATCTTTTTAAGTTGCTCCTCTGCCTTTGGAAATGTTACTGCATTTTTCCAAATAAGCTTTTGCAAATCTTTGACAAGGCCATTCATCTCATAACTAGTGTCATTTGAAGCAGTCTCTACTTGCAAGGTGTCACGCTCTTTATGAGTTCCAGCAAATCGACATGCTACTCCATACCGGCATGGTTCTGTTTTATATAAGAAGGGACACTTTCCAGGGAGGTCTGGTGGTTTCTGCACATAAATACATATGTATCAGATATAAAGAAACAGTGTCAATAATGCAAGAGAGTTTTTATCTTTATTACCAAAGCGATTATTGTATACTCAAATTCTCCACATATACTAGCAAACACTTTAGCAGAAGCAACCTAACTCCCTGCCCAATATACCTGAGCCAGAAAGCCTTCTAAATCATGACTTAAACGGCAACTCTCTCCATAAGAACATGCTTTGACATCACTTGCCCTTGCTACAGCAACACAGATATTCTGTGCTGATTTCCTTTCCTGCAATCAAAAAGAGATTTACAGAAGCTATTGTTACTCCTGTATAATGACCAGCCAATATCTAGTAGAAAACATGAGGACAATATTAATTTAACTGTTTTCAGCTGTATATCTTTGGAGGGCATCCTTGCAGATCACAAAGGCCCACATATGTGCCCAGAGACCCTAGTATTAACAATATGTGTGCCAAAGACTTGAACTTCTAAGTCAATTCCCAGACCAAAGACTTGAGCTTGTAAGTGAATTCCTGGACAAGTAGGTGTAGGATGAAATTTCATTAAGCAGGATCAACAAATTACTTTAGTTTATGATACATTAAATGGCAAAGCTTTCAATAATGAAGTAGAGTTCTTAGCCCACATCATCAGGTCCAAGGAGACTAAACGTCATTTGTAGGCTGTTTGAGTATAACAGAAGAATGGCTTTTGGAGAATAAGCGAATTGGTAGCTAGGATGCTATAGAACTTGTTCCGTGTACCTGCATACAACACGATGGAGGGCAAAGAAACTCAAATACCCACACGCGCACGGATGTTATAGACATTCTTCCATGTACCTACATACGACACGATGGAGAGGAAAGAAACACAAACACACATGGACACAAACATGCACACACCCACGCAGTGCACGCACAAAAATATACCTACCATTAGCATAATAGTGCAATATAATTAGATTTACAATATGTATAAACATAAACATGTTCATATATTGTGAGGATGATAATGCAACATACTCGGATTTACAGGCAAGTGAGGATTTATGACAAACACTGCTAATCTCTTAGGAAGAGCACCAGATTATGGATCACCAAACCTATAATAAAGAGTTACTAACAAACATTTGTCACCTTATCCACCCATCTATATTTGGATTCACTAATTTATTAGTCCAACTTCCTATAACCTTCTTCTTGTAAATCAATAAGATTAAAAGATCTGCCATGAGGTCACCATATGGGCATTACGAGTCCAAAGAAAAACACTTTGTGTGGCCACCATAAGGCCTCTCAAGTCAAAGGATAATTAATTCCTTACATAAACACCGTATAGGTTTCCAAGCACAAGGACAAAAATATCTCTTGTAGGGTTACCATATGTGCTTCCAAGGCCAAGAATGAAACGATTCCTTACGGGACCATAAGGGGACACCACTCAAAAAGAATTCATACATCATTCTAGGCTATTACTTCGGGTTTTTGTAAACACGCATTCATCATAGAGGCGAGATCCGCAATTCAACATAAATATCACATAAAATCGACAAGAAGTGAATAGAATCAGTTAGCATAAGTCATTGATTTTAAAGATTAGCAAAACCTTGAAACTTGAACACTTTCCTCCTTACTTGATGTTGTCAATCAACTTTGTCATACAACTAGTCAAGAAGTATGACAAGAAGGTGAAAATTCATCTGATGAGATAGTCAAAATCTTACAATAATTCATTAAAATTTTATACCAAAAGATGCTGAGAATAGGCTAGTTGTATTAGTATTAAGCTCGAGTAACATGATTTGTTGATGTTAAAAGAAGTTGAATGAAGGGAGAGAGAGACTGTGATAAATTATTGTTAAGGCCTTCACCATGTGAGGCCTTTTACAAGATAGCATGTGATACACCTAAGTATCTAGGGCAAAATCTTAAGATGACAAAATATGAGCTTATGAACAATGTATTTCATTACATGCAATATCAAATAAAGTTGTTGTAATGTCCCCTTTTACGCCAAAGCCTAAGGGTCAAGTCGAGTCCAAGCCGTGGTCATACCCAAGGGGTTGTGGACGTTGGGGGCTATTGAGAAGGGGCCGCATGGTACTAATATTCATGTTTGGCATTTGGGGGTCACTTTGGACCATGGCGACTTAAACAGGAAAAAGTAACTTTAGTTACTTTTATTTTATTGGCCCCTCCGTGGAAAGAAATGCGTCTAGGGTCTATTGGGGCTCTTTTGCCTTGGAGAAGTATATAAGGATGAGTGGGGGAGAAAGGAAAAGGAACTTTTGGCATACATTTTATTGACCCTTCACGTGCAACTATTGTTTGTGCATCTATAGCTTGTGGAGTCAAATCCCACAGGGACCCTAGCTTCGGTGGTGAGAGACCCGTCCCTAGCTAGCAGGGCATTCTTCGATAGTGAGAGATCTACCCTAGTCTGTCATTTTGGAGCCGCTTCCGGGCTGTGTTACTGAGCAATTATTAGAGGGTTCAGAGGAAGAGTTTTGAGGATTTTTGGGGGCATTTGGGGAGGATAATCAGAGGGCTTCCAAATCAGACTTACGGCAGCCATTTGGGCTGGGCTTTGCATCACTTTGAAGGCGTCTCTATTAGTTTCCAACCCTTTTCCAAGCGAGGCGACTTACAGCCTTATTTGGAGGGTTTTCTAGTTGGTCCCCTTCAAATCGAAGGTTGAAATGTCATTTCCTATACCTATTAATATTGTTTCCAAAGACACTTAATTTTTGCTCTTGTATTTGGAGAGTTACGAACCTCTGAAGTTTTCCAGTTGTCTAGGGCACGCTGCAATTTTCTGGCAGCATTTTAATTTCTGTAAAATCCCAAAAACAGTCTTCTAATGTCATTTATAATAATATCAAGCTCTCTTTAAATTTTCAAGTAATTCGGGTGGACATTTTGGGAAATATTAATTTTCTTTAGTTCGCTGCCCTAACTGTAAAAATCTGCAAAAACAGTATTTTATTTGGCTGCAAATTTTCAATATTTGTGCATTTTTAAGTGGTATCCCACAAGGGATATTTCAATTGTTTATTTACTTGGTGTTCTCAACAAAAAAATCATACACCTAGTGACAAAAAGGACAAGAAATTCATCTAGAACGAGATTGCACAAAATTCTTTATTAATTCTTCCTAAATATACTATAGCATAGATTGCAATTTTTGTAGCAATGATGATGAGAATAGGCTAGTTGTATTGATTGAGTAAAATGATTCTCTAATGTTAAAAGAAGTTGAACCCCACACGCGCACACAAAAACAAACTCTTGTTACTCTAATAACCATTAAGGCCTTACTTCCCATTTTGGGGCCTTTTAGAACAATGTGTAATACCCTAAAGAATCTAGGGCAACATCTCAAGATTAAAAAATATGAGCTTACAAACAAAATAACTCGTCATATAATATATTTAAAAAGTTAGATCTAGGCATATAGCATCCCCTTCCCCTTTGGTAAGTGTCGTACCCCTTTTTGAAGGCTGATTTTTTTAAGACCTTAACCCATTCTTCTCCCTATGGGTCTAAGGAAGAAAGCAAGGGAAGATTTGGATTACATTTTTATTGTTGTTATTTTTATTATTATCATGTATCCTATTGGGAAGCCTAGCGCTCCAATAGAAAAACTTAATTAGTTAGGAAATAAAAGTATTTTGAGCATGTAGGCTCCAAATACTAATTAGATATTTAAAAGTAATTTTTCTTAAGGGGTCGGCCATCATTTTTGCATTGTAAAAGCACTCCTTATGGTTATAAAAGGAGGTCGCTTGGCCATTAGTGAGGCATGCTTTTGGTGAATTTTCATATCTTGGTGAAGGATTGCTTGTTAAGCACCTTTTCCATCTCTCTCAAGGACGAAAACCCTTGATTGAGACCCTCCCAAGGACGAAAACCCTTGTGGAGAAGTTGGTGTGGACGAAACCCCACACTACACTTGGTTTTCTACACTTCATTGCTGGTTATAACTGATTTATGCCCTAAATGACTTGCTTGGGAGAGTGTTTTGGGTGATGTTGTTGGATTTTATGTGATCAATTTGCATGATTGGATTCTCCATAATTTCTAAAGGTGAAATCTTCCATTTCTATCAATTGTTTGAGTGTATATGAGTGTTATTTCAGTTCTGGAAATTATTATTTAAATCTGCAGTGGAAGGGTTTCATGATAAATTTAAAATAGCACTTGTGGGCTTCCAAAAATCAGTTTTCTTGCATCTAACGATTGCTGGTTATTTCTTATAAATTCTGAGCCTATTTCCTAAAGGTTTGAGTGAAGTTTGTGCCTAGAAAAGTGTGTTTGAATTCTCCTAAGAGGTCGCCACCCTAGGAGCAAAGTGCTGGTAGCGTGTTGGGGGTTTCACAATGAATTTTCAGTCATCTACAGTCTACCCTAGTTCTGATTCCAGTCCTTCATAACCAGCTTTGGGTCATTTCCGGAGAGTCCCCAAAAGGGACATTACAATAAGCTTTATCCCTAAAGCTAGCAGACTCGTCATATATATGCATCCCAAAGAAAAAACTAAGAGGCCAAACTTATACCATGTGGATGCTGCAATATACACCCGAAATACCCAGTATAATAAATCACAAAAATACAGAAATGTACCTCCCAACCAAACAAAAAGTGTCGATGGCCAAAATTCTACCATGTGGCATCCTGAATATCTTAAAGCACAAAAATACATTAAATGTATTGCAAAGATTATTCTTGCAAACCTAAGTGGAAGAAACTGGAATCACAAAGAATCCAACAAAAAAACATCAATCAAAATCTATTCTTATGCAAAATTATGAGAATGAAAGGGATCAAAGGACCTTGTGTACCACCTCAAATTGTTGCTCAAAGTGGTGCCCATTTCTTGTTCTTTCATATGATTTGTAGAAAGTGTGAGACTATCATTTAATGGAAGAAAAAATATCTTGCATTTTTAAGTAAGTTTGACAAATAGAGTTACTCAAGCATTCAGAATAATCCAGCCCATGGCAGTGGCAGGTTAATAACCATACGATGCTTTGAATGGTGACATTTGAATAGCAAATTGATTTGTGATGCTGAACTAATATTCTACAAGGTGTATCAATTATACCCACTTTCATTGTTGATGACCAGAGTACATCCTCAAAAACCCTTCCAAGTATTTGTTAACATCCTTCGTTTGTCCATTTGTTTGGGGTGGTATGTTTTGCTAATGTTAACGGATACACCTACTAGCTCAAATATTTCCTGCCAAAATTGGTTGGGGATTTAGCATCACAACCAAATATGATGTGGTGGGGCAAGCTATGCAACTTGTAATCATCATCGAGGAACAGAGCAATATGTAATGTTGTGGCACTTATAGCACAGGACACGAAATAAGCATATTTCATAATCCTGTACACAACTACAAATATGGCATCCTTCCCTCCAGACGTAGGAAATCCAACGAAAACGGTTTGTAGAAATGTTCTCTCACTTTTGGTGGAGATTCGTATTAGGTTACAAATGACCAAGGAAAACAATATTTTCTACTTTGTTGGTAGAAGTTAACATATTCGACTACAGGTTTAGCCAAAATAAAATCATCTTAGGCCAAACGAGAATAGCTGAAATTGTTGAAAATTCCTCTACACCATGGTAAGCAGACTCTGATCTTAAAGAACCCTCAACTAGATAGCTCAAAACTGAAAGCCAATCAAAACTGCTGAACTTTAAATGCTAGAATCTACAATCACATACAGTAGAGAAACACTAACTGAAAAATACTCAGATCTGCTCCAAATCACATCACTGTTTTATTAATCAGAAAACAGAAGCTACAATGCTTTGGAACACACTCTAGGAAAAACACTCACATTTAATGAAAAACCTTAAATAGACAGTCAAATTTTACAAAAAGCAAATTACTAAATATAGAACTGCTATCCTAAAACTAGAACACGAACTACATAAAGGCAACAGCTAAATCCAGACAGCCAAGAATAGGACTGTTGATCTCTATGACAATATGCTTTGTTGACGTACATCTAGGTTCCACACGTGTGCCCTGTTAGAGGACACATTCAAGACTGATGTCTAATGTCAATGTGCTTGGATCGGTTATGAAATTATGGATTCTTAAAGAGTTTGATACAACTTTGATTATCCCAGTAAATGATTGTAGGCTCTATTTTCTCACTTGTCGGCTCTATAATCAATTCACAAAGCCAAATGGCTTCACAAGTAGCAGCATTGGTTGCCATGTATTCTACCACTGTTGAGCTCAACACCACTGACATATGCTTCCTGCTGAACCGGACTATGAATCATGAACCCAAACTGAAGCAACATCATGAAGAAATCTTCCTGTCACATGCATCTCCTGCCCAACCAGAATCAACCAATCCATGCAACATCAATTCATCATGCTCTACATATCTCAGACCAAAATGAATTGTGCCTTTCAAGTATCAAAGCACATGATTTGCAAATACCCAAAGAATCTGCCTCAGCTCAACCATGAACTGGCTCAAAATGTTCGCTGCCAAACATATATTTCGTCTGGTATTAACCAAATATATCAAGGACCTGGTCAACTGCTTGTACACCAATGAGTCTACCAAAATTTGAATCCAAGTCAAATGTAACTTCAGATTTGATATCATAGGAGTGGCAATGGGTTTGCAATCCATCATCTGGAACCTCTTCAGAATATCAACTGTGTATTTTCCCTGCCCAAGGAAAACCTCACTTGTCCTCTGCCACACCTCTAGACCCAAGAAATAGTGCATCAGTCCAATGTCCTTCATGTCAAATTCTCTGGCCAACTCTTCCTTGCACCCTACAATGAGCTTCTTTGAACTCCCTGTAAGTATCAGGTCATCTACATATAAGACCAAAACCAACAAATCAGATCCATCAAATAAATAATACAAATTGGGATCTTTAGCTTGTTTTAATGAAGCCCAAACCTAACATGTACAAATCAGATCCATCAAATAAATAATATGTATTGGCATTTTAGCTTGTTTTGATGAAGCCCAAACCTAACAAGTACTCATCAATCTTGGAGTACCAAGCATGGGGTGCTTGTTTCTTCCCGTAAAGAGTTTCCTTCAACTTGCACGAATGGGTCTATCGCCTATGTGTCTTAAATCCTCTCAGTTGATTAATGTACTCTTCCTCAATCAGGCCATACAAAAAAGTTGTCTTAGCATCCATCCACTTTAACTGCCAACCAAAAATAGTTGTTAAAGATGTAATGGGCCTAATAGAAAATATACCTAGCAACTAGAGCAGAGTCTCCTCATAGTCAACTCCCTCTCTCTGAGAGAATCCTCTAGCTACAAACCGAGCCTTGTATTTATCCATGCTACCATCAATTGCATGTTTCACCTTGTACACCCACTTGGAATCCGCCATTGATTTCCCTCTTGATCTTGGCACTATCTCCCACACATCATTCTTCATGGAGTTGTACTTCTCCACCATGGCATCCTACCATACCTATTGTCCCTGTTGACTCCTCATAGCTTAGAAGCCAACATTGCAACATAACTGGGAAACTCTAAGGAGAATCACTTGCCCGAAATGAAGTTTTGGAGCACAACTAGCTTCTCTACCC
Source organism: Taxus wallichiana var. yunnanensis (assembly GCA_018340775.1). Lineage (NCBI taxonomy): Eukaryota > Viridiplantae > Streptophyta > Pinopsida > Cupressales > Taxaceae > Taxus > Taxus wallichiana. Next base: position 603,005,352 of record CM031236.1, on the reverse strand, counting down.
CCTACAATGTTTGTTGAAGCCATTTAGGGTTCCTTGCTATCCTAGGGGTAAAGCTATCTTTGTACCTATACTAGCACCTACCTAATCTGAACCTGTACTCCCTAAAACTTATGGATAACACTTGGGGCAGCAAGTGTTGTCTCCTCCTCAACTATTGTTGGAAGCTCTTGGGATCTGGAAGACCATGCATCCTCATCCACCTTCACATCCTAACTCACTACTATCTTCCTCTAAGATGGAACATAGATCTTGTAAGCCTTAGAGGTCTCATTGTAGCCACCCTTCAAATTGGAGAGTTCAAGCTTCGTCCTCTTCTCCTTTGGAACATGAATGAAAACTAGACTCCCAAACACTCCGAAATGAGAAACGTCCAATTTCTCACCCATAAAAGCTTGCCCTGGAGTTTTGCCTGAAATAAGAAACATTCAGTTTCTCCCTTGTAAAAGCTTCCTCTGGAGTCTTGTCCTTCAATACTCTGTGAGAACACTTATTCAATATGTAGACTACAGCACTACAAGCTTCTACCCAAAGAAACATATGTAGATCTAAGTCATGAACCATAGACTTAGTAGTCTCTACTATGAACCTATTTTTTCTCTCTGTAACCCCATTACGTAGTGGGTTGTACAATATTGTAACTCCCTCTTGATCCCTGCTTCTCTAGAAAAGGAATCAAATCCATTAGAGGCATGCTCCCCTACATTGTCTTATCTTAGTACCTTAACCTTCCTACTTGTTTGGCTCTCAATAAGGGATATTTACTCCTTGAACTTGTTGAAGACTCGTCCTTGGTCTTCATAAAATAAATCTAGGTCTTTCTAGAAGAATCGCCGATGATTACCTTTCAATGAGATTGATGGCATAGGTTCATAGACATCTGAATAAATCAAATCTGGTATTCCCCTTGACGTGTGCACGCAATTGGAAAAGAAGCCTTGGTATGCTTGTCGAGTGTAAATTGTTTGCACGCCCCTCTCTTCTCCACCTTGAAGTAAAGGAATCCAACCACCATGTCCTTCAAAAGAGGCACGGATCCATAGTTCAGATGCCCATTTGTTTTGCGCCAAAGCTCGCACAGTTTGTCACTGTTGATAGCTCTCTGCTTTGTCGGATCTGGCAACAACCTATAAAGGCCACCCTCTCAAATTCCATTGGCCATGACTCGACTAGGGTGGGGGCTATGGTTTCCTAATGATTACTTCTTGATCATCAAACTCAACCCTACACTTCAAATATATTAGACAAGAAACTGAAAGGAGATTCTTAGTCATACCAAGAACATATAGTACCTTATGCAGCTCCAAAACTTCTCTTGTTGGCATGCAAAATGAGATAAACCTTATCCCAATCAGTGAGTACTTGATGTGATGTACTTATTTTCCAAGTCTTTGATTAAGATTTATACAGAAATAGCAGATTGAACATAACAGATTTAAATTAAAATACACAACATAAACACTGAATCTGGTAACATTTATAAATCAAATAACACAAATCAATATTGGAACTTATCATTAAAATCATAGTGTAGGTTACATATCTTTGAGGGACCTTCGGGATGGCAACCCAACTCTACAGTGGAAGTAATAGGCACAGTCACATCTTGCGCAATGAGGAATCCGTATCATGAACACATGTACATACAATTGACTAACCTTTGCCAAGAACATCTCGAGTGTACTTGGTACCCCTAGTTGGATGCACTCTATGCACCTTGACTCAATCGCAAGGTACTTGCCTCCAACTTCCCACTTGAGGTTGTCCTTTGATAAATCCTTTATCAAATTATATATCCAATTCATATATTTCATTCATCATATGTTCTCATATCTCCATGCCATCCACCGAGGGTCCCTTTATTTATTACGTGTGAAAGGGTCCCACCCTTTTGACACATCCTTTCATTACATAATTACATTAATTTCATACCCATGTTATCAGGTTTCTACATTTATTTATTTCACCCATACTATGGGATTTCTTTACACATTCTTTTTACTATCATTCTTTGTACAAAGTTTAATCCTTTACCCATTTATTTTCACAAGGGTAACATAGTATTTAATATTTCACCCCTTCAACATTTCTAGCAATACAGGGATTTAGTTGTGTAACATTCTCCCCATGTTAATTTAGTTGTCCTCAGTAGCACATGTTTTATCTGAAACACATGTCACAACAACACTTGCTTAGTCAAAGGACATAATTAGTTCTAAACATTTAACATTATCACCATAAAAAAATTTCCATTCCGATTTAATTATGTAGTATCTTAGTTCATTTATCCAGCTTTTCTCCCTTTAAACACATCTAAAGGATCAAGAAAACATCACACAGTAAGTCATAAACTCACCAGCACATCGGCTAACACAAAAAGGTACTACTATCAACTTCTAGATCATATTAAACACCTAAATAAGATTCACCATTTTATTTTGGATATAACAAATCATCAAATCAAGATAAGTTATTTGATTAGGAACTTATTTAAGTAATGTATCTTAATGTGGGCTGAATTCAATCAACAAAACGAATTACTAGATTTAAAGGTCCTCTCCCTATAGGATTTAAATATCCTCTATTGGACTAATCTTGTAAAGCAATATTGCACATGATTCAATATTGGACGTCTCCAATATAGACAAGATGGACGTCCAAAAGTCCTGCAATGCACATACAATACTTCTTTATCACGAAGTTAGTCAATTACTCATAGAATTAATTTACATTGAAATACTTAGTCACTAGTCTGACCCAAGTGCACCTAACTACAAAGTTCTAATGGGATCCAATACACAAACACTAGTATGATCACACCCAAAATAATTATTGTATAGAACCTTGGTTCACTCCAATCATCTTATGATTTATCAAGATTTTCACAATTACTGATGTATAGCATTTATGACTATGACTTGATATCATAAATTATTTTATATTTTTGTTATCCCTTGCATAGGTTTGCACATAAGTTAGATGAAATTCTAACTCATCCTAATCGATTGATTTCCAAGTTGTACTTTATTATTACCATATCTCTTTATAATTCTTTGCAAATGAAGGGAAAATTATCCTTCTTAATAACTCATCATCCACATTAACAATCGAGCTTTATAACTCTACACCTTTACTTACCCTGTCAATATATAAGGGTGGTTAAATTCATATATTTCTAGTCTCATCAGTTGCAAGTCATGGTTAAACTTTCCCTAGTATTGCGTAGAGACTATACACACATATTCTTTAGAACATAATGTATAGACCCAAGATACTAAAGCAGAGTTTCTTCTATATTTCTCGCAAGTATAAACAAAATAGAAGATATTGATTTCAACATCTATCCTTGGAGAAACGAGACTACAGCTTAAGAGTAAGAATTATCTTTTTGATTGGTCATTACAAAAGTGATGTGGGGCTTCAATCATCTTATTTTACACACTACAATTTTGTTATTAATATCTTGATCATTTAGTGAACCTTGGATCACATTTGATTGGTTATATATATACATATATTCACTTCTAGTTTGTGAAATGCCTGTCTTCACCATCTCTCTAATTTGAATTTCGGGACAGTCCCAGAAGAGATCAGAAGAAGGAATTTTTAGTTTACTACAGAAGAAGGGAGTTTAATTTTTTATTAAGCTCAAAAACAGCCACAACACAAGTTTTTCAATAGTTTTTCAAAGCTTTTACATGTAGACTCCTATGCCCAACGGATAGAGGCACTTCTGAATTTGACACATTGCAGACATGTTGCCCATGAGAGCAGCCAAAATGTTCAAGAGAATCAACTCTCTAGCTTGGTTCTACTTCAGCCACTTTTCCATAAAAGGTGCTACCTAAGGCTTTTGCCTTGTATTTCTCAACACTCACAGCATTTCACGAAGTTTCAGGCTTCTTGCAATCCGCACAGTTTCACAGTTCTGTATAATATTTTCAAAAGCTAAATTAATTGTGTTCCTGACTTTGAATATAACCACTGAAATCAAAAACTTCACATTTGTATATATTCCTTCTCACTCTATGGTGCAACACTAACTTCCACCATTAAACAACACAAAACTTTGATCTCCTTTAAGGGAATTGCTTATTCATAGATATAGTGTTCAAACTGGAAAAATTCACTAATTTGTCAAATCACTCGTTGTCACTTTAAGATCAATCACTTTTGGGAGCACGGATAATTCCACACGTAAGAACAAGGCGGTTTCACAGAAATAAAACTTGTTAATTACTTATGTTTTTAATCCCACATTGTTAGAATAGCATAAACATTTACCTTTTATAATACATTTATGCTAATGTGAATCTCGAGGGCGATATCACAAAGATAACACAAGACATTTTAAATGTGTTAGAGATCTTTGAACATGTAATGGACACATGGCCAAATAACATGGTCGCAATCGTCAACCAATTACATACTCGAGTTCACCAGCCAATCAGGACTTGGGAAAAACAAGCAGGTTCAAAGCTCGGGAAGAAAATCACAAGATCACAAGATGCACACATGGTCGAATGACATCTTCAAGTAATCCAACCAATCACGAATTATTCATGTCGGACTATTGGGAAAAGTAAATAAGAAATGACACAAAAGAAAGGACTATCAGCCAGTGTTTTCAGAACCGGTTGAACCGGAATAGGAACTAGAACCGACTGGTTTGATGTTTTTTGGAGTGAACCGGTTGAGAAACCGGATCGTTTGACCGGTTTGGGACCAAACCGACCGGTTTCGTACTTAGGGTTTATGTTGTTGAAAAATAGAAATTTTAATTGAAAAAAATTTTTTTAATTTTTAAAAAACTACGCAATTTTTTAAAAAAATTACTTTTTTAATTAAAGCTATGCAGAGTTTTAAAAATTCACTTTTTAATTAAAATTTCTATTTTTTCAACAACCTAAACCCTAATTTATTACTATATAGACCCCCTCTATTCACCTCACACCTCTCTCATTGAGCATTTGTAAGCATTTGTGAGCATTGTGAGCAAAAGATTGAAGAGTTTAGTTTTGGAGTGAGCTTGGAAGTTGGAGCTTGTTTGCCATTGCTTGTGGGCTCTTTGTGGTGATATTGGCATCCATATAGAGACTTCCTCACTTCTATTTGTGAGCACCTCTCTCATTTGTAAGGATTTGGAGGCTTGGGGCAGCATTGAAGAGTGTTGATTTGGAGTGAGCTTGGGGTTTGTTTGGCATTGCTTGTGGGCTCTTTGTGGTGGTCTTCACATCTACATTTGGAGGGTGCAACCCATATACAAGCTTGGAGTGTTTCTTGACCTCATTTGTGTGCACATTGAAAGGTATGTTAAGTTTTAAACTTGCCCCTATTTTTAAATCTTATTAAATAGGAAATCTGAATTTTTTTTATTTGCATTTTCATATTTCTTTGCATTTGCAATGGCCCCGAGTTAAAGACCCTACATGGAACCATGCTAGACATAGTTGATAATCAAGTATTTTGTAAATATTGTAAGAAACACATCGGGAGGGGGGGGGACATTCATAGGTTGAAACAACACTTGGTTGGTCAAAGAGGCCAAGTTTCCCCATGTGATGCACCGGATATTGATGCCATTAGATTGGAAATGATAAACTTGCTTGAGAAACATAAAGAAGAGAAGGCTAGGCAAAAAGAGATGGATGCTGAAATAGGAGGAGGAGGCAACATGCCATGGCCCAAACAAGTGTTGAAGGCTCTTGCTCTGACCCCTTTGTCCATGTTAGAGACCCCTTTCGGTATATGCCTCCCACATCCACTCATAGTCATGAAAACCGGCCTCAAAAAAGAAAGAACATCCAAAGTTTTTTTCCATCTTTCCACACCTGCTAGTGCCTCCATGCCAACAAAAATCAGCCCACCTTAGATAACCATTGGAAGAAGCAACTTTCAAATACATTGCTAGATGGTGGTATGATGCAGATATTCCTTTCAATGTTGCCCGCTCACCTTATTATCAGCCTATGTTTGATTCCATTGTTATTCGTTGGTAAGGGCTTCAAAGGCCCTAGATATGCATGACTTGAGAGGATCTCTTTTGCAGAAAGAAGTTGCGTCCATAGATGAATATTTGAAGATTTGTAAATTATCATGGGCCAAAATAGGATGTACCATTATGTCAAATGGGTGGAGTGATGGCAAGAACCACACCATAATAAATTTTCTTGCCTCTTGTCCACAAGGAACTATGTTTTTGAAATCAGTTGATGCATCTGATAGGGTGAAAGATGCAAATTTGTTGTTTGAGCTTTTGGATGAGGTTGTTGTAGAGGTGGGGGTGGAAAATGTTGTACAAATCATCACAAATAATGCCTCTAACTATGTTCTTGCTGGTAAGATGTTAGAGACTAAACACAAAACAATATTTTGGACTCCATGTGTTGCACATTGCATAGACCTCATGCTTGAGGATATAGGAAAACAAGATTGGATCAAGAACACTGTAGAGCATGCCAAAAGCATCACAAAATACATCTACAATCACTCATGGGTATTGAACCTAATGAGGAAAAACATTGAGGGCAGAGAACTTGTTAGGCCAACCATCACAAGATTTGCAACAAACTTCCTCACGTGTTGCAATCTCTTCTTTCCCAAGCACAAAACTTGAAAAAGATGTTTTCAAGTGATGAATGGAATGCATCAAAGTGGAGCCGCAAACAAGATGGGAAAGACACAAAGAAGAAAGTTTTGACAATTTATTTTGGAAAAAAAAGCAAGGTTGTGAAAATTGTTGAGCCTCTTGTTAAGGTGTTGCGGTTGGTGGATGGGGAAAAATTAGCCATGGGCTACATTTATGAGGCTATGGATCAAGCAAAGGAGCAGATAAGGGCAGCATACAAAGACAGGGTAACTAAGTATGGGCCTATATGGGAGATTATAGATAATAGATGGAACAATCAACTCCATCGCCCTATACATGCAGCTAGATATTTCTTGAACCCAAGATATCATTATAGAGCTCAGCTTGGAGAAGATCAAACAAGAGAAGTCAAAGATGGTTTGTACGAGTGCCTAGAGCGCATGGTCCCTGATGAGAGGCAACAACTTGAGGTTCACCGACAGATCAATTTCTTCAGCAGAGCCACAAGTACCTTTGGGAAAACCTTGCAAAGATTGCAAGAGATGTGGACCAACCAGGTAAGCAATTCTAAGTTTTTTGAAGTTCATTTGATTAAACTTTATAATGAATAATCATGAATTTTTAGCATAAGACACAATCTAATTTGTTGAATTACGCTTTAAGTTATAAGTTTTACTTTTAATTTTTAACTTTGTTTTTTTATCGTCATTGTTTAATAAGATAAGATAAATATATTAATGTCAACGAATGACACAAGTAGGTCATGGGGGACCTGATCCAAACAATATACAAAGTGCAAGTGGGGAAGACTCAAACGAGTTCCCGAGAACATAAGAGAGAAAAAGAGAAGAACAAGAAAAAAACTCAAACGAGTGGGGAAGACTCAAACAAGTTCCCCCGTGAGAGAACTAAGATTAGAACGACCGCCAGGGAGGCGAGTAGATCTGGATTGCCCTCTGAGACGTGTACGCTGCCGAGCCGGCTGGTGGCCACTGGGGGAGCTGTGAAGGTCTAGCCGGGAACGAACTGATCTATGCCCTGTAATAGGATCAGAGTGGCTCTGCCGTTTGGTACCACCCACTGCGGGTAGAACCGGAAAGAAAGATGTAATCCATCTCGTGGAAATGACTCTCGGAGGTGGGTGAAGAATCTGGTCCGGAGCTCCAGAGACTCACGGATATAGAGGGCAAGGCACCGCTGGTCAATATATCTGAAGAAAACCGGGAGGGTCTGAACCCCTCTGAAGAGGCAATGAAATCGTCCCCTGATCTCATAGTATATGGGGCAGCGGAAGATGAAATGGTCCTCAGTCTCAACCTCTTGGAGGCTACAGAGCCTGCAAAGTCTGTCACCGTGGTCAATATGATGATCCGTCTCACAACGCAATCTGTGGGAGCCCACCCGAAACTGACCCAGGGGTATGCGGAGGGCATGCATCCAATGGCGAAAGGTGTACTGGGGGCGGATGATGAGTCCGTCGCTGATCTCAAGAAAATGCTCTGCATAAAAGGCCATCTTAGGACGCAAGCCGCCGGGGGGTTCACCCAAGTAGTCTGAATAAAACACCTGTAAATATCCTCTCTGATGGACCTATTCAACACCTGCTTGGTGGGTAGAAGGTGACTGGGAGCATTCAGGGAATAATGAAAGGGGGGAAGATGATCCATCTGAATACCAACAAAACCCAACAAAGCCGAAGTATCGGAGAACCAACAACGTCCTCTATCCTGAGCAATACTCATAGAGGAACAATAAGCGAGATACGGGTACCTATTCCGCTCATCGGGAAATCCCCAAACCTCCTGACGCGGTGGATGAATGCCGAAATGTCAAAAACGGTCTCCAGACGGAAAGGTCTGGCACCGAATTCGGCTAGAATAATCAACTGAGGAACTGTCTGCTTGCATCTGATGAAACGACGAAGGAGGAGAGTCTGCACTCTCTCAACTGACGCCCAATCCGTAGCTAAAAGGGAGGGGCCCCAAACAACAGACCCGTAGAGAACAGTGGGTCGGATGAGAGAGATCATGAGAGACATCTTAGAGGAAATGTCTTGAAAGTGGTGCCGGAAACATTGTCGCTCAAGAATGGCAAGAGACCCATAACCTTTGTTCACACGCGGCTGAAGGGCATGCCTCATACTGAATCTAGGCCCTGAGAACTGGACACCCAAATAAGTATATGTGTTGGTGATTTCAACCTCCTGTCCCCTGAAAAAGAAATGGAGGTGAGAGGTCTTCAACCCATTGAAGACCATGACCTTGGTCTTACCAAGATTGACGTCAAATGCCGAAGATCACAAAATAGAGCAAGTGCATCAAGTTGTCTCTGAAGCCCCTCAGGAGAAGAGGCAAGTAAAACAATATCATCAGCGAACAGGAGAATAGAAATCAAAACATGGTGAAGAAGGCACCCATCCCCTTCCTGAATATGATCCCAGAAGAAAAGATTCTAATTCATCAATGTAGATACCGAAGAGAGTAGGGGACAGGGGGCAACCCTGTTTAACCCCAATGGTACTCCTGATGAAGTCCGACATCCCGAGAGCAAAGTACGGAGGCGACCGAGGACAGACTCATAGAGACGCATGATGGCAACAATAAGAATCTCAGAAATACCGATGTCCCTAAGCCTCTGGAAGAGAGCCATGCGAGGTACTGAGTCAAAGGCTTTCCGAAAGTCCACAAAGCAACAGTAGACCTTCGAAGAGCGGTGGCGGGCCTCCTCAATAATAGCCCGAAGGGTGAAGATGTGGTCAATAGTGTGATACCCAGGTCGAAAACCAGCCTGACCTCTAGCTCTGAGTTGTCTCTGCTCCAAATCATCAGACAACAACCTGTGGAGGACCGTGGCATAGAGTTTGGAGAAAGAGTGGCCCACCATAATAGTCCTGTAGTTATTCGGATCGGAAGGCGTTCCCGCCTTGTAGATCGGGTGAATGACATGATGAGACCAAGTAGGTGGGAAACCGCGGCGGACCACCTGGTTGAAGAGATCAATCAAATAAACACAAACAACCTCGAACCGCTTGAAGAATTCAACCTGGAAGCCCTCTTCGTCAGCCGCCTTGCCACTGTTCAAGGACCTGATTGCCTCTTTGATATTCCTGTATGTGAAAGGATTACCGGGAGGAGGATTTCCAATCTGGATAGACTGCTGCCCCGGGATATCATAAAGGGTAGAGGTGTGGGAGAATATGGAGGTAGGATCGATCACCATGGAGGAGGGGGGGTGGTGGGGAAAGATAGTACGCCAGAAAGACCGGGATTAGACCGGAGGGAGGTAGAAAGTGTATGCTGCGGTGGGAAATGAAGGATCGCTTCTTACGGCGAAGGAGGCACCGGTAGGCAGTCCTAAGAGTGGGGAAGGAGGGAAGAGCATGGGTAAAGGCATGACGGAGGTGACGGTGAAGGGATTTGCACTCTAAATCATACCATTGGTTCATAGGACAAGATTTTGGAGTCCAAAAGGCTGAGGGATGAGTGGTGGAGCTGGGAAAGGATAGTAGAGCAGCTTTCCACAGAGCAGAGGATAGGCAGGTGTACTTAGCTTCCACACTCACAAGGTTGGAGAAGTGATTCTCAGAGGGGAGAAGGTCACGGATGTGAGCTGAGAAAGTGTCGTAGCTCCCTTTATCAAACTGAAAGGAAGTACGAGGGGGTAGCGAAGAGGAGGGGTGGTGGTGGGAGGAGGGTTGGTGTCGAGACAGAAGGATAGGACAGCGTGGTCGGCAAGGGGAATGGGGGAAACGGAGAAGGAACAGAAAGAAGAGAGACATCCGGGTTGGCAAGGATATAATCTACAACGCTGGTGCCACCACCATGGGGGCGGCAGGTGAAGAAGCGTGAATCCGGAAAGCATGCAATCCCGTTAAGGATCACCATCCCCTGTGATTCCCCGAGCTGGAGAAGGAACCGTCCATAGGCTATGAAAGGACCATCTGTATCATCGGAAATCCTGTGCAAACCCACTGCTTCTGAGTCAATACTCTGTGTGCAGAATGTATCCTTAGAACGGTCATGAAGAGGAACCTGTAAGTGTCTGGTGCGGGCATTAAAATCGCCCAAGATAATAACCTTCCCTACGTCAGCACATTGGTATTACAGCACATTGGTGGGATTCATTTGGTAGTCTGTGTCCTCAATTGCAAAAGTTTGCAATTCGGATCCTGAGCCAAACTTGCAGTGCTCCTAGGTGTGAGCGCAATTGGTCCGTCTTTGAGCGGATTCACACGAAGAAGAGAAACTGTTTGGAACAACAACGGTTGAATGATCTTGTCTTTGTGCAATACAACCTTCGGCTAAGGCGCAACCTTTGAACCGAAGACCTGATACAGATCCCATTGTCTTGGATGATATAGATCTAACCTCAAATTGGGTAGAGGAGAGTCAACCAGCAGAGTTTGATCCCGATGACTTGGGGTGGATGGGTTTGGATCAGGATGATGAGCCACTAGTAGCACCGCCGCCACCATCACGAGACATAGCAGGCACTAGTCACACTCGTGCTACTGTCAGTGCCAATACAGTTGTTGCAGATGTCCCTAAGGATTTGGATGGGTCCGAGTCAGAGGACGGTGATGATATTGATGAGGATGAGCCTGAGGATCCCATTCTCAGTAGTGGTGCAGAGTTTGATGATTGATCATTGATGTCATCTAGTTTCTTCTAGAGTTTTGTAACTTGTAGTATATGTATCAATGATCATAGCATGTTGTTTTTTGGAGTCTTGGACTATAGAGGCCATTTAGAGCCTCATTATTTATGTATTTTGTTTGAAATCTCATATATGATATATGTATTGTGTATTGGACTTGGAGTTCATGCCATTTTGCTATAAACACCTTTCTTACATATATACATGAGCAAGTTTTGCATATTTTGTGTGTAATTGTTGGAATCATGGTTTCTAATCTTTCAAATATATTGTTTTCATTAAAAATATAAATTTTTGTGTTTTTAGTAAACCGGTTCATAAAGTTTGAACCGGTCCGGTTCTAGTTCCGATCCAATCCAACCCTCGACCGGTTCGATTTTTCAAACATTCGCAATCGGCATGCTTTCGAGCACTCGAGAATTTGGCGACTCGAACAGTTTTCACCGAAATCGATACATGGCGACCTAGACAAGGTATATGTCGAGATTGATACACGCAACAAAATCAAGGACAATTAGGGTTCTCGGAATCTTCGAGGTCTCGAGGTTTCACGGTATCTCGAGATTTCACGGTTTCACGGGTTATCGAAGTTTCAACATAATGCCTAAAACTTTGAACACGATGCCGAGATCACAGTGTCGAAGGACATGTTTGGATGGGGACCACGGGGTATTAAGTTCCACAATAATATAAGATACGTGGCCCGGTGATGTATTAACATTATTTGCCAATCACGCACTCTTGGGCTCACAGAAATGAAGGGCAAATGTTTTGCATGACTTTTGTGAATGAGATAACACGAGAAAAGCAACAAGTATAACCTATAAAGCGAGGATATGTGGCAAGTTCACAAGCTATAGGAACTTGAGAATTCCACAAGAAAAAGGCTCAAGTATATCCATAGGCATAGATTTCACTTGGTCGAGATCTCTTAGAGTTTGAGAATCAAGTCACCGTGTTTGGGAAAAGCGATGAATATGGTGGGAGACGCTATTCGATTAGTGGATACATGGACCATTGTGATATGAAACAAACATTCGTATTCCAATGACGGGGTTGGACTCTTGGCAAATCTCGTTTTCCTAGCCAATCATGACACTTCGTGGGTCCAAAAAATTAGAATTTGGGGCAAAATGACTCGTACCTAATAATCCGAAAATCTGTCACTTGGAAGAATTGTAGAACGAGAAAAACACTAAGACAATTTAACCAAACATTTGACAAGTGGACCACTTAAAAACAACCTATAGGTTTTAACATCAGAAAAGCGAGTACACCATGGGTATACCAGGGAATAGAAATCTTTCACAGGGTCAAGACACAGAGTCCTTTAAAATATCAAACGATAATACAGTTACTGAGACTCATGTATACATAAAGCAGAGGTTTTCGTCTAAACTGAGTTTTTCCACTGTTACTATATTTAAACCAATTAGAATCAATAGAATTCATACGAGAAATTTGTCAATCAAGTAAAGAGTTTTATTTTGATTATAGAGATCATATACAAAGTATAGTAACAATAAATGCTCATTCAAACTACAAAGTTAATCACTCCAGTGAATTCTCAGTTTTTCTAGAGATTGAACTCTAACATTCAATAGAATTTGATCATATATAACCTAGATCATACAAATTCCTTTTCTATGAGAGACTTAATATATAGGTGACAAGGATATAGGGGCTTATATATAAAGTTCAACAAATAATATCAAATAATAATTATAATCTCAGAGATAGAAACCATATCCAAACAGAAGTTATATTTAGTATTCAGATCAGAAATATCAGAGATTTATCTCAATACTGCAATCATCCCTTTTTCAGAAATCTAATAAGAGTTTTCATAGGGGTGTCATACACAACCAGACTCATATATATCTTTAATAAACACGGGCTTTTTTCTTTTCCCATAAATCCTTTAAGATCACATGCTCTAATACCAAATGTGATGTACTTATTTTCCAGGTCTAACAAATTGAACATAATAGATTTAAATTGAAATACACAATATAAACACATCAATAAACATTGAATCTGATAACATTTATAAATCAAATAACACAGATCAATATTGTAACTTATCATTAAAATCATAGAGTGTAGGTTACATATCTTTGAGGGACCTTCGGGATGGCAACCCAACTCTCACAGTGGAAGCAATAGGCACAGTCACATCTTGCGCAATGAGGAATCCATATCATGAACACATGTACATACAATTGACTAACCCTGGCCAGGGACATCTGGAGTGTACTTTGTACCCCAGTCGAATGCACTCTGTGCACCCCATCTCAATCGCAAGGTACTTGCCTCCAACTTCCCACTTGAGGTTGTCCTTTGATAAATCCTTTATCAAATTCTATATCCAATTCATATATTTCATAACCACATATTTCATTCATCATATGTTCTCATATCTTCATGCCATCCACCGAGGGTCCCTTTACTTATTTATTACATGTGAAAGGGTCCCACCCTTTGACACATCCTTTCATTACATAATTACATTAATTTCATACCCATGTTATTGGGTTTCCACATTTATTTATTTCACCCATACTATGGGATTTCTTTACACATTCTTTTTACTATCATTCTTTGTACAAAGCTTTATCCTTTTACCCATTTATTTTCACAAGGGTAACATAGTATTTAATATTTCACCCCTTCAATATTTCCGTAAATATACACGTATTTAGTCACGTAACACTTGGCATCATCACCAAGATCCACCTGGATGTTGATATTTGGTTCCTTCAATTTGAAGAAGACAACTATGTTCACAGTCATGTCTCGAGGCTCCACTATAAACATACCACCCAACACCCGAGACTGTGTTGGTGAAAAGGAATGACCCCATGGCAAAGGTTGTGTCAAATCTGGCAGTCAAATTGTCTACTACTGAAGTTTCTCACTTCCTGCAAATTGTTTTTGCTATTGCTAGCCCTTCCCTTTCTTCTTCTTAGGACACCGAGAAGCATTGTGGCCATGCTTATTACAATTGAAGCACTTGATATGACTCAAATCCTTCTTCAAATGATTCAAAGAGTCTGAGTCGTCTTTCTTCTTCTGACCATTTCCGAACCCTTTCTTTCCTCCCTTCCTCACCTTCCCAATGAAGCCCTGATCTGGAACATCATGCTTAAAACAATTTGAGACTTGTTGCAGTCTCATCTCATCTCCAATGAAAGCATCCCACAATTGCTCGAAGTCAAGTAACTTCTCCCAACCACAAATAACCTTAACAAAGTTTTCCCACGGTGGACTGAAATTTCTTTCAATTTGTCACAAACTGCACCAATTTGATTCCTAAGCTTTGTTAGCTTCATCAAACAGCTTGCCACTGTATCTATATTGCTCATATGGGTAGTGTTGAGCTTGTTCCTTAGAAGCATCACCCTAGATACATTGACACATTGATACAAGGTTCCCAAGGCATCATACATGTCTTTGGCAATCTTCTTGTTGGTGATATGAGGGATTAGATAGTCCTTCACCGAATCCAACATGATTCTCTTCACCTTCACTGCCTTCTTGTTGTGATATGTTGGCTCTTTGAGATCTGCAGGAGGCATAAGCAGCTTCTTCGCAAGGTACCATAATTTTGTTTCTTCCAAGATATTCTACAATCTTAACTTCCACAGCACATAGTTAGAGGATCCCTCCAACAAGTGACTCGCTCACATACTGGGAGTTGCCATTGCTGCAACTATTCAAACAAGCTTCAATCTACAATCACTGGATCAACTAGGGTTTCACACCCCACAACCCTTCAGGTCCACGTATCGATTACTGACACAATTCTGCTTCGATCATTAAAGCTTGGACATATTGCCCACTGAAATCCTCTAATAGGTATCTACTCTAGATACCTCTCCATACACAAACCTAGAAGATTTTAGAAACTATACTCTGATACAATGTTGAAAATTCCTCTACACCATGGTAAGCAGACTCTAATCTTAAAGAACCCTCAACTAGATAGCTCAAAACTGAAAACCAATCAAAACTGCTGAACTTTAAATGCTAGAATCTACAATCACATACAATAGAGAGACACTAAATAAAAATACTCGGATTTGCTCCAAATCACATCATTGTTTTATTAATCAAAAAACAAAAGCTACAATGCTTTGGAATACACTCTACAAAAACACTTACACTAAATGAAAAACTGAATAAACACCATGGTAAGCAGACTCTAATCTTAAAGAACCCTCAACTAGATAGCTCAAAACTGAAAGCCAATCAAAACTGCTGAACTTTAAATGCTAGAATCTACAATCACATACAATAGAGAAACACTAACTGAAAAATACTCAGATCTGCTCCAAATCACATCATTGTTTTAATAATCAAATAATAGAAGTTATAATGCTTTAGAATACACTTTAGAAAAACACTTACACTGAATGAAAAACTGAGTAAATAAAACACCTTCCCTAGGCCATCTTTTATAGCTGAAAAGGAGACCATAAAAGTAATCCCAGATCCTCAAACAAAATAAATCCCAAAATTATATCAACGCTTGTCTTAATTTTATCCCAGGCACCCTTAAATAGAAAAATTCAAACTTTACAAAAGCAAATTATTATTCTAAAATTGGAACACAAAAACATAAAAGCAACAGCTAAAGCTGGACAGCCAAGAATAGGATTGCTGTTCTCTATGACTGTACGCTTTGCTGAAGTGCACCCAAGTTCCATATGTGCACCCTGATGAAGGACACATTCTGAAGTATCATAATCTAGCAAAAATATTCCTATAGATCTTTAGAATCCAACATGCACTGCTCTAGGTGAAGAGTACCCCTCTAGAAAAGCACTATTAATAAATGGAATATTTTATTGAAGAAAAAAGCAATCTGTGAAGAAAACAATTGTTTTTCTAATAGGAAACAGTTGCCTTTCTTCCCATCCGATATATCCTAAAGAAGTTGGAAGGTGATAGGATGAGAGTTGTAGTAATGTAGGAGATTTGAGACCCAAGTTGGTTGATTAATGGAGATTGGCATGAAACTCAAATAGTTGATCCCAAAAAGAAAGAGCCTCAACAATAATGTTGTCTTTAGCCTTTTTAATTTTACATAAATACATTTGAAACCCTGAAAACCCTACCTTGCCGAGCGGAAGAAGATGGTCGGAAAAAGATTGGGGACTGTTTCAAAACGGTCATATTTTTCAAATTTCAAATGTCGCAACGGATCCAAACCCAAACCCGTCCGCGACTCGGAAGGGGTGAAGGAATGTTCAGCGGGCCCTGGCTTGTCCCCTGCTCTCCTAAATCGGCTGGGACCCAGAGTGGTTGCATTGGAACGGATAGTTGATGATTGTCAGGGGTGTGCTTTTGTCCAAGAAGATTCTTTACCAACGGAGTTTGTGTCTATCTCTTTGGAGTGTTCTGATGATCTCGAATCTCAGCTTAATCTCCTTGGTAAGAGAGCAATAATAGCCAAATTTGTGGGTCATCGCCTATCGGTTGAAGGGATCGTTGTTGGTGTGACACCCAATGGGGGAGTGGCCTTCGCATCCGCTTTTTGGATAAAGGTTTTTTCTTGGTGATCTTTCGCAGCGAAGCTCAACGGGATGATTCTTTAGCGAGGAAAGATTTTTGCTATTTGACTCTGGGATTCATATTCGTAGGTGGATCACTCATTTTGACCCGGATCAAGCTGAAATGGATGGCTTTCAAGTTTGGATCCGTCTTTATTCTCTTCCTAGCGAGTTTTGGTCCCCTAATATTCTTAAGAAAATTTGTTCTAGCCTGGGACGTGTTATCCGTATTGATCCGGTGACCTCGAAGGCTCTCTTTCTTCCTTCACCCGGGTCTGCGTTTCTGTAGATCCTTCCAAAAAATTGCAAGATTTCATAGTGACCTTTCCTCCAATGGTAAATGGGTTCAAAAGGTCGACTATGAGGCGGTCTCGAATTGTTGCTTTCGTTGCAAAGCAGCCTGGTCATTTTCAAAATGCTTGTAAAATCCCTCCTCCTCGAGATCCGTTGTATGGAAAAAGAAGATTTCTCAGACTTCGGATCCTAAAGCTATTGTTCCTTCTTCTTCAGTCAAGGCCTTAGTCCTTCTACGGACATTACAGATAAGGTTCTCTCACCCAGAACCCTGGTTCTTGACCCAAGTACCATATCTCTAGTCAAAGAGACAGCGTCGGTGGTTCATGATTCCACTTGAATCCTCTCTTTTTTCAAGAAGGCATTGCTTTGGGTTTGGGTGCCGATGCAGCCTCCTTAGAAAATTGGGTTAGTAATAAAGAAGATCTGATTAGATCCAAAGATGCGGGTTGAGGAGGAGCATAATGACTCAGAGGCTGAAAGCGAGCTTCATTGCAAAGATACCGGTGTGATCCTTCCAATCCTGCAATCCTTAACATGGATCTAGGTCCGAAAGCTCCTCCCGGTCGCCCTTCCAAAGATAGTCTTTCTTTAAAGGAGGTTGCACTGGTAAACAATTGCAACTCCGTTCTTTTTTCCTGTCTTCAAGTAGGAGAGGCGAGTCCTCTCTGAAGAAAAGATGAACCTTCTTTCCTGGAATGTTAGGGGTCTTAATGCCCCTAACAAACAGCGTCTACTAGATCGTTATGTTTGAGTTGGATGTCTCTATTTGTTTAATTCAAGAATCAAAAATGTCTAGTGTGGCTTGTCTTGATGGTTGGTTTCGCAGTTGGAAAGGTTGGGAGGGTCTTTCATCAACTCGGATGGTGCCTCTGGTGGGTTGGGCATTCTTTGGAAAACCAGTTCTGCAGTATTGAACAGCTTTCGGATAATCCTAATTTCCAATGGTGCAAGGTTAGTTTGAAACATTCAAATGAGTTCTTCTTTCTTTGCAATGTTTATGGTCCGAATAATCCTATCAAAAAAAAGGGAAACGTGGTCTAAAGTCCAAGATGTCCTTGGCTCCTTCAAGGACTTCAAATCTATCATTGTCAAGGATTTCAATGCTACCCTCTCGAATAATGATAAGTGGGGTGGTATTCGCTAGCAGCCACGTTCTCAAGCTGATTTCATTTCCTTTGTTGATACCTCCAATTTATTGGATGTTGAACCTCATTCAGGCTGGTTCACTTGGAACAATCGGCATCCTGGGTTTGGCTATATGGTTGTTAGACTTGATGATTCTTGATTTCTGAAGCTTGGCTTCACAGAATTTCCTTCTCAAATGCTTTGTCAATCCCCTGTCTGGCTCTGATCATTTCCCAGTCTCCCTCAACATCAACTTCGATTTCCCTCCTCGTCGCTCTCCCTTTAAGTTCGAATCCATGTGGATGCAAGATCCCTCTTTCAGGACCCAAGTCAAATCTTGGTGGAATTCCTTCGTAGTGGCAGGTACCAAGATGTTCATCCTTTCCAAAAAAAACTTTCTTTGCTCAAAGATCAGTTGATTTCTGGAATGCTTCCTCTTTTAAAATATATTTTAGGAAAAGTTAAGGGTGGAAAATGAACTTCGCTCTCTTAATGATTTAGTCTTCAGAAATGGTATGCGTCAAGAGGATCATCTCAAGAAAAATCCCTTCTTAGCGAGCTTGGTGATCTCCTTTGAAAGAAGAAACTTATTGGAGGCAAAAATCGAGGGAGGTCTGGTTGAACGATGGGGATAAAAATACAAAATTCTTTCATGCTTCGGTTAAAGCCAGAAGAATTCTAACTATATTTCCTCCCTGAAGTTGGATGATGACACGTTGATTTCCACCCAACCCCAGATTAAAGCGAGGTTGTGTTTTTCAAAAGCTTTTGAATGATGAATCACATTCTTCCTTGGTTTCGCAGCTTCCTCTCTTGGCGCACTCTCAAAAGTTGATCAATGATGTTGATAATGTTGGGCTCATCTCCCCATTTTCCAAAGAGGAAGTTCGCAAAATTGTTTTTCAATGGAAAGGGATAAAGCTCCTGGTCCGGATGGCTTTCCAGCCGCCTTTTTCCAAGACTTTGGGACGTCATAGGGGATAATGTCTGGCATGTTGTGGAAGAATCGAGAAGCACTGGTAAAATTTTAGGTGTTTTGAATCACACTTTTATTTGTATGTTCCCCAAAAATTCCCTGTTGATAAGCTTGATGACTTCCGCCCCATCTCCCTTTGTAATACCTCGTATAAAATCATTTCCAAGGCCATCACCTCCCATATCAGTCCCCTTCTTCATAAGATTGTGGCGCAAGAACAAAGTGGCTTTATTCCGGAAGATCCATCGTTGATGGTATCATCATTTCCATGAGTTAATTCACACCCTGCATCTTTCCTCTCATCCTGGTATGATGATTAAACTGATTTTAGCAAAGCCTATGATTGTATTAACTGGAGGTTCCTTCTCAAATCCCTTCAGGCTTTGGGCTTTTGCAAACACTTCGTGATTGGGTGTTTAATTGCATTTCTTCCCCTTGCTTCTCTATTTTGGTTAATGGTTTCATAGAAGGTTTCTTCAGTAGTAGAAGGGGTCTCAGGAAAGGGGATCCTCTTTCTTCTTTTCTCTATTTCTAGTTGTGGAAGCTCTGAGCCGTAGTATCAAATCGGAGATCAGCAATGGTTCCCTTTCGGGTATCTCCCTCACTACTAGCCTGCCTCCCCTTTCTCATCAACAAGTTTGTAGATGATACTTTCCTTTTCGGCTCTGCTATAGTCCGAAGCTCGCGCTTTGTCTAATATCTAAATTCCTATTCTATTGTTGTTGGCCAAGTAATCAATTTTCATAAATTTGTTATCTTCTTCTTTAATGTTTCTCCTCGTATGCAGCGTAGGATCAAGGAGGTCTGGGTTTTTACAAGGGCTCTCCCTCCCTCATAAATATATGGGAATCCTCTTTTTTGGCAAAGGCAAAGCTAGCTTATGGAATGATCTTCTCCAATCTCTCTCGTCAAGGTTGCAATCTTGGAAAGGGAAATGGCTTTCTTTGGTTGGAAGAGCTCTTCTGATAAATCGGTCCTTTGTGCCCTTCCGATTTATATGTTGTCGGTCTTGGCGATCCCCAAATCGGTCTTGCTTAATTTGAGAAGGTTGTTAGATCCTTTCTTTGGTAGGGGAACAGTGAGGAGAGAAAATTTCATTTGGTTAAATGGGATGTTGTCAAACTGCCCAAATCTTTAGGTGGTCTAGGGATCGTGGATTTGGCGCATCAGAATATTGCCCTTGGAGAAAAATTAGTTTGGAACTTTATCTCTGATGCTAAGAGGTTGGTCTACCAGGTTCTTTCCATAAATATTTGGAGGCAGGTCACCCGAGCTCATTCTTTCTAGTGAAGATCTTCCTAAAGGTTCTCACATTTGGAACTTCATCATGTAAATGTAGATTTTTGATTACGGACTCGGATTTCGTGGCACGTTAACAATGGTTCTTTGATAAATTTTGGGAGGATAGTTGGAATGGGCACTCGCCACTCAATCTTGATCCCTCTCTCAATCGAGTAATGAATGTCACCAAGGTCATTTGGGGTAGTAACATTGCTAACTATGGTCACCATCATCTAGACGGTTCTCCCACTTGGTGGTGGAGGGATATCTCCTCTCTGGTGCTTCCACTTGGAAGTTTCCTCTTATAAGGAGGCTCTTTCCTCTAAAAATGTTGCCTTCAAAGACTGTGATGATCATTTGATTTGGCTTGGTTCTTCCTCGGGAGATTACACTTTGTCAAAGAAGGATATTCCAAGCTCCTTTCTATGTCGGTCATGGGGTCCCAACAAGTATGGTTGTTGGAATTCTTCTATCCTCCCCAAAGTGGCGATGTTCGGTTGGTTGGTTCTTAACAAAAAAATCCTTACTCAATTGTGTAGAAGATCTTGGGGTTATGTTGGGCCCTCCAAATGTATCCTTTGTGGCTGCTGAAGAAGATATTGACCATCTCTTTCTTTTCTGTTCCTTTGCCTCCAAGTGTTGGCAATGGCTTCTTGGCAAACTTAATCTCACCTGGGTGCACTGTAATAACATCAAAGATACTCTTATTGCTTGGCCTACAATGGAGTCTAAAAGTTCCCTGAGCTCAATTTGGCTGTGGCTCCTTTTTTTCTAATTTGGCATATTTGGTGGGAGCGTAATCTGCGTCTCTTCAGAGAACATGCCTCTGACTTACCCACTTTTCTGAATAAATTGGAAGTGGCCATTTAAAAAAGTTAGTAAAAATAGTTATAATAACCCTTCGTTCACCTCGAGGATGCTATCATAAAAAAGCTTGGCCTCTCATTAAAATTCCTAACCCGGGTCCATTGTCAGCGAGGTTTATCCCAAGTGGAAAAATTTTTGAAAGGAAGTAGGTTAGATGGAGGCCTCCCCTCAAGGCTCCTAGAAACTGAACTTTGACGGAGCTTCTAGAGGAAATCTAGGAATTCAGGCATCGGTGTATTCTCAGAAATGACATCGGTCTTCTTATACGGCAGGCTCTTTTCCGCTTCGTGATTGTTCGTGCAATTTGGCCGAAGTTCAAGCCCTTTTGGAAGGTGTTAAACTAGCAGTTAAGTATGGTTGTGAATCTCTATTCATTGAAGGGGATTCTCAAATTATCACACATGTTATCTCAAAAGGTTCAGCCCTTTCTTGGAAACTCAATCCTTTCATTCACAACATACTTTTCTTGGCTCGGAAAACTAAAAAAATGGAGCATCCGTCATAATTTTGAGAATCCAACTCTGCAATGGATCTCCTTGCCAATCATGTGATTGATTTCCCTTCCGCCGTCAAAATTTCAAGTGATGCGAAGGTCTGGGATGGGCTCTTGTCTATCATTTCAATTGAAAGGAAGGACATTTAATCACAGTGCCATGTTGTCTCTCGCTCTTTTTTGGGTTTTTAGTCGCTTGGTCGGTTTTGACTTGCTGTGGTTTTTTGGTTCCTCTTTAATGGCCTTTGTAGGTTTTCCCTTTGTTTATCTCCGCAGTGAGCATCCGGAATTGGAAAATACTGAGGAAATTGATCACAATCGGTTGTCTAAAATCTTTCGGTATTCATCTCATGATGAAGCGGTGGCCATTGAAACCATCCTTGGTGACTCATATCGATTCCACTCGCATGTCGCGCACTGAAAGACTCGGATATCGCTTGCAGCCTTTGTTTCTTTACGCCTTCGCTCATCCGGATCCGTCGATCGTGGAGTTCGTGGCAGTTGATGAGATTTATCCAGTCCACCAAGTGGGTTTGCATGAAGAACTGTTAGATTTCTCTCTTCCCGATCCATTGTTGTGGGTGGAAGAAGTTGATGAGCTCGCTTTGGGTTTGGGTCGGGGTATCCAATGGCTCTATGGCCAATATCGAGATTTTTGCATTATGCACAAAACATGAATTCTTTGTTTGTCTATGGTAGGCTAGATCACAGACTCCTTCCTCCGGTTGACATCGACGTTGCTCTCTTTCCGGTTCATTTTGTTGTTGACAACCTGAACGATCTTAGAGACCGTGTCGGCGAGGCCTTGGAGTTTCTTCTCAGGGAAGCCAATTCCCACACGGGAACACAGTATGGTTGATCTCCTGTTTTGCGTTGGTTTGGTTAGGGTGTCTTGGAGCTTTCATCGCCCTTCATCGCTCTTCTCAGATATTGGGCTTTCTGGTCTTTGTCCTTCTCTCCTCCTTCTCCTTCTTTTCTTTTCTTCCTCCGAGTGGTTCTTCTCTGCTCTTCTTCCCCTTCTTCTTTCTTCATTGTTCTTTCTTCTTTGTTGGGTTGGGGCCCTTTACCCTCCGGTTCATAGCTCCGGTCAAAAGTGTTTAATCATCAAAAAAAAATTACATAAATACGAAGTACACATGTAGCTAGTTATCTACTTTTATAATTTTATCAATCTTCAACAAAAGCACCCTGAGTAAGAGGAACTAACACCACTTTATTATGTCAAGCAAGTTAGTTGGCACCTATTTGT
This sequence comes from Taxus wallichiana var. yunnanensis, assembly GCA_018340775.1. Classification (NCBI taxonomy): domain Eukaryota; kingdom Viridiplantae; phylum Streptophyta; class Pinopsida; order Cupressales; family Taxaceae; genus Taxus; species Taxus wallichiana. The sequence goes on along the minus strand of CM031236.1, from coordinate 602,982,267 downwards.
TATACAGAGCATACACTATTCCCAACCTTTTCCGTTCAACTTCCTACTTCCAAGTGCAATCATCCAACTACCTCAAGAAAGAACTGGACCCAATCAAAAGTCAAAAGTATCACACCTAATGAAGAATCATTTTGAACAATCAATGATGACCAAGACAAAAGAGGTAGAAGTGTTTCTATGAGATTTACAGAGGCTTTTGGGGCACAAGAAAACGCTCAAAAGCATCTTACGCCCATCAATACCTAGAACCTCATACAACATGCATTTTCCATCATGCCTTTCATGCTAAAGCCAATACATAGATCACACCATAAACATTTCATGTCTTGCATTTTCTTATTCAAAACTCATCTCCCGAGTCACTCAAGAGGATAGATCGTAACCTTTGCGAAGGGACAAATGTCACAAGCTTACACTTAGAAGACAATTCTAATCACCCTTTTTCATATACATCTTGTGCAGAAAATGCAAGCTATAGCATGCATCCCCAAACAAGATGGTTTTGACCCTAACCAAGTTTGTGTCCCTTCGCCTCACATGGAAAATGCCACACACATCCACCTACCTAACATGTAATCATCGAAACTTCCTCAAAACTAACATAGATCATATTCAATACAAATAGTTCGAAGATGGGTAACAATGAAAATTTTCATTTTTCTTGATATAATATGCTTTCGATAAACATTTTTTTTGGAAGTATTTGATAGTGGGAAATCACATCAAGCAAGCTTAGGGCACGACTTGACATACCTCCGATCACATTACGAAATCGCATGGGCAACCATGCAAGTGCAGGTAAGTATGCCAATTCAGAAATTCATTTCATTTTCCACATTTCATACCATTCAACTATTTCTTTTACATTTTTGTTCTTCTCAAGGTGACTTCACCTACTTCACAAGTGGACAGACTAAGTGCCTTGAGAGGGAAAATATATATATGAAACATAATTACTAACTTGATTGCATGATCATTTTGCTGTGTTGGCCTTCCATCACATGACATATAATGAGTCGGAGTGGGAAAAAATCATTTCTTGATGACCCTTACCCTTAGAGTACTTTGTGTAACAAAGAACCCTATAAGGACAACCTCTTGATTCCCTCACTTTCCATCCTCGCGCATTAACCCTTTCCTTATCTAGACCCATCCAGCCCTCCATTGTTCGTTTATGTCCCGAGAGGGAGGGTTTCGACTACTTGACATTGACACTATTTCCCATGAACCTTTTTAGGTGATTGGAAGGGTATAAGTAGGAAACTATGAGCCCTCCCAAAAATGACAATTCATACCGATCTATCAAGCACTCACAAATGCTGCTCTTGCACACTTTATGCTCTTAGCATTCTGACATCAAACCCTCCAGGTCTTCTCAAACAGTTTTATCGCAACAGGTTCTGATCTACAAGATGGGTTCTTCTAATGACACAACCAATGCCAACATCCATCCTTGCTATTGAGAACTACTATATGCCTAAGAGAACGCCTTTAGCCACTTCACTAAGGACTTAATCTCGCCTGATTTTACTCATCATTTACATAAAAACAATGCATCAAAGCGATTGAATTGTATTACAAACGCCTTGATTACCAATGACTAGATGAATTATAGATCATTAGTAAAAAAAAGGCAATAGGGATCATATTAAGGATGGAGATTGGTTTGAAAAAGTACTATAAAGTTAATGAAACAAAAACCTTCATTTCCTTACACTTTTCTTTTATACCACTTCTACACAGATCTTAGATAAGTAGATTTTAATAGCACTTGTTCCGACACAGCCAAAACCAACATCCATCCTTTGCTATTAGGAACTCCTATGCACCTAAGAGAATCTCTTAAGCCACTTCACCCACTACTTGGTCTCACCTGGCCACTTTAGGTAGAGTCCAAAGCGCCAAAACTCTGCTCAGACATAAGGCTATGCTGGTGAAATTATGTCATTTCGGTTATATATATTATTTGGTATATTTGCATGCTTTACCCTAAGCTTTGGCAAGTTACTGAAGCCGTACAGCGTATCAAGAGGAGCCACATCTTCCACGAACTCCTGTAAAAAGATGTACACCCTGTCTAACCCTACTCTCTGTTTATGCCTTTCAAGTTGTGGAAACAGGTCATTTTGAAAAGTGTAGTTAGAACTGAATTGTTCTATGCTTTCATAATATTATCAGGGAATTTTCCGTGAAACTGCTTACAGAAGGTATGCAGCAAGGTGAAATAATTTCTTAGCTCTTGACAGCTACTCCTAAAACACAGCCAATGGATGCAAAGACTGGTAGGATGGGTTCCATGTGTGCACACCAAAAGGAGACATATGATAAATCTGAAAAGAGGACAAATGCCCTCGTCAACTAATATGAGCCTCAAGAAAATAAGCATCTATGCGAAGTTTGAATTGAGGGAAAATTAATGCCATTAAGAAATGAGGTCTCAAGTCAACACCAAGTACCACACCACAGAAAAACAATGTAGTTGAAAGTTCAACCAGGCCAAACTAGCCCCTTAGAAGGGGAAGAGGTAGATGTTCATTCCAGGGATAAAATCTACCATAACCACGACTGTTAGACAGCAGATATCCATTTGTATACAATTGTACTTTCCCACAGCATAATTTTTACTTTCTAATCTCCCTGATCATCCCTGATCTCTCATTCTCAGTAATTATGAAAAGTATCGTTCAAATTTCAACCCATGCCATCAAAATTGAAAATTATAATCGAATATCTTATTTTTAAAGTTTTTACAGTCCTTTTGTTAAACTACACGCATCTGTAAGTTTTTGGTAGACCCCAGAGATTCCCAAAACTTGGCAATGATCTATATCCAAAAAGGTTCTTATTTACATCTACTAGGAAGAATGTAGAACCTTTCTTATTTTTTATTATCTAATGATTAAAATAGTATCATGGCAGTTATTTCTTAGAGTTTAGAAATGTATAGTAGATGGCATGAATGAATACATATGGATAGGCACCAATCAATTATTTACATGATATAGAAGTTATGTAAAGCATTACTGCTTTATTTAAGATTCTTCATATGAGTATACGAGTATTTATATGTAGATGACATGAATGAATACATATGGATAGGCACCAATTGGTTATTTACATGATATAGAAGTTATGTAAAGCATTACTGCTTTATTTAAGATTATTCATCTGAGTATGCGACTATTTATTATGTGTATATTGTGTCCACACCCATTCATACAAGCCTACATCCTGCGTTGCATATATTCTCGGTTGCATGCCCTCAATAGCATTCTATCATATTTGTATTAAATCCATACGTGACAACCAATTTCATTGTAAATGATTATATCATTGACCTTAAACTAGAGCATCCCATGGTCCACTTATCTGCATGAGGTAACTAGCTTTTAAGAGGAAAATTATGATTACACAATTAAGAACCAAATCACACAAACTACACAGAAAATGGTAAATGAGCCCATCAAAAAAAGCTTTGGAAACAGATAATTTGTAATCAATATTATAGCTTAAAAGAAACAAAAGATGGAAAACAATTCCTTTAATTAAAAAAAAGTGGATCTCAAAACTCGATATTCATTATTATTGATTATTACAATAACGATGCCTAAGTCAAAAAAATGAAAATTTTCCTTTGCAGGCACATAAGGAATTTTAAGCAGCATTCGGAAGGGTTTTCAGTAGGATCTGAGATGACAGGACTACAGAGGTGTGTTGCTGGTAAAAGGCACACAAAGTATTTGACAAAATTTTAAATCCTCAGATACAGACGCTATATATAATGTCTGTGAACCGTTTGAGCAAATGATTTGTTGAAAAATATCCTCAAATATAGCTGCTATATGGATTGTCTGCGAACTGTTTGACAAAATGTTTTAAAGAGATTCCTTATTACAAACTCCATAAATCAGCTGCATCAACCTCTAAAATTATTAATAATTATCGTATTTTTGATGGACAATTTTTTTCCACAATTGAGATCCACCAATCAAAACATTCTATATGAAAATTGCTACCTTGGCCATGACCTTAAAAACAACATACAATGTATATCTTTTATCTTTCTAGACCAATGGCTTTGTGAACCTAACTAAAATCATTTCATTTAGTCTAGTTTCATTGATATACAGATTAAAAACAGAAAAGAATGAGTAAGAACACTTGTTTTTCTATTAACAACATCCGAGGGGATCATATTTTCATATTAAGTTGCGATTGCAGGACAAAAACTGAAGTCCTGATGAAAATGGTAAACATCATTAGACTGGGTTACCAACATTTCACAATGAAAAAAGCCATTGTGCAATACATACATTGTTTAGAGGTGCTGGTTTATAATTACTACCGGTATACCTTTAAAGAAAAAAGTCATTCCTTGCTCTATAAGAAAAATAATCTAAGCTGTAATTGAAAAAATATTGCGAAATGTGAAAGAAACTCACCTGTTGCCTCTCTCTTTTGAGCTGCCTCCTGGATTTCTTCTCCGCGGAAACCTTCTTACACTCATTGAGAGGCCTTACAGCGGTAGTAACCCTCACGTATTCCCTCTTTACTGGAGCTCTGGCTTTGGAAACCAGGTCTTCTGCACTTGGGTACTCCAAATTGTCGCCACCATCGCCAGATTTGGCTAAAGAAGTAGAACCCACTTCTTCTCCAATGGGTTTGGCAATGCCCACTTGATCAGAAACATTATCTGAAGGATTGAGCTCTGATTGTTGAGTCTCCATGATAACTAGTTGAAGTTTATGGTTGATGTAAGGACTTGTTTTACTGATTTATTATAAGACGGCAATGGCATTGGTCCCTCATTACAATTGCAGGCCTTTACTGGTTTGCAGTATGAAAGATTTTAGAGAAAGACCATTGTTTCTTTTTCGCAAAACTGGCTGGGGTTTCTGTTTTATATTATGGCATTTCTAACCTGGTTTTATATATATATATATTAAATATGTATATGATTTGGATAATGATTATTGATAGAGTTCGTATTCAATGTTTTTTGAATATATATATATATATATATATATGCATTTCTAACCTGGTTTATATATATATTTTAAATATGTATATGATTTGGATAATGATTATTGATAGAGTTCGTATTCAATGTTTTTGAATATATATATTTGTGTGTGTGTGTGTGTGTGTAGGGTAGTGATTATTGATAGAGTTCATATTGAATAATAATTGACTTCATTTATTGATAAGAATTGTGAGGTATATATGTTTTAAAATTTTGTTAAAATTATTTTTTCGCAAAAACTGGAGTCGGTTCTATTAGGGTTTTACTTGTGGCATCGTCATACCGCGGCCTTTTCGGGCACTACAGAATTTATTGCTACAGTTTCTGCTAGGGTTTATCACCCTTTGGGCGTCCCCTATAAAATGACCTCGCCATCTTCAAACCCGGTTGTTACAATCGTGGCTGGAGATAGTGGAGCTTTGAGCAATGACACCATCGTCAAACGACCAGGAAGTTCATTCCGAAAGTGTTCCACGAGGTAATGTTTCTCCTCCTGATGTGGTATTTCCCATTCCTGAATTTAATGTTGCTATAAATGGTTAGAGCAATTTTGTCTCATTGGGTATTTTGTGGGTCGCATCCCCTCTAAAAGCATACTCAAATCCTAGGTCAATACAGTCTGGACTCCCCATGGGGTCAGACTAGAAAGCGTCCAAAACATGACCAAGGGTTTTTTTCTTTTCGCTTTTCTGATCCTGCCAATGCCCCCAATATTATGGCTCAGCAAGCCACTTGGTATGTTCGTAACTCTTTGTTTATTTTGTCCCCATGGCACAAGGATTTCGTGGTATCTGAATATACCACCCTCAAAGTGCTCTGTCTAGGTTGAATTCCCTAGCCTACCCTTACCATGTGCGCTTTTTCGGTCACAGATTGTCACTTATATTGGTTGGGTAGTCTTCCTCGAAGCAGATAGGTTTTATCATGCTCGCCCACAAAAGCATGTTTACGTTGAAGTTGATCTCTCTCAAGATCTGAAAGAATTTGTGGACATTCAGATGGGAGACAAACGTTATTCTCAATGGGTCATGTATATCAATTTGCCTAACACTTGCTTCCATTGTCAGGCCTCTGATCATAAGATCAAAGATTGTCCTCTTTATGTCCCTCGCAACCGCCCCGTGGCTAAAGCAGCTCCTCGAACCAATCAAACCCCAACACGATGAGGGTTGGCAAGTTGCCGAGGGCCGAAGAAACAAGAACAAAGCCCAACAATCTAAGGCCTCTGGCTCCAATGGCCAATGGGAGCCACCTATTAAGGAACAACCCCATAAGCATACCAAGCTAAAGAGCCAATTGTTGTTGCTAAAGAACCAACTGCTGCTGCCAACCCGGCTATCCAATTGCCAAAATATTCCAGCACGCCCCAAGATATGTCGGTTCTCATGGACTAGACAAATTTTGTTTACAATGTCACCATGCCGCAATCATTGTCCGCTACTCTTGCCAAAAACACTCACAAGGGCCCTCCAAAAGGCCCCGAAGTCCTTCTCGCATCTCTCGAGATCATAGCTCGGCTCAGTAGCATGGACTCAACCGAAGAGGAGTACAACATCAAATACGTTTGAATGAAAAAAAAATGAATTACAAGATTTTTGCCAACATAATACCTTTCAATTCTTGCAAAACCAATATGACGCCCTTGATGGCTTGGAGGATGGTGACATGGCTCTTGACCACCATTTCCCATGAATTGTCTATCTTGGAATGTTTGGGGTCTTACAGACTCCTATCGTAAATATGTTGTTTGTGAAACTCGCAAAGATTTGCAAATTTGGATGTTTTATTTTTTTTGCAGGAGGTGAAAATTACAAGTTTTTAGTTGCAAATGGTTTGTAAGTCCATCTAGCCTGACAGCTTGACTTTTGTAGTAATCATGAAGTAGGGCATGGGGGTTTAATTTCACTTTTGCTCCCAAATGGTGGCCCTTGTTAATTGACCATGACATCGACCCCACCAATAGTGCCATATGGGTCATATTTTATGTTGACAACCGCACTTTTGGCCTCATTAATATTTACACCTCTAACGATGTGGACAAAAGGGCCAATCTGTGGCGATGGATCGCCAACACAATTCCGATGCGTATTGGGTCATAAGTGGAGATTTTAATATGGTTGAGTCACCCACTGATAAATGTGGCCACTTGTCGATGAGGTGGACAATTGGCGAAAGGGAGGCATGGTTTTTTATGCGTAATAAGTTTGGGTTTTATGACCCTAACGCCTCTCGCTTTCCCACATCAGAAGCATGGTTTACTTGGTCCAATCTCCGAGGAGGATAGATCGCGTACTTAAACAACTCGATAGAGCCATGCTGTCAACTCAAGATTATTTTGAGTTTGATAGCATTTATTCCATATCCAGTGGAGGTCATGCCTGACTTTTTCCTTTCAGATCACTCTCAATACGATTTTGTATCACTTGGCATGATACGCGCACTTTTTGTCATAAAGGTCAATTCTTCCTTAATACTGCTTTGATGCAACATGGGCCCATGCTCAATCATATCAAGCGTGTGTGGAACTTAACTCCTCGACCTAGTCATTGCAGTGTTATCATCCACCTATGCATACCAGTTGGATTCAATGGTGGGAGGACATGATGACTCAGACAACTAGATTCCTTAGAATCTATGGCAAACAACTAGCCAAAATCAGGCACCGCTCATACTCCGCTAACACCTCGGCTCTTAGTCAAGCTAGTGGTGGCGCTTCAAGGCAATCCTTCTCTAAAACTCTACAACTTCATGTTGCAAAGCTTTGCCAACAAATTCAAATTGTTGACAATTACAATGTCAGGAGCGTAGATCCGAGCCCGGATGCACTAGCTCAAAATTGGTGATCGAGTCTCGAAAGAATTCTTTCTTTCCCTCAGAGCCAAGAAACCATCTCAGCAAATTCGGGCCATCATGGAAGGCGAGCTCGGGTTACCGATCCCCAACTTATGTTGTAATCCTTTGTGCACCACTACAAGCTTGTGTTTCAAGCTCAACAACCCCCTCACAACTGACAAGTTGTTCTTGATCAATGTCTGGGTGTTGTGTCATGCAAGTTGTCAAGGCTCAGAAGGTGATATGTGACCGAATGCTCACCATTGAAGACCTCCATGATGCTACCATAATGATAAAGCTCGGGATGTGATGGGTTCCCCTGTGAGTTCTACAAAGCCCTTTGGGATTCGGTCGGTCAAGACCTTTTTCAAGTTTATCTCGAGGGATTTTAAAACCAGTCTTTAGGGCCATGAATCAACAAGGGGAACATTAAATTCATCCCTAAACAAGGAGACCCAGAGAAAATTACTTGTTGGCGGTGATCACCCTATTGAATGTCTCCTACAAAATCATTGTAAAGCTTTGGCTATGCGGCTTTCAGCAATATCCTCCCGGATGTTATTCAACCAGAAAAATAGGATTCATTCAAGGATGATACATCCTGGATAACATCATTGTTGTTTGGGAGGGCATGGAATGGGCCCGCAGATCCAATCAGTCTACCATGTTCATAAAAATTGATTTTGAGAAAGCATATGATCGGATTGAATGGTCATTTATTCTTGCCATGCTCCAAGCCCTTGGCTTTGGCCCCATTTTTATTCAATCTGTCTATGTGCTTTTTGTAGATGCCTCTACTCAGATCACTATCAATGGCATCAGCTCGGAACCCTTTGGGATTTTTTGCTCCATTCGCCAAGGTTGCCCTTTGGCTCCTGTACTCTATGTGTTGGTTGTCGAAGGATTTGGGTATTTATTGGCCCACGCCAAATCTCAAGGGCTTGTTAGGGGAATCTCGCTACCTTCTACACCCAATTCTCAATTGCTAAATGGTCATTTCGCAGATGATTCCTTTCTTACGCTCATTGAAGATGAAGCCAACATTCGCAATGTCATGCAATGCTTGGATATTTTTTGTTTAGCGTCTAGTTCCTCAATTCAATGGTGAAAAACCCAGTGTTATCGACAATCTTTCCTTCCTGCGCTTGATTGGCTCGCCACTTTTGAATGGAAGGTTTTGGCTCATGGTGAAATATTTAAATTCCTTGGTATTCCTTTTGCTTTTCAAGCCTCTCCGATCGAGCTCTGACAATATGTTATTCAAAGAGTGGCCAAAAAACTGGAGTATTGGCTTACCAAACCTTTATCATTGGCTGGGAAATTCCAAATCTATTCCAAAGTTCTTGCGGCCACACACGTGTATTACTCGTCGTGTTGGGTTCCTTCAAAGCCTCTATTCAAAAGCTAGAAAAGTTGCTCAAAGCCTTTCTATGGGCTAATGCTTCTATAGGAAGAGGATTTCATCGTGTGGCTTGGGAGATATGTTGCCTTCCCCACAACTCGGGGGCTTGGCCTTATTGACATTCAACGCCAAGGGTGGGCACTTTGTGTGAAATGGATTATTAGAAGCATCACTAGCCAAGAAGCTTGGAAAGTGCTCATACGACATGGCATTGAAGAAGGCTCACCTTATGGCCACCCTGTATGGAAAGGATTGGGGTTTATCAATTTGCTCATAGCCCCAATGCTTGTCAAAGTAATTGGCACTTTTGTGCTCAAGAGCATTTGGAAAGCATGGGAATGCATCAAACCCTGGCTTCAATGGAAAGGTGACGTTTTTGTAATGGGATTTCCATTAACCATCAATCCCTTTGGTGGTCACCAATTTTCCAGATGCAAGATAAGTGTCTTGCAGAAGCTCCAGAATCTCGTGCTCAAATTTTTCAAATGTGGAATTCGCACCATTGAAGATTTATTCTATAAACACTCGCAATCCTGGTTCTCTTGGCCTGAAATTAAAACTTGTTTTCAGCTTTCCAACTAGGACCAGGATAGTTATAATGAAGTGATCAGCTCGTTCCCTGACCACATGTTGCACAAAATTGTTGTGCATTCCTCTCGCCCTTGGTGGACAAATTGGAAATGGTATGCGGATACTCCATTTCGTAACTACTCAGCCAATAAAGGCTACCGGTGGCTTTCGCCTCATCTGCCCATGGTGGATAAACTCAACACACGATGGGGAATTCAGTCCACTCCATCCTCTTGGAGTAGGCAATTTGACATTGTTTGGTCTATCTATGTGGAGCCCAAGATTGCCCACTTCCTCTGGTGTATTTTGCACCAAGGTCTCCCTATCGGGGCTCGCCTTGTTCAAATTGGGGTCTCGGCTCCCAAATGCCCATTTTGTGGCCATTTGGAAACTATTTTGCATCTTTTTGGTTTTGTCCCAAAGCTCGGTTTGCTGGAACTGGATTCATTCATTTTTTTTGCTAAGACCGCATTGCTTTACCTGACAGCATATCCTTTTGGGAGATAATCCCAAGCTTCTGCCTATGTTCACCCAGATTTGACATGTTTTCAGAGGGGAAATTCTTTTTGGATATGGAAAGAAAGAAATGCTTTTTTCTTTGCTAATTATGTAGTTGATCAATATTTTTTTGTTTATAACAAATCTATGGTGATATCGAATGTTCTTGCTATAGATTCAAGTTCACGCGAACAAATTCATGTTGGAGGTGGACCACCTCCAGACCTTGTTGCGACACTGGGGGGAAGCCCCGTGTAATGTTACTCGTGTGCCACCTTCTCCTACTAGGCGCTCCTCGCCTCTTGGTCGTGGTGGTTGTCATAGCCATTCGCAACGATGTGATTTTAACTAGGCTCGGCCCTTCCCAGCCCTCTTCACAAAAGAAGTTACTCTCCATCTTGCCGACGTGGTCGGGGATCACCGCGGCCTCACCAACAAAGGATTCCTTCGATGGATTCCACAAGAAGGTTGGGGGTCACCGGCTCGCCAACATGGGTGGGGCTTCTCACGCACCTCCGCGCGCAACCCACTATTGATGGGAGGAATCCACCCTCGCCGCCACCGTCTTCGACAAATTTCCTCATCTTAGCCTCATCATCCCCACTCATGGAGAGGTGGACTAGGTAGAAGAAAATCCAATTGGTAGGGATTTCCCAGATGCTGGAAAATACCTACCAGTTTGTTCGGGCTGGTCGGATGATCATGATCCACCCACTTCGGGCATGTTTACTGCTACTACTTGATTTGGCATTTTGTTAGCTTTTAGGCGCTACCTTGTTTTTGCGCTCTCCTAGGCTCGACCTAGCTTGTTTGTGGTTTTGGGGCGTGCTCTCATATCACCCGCTTTTTGTTGAAAGTTATCTTGTATCTTATTGAATTAATATAATATAAGATCTCTTTTCATCAAAAAAATAAAAATACAAATATTAAAATCAAAGTATTTTGAAATTATTTTAAAATATATAAAGAAAATTTCAAAAATTTAAAATAGTAAAAGTATTAAATAAGAATAGATATTTTATTTTTATATATAATTAGTCGATAGGTTATTTGATTAAAAAAGTTGATACGTGTAGGCGGTTAGTTAAGTTGTCTAGCGTTGGTTTTTTGTGCAATGGAAAGTTTACAAAAATTTTTGATTAGATATTTATAAGATTGGATTTTGAAGCTTTTGTTCCAATAATAACTATTCTTAGCTCCCACCTCTCGAGGTACATAACATTATTCCACCCCCAAAATATCTCGTAACTATTTAGATGCCACACTAAATTTACCCATATAAATATTCTATCAAATTCATGACGCTTAAAAAGAATACAACGATCATTATTGTTTCACCGCAAGTAACATGTGGTTAACCATTGGTGAAATTCTCGAGAAAATCTATCGGATTAATTTAATCCTAAAAAAACTCATTTTGAATTTGTATGTTGAAGGAATAAATCACTACTAAGTTATTTTTTAAAGGCTTTTATTGCGAGTTGACCAAAACATTTTTCTCTCTACATTTTCTAATGTTTTTAATGGCACATGAATGCCATTATATTCATACTACTAGGAATAACAATAAATCCCGCTCCATCCCATCAAAATCCTTCCGACCCAAGAGAAGGGAGAGGTAAAATTTAGCCTTCAAAAAAACTTTAAGTTCATTAAATATTGATATTCAAGACTTGCAAATGTTTATTCAAATTTACAAAAGAAGGCCTAAATTTTTAAATGCCTATCATTGTCAATTATAAAAAGATTTGGTATGCCTCACTAAAATCAATAAATCATCAAAGTTCTAACTTTCAAATATGATCCGGGTAAATTGTAATCAAGTTGTACTAGTAATAAAGTTATAAACTTATATGGGAGAGGCAATATAATATACTAGCAATCACTCACGAAATGTGCTATGGCAACACCAAAGGGGTAGTCTAAGATGAGGTTGATTTTGAGGGAGAAAAACATAAAAGGAGGAAGAGGGGTGTAGAAGAGGGGGTTATATGGAGGAGAAGCAAATGGGAGAGGATAATATTGGGTGGAACCATTTTATGGAAGCCATCTTTCTTACAACAAGGCACATATGTAACATGTGTATTTTTTTGTCAATTGTTTGAAAGAGAAAGGGGATATGGTGTGCAGGGCATCGTGGCAATATAGTCTAGAGATATCTTAGAAAGTAAGGTGTTGTCAATGAATACTTCAAAGGAAAACTTGCATTTTTTTGTTTAATCTCAAAGTCAACATATGTTAAAAACTACAATTTTACATTGAGGGTTCATTATGTTGTTGATTTCATGCTCATTTATGATTATGGTTTCTTTTTAGCTACTAAGAAAGCAATTAGGGTTTCCCCTCATCAACATTCCTATTGATTTGTGGAATAGGTGTGGGACATGATGAAAGAAGTATTGAGTAACATGAGTCAACTAAATAAAAAATAGTATCGAGCTTATGAATAACGGTGTATTGCATTTATTTTAAGCCACGTGGAGGGGTCACTCAATCAGTGTCATTAACTTGTCAATAAGTTATATAGTGTCAAAAACCGCCCTACACAATTGAATGTAATGGAATATTTCAAAAGAAAAAATGGGAAAGGGGGATTTGATATTATTTTATTTTATTTTTCACAATGTTAACTTTCTTGATTGGACAACATTTAATTTTTTAAATAAGTTAAAAAAATTGAATAGAAAGTGGAAATAAAAAATGTGGGAATTAAATACTTGTGTGTCCCACACCAATTCCACAACTCATATTGTTCCCACCCAAATAATATATGTTATATGTGTGAACATGAAAAACTTGTCATAATGGAAAGATAAGAAAATCAACAAACTTTTTCCTCAATGTCTTCCTCTTAAACCTCAATAATAAGGTTGCGAAGCTTTATGCTTGTGGGAAGAGTGTAAGAGTTTAGATTGTGGGTGCTCTTGAATGCGACCTTTGAATGTGGATTTGAAAATATTGCGAACACAAATATGGCTTCGGAAAGCTTCCAACATTCGGATATTGGAGAGCAAAATAGTAGAGTGATCGTACAAAAATCCAAGAGAGAAAATCCAATAGGAGCTAAGAGAAAATCCAAGAGGATTTGTAAAGGGATAGGATTGCATTTTATAGTTGAGGGTGAAGCCATGAGAAGTGGATCTTAGTTTGAATGGGGTCCAGGATAATAATTATAATTACCTAAAATAGTAATTAAACTTAGTTTGTGCGGTTCCATCTTTGAATGAGCAATGCGTATTTGGTCAAGTGAAGTTACATCCGAGAAAGGTGGTTGTGTGTGCAATTTAATTACCCCCACCTTTATAGGATTCTAGAAGTTGAGTTGACTAGAATAGGAAGTGGAGTCCAAGTGGGGTCCAAATGGAACCTAAGTGACAGTTGACTAGGAAAATAGGTGTATTTTCCTAATTAAGTAACTAATTTAATTAGCTACAAAGTGCGAGACAATTAATTAACCATTCATTTAATAAATGTTAATTAACTTATCCAAGGTGTGTTAGAACTAATTTAACTAATCACGAAAGGTGAATGTACATGAATTAATTAATTTAATTAATCAATCATACGGAATGAATAACATAATGTGAAGTCGGGATAAAGCTGAAAACATGTATGTGAATTTGGGAGGTGTCTACATTTGCCCATATTTAAAGTGTTATTACGAAGTAACAATATTTTAAAGACAACAAAATGTATGTAGATCAGTGAGCATATGATAGGAAAAATGGTAGATGTTTAGATTTACCTGGTGAAGCATTTAGATGCCCCAACAAGTAGGATGGTAGGGGAATTCCCCCTCAAGCGGGTGGGTGATGTAACAAAGTGGTGACAACCGCTTGATAAGAAGAAGACAATGGACTTGAACAGAGATGGGAAGTGATTTAATCTAAATTGAATTAAATCTTATTTTAGAGTAACTATTGTAACAAATGATATTCAGATAATTAAGTACAATAACGTGCAAGAAATAAGCATTCAAGGATGTAAAACCCTAAGCAAATGAGAAAGGAAGATGACTTAGTTGATTTTGTGTGACTTGGGAATGATCGGGATTGTGTATTTACTGAAACCGGTTGGAAATAATGTCCTAAAGGGTCATTGGGGGTTTAAGAACTCGGGATTGTGCTAGACAAAAATGTCTACAAGAGGACAGGAGCACCCCAGTGTGAAGTGAGTGATCCAGCACTGTGTCTTCTTAGATGCTCGAAATATGGTCTTTTATAGGTCGAAAGATCTTCTTTTCTACTCACTCTTTATCACTCTAGTTTCATTGTTGGGTTCTAATCGCACTTCAGAACTCAAAAAAAAGCGACTACCGTACATGTCCATAAACCACATCAAATCTCATAAAAATATGTAGAATGTGGAGTCGATGATCTCGGCGGTCACCCGAAGAGTGAACTTACGACCAAGCGTTACACTACATCTCAAACTCCATGTAGTTCTTTTGTGTGTGTGTGTGTGTCATGCCCAAGTTGCCCTGTGTGCAAGTTACATGTTGATAGTGGGATAGATCTAGATGTTTTCCGAGTATGTAAAATGTGTTTGATAGAATAGAATGAACTCCCCTCCTATGCAAAGTATATGCAAACCAATACAAACCCTTGTCCCTTATATGAATTTACTAGATGTATGTTTTGTAGTGCTCTTGTGCCTTTTTTGCGAAGCTTAGGTGATGATAAATATTGTTTATGATGTTTGACCCCTTATTAGAGAGAAGTAACTAAGTATATATATGATTCCCTTATTGAATTTCGTAGTTGACAATTGGAAGGTGACCCAAAAAGTGTGAAAAGGTGCTGAAAAAGTTAAAGTGACCCAAAGGAATAAAAAGAATAAAGAGAGGGATAAAAGCACCCAGGAGGGACATGAACGCATGGGAATTTCTGTCCTAATCGGGCACTAGTGTCCAAGGCCATGAAAGGAAAATTAGTCAAGTTCAAAGCAGTGTTGTAAGATATGTAACTCCAATAAAGTGTAAGAGATAAAACAACCGAAAGGCCAAAAGGAGTTTTCAACCACTAGTTTTCATGCCTAGGAATCATGTATAAATTAATATGTTTTAGGACCTATAAATGTACCCAAGTGCATAGATTTTGTGTCTACATTTTCCCCACTTTATGTTGTTGATTGAATACTCGATAACATAAAGTAGATAGAAGATGTGTACTTTATAATCTGGAGAGGAGTGTAGTTGATAGTGTGTCGAGTGGACAAGTAGTCATGTGAAGCGTGAAGTGATTGTAATGTGAAGCGTGACAACTAGGAAAGGGAGGTAGACCCTAAGGGTGAATTGTATGCATAGTAGTGTGTTGTTGGAGCTTGTGCTTGTTGATGTGAGATGCTTCTTGTTGCTTGTAAGGACGGACTGTAAAAGAAGAGCAAAAGAGTATTCAAAGTCTCGTATATGAAAAATCATAAGTAACATATGTATAAGTAAGTAAAAAGTGTGTAAAAGTAGTAGCTAAGGAAAGAGTGCACCTAATGTATGAGAGAGTATATGATAGAAATTTTTCATGTTTTCTTTGGAGATGTTGTGAGATTTGAGCGTCGTGTCATCAAGGGTGAGGTTTTGGGTGATCTCATGCCAAGAGTGAGTTTTTGGGCGATCTCACACCAAGAGAAGAGTGTTGGGGGAAGATATGTTTTTCTCTCCTTTCATGATGCTTCTCAAATGATAAGTGTCACTACATATTGGCACGTTCTGATTTATAATTGATTTGTAACTGAATTGTAATCGTATTGTAATTGAGTTGTAACTAAATGACTAAATTCTCAGAATCTGAAGCCAAGTGTCTGATACTATAGATCCGTATTGTAAACTACTAGAAATTGTTTGATTTTTCCCCAAGACACAAGCGCGAAGGTGGGACACAAACATCCACCATTCTAGTCTGATACTGGGCACCAATATTTGTTGTGTTTGTGATCCAAGTCATATTCTAGACCACTTTGTGGCTATGTGCCTTTTCTAATTTTGTACTATGTTGTTCTGCTTTTGTGGCTTTGTTCACCCAATAGTTTCCCCCTCGTTTGGGGTGCATGTGATGAATGTAGGAGGAGGCGGCCCAAACAAGAGGACCTGAAACTGATATGCATATTATATATTAGATACCTGCAGGGGGTAGGGGATGTGCATGGTAGAAACCAAGGAACATGCAAACAAGATAGACTAGTAAACAAGTGTTAGTGGAAAAGAGCCAGCTTGTAATAGAATACAATATAGTAAGCAAGTAATATGAAGGCAAGAAGGACCGCAAAAAGTGGTTTTCATACATGGGGCATCACTCACAATGTCACAAGATAATGATGGCCAAAGTGGCCATAAGTAAACAATGATCAAGCAAGACACATGGCATAACCCACAAACAATAAAGCAAACAATAACAAACAAGAAGTGATAGATAACCATGGTTATATAGAATCCTGCAAGAAAAATGCTACACATGAAGCACCCATTAGCATGTTAGAAAGATAAGTAGTATGTCAAGGCATGTATAGAGTAGTGAAAAGAAATAGTAATAGTAATAAGAAGTAGGAAAGATTGTAACAATAGGACTGTGAGTGTGGAGTATGAGAGTAGTAAAGGTAGATGCCCCCAGGAGCCTTGGTGGGACTGGTAAAGAATGTGTTGAGTATCATGCATCATGTAAGAATTTGTAAAAGGTCCTGTATTCACCTCAAGATACCATGTGAACGCATGTATGTGTATAGAAAAAGATAATGACATACTAAGTATCCAACTAACATAGGAAACAAAGTGCAACATGTAAGTAGTATAAGATAACAAGAGTAAATACAACCAAGATATGCAAATGTTGTGTGAAAGTGATGGTGTGTTGCGATATGCAAGATGTGTAGATGAGAGGGTCATGTTTCCCCCTAGTGGATGTGTGTGACATGAGGTTCATTTAAGAATTTTTCCCTCAACAATCAAGTATGAACCATATAACAAGAGTGTGTCATCGGGTAGCAAAGGTATTGTATGTGATTACATTTAGATGTTAGGGAAGATTTATCGTGAAGTATAGAGCATGAAGTGTAGTGATAAGATATGAGTAGATGATAGAGACAACCAATAGTGATGGAGGGGGAGAAAGTGTGATGCCCCCAAGTGTGTGAGTAAGGTTCATTTAATGCCCTCAACAATCATGTATGAACCTTGAGAACACGAGTGCATCATCATCAGTAAGCAAAGGTATTGTATGTGATTAATAGTGTATGTAGTAGCAACATTGTGTCGTATAGATAGGAATAAGTATTGGTATAAGCAACAAGTGAGGAGGGGGAATTGATGCCCCCAAATGTGCATATCAGGAGTTGCTGGCAAATAGATGTGATTATTGTGTGCAAGAATAACTAGAGTATTTATAGTGAATGAAAGGATGTATACCATATGTATAAAGTAGTAAGTGTATCACAAATAGAAAGATTCGTAAGTAAGCATGAGAAGAAAAGTGTATGAAGTGGCATAAGAGCAGAAAGAGAAGACGTAAACATAGATAGATGTGACAAGGTGTGCTTATAGTGTAAATAAGTGAAAGTGTTACTAGAAATATTGACTTGAAGTGCACAACAAAAGTAAGGTATAGGTGTGTATGTGAGTAGTATGGATAAGCAACTATCGATTAGAATGT
Source organism: Taxus wallichiana var. yunnanensis (assembly GCA_018340775.1). Lineage (NCBI taxonomy): Eukaryota > Viridiplantae > Streptophyta > Pinopsida > Cupressales > Taxaceae > Taxus > Taxus wallichiana. The sequence goes on along the minus strand of CM031236.1, from coordinate 602,964,305 downwards.
GTGACTATGGGGGAATTTTCGATGCCCCCAAGTGTGTGAGTGATGGAGATCTATGTGATGATGTGAGAGAGACCATGCCATGGTGGCAGATGTTGAAATGTGTCCCAGTCATTGACATAGGCATTATCTAGATCGAAAGGAGGAAATAAGTTAAATTGTAGGAGGTTGGTGAGGGGTCTCACTTGTGGCGAGGGAATTGGTTGTTTGTCTTTTGATGGTTTGGCCTTAGATGGGACTTGTGGTGACTCTTGCATTACTAGAGAAGGAATAGGAGTGACTATTGTGTGATGCTCACTAGACATAGAAGGATTAGATTTGGGAACCCATTGGGGTTTGGTAATTAGAGATGAGCGTGTAGTAGAATGTTGTGTAACAAATGAAATAAAGCCTTGATGCTCAAGTTGTTTGATTCTTCATTCTAAAGCATAACAATCATTGTCACAATGTCCATTAATTCTATGATAATTACAAAATGGGTGACCTTTGTATTTTGTAAGTTTCGATAAGGAGGGTAGTAATGAGTAGGTGGCAAGGTGATTAACTGATGATTGAGGATCTTAGAGAGAATATCATGTTTCCTAGCATTTTGATCAAACTTGAGAGGTGTTTTTGTGGTAATACTTGACCTTGCTTGTATGAGCACATGTAGTAGACATAGGATCAGGATGAGGTGTAGAAGGAGAACTAGCATGGGCATGAGAAACATCCTTGAGATGTTGGATTTCAATTGTGAGGGATGTAATCGTGGTTTCCATAGCTTAAAATTTATCTTGAAAGAAAAGGTGTAAATCTTGAATTGACTCGAAGATGGATTGATTAGTTGTGTTATCAGGACTAATAGGGGTTGGAAGTATGATTGAAAATTACACTTACTTATGAAGGTGACATATCGCGAGGAGGTACATTGTGTGTAGGGATTTTTGAAAGCATCTTTGCAAACTTGGGTTCTTTTGAAGTAATTGAGCTAAGGAGACTTGAGGAACTTTAGAGGTCGTGATATGAAAGAAAATGTAATTTGTGAAATAAGAGCCCTAGAAAGTGACTTACGAGGATAAAACCAAGGATGAAACCATAGGAAGACTTATGCAAATCGATGTATGATAGGTAATAGATGGAAATATGAACCTTGATACAATGAGGGTTTGGGGTTAGGAAAAGACAAATTCAATAAAATAGACAAAATAAGGATTTGAATGGTCAATCACGAGTTGGGGTTCATCAAATGATTTAATATAAATTGAATTAAATCTTATATCAAAGTAACTAATGTAATAAATGATATTTAGGTAATTACGTATAGTAACACACAAACAATAAGGATTCAAGGATGTAAAACCCTAAGCAAATGAGAAAGGAAGATGACTTAGCTAATTTCATGTGACTTGAGAATGATCGGGATTGTGTATTTATTGAACCGGCTGGAAACAATGTCAAAAGGGATCACCGAGGGTTTGAAAACTTGGGATTGTGCAAGACAAAAGCACTCGTAGGAGGATAGGAGCACCCCAAGTTCTATTGAATGATTTGGGCACTTGTGTCTACTCGATGCTCATAATATGGTCTTTTACGGGTCGAAGATATTTCTCTATTACTCGCTCTTTGTCTCCTCTAGTTTCACTATTAGGGTCCCGATCACACGTGTAACCTGCAAAAAATGACTACCTCGCACATGTCCATAAACCACATCAAATATAATAAAAAGTTACAGAATGTGGATTGGATGACCCCAACGGTCACCCGAGAGTGAACTTACAACCAAGCATTGTACTACATCTCGACTCTATATAGTTCTTTTGTGTGTGTATCAATGTCTCGTGCCCAAGGTTGCCCTTGTGTAAGTTACACTATGATAGCGTGCTAGACATAGATTTTTTATGAGTATGAAAATGTGTGGGATGGAATAGAATGAACTCCCCTCCTATGTAGTGTATGCAGACCAATGTAACCCTTATCCCTTGTGTGAATGTGCTAGATGTATATTTTGTAGTGTTCTTGTGCCTTTTGTGCAAGATTAGGTGATGATGATGTTTATGTTGCTTGGACCCTTATTTAATAGAAGTTACTAAGAGTATATATAATTGCCTTGTTTGAATTTTGTAATTAACAATTGGAAGGCTGACCCAAAGTGTTAAAAGGTGCCCAAGAAGCGAAAAGGACCCAAATGAGTAAGAAGAATAAAGAAAGGGATAGGAGCTGCCTAGGAGGGACAGAGCTCCTGGGCACTTCCGTCCTAGCTAGGCACTAGTATCAAAGGCCATTAAAAGGTAAGTCAATCACATGTCAAAGTGTTGTAAGATTTGTAAAGCCAATAAAGTGTAAGAGATAAAGCAAGAAGAAGGTCATGGTGTCCCCAAGATTTCACCCTGAAATCTAGGATTTCCCTTTAAAAAAATTGTTCTCTCTTCGAGTAACGAGTCATTTTTTGTTTGTTTTACTGCAATTATTTTCATTGCTTTAAGGTATCCCAGAGAGTCATAAAAGCCACATTCGCCAAATACCCACATGCTGAAGCTCACTCAATTCCTTTTCCAGACCTTGTCTGCAAGCGTTTTATTTATTTTTATTATATAAATAAAGTTCTTTTAAAAATAGATTGAGCTAAAATTGGAGGATTTAGGTTATATAAAGCACTTCACCCCATCATTATTACCACAGAACATTCACCTGGGGAGAATTTTTGCGCAGATCGCCTAATTGGAGAAAATTTTCTAAAGTAATTACCCACAACTTTTTTTTTTTGTTTTTGTTTGTGTTTTGGTTTGTTTTCTCCGGTGATTCCCGTAGCCTATTCATTCTTCCTACCAGACATTTTCCTAGGCCTAGGGTTTTGAAAAGCTATCCAATATTTTTAATTACTAATATGTCTAAAGGTGATCAAAGCTCAAGATTCTTTCGGAGATTGCAAGAAGTTGTTTGGTCCAAAAAGGTGCAAAAATGGATTTTATGAAAATAAGAAAAATACTACCACCAATGTGTAGAGCTCAAGAAAATATGCACTTTTAGAAAAATGACACCTAAAACGAAGCCACGGAGTGAAAGTTATGGCACTTGCAAGTTTTTGTTGTTACATCTTCCCGGACTCTTTCCAAAAATGGAAAAGTTTTTGCTACTACTTGTGTTTTCTTCACTAAAAATCCAAAAATGGAAATAAAATGTTGCTGATGAGTTTTCACACAACTTTAAAAGCAGAAGTCATGCAAGTCACACTTTTTGGGAAGAGCAATTTCATAATACAAGTCACATTTTTCAAAGTTGCCCTTCCTCTTGAATTTCCACGCAAAACATGAAAGTCAAATCACTTAAGTGAAAGTGGGAATTTTGGCACTACCTGGAAGGTGGGAATTTGGAGGCTGCCTGGAAGGTGAAAAATTCCCATGATGGAAGTCAAGTCATTTAAGTGAAAAGTGGGAATTTTGGAGTCACCTGGAAGGTGGGAATTTGGAGGCTTCCTGGAAGGTGAAAATTCCCATGATGGAAGCCAAGTCATTTAAGTGAAAGTGGGAATTTTGGAGTCACCTGGAAGGTGGGAATTTGGAGGCTGCCTAGAAGGTGAAAAATTCCCATGATGGAAGTCAAGTCATTTAAGTGAAAAGTGGGAATTTTGGGGCTGCTAGAAGGTGGGAATTTGGGGGCTTCCTGGAAGGTTGAATTTTCCCACAATGTTAGTCAATTCACCCAAGTGAAAAGTGGGAATTTTGGGGCTGCCTAGAAGGGTGAATTTTTCCACTTCCTTGCCCTCATGTTTTTCCACAATTCCTAGCCAAAAAGTGTGACCCATTCTAGCATAGCTAAATGCCTAAAAGCTGACTTCTTTTAATTGCCGAGAAGCATCCAGTTTTGGCGCCTAGGGTTGGAAAGGCTTCCTTTTTATTATTATGGCTATCTGCATGTTGATGTGAGTGCATGAGTGAATAAAATAATATTTTTAGCTTGTTTGGCATGCAAGAAAAGTCTAAAAATAGAGGGCAATAAGCTTTATAATCAGATCTCGGTGAAGAAATTAGATATTCATGCTATGGACTGCATACTTGTCTGAATTATTTGCAGGAATACTTCATTTATGCCCATATTGGTGAAGAAAGCAGAAGTTAATGTCTGATACATTGAATATATCTTCAAAATCAGAGGAAGAAATAGATCCAAAGCTCTCATAATTGCAAAGGCTTCTAGAAAAAAATCATCCTCTTGTTTCTAACGCAGCCCATGTGGAAGTCATTGCATGGAAAATTCCTTTCAGGAGTTGGTGCATGTGCTCCCAATCTTCCAATTGAATCCTTCATTGAATTTACTTGTATTTTCCTTCACCCGAAGTGCTTTCCAGAATTTAAAATTGCTCATATGCAATTAAAAATAAAAGGTGATGAGTTTTATGCGAATTGTTTTTACAAACATTCGTATGGTGCATCATCTTGTAGAAGAACTACAAAAGATTCAAGGATAAGAGGGAAGACAGGTTAGAGGTAGCACCCGCAAGTAAATCTCAGTCAGCTACTTCTAGATCTAGTTTGGTGAGAATCAAAGGAAAGGATTCAACAACATATGGGAGAAAAAAGCATCTCAGATTCAAGGCAAGAGATATCATTCAGATCATTCATTGCTAAAATAGATGAAGCAGAAGTACAAGGCATATTGGATCAACATGCAGAGTATGGAGTAAGGACAAAACAAAGAGTGTTGCAGTAGGAATAACTTCTTTTCTCTCTTCTTCTTTCTCTTATTTCTCTCGATAAAGCAATTGAGAAATCAATTAAAATTATAAAACTTAGGTAATTGGTTATAAAAGTCGTTACTTCAAGTTACTAGAAGAATTCAATCATGTGGAAATAAGTGGCAGCCATGCAAAATAGAAGGTTCTATTTTTCAGTTATAAATCATGCATGTCATGCGAAAAGGGATTCTAGGAGAAGGATTCCTAATTGTCCCCTTTTCTATAGCTTCCGTATGCGGGAATTAATTAAAAACTTCTTATTTGTAATTGCCCTTTATACACTATAAATAGAGAAAGAGCCTACGGGTTAAAATCATCACAATTTTGCTAGAGCATTCTTGAGTTTTCAGAATTTGTGTCGTAACCCTTGATGTTATTTCTATGAAAGCTGGGAATTGAATAAAAGGTAGATTTACAGAGAACTTTGTGTCTACGGTGATTTGCTTCTTGCTTCTATTTGAATTTTTAGATAAACTTTGTGTTATCTGAGATTTAGGTTAGAAGCTATTCTTTTCCTTTACTTTTGAATTTTGTGAGATCCATTTGTTTATTTAATCTATGTGGATGAGACCAACTCTGAGAACTATTGGTTGAATCACACATCTTCCTTCCTTCTTTCCCAAATTCCATTATTTCCCCCTTCTGCAAATACTTCATAACAACTGCTTACTTGCTGCAGAATTGCTAAGCTATGGTTCATGAGCTTTGTAATTAAAGTAAAACCCCATAAATAGTTATTAGGATTCATACCCACTACATTGATAAACATCTTACACGGAGCCTCACCGTTAAATGAGGGAGATTTATCTCATGATTGCCTAGGTTTTTAGTAGTGCATAAAATATACCCAATAGGCCAAAAGGATTTGTCACCACTTTGGTTTCCTTGTTTAGGAATCATGTATATATTAGTATGCTTTAGGACCTATAAATGTAACCAAGTGCATGGATTTTGTGTCTACGGGAAGGACTATGCTCGTAGTATGAACGTCATTTGTAGAGTAAAATTTAGATCAACCTTATTTTGTTGTTGCCACAATAGAGTTTTCACCATGATTATGAAAGAATTGTGATGGGTAACCCGAGATGCGAGTAGTAAACAAACACACACGACAAAGAAAAGATAAAAAGGAAAACAAACCAATACACACCACAAAAATTATGCACCATGGCTATAAAGAAGCCAATATTATAAAAAGAAGACAATTATCTATGTCCCTAATGTGTGCCACAATGATGATTAAGCAGATGCAAATGCCCCCAAGCACTAAACTTACGAAATGCATTGGGATAAGATTAGATTGAAGAGCAAAGTGATGCTTAGATACTCCCAACGAAACTCTTGTTGGATCTACATTGAAGAGTGATTTGAAAATCAAAAAGTATCATTACCTTCATGCAATAAATTTATGAATTGTAATAGAGGTAGAGTGAGAGCCAAAATTACCCTAGGTAAAGGAAAAACAATTGATTGCCTCGAGCATAGATATATGCCACGGAAAGGAAATTGGTGGTCGTAAGATTAGCAATGCAGGCATCTAAAATGTCGACATGCTTAGTTACGACTAATTTGTCCCGCAAATAACATCATCATACCCATATAATAATTAATCGCAAGATTAATTATTATTATTTAATCTATTTTATCATATTTCCCCTTTTATCATTTTATCATCATTTATCACTTATCCTTTTATTTCATTATTACATCCCATTTCATCATTAATCTTTTTAATCCATTATTATATCATATTATCATTATAATCCTTCATTAACATTTTATAGGAATTTAATATTCCTACATCTACCTACTCACCTACCCTACACATCCCTACACCTAGCCTTTCCATGTAACCTCATCCCTAATCATCATTTATTAACCTAATCTAATCCTAATCTAATCACATCCTCACACCTCTAAATCTAGAAGCCTCTCTAACCTTCTCCTTCCATTGAATTTTTAATTCAATGGAAGCTTCTTCCCTCCATGGAATTTGAATTCAAATTCTAGAATTCTCCATTCTAGAATCCTCCAATCCTCTCATCAATTTCCAACCATTGATCCTCATCCTACTTGGATCAATCTCTACCCTCCATTCTCCCATCCACAAGCTATAAATTGAGCTCTCCTCCTCCATGAGAGCTAGTTGGAAGGTGTCTCATAATCCATAGCAATCTCTTTGTTCTTCAATCACATCCATCATCCATCTTCAATCAATAAATCCATCCTTCATCAAAAAATCATCCAAGGCAATCAATCAAAGGGGAGGTGCTACCCAAATGAATCCATGAATTGAAGCAAACATATCCAATCCATCAATCCAAGAGAAAATCCACCACATCAAAAGAGGAGTTGTGCAATCTTGTAGGTAAGTGCAGGTATTATATTCTCCTTCCTTTCCATCTTGCTCTATCCTAGGTAGTAAATAGGAGTGTTAGTTTAAGAATTAGTTTGTTTAATTTCCTAATTTATAAGTTGTACACTAACACCACTTTTTTGCTTCCAGGCACAATCACTAGGGTAATAGATAAAGGTATGACTTTATCAAGATTTTGTTGGATTGTTGAAATATTTTCATGGGTTTTCCAATTGTAGGATTTATGTGATAAGTGAATGTTTGTTCAATTTTTTATAATTCTCATGATTTTTGAAATATAAGATTTTTGATGGTTTTACAAAGCCTTCAAAAAAATTGAATGCAAAGGAAAGGAGTGGCGTGTTTGTTACACCCGATTTATGCGGATAAGTGGTGTTATTGTAAGCATAAAACAAGCATGCTAAACAAACCCAATATGAACAGAAATGAACCACACCAATGTTATATGTGAACTAAGATGTTAATAATTCACCTACAATTGGTCTACAATGATAAAGTACAACAAAATAACAAACTAACAAAAGCACAAGTATCGTCATAATGTTGACAAACCGCAATATTATAACATAATTTGTAATAATGATGTCTAATGACACTCCCAATGCATTCCACATTGAAGAATTAGATAGATATGAATGTCTCCCAAACGATAGCTTAGAATGTGAGATGATTAGATAGGGCCGAAGAGTGGAGTGATTCTTAGATACTCCAAAAAATACTCTTGTCCGATACCATTGAATTTTGATCTCGTATTAGATTTAATCCAAGTGTGTCCTAAACAAAGTTATATTACGATAATTGATTGATTGCCTCGAGTATAGATATACATTATGGGCAAGAAAAGCACGATTATTAGAAGATGACTGGAATGATCGTGAGGATTGCCATAAATGACAAAATTGTTGAACTATGTTTTTCAGTTGTTGAAATTTGGTCAAACATTTTCGAGAATGTTTTATTTTTTCCAAGTTTTATACTTTTTTAAAATTTGGAACAATTTTATATTGTTTTGGTTTTTGAACATATTTCAATGTTTTTGAACATATTTGAATCTTTTTTTTTAATTTTGAACATATTTGAATGTTTTTTTTGGTTTTTTTGAAACATATTTGAATGTTTTTGAAGTTTTTGAAACATATTTGAATGCTTTTTTGGGTTTTTGAAACATATTTGAATGTTTTTGTATTTTTGAAACATATTTGAATGTTTTTATATTTTTGAAACATATTTGAATGTTTGTATTTGAAACATATTTGAATGTTTTTGTATTTTTGAATTAGCATAAGGGTGTACTGTTTGAACTCATGTTCAAACAATTGTAAGCATTCCATTCCATTGGCATAATGTAGATGATATAGTGATAGGATATATCACTCCACTCGTGAATCCACACAACTAGGAATATGTGAAGGCTCATCACCAAGAGCTAGGAGGGACATAAGAACTAGGTGAATAATGCTATTAAAAATGAAGATGATGGATGCCAAGACACAAGGTGTAACAATGGTCCATGTGAGAAAATGTAACTCATCGCCAATCAAGATGTATGGTGATTCCAAGATGATTTCACTTTATAGGTTTTGACTAGACTTAGATCCATAAATGGCCTACTAATTGACATGATCCGATTGAAGGAATTGTTGTCTCTTTTTAATATAAGCAACTTATTGGGATGTTTTTGATTAAGCACTTTTTATTCTAAAGGATTTATTTTGTTCATTTTTTTAAAGAGACCCCCTACATCTTTCCTCATGCCACCAAAGTAAGAGACAAGGTCTCAACATCGAAGACAAAATGTAGGTGAGTAAGGATACCGCATTTATTCCCTAGCCTCATACTATTAGTAAGAAGTATGGGCTCATCAACAAAGACTCTGTGAAGGACGAAGGTGTAATGATTGATTTATATATTTTTTGTATTTTATATTGCTTTTACCTTATATGTCAATGTGTGCTTGTTGGGAAGGAACATTACGCCTCTAAGTCTCGGCATCATGTGACTAGTAGGACATAAGGGTTCAACACCGTAGTCTGAGATGGACAATCAAAAAGGTCTAGGTAAAGAAGTTTTAGCTTTTTGTTAAAGAGAGATTGTTTGAAATGAGGAGTTGCCATCAATAAGCTTCGAGACAAAATCATAGGAAAAAAAGATCTAAAATGGGAGAAACCATAACAGGGATGAGACACGTTATGCCCAATAGAACAAGATTAGCCAATGTCTTCTAGGTGAAGAGTGTGAATAGATGTTAATGATTAAAATATATGCCAATTAATGAAGCAATTAAAATTGTTTGTTAGATGAGTTGACTATGTAAATGGCCTCCCCTAGTGTGGAAAGTACCCATAGAAGAAGATGTTTTTGCTTTTACATTTTTGATGTTCAAATAATGCTTTAATGAGGGGTTGGATATGAATTTTTATTCTCTTTTACGCTTTATAATATTTCTGAACTTTGGCAGATGAATGTTTGCAATGGACTTAACGAGAGAGAGGTCTATGTTTATGAAAGTGGAATACTCCTGATTTATGAGGTTTGGGTGGATGAGGTCCAAGTCAACGGAGTGAATCAAAAGATTCAAGGAGTCCTGAGTTACGATACTTGGGAAAATGAGATCCAAGTCAAAGGAGGGGATAAAAATATTTGATAAGTCTTGAAGTACGAGATTTGGGCGGATGAGATCCAAGTCAAAGGAGTAGTTAGAAGGATTTTCAATGTATCCATGATTGAAGTAGTCCTGATTTATGAGACTCGGATGAATGAAATCTAAGTCAATGGAGGGAATTTGAACATACAATAAGTTATGAAGTACAAGACTTGGGTGGACGGGTTCCAAGTCAAAGGAGAGAATCAAAAGATTTGATAAGTCCTGAAGTACAAGACTTGGGGGACGGATTCCAAGTCAAAGGAGAGAATCAAAATATTCGATAAGTCCTGAAGTACGAGACTTGGGCAGAAAAGGTCCAAGTCAAAGGATGTATGATTGGATAAATCTTCAATGAGATTGAAAGACTTATGTGATGTTAGAGGAGGATTGTCAAGGCGGAGAATATGTTAAAATTAATATTCATCCATGAGTGGAAGAATGTGAGGAAAGAAGGATTGATCTCTATATGTACATCTGAGGATCCTTATAGGTTGTAGAGAAAAAATATTCAATGTTTCTCCTTTAAGGCATTGGATTAATTTTTTTGATGATAGATTTGTAATTAAAGCTTGAAAAGGTTGTATGAAGATATTCTTTGGGATACACACCTCGTAGAGTTCACACATGTAAATATCTTGATACGTAGGAGTCATCACTAAAGAAATGCTTATAAGATTGACCATTTGAGGCATAATGGACACAAAGATTGCATTGTTGTGAATGTCCAAGTTTTTGTTGTTGTGTCTTTACAATAAGGCTAGGGATGTCGGCATAAGAGCCATCATTGAAAGAATGGAATATGACTCAATGGTTCTTAATGATGGACCTTCTTCTTTATATTCTTAATGTATATCAAGGGTTGTAAAGGAGTCTTAAAAAAGTTCAAGCTATCACTAGACATTTGAAGATTGTTATCCAAAATAGGTTCAATGTCCGATTGAACTAACAAATGAATGTCCTGGAGGAGATAATGATTGGTTTTGATTTAGAGATACTTGAACCTTGTCATCATGGTATCGTTGAGTTGTATTATGTATAAAAGTTGGGACAACCTTAAACTCTTGAATTAGAAGTTGTGGTAGTTGACGTGTCTTTGTTTGTGATAGTTTCTTCATCAATCTTGATAGAAATGACTTCGTAAATCAATTATGTCTTGGACATAATGATAGAGCATCGCACAATGATTAGTCGAATGGCCTTCGATGTGGTTGTATTCACTATATTCTAATTCATTATACCACGTGGATTTGTTTCACCGTTATAAAAGGGTCTTCTAATTGGATATTTGATCATGTTAGCCTTTGCTAATTGTCGAAAGGAACTAGAGATACTTTCTCCAAGGGTTGTAAACTAATGTTTAACTTTGGGCAGAGTAGTGTCTACGATAAATGATATGATGAAGTTAAAATCAATTTGTTTGAGGATTCACCCTATTTAGGAGCTTTTCCCTTTATACCATGGTTAGGAAATGGATTGGAAAATGCCTTTATATTATCATTTGGTGTTAGGTCTTCAACCACTATGTTTCCATTGTCAATGAGGTTTTGGATGTAATTGTTAAGTTGTTTGCATTTGTTTATTTGATGACCATCAATGTAACGAAAATTGCAATATGTATTAAGTTGATACCAAGTTGGCTTAGGTTCACCTTCAAGAAAGGGTTACGTGATAGGGTAAGTGACCATATTAGCACTTGTCAGTTGTTGCAAAATTCTTGAAATAGACTATCCCAATGTTGTATATTGTCATCATTTATAATCACGAGGAGGAGGATTTTATCTTCTTGGAATGGTGATGGTTGGTTTAGAATTAGTATGTTTAGATTGATTGTTCTATATATTGTGCACATTGCAATTATCCATGACACCATCATTGACAACATTATGGTTACATGAGTTGACATACCTAGATTTATCATGAGAAGTGATATTGTTGTTATTATTGTGATTGTGCCCATTGTCTTTAGAATGAGGCTTGATCAAGCCTTTAAAGAATGAGGGATTTTTCAATTTGAGTTCCCTTTTTGATAACTTCCTCAAAATTGTTGAGGCAGTGCATCTACATGTGAAAGGAAAACTCATTGTTAAGGTTTGGTATGAAGATACTAACCATGTGTTTTTTAGGGATTGAACATGGGAACCAACTTACAATTCCTCTCCATCATTGTAAAAATTGGGCAAAGCTTTCATTTCCTTGTTGGACATTACACAAATCCATCATTGTGATTTTGAGTCAAGGTTGAAACAAAAATGTTTAACAAACTTCTCCGAGAGGTTCGCAATGGTAGTAATAGATCCCTTTGGAAGGTGTAAGAACTACTCTAAAGCTTGTCCTCCTAAACTTTGTGGGAATATACGCAAGAGAAAGATATCATTATATGCCACTTCTTGGCATGCCATGAAAAATTCCTTGATATGCTCTTTAGGATCGGTTTTGCCCTTGTATTTTTTGAATTTGGTCGTCTCAAAAGAGTGTGGGAAGGGTATACATAAGATGTCCTTAGCGAAGGGGTAAGGATACAATTCACAAATTTGAATTGTTTGTGTTGTTTTTGCATGCCCGAAATAGTCTTTCATCATTTTCCATTCTTGAGAAAATGGTGAATTATTTTGTGGGATAAAGGAAGTATTATCATTCTTCAAATTGTTGTTCTCTTTATTTTGTATAGTATGGGTTTTATATGGATCGTCGCATTTTTATTTGATTCTTTGTCATTCGTGTCAAAGAGTGACTTTGGAAGATATGAGAGCTAGTTGTTTTGCCATCACATTGATTTGATCAATTAAGGCTTGATTTGGATCGGGGTGAAGCACTAGATTTACCTTTATCATTGGTATTCATTTTTCTTGGTCCAACGTTATCATTGCTAGGAAATTAATATTTACATGGGTATTTATGAGATAGTAAATTATTGTTTGCTACTATTATTTTATATTGTTGTAAAAAACAATATATTCTATTGTTTGTTTATACCCACAAATTATATAAATGGGTAAGTTGTTGATTGACTTCCTATTTTATAGGAAGTAGTTTATCTAATATTGTGGCTATATAATAGCCTGTGAATGTAATTCATTACAAGTTGAATAGAATATCTTTCTAATTATTTTTCTCTGTGTTGATTTGATTCTCATGCTGTGCTAATTTGACTCTGACCAAATTTAATATTTGGTATCAGAGCGATGTGATCCGGTGCTTTAACAGAACTATGAGAGACCTGAGAGGTTTTTGAGAGTCAAATACTGTGGGAAGTAGGTTCGAAGTGGGAGCTCAGATCTGTTTGTTTGATTTTACTTTGATTTATGTGACTCTCATGAACAAATAATTGTAGCATTCCTATGCCAGGCATAGCAGGCAAACCGTGTGTGCCATTTCCTCAAACTGAATATATGTTGTTTTGAAGTCTACATGTATGTCATAGTATTTGAGACATATTCAACCATATTTTTTGCATTATAACTCTTGGGCTTGCTTGCATCGATCTACATACCTGTGGGATTGGTTATTTCTGGATTCATGTATCAATTCTGTGCACGAATAAAAATTCCAATAATGTCACCAGTTATTAAGTCTCTACGTTGTGATTTTTGTGTTGTATGAGAGGTGAATCAACCCAGTGATATAGCTTCCAGTGAGAGAATATTTTCCAATTATATTCTCATCCACGAATGATCAATCGATCTCTGTTTACATGCAACTTATTACGATATCTAATATTGGATCTGTAGTCATTTTGCATCAACGTTGACATCGGTTTCATCACCATTCAATCCTGCTAAGCACCAACCAAAGCAACCAGAAGTAACTCCATGCTTGTACACACTTTATATGCATTGAAAGTGCTTTGGCATATCTCAGTTTTGGACGGATGGAAAACTATTCATAATCTGTTACTCACCTTGTCTATTTGGCTCGACATAGCTCTCCCCATTGGTCGTCTCCATCACCACATCGACCATTTATTCTTGTTCTTCTACCAATGTTCGATCCCCTACATGGTACACCATCTTCACTCGGTCTCCTCATTTAAGAGTACGTGGTATTGCGTATCTTTTGTTCAGAATTAATATTTTGTCTTGTTTTAAGTTATTCACAAGTATAGTTTATCTTGTTTAATCCTACGTGTCCAAGTCAAAAGAATTGTTTTTATCATCTAGGTTGGTAAATGTGTTCTGATTCTATAATATATGTTGTGCCATAAAATTGTGTTATCTTATTATTATTTTGTTTATGTTTTTGTCTACCATTAATGTATGTGTCAATACTCAAGTCATCCAAATAGTGTTTATATTATTTGTTAGTCTTGTGTCATCATTGTAATATTAATGTTATTATTGTAGATATCATTTTCGTCAAGTGTCATTAAAAATTGAGGTCATGTAAAAGAGTCGAAACTTTTTTTTGGTATTGTCATTGTCAAAGTCATTTTTCATTTAAAAAGTAATCTCATTTTATTATTTTTTAAATTTCTAGTCCAGTCCTCATATCATCAAATAGTGTCAAATGTCATAAAGTCTTCATTTGATTTTTTTTTAAAAGAAAAATTTGCCTTACGGATGTATTTTCGGTGTTATCCGACATCCAAAAATAAAGTGTTTCACATTACGGTAGGGATATCCGTATAATAAACAATGTGGAAACAGTTAAGCATCACAGATTCATCCAAATTGAGTTGACAACACATTCACTAGAGGACGGAGGAATCGGAGGTCGGAGGTCAATCAACAACCTCTCGTCAACCACCAACAACGGGGCCACTTCACTGATTTAGTGGCAAGTGTGTGCAGTGTGTTTGATTTCATATTTTCGATTGTGTGCTTGATTTCATAAGTACATGTTTTGCATAAATACATTCATGTTTCAGTTTCAGTGTGTAATATTCACTTGTTAGTGTGGATAAAAAAATAAGAACAGAGGTTCATTCCTATTCACTTGTGTATATGGCTATTCCTACACAATTCCTTGATGTAATAACATAGTGAAGAACAAATATCATAATGAAATGCAACACTGTGAGTCTCGAAGAGGTTGAACAATCAGATGTGTTTCTGTTCATACCTAGGTTTGTGGTTAGCCCTCGGAAAACCATCAAGGTTATTCGGATGTGTTCCCGCTTGAGTTACCACACCGCTAGGTCAGATGTGTTCCTTAGAGTGACTAGTTGATAGCTGAGATGATTCCTAAGCGTGTTCCCATCCTCGTCGGTCAAATGTGTTCCCGACAGTGCATGGTTGATAAGAAGTTGATGTGTTCCTTCTTCTACCTTCAGTTTGAGTATTGTACCAAGATCACGAGCAAGCACATGCGACGTCAAGCAGAGGAAGTGTGAAATTTCTTTTGCTACCATGTAAACATTAAGGGGGGAATGTTAGGAAATTAATATTTACATGGGTATTTATGAGATAGTAAATTATTGTTTGCTACGGTTATTTTATATTGTTGTAACAAACAATATATTCTATTGTTTGTTTATACCCACAAATTATATAAACGGGTAAGTTGTTGATTGACTTCCTATTTTATAGGAAGTAGTTTATCTAATATTGTGGCTATATAATAGCCTATGAATGTAATTCATTACATGCTTGAATAGAATATCTTTCTAATTATTTTCTTTGTGTTGATTTGATTCTTCCGTTGTGCTAATTTGACTCGACCAAATTAAATAATTTGATGTGGATGGTATATCCTTTATGGATTTAAGTTGACCTCGTAAGTTTTTCAAAATGTCCTCGTCAAAATATGGAGGTAGTTTTGCTCCCATTTTGAGGAGACAATAAAATTTGGTCTTTATCCTTTCATAAAAGATGTTTGACTTGTGCTTGTTTTTCAAAAGGGAAGTTATTTTGTTGTTCTTTAAATTTATCTTCATCCTCCTCTTCATAGATAAAATAGAAAATATTTTTGTCGTTTATTCTTATGGGACTGTAATCATGGTGTTTTGTTCCCACCATTTTTAAAAGAGGTTAGGAACAAAGAAAGGTGTGATAAACTACTTGACCCTTAGCAAAGTGAATGCTAAGATGGAAGAGTGAGAAAATGAATATGGGTTACTTGACCCTTTACAAAGTGAATGTAAAGATGGAAGAACAAGAAGATCTAAGATTTGATGACTTAACCCCTAACAAAATGAATGCTAAGAGGGAGGAGGTGAAAAGGTTAGTTACCCAAATCTTAACAAAATGAGTGTTAAGTGAGGAAACTCGGGAACATGATGAATGTGCTTAACTTTTAACAAAATGAGTGCTAAGAGAAGACACTTAAAAACATGATGAAAATGCTAGAACCTTAAAAATTGAGTGTTAAAAGAGGAGACTTGACAATGGAAGGGGAACACTCGAATAACAACAATGTGAATGTTGAAATAAAATGTTAAGAAATGATAATCAAAATCCCGAATCTTGAAAAAGTGAATGTGAAAATATGAGATAAAGTGGGGTAATTGATTAAGGATCTCAAATTATAAAGAAAGTGAATGCTTTAAAAGAGAGGAGGGAATAAATATGAAGATGTCAAAAATTCAATAAAGTGAATGTTAAATTTGACGATGTAAGATGGTGGAATGCTTAAAGTTCAACAATGTAAATGTTAAACTTAAGACTTAGGAAAATGATAGATCAATGTGATCGTGATGGTGCTTGACCATGATAAAGCGAGTATCACGATGTCAAGACTTAGATAGAGGGATGATTGTGCTTAAGTTCGGATATGGATGTTTGCAACTCAAGACTTAACTTCGATTACAAGTTGAAAAATGGATGAGATAAAAAGTGAGGACAATGGTGCTTAAGTGAGGATGAAGGTATCCACAACTCAAGACTTAACTTTGATTGCAATGTGACAAGGTGGAGAGATAGAAAGTGTGGACGACAAGAGTAGAATACAAACATATTAATATGAAAGATAGGTAAGAATGATGTAGTGAAAGTTGGTCTCTACCTTAAAGTGGTTTGGTCAAGGCATGACTTCCTAGAATAAAGTTCTCTCCCTAAATATCAACAGTCTATTTGAGCAAGTTTGGTACTATTGCTAGTTTCAAACTTTACTTTACCCCCCGATACAATAAGCCAAATTTTATTCCACTCAAAGAATCAAGATGGGGTCACCATTATGGGTAGACATTGTACTCTGCACAAATGTGTACTAGTCAATTGGGTGGGGGTACCCATTTCATCAACCAGTTCACTCAAGGTGTCGACTACTTTGGGGTTCCCTGTCTTTACTCCTTACAATGAG
This sequence comes from Taxus wallichiana var. yunnanensis, assembly GCA_018340775.1. Taxonomy (NCBI): domain Eukaryota; kingdom Viridiplantae; phylum Streptophyta; class Pinopsida; order Cupressales; family Taxaceae; genus Taxus; species Taxus wallichiana. The sequence goes on along the minus strand of CM031236.1, from coordinate 602,947,340 downwards.
TTTTTTTCCCCGCCATGCAATTCCCAAGGTTACAGTTGGAAGAAGGGAATAATTCCAACTCTAAAATTTTAAATTAAGGTTAATTTTATAACATTTAAAAATATGATAAATGGGTTTGCTTGATATGTGAACAAGGCAATCTGTAGTTAGTAGTTTGAATGTTTTAACAACCTTATTTAGAGATGGTCATGCAAAAACAGTTAGAAATTTTTCATGCGCTGAAAATACATGAGAAAAACATGAAAACCAAGCAAATAAACTCACATTTATGATTTTCTAGATCGTTTATACAAGCATAATAAAAGAGCATACATATGGAGTTTATTGTAATTAGCTTCACACAAAAAATAATTTACGAAATGTAATAAAAACCCTCGAAAAAGTGTTAAGTACGTTGCAAAATTCCCTTAAAAATAAATTAATTGAATGAAAACGCCAAGAAACTTGAATGTGAAAGTTTCACAATTAAATTATTTAATCTAATTGAAAAAAGAATGTTTAGGCCTAATTTTTTTATTATTGGTAAATAGTTTTAAAGGGACTATACCCTGTTACAAAAAGGGCTCAATAGCCAAATATAGCTATAAAGGAATAACAAAAGAGGATCAAAATCAGATAAAACACTATGTCCAACAGTAACCAAAATATAGTTACAAGCAAGAAACAAAATAGAACATAAACTACAACAATACAACACAAAAGCAACATAGAAACAACAAAAAGACCAAAAAAGAGCAGTGACTAAAATGATGCCCGCCAGCCCGAGGGATATTACTTCTTGGATGCTCTGTCGATTCTGGATTGGATAGTTATAACGAGGTGAACAACGCCAATGTGGTGATGTGCATTGGGTCAATTGTGTTCAGCTGCGAGATGGTCTGGCTTCTCTCTTTTTCATTCCCCCAAATAGTGTTAGGGATCCCACTAAGCATGGTAATGCTTCGAACATGCTGCTCTAAGAAGTCACTAATGGCATTGAAGATAGCCATGTTGTGATCATGCCTATCTTTTTCTCTCCCCAATCTACTGTCCAGTGAGTTCAGTTTCTTATAAATGTCAAAGCAATCTGATCCTTCCCAATGTCATTATCATAATCAATTTTTCTTTTTCCTTTCTGCTTGTCCATGCGCTGCAAGTCCTTCTTTAACTGCTTCATCTCTTTCTCCAGAGACTCCAACCTATGAGGTATGTTATTCCTCCCGATGCGCAGGCCGTAGAAAGCTAGAATTGCTAATATGCAACAAATTTTGTGTAACTTCCAGCTCTTTGGTGCTTCTAAGAACCCGGGCAGAGTGAGGGATGTCAGTTTTTGGAAGCTTTGGGTTCTTAGTCTTGGGTTTGGAAGAGGTGTCCAGTATGGGAGTGGGAGCAGAGGAGGTAGTGATGTGTGGATCGTTGGGAGTGGTCGGGAAGCCGGGGAATTTGGAAACATAGAGCTTATGAAGCAGGAAGATGAGGCCCTGGTGGAGAGGGATAACACGGAGTGCTTCGAAAGTACAAAATGGAGAGTCAAGGGAATTTAAGAGTAATGCGGGAAGTAGACCACAAATTGCCTTCTAAAGTGATTAAGAAAAACCAGGTGCTTAACAGGGACAATTTTGTATCACCCTTCCAGAGAAATATACCTAACCATCATATTTGTAACTTCATCAAATGGCTTGGGATAGAACTTACCCTGATACCCAGTAGAAACAAATTCGAGCTCCTCTCCCTCATCAGAGAATTTCTTAGCCTCGGCAGCCCTGTCAATCCTTTTGTTGAAAAAATGATATCCTTCTAGTTCGAGGCCTGTAACCTCAAAGCAATCAACTCTTCATTAATAGTAACACAATGGCCACCATATTTCACCTTTCTGTCCTTCCAATCCATTATGAGGAATGAACCGAAATATTCTGATCGTGTCCTTGAATGCATTCTATAAAATTAGAAATGCCACCCTTGTGTAAGAGGTTCCATAGCTCCTCATTGTTCTTCTAGGCCGGATCACTGCAGGGCTCTAATTGGCATGGGGCACCTCCCATTTTCTTCTTCTCCCTGCTATTCCTACAAATTTTTTGCTCAAAACCCTCATTTGAATCTTTATCTTCCTTATGTCTGTCCTATTTTTAAGAACCCAACCACCTGTGTGAGGATCATGGGCGTTAATATGGCCATAGTTAGGATGATAATTCTCACATGTGTGATCTTTCACATCCGCTAAAGCCCACTCCATACCATTATTATTTCTACTCCATGTTTGAATGCCCATATTTATCCACATTAATGCTATTATGTACCTCCTTAGGGATGTAATTTTCATTATCCCATATGGTTAGATTATTATTGATGCCAACATTGGCCAAGGTATCCACAACCTTATTCCCCTCCCTATAAGTATGCCTAATGATGATATTCTTGAAATTTTGACAAATACTTATGGATTCCATAATAAAGTCCTTGATAGTCTAGCTAGGAGGAGAAATTTGATTTAGGTGATTGATGATGTTTAGTGAATCTCCTTCCAAAATTATGTTTTGTATATTATAATCTTTGGCAACCCTTAGCCCCATAGAGTAGCTAGGGCTTCTACATAATGATTTGTCTGAATCCCCATTTTTCCAGCATAAGCAACAACTAAACAACCTTTATGATCCCGAATTACACCTCCCCAACAAAGCAATTCTAGGATTACCCTTGGAGGCACCATCAAAGTTTAGTTTATGCCAGTTAATCTTAGGAGGGATCCAATGAATCAAAGACCTATCAATGTTTGAGGTATTCCTAATCTACAAATTTGCAGCTCCTATCTTCCAGTTGGAAAGAATATATTCTTCATTCTCAGGATATTTCTTATTCTTGGGAGGTTTGAATCTCCCAATATTATCTTTAATAACATGACCAATCTTAACAAAGCTAATCTTGCAATGTTGTTTATTGTTTCTGAAAATGATATCATTTCTATCTTTCCAAATCCTCGATAATATGGGGCATGACCAGTTCCCAAGTCTTCTCATAACATAATGCTTAAAAGGAGGATTCCATGGATCCAAAACTGAATGAAATCCTTAGGCACATCCGTAAAACATTGAACTTGGAAAAAGCATAACTCCAGATCATTGAAACACATTCACATTGGACAAAAAGGTGCTTAATATCCTCAGATTATTTTTTGCAAAGATGACATCTATTAGGCATTATGAATCCTTTCTTCATCAGGTTTTCATTAGTAAGAATTTTTCCTCTGAGCACAAGCCAAAAGAAAAAGTTAATTTTAGGGGTTATTTTAGTCATCCAAATCTTGCTCCAATTAAACTCACTTTGGATATTCTCAAAGTAAGAATTATATCCATATTTAACCGTTTAATCCCCATCTCTAGATTTGTGCCAGATAATTTCATCCTTGACTTCCAACTGATTCAAGGGAATAAGGTCTAGTTGCTCCTGAAGAGAGGACAACATGGATTTCAGTTCAATTCTATCCACTGAGAGTTGTTTCCATCTCTTCTTATTTCCATCAATTTCCATGTAATCAATGACCTTAGTACCATATTTATGTTCAAGACTATCCTTGGTGCACCAAATCTATCATTGAGGCTGAAATTAGACCAATTATCTCCCTAAAAATTGATGTCTCTGCCATTTCCCACTTTCCATCTATAACCTTGCTTGATGAAATTCTGACTAGAATCAAGTTGTTCTAGAAAATGGAACCTTGGGGAAGTTGTTCATCATGAAGGAAAGAGAAAGTTGTTTGTTGATCAAGATATTTGGCCTTAATGAGATCAATCCATGGTTGTTCCTCCGAGAGCATTCTCCAACCCATTTTTGCAATTAAGGCCATATTCATTTTTCTTATATCTTTTATGCCCAATCCCCCAATCCTTTTAGGAGTGCACACTTGATCCCAAACAACCAGGTGATATTTGAATTTTTCCTCCATTCCCTGCCATAAAAAGTGTTTCGAATCCTTTCAATTTTTTCTCTGAAGGTAGAAGGAATGTTATAGAGAGACATAATGTAGATAGGTAGATTTTGAAGAGTGATTTTGATAAGTAGACATTTACCAACACTGGAAAGAATGACCCCTTTCCATCCGGCCATTTTCTTTTGGAATCTTTCTAGTAGATCATTCCGAATTTGATTGAGACTTTTTTAGTACCAAGGGGGAGCCCCAAATAAGTAGTGGGAAGTGAATTGATTTTACACCCCAATATTTTAGCAATTTTTGCCGCCTTTCCCTAGGAGTGTTGAAAAAGAAAATTGAACTTTTATCAAAGTTGATCTCTTGCCCAGAAGTAGCCTCATAAAATTTTAGAATGGACTTGATCGCCTTAGCTTCTAGGATAGATGTTTAGGCCTAATTTATTTTAAAAGACCTAATTAATTAAAAAGAAACTAATTAATCAATTTAAGAAAACTAATTAAGCCTTTAAATCACAACAAACATAATTAAATTAATTAAAAATAATTACAAAAGAATACTAAAAAAACGTAAGTTTTAAAATTTTAACCTAATTTCAAAGGTTGTTAAAAAGAAAACCTAGAAAAAATCCCACGACTTTTGTTAGCACAGGGGAGGAGGGAAAAGAAGATCGAATGGCTCACTTTGCATGTGGGGCTTATAAGGGGGTCGATGCGATAGGGAGCTCATTAATGGGCTTGTCGGGGAACTTAGGGATGGATGTAGAGGGGGTCAGATAGGATCGACTCAAAGAAGCCAAGATAAGGTGAGGTCAGTGGATCCCAAATGGAGTCTCGACGGGTTAGTTTGATAGCGGGGTAAGTGGTTGCACTCACTCAACAAGGTGTGTTTGGATGACTTGGCAGGGGTTAGATGTTGCTCATTCGACAGGGGTAATGTGGCTTATAGCTAGATCTCTCCAACCTATGCAAGGAGTAGACCAAGGGATAGCTTTCTAGGTGTGATGATGTGTCTTGATGAGCCGACAACGAAGCTCAAAGGTAGTGTGAATCCGGGTGAAGGGTGGGTTGGATAGTTAAGCGGGGATGTTGAGATGTAATCTCAGAAGGATGAAATTGGTGTTGATCTTGAAGAGCTCAGGTTATGTGTGGGAAAAGTTATGAGCAGGGTAGTGTGTGAAGGGGTGAAGAACGCATAGGAAATTCATTGGGTTGGCATGAAGGGCTCGGTCGAGTTCGAGGGAGGTAACTCACCAGAGCTCACTTTCTTGGTTGGAAGTGATGCAAGAGGACTCGAGTGGATGAGCTATCAAGGTGGAGAGATGAAGGGGAGCTCAGAGTGGGCTTGACAGGGAGAGGTGGTAGGGAGTGTAGAGAAAGGAGCTAACTTAAACAATCTGCCAAGTTTTACAAGTGTTGCTAAATGTAACCATATCGAAAATCACCACTATATTTAGTGGTAAAATACCTAATTTATAGAGTTTTTTTAATTTTTTAATGGTGATTTACCCTTTATGATGCTTGAATATGTAGTAAAACACCTACACAAACAAGAAAAATAGCAAAGATAAACAACAAAACACACCTACAAACACAAAATGTTAACCAAATAAATCCAAATACTAAGAAATAATACATACATTAATAATTAATTTACACAATAAAACATGAAATTAAGAGGAAGATATAGTGTGGGTAAGGTCCCACTAGGCATGTTAGAAATGTGAGCACAAAAAACTTGGCATAACATAAAGATAAGCAAATCAACAAATCTTATCCTCTATGTATTCCTTGCAAACCTCAATGATAAGGTTGTGGAAGCTTTAAACTTGTGGAACCTTGCAAGATTTTAGATTGTGGGTGCTCTTGAATGTGACCTCCAAATGTGGATTTGACAATGCTATGAACACAAATATGGCTTTGGGAAATCTTCCAATATGCAGATATATTGGAGAGCAAAATAGAGAGTGATTGTCACACATGAATCCAAGAGAGAAAATCCAAGAGGGAGCCAAGAGAAAATACAAGAGGATTTGTAAAGGGATAGGCTTGCATTTTATAGTTGAGGGTGAAGCCATGAGAAGTGGACCTTATTTTGAATGGGCTCTAGGATAGTAATTACAATTAACTGAAATAACTAGTAGACTTAGTATGTGCGATTACATATTAGAAGGAAATGGTTATTAAAAGGAATGATAAACATATCATACTAAGCCATGAAAGCCTCAGATGCTAATTAAACACCACACTCAATAAGATGAAAGTAATTCGCTAGAATAACTTTACATAAAACCTTATGCAGACAAATGAGCAACAATGTCATCTATTATTATGGAACTCAATGAAATACAATGAGAATGGTCCTTTCTTATATAGGCAAGGAATATCAATCTAAAAACCACTCAAGATCATAGATCAAGCCATAAATCAAGGAAATAACTAGTCATAAAAGAACTAGTTAAGACTATAGATTTATGAAAGAACTATTCATTAAAGATCTAGTCAATACCATAGATCAAGGAAAGAACTATACCTAACAACTAGGTAATATCTCCCTAATATCTAAATAAAATAAAATAAAATAAATATCTACACACATAATTGGGTGAGGATAAATACAATAAAGGTAAATAAAGTACTTAGGTGAACATGAGCTAAGGTAAATACCTACTCTAACACCTCCCTCAAATGAAGTTATGTGCTCAAAATAAAAGTGGCATATCCACAATATGAGTCTTGACAATGGGCTTGATCAGTACTCATGCATAATATATCCATGAAGAAATCTCAAACCAAAAGTAGGAAAAAAATCCTACAAGAAGGAAAGAGAAAGAAGAGGAAGAAGGAATATGTTCTCACAAACACCCCCCTAGAACAACTTTTGAAACTTCAAGCATGCTTTACACAACTCAAGGTAGTGAGGTTATGCAAAAGGATTTGTAAAGATGTCTGCAACTTGCTGCCAAGTTGGAATGTACTCCAAGCAAAGAACTCCATCCTGAATGTGTTGACAAATGAAGTGTATGTGTATCTCAATATGCTTGGTCTGCTGGTGCTCAACAAGGTTACGAGAAATGTGAATTACACTTTGGTTGTCACACCAAAGTACAGTCAGTGAATCCAGTGGGAATCCAAACTCTATCAATGGCCTCACAAAACCAAAGAATCTGCGACTCACCGTAACTATTTCCCTATACTCTGCCTCTAAAGATGAAAGTACAATAACTGTTACTTTTTTAACACCCAAACATTTAGAGAAAACCAAGACAAAAAGATAGTCGAAGTGGAATGCTTATCATCAATAGAACCCCCAATCTAAATCAGATATCTAACCAAGTAAAACCCCTAGTGTAGTGCAATCCAAAGTGGGAAGTGCCCTACAAATAGTGCAAAATCCTTTTAGTAGCCTGCCAATGACTACTATGAGGAGAATGTGTAAACCGAGATACAAGCCCTAATGTAAATGAAATATTAGGGTGAGTATGGTTCAAGTACACGAGACTTCCAACCAACTGCCTATATAATGTAGGATCGCAAAGTGGTGTGGTACATGTGGAAGTAAGAGTAACCTCATACTGAAAAGGAGATGGACTTGGCTTGTAATCAACCATACCAAAGTGATGAAGAAGATCATGGGTGTACTTTTGCCGACTTAAATGAATCCTTGAATCTGCCTAAAAATCTACAATATAAGGAAATAATACAATAACCCAAGATCTGTCATGTCAAACTACATAGAAAGAGCCCTCTAATTACTCGAATGTGAGAAGAAGAGCTGCCAATAAGTAACATATCATTAACATACAAGACAAGTATCACAATATCCTCACCAACATGCTAGAGATATATTGTATGATCGGAGTGGCAAAAAAAAACTAGTAGATAGAAGAAAGAATCCATCTTCTCATACCAAGCCCAAGGGGCCTCTTTGAGATTGTAGAGGGACCTTGAGTCTACAAACAAGAGAAGAATCTTGAACTAATCCAAAGCATGTTGCTCCATGTATATTTCCTCTCGCAATTTCCATGTAAGAAGGTACTCTTCATGTCCATCTGGTATACGGGCCACCCCGTGACACAACAATAATAAGTACAAGGCATACAAAATCTATCTTGGCAACGGGTGCAAAAGTCTCGATTAATCAATACCTTCAACATGTGAAAAACCTTTTGCAACAAGACGAGCCTTATACTTGTCAATGGACTCATCAACCGCGTATTTGGTTCTGATATACCCACTTACACATAACCAAATTTTTTTCCTTTAGTAAGAAATACCAAATCCCAAGTATGATTCTTCATCAAAGAAGAATACTCAAACAACTCATCGCATCATCCCACTCTTGTATCCCATGAGCCTATGAAAAAGCCCTGTGGATCCCGACACAAAAGTCCTAAACCTATAGAATGTGTGTGATGATGCCTAGTGGGTGGAAGATCATGTATGAAAGGTAGTAAAAAACGAACCCACTTAGACATAGTGACAACATCCGTGGGAATATGATCTTCGACAAAATCTATAACCTCCTCAAAGAAATGATCCTTAAGATGGGATAAAGAAGAAGAAGTGGGCATGGAAGAAGATGAAGAATCATGAGGTGTGAAGTGCTCATCAAATTAAACATGTATTCAAAAAAGAACCTCATGAGTATCAGGATCTAAAATTTGATAAGCTCTCATGTCCTCACAATACCCTACAAAGATCAAGGGTTTCTCTTCTTATCCAAGGCTTTCCTTTTCTTCTTAGGCACAAAGGCCCAAGCATGGCTCCCAAAGACTCGAAAAATGATACATTTGGCTTAGTGTTGGACCAAGCTTCATATGGAGTCAAATGCTCAAGTGCTTTGTGTGGTGTGTGATTCTAAATGTAGTTAGAACAATTAATTGCTTCTACCCAGTAGATAAGAGGTAAATCTCTAGAATGCATCATACAGTTAGCCATTTCCTTCAAAGTTCGGTTCTTCCATTCTGCTAAGCCATTATGTTGTGGAGTATGAGGAACAAAATGTTGGTGAATAATGCCACGAGTTGCCAAAAATCAGAAAACTCATTGCTGAAGTACTCCCCCATTATCAGTGCGAAGGTTCTTTATGCAACTAGAAGATTGTTTCTCGACCAAATCCTTGAAGACTTTGAAGTGTGAAAAAACATCACTTTTGTACTTGAGAAAATAAACCCAAGTACGCCTCGAGAAATTATCAATAAAGGTAAGTGCATACTTAGCTCCATTGAAAGAGGGGGTAGGAAAAACCATCAAGTCACTATGCACAAGCTCAAGTGATGAAGAACATCTCTTGGACATCTTGGTGTTGTTTCCCTAATGCACATCCACGACAAAATCCCTCAATACAAGAAACTTTACGAAGACCATCAACCATGCCATGAGTGCTCAACTCCTTCAAATATCTATAATTGAGATGTCCAAATCTCTCATGCTAAAGATTACTCTTTGAATATGCATGAGAAACCAATCATGTCCCTATAGAGGAAGTGTCATCAAAACCCTCAAAGTGATATAGTTTAGAACTATGATCAATAATACCTTGAGCAACAAGTGAATGAGGCTCCAACAAAGTTCGTACTTCTACCCCATGTGGTGTAAAAGTCACTATTTTTCCTTGACCAAAATGACAAATTTGATATACAAAAAGTAATTTTGTAGTGATGTTAGGAACATATAGTGCATCTTGGACGCTGCCACAATCAAGGTGTATGTCACCTTTTCTTTAACAGAAAGAAAGGGAGAATCTCCAACCTCTATTTTGGAAGTAGAACTCAAACCTAGAGATATAAAAGACTCATTGGAAGAAGTCATGTGATGAGAAGCACCAAAGCCTATAACCCAAACTATATGTCAGTGGTGACTAAGATCTCCCAACAACATTATGTGTTTTTCCATGCTAATTAGAAGGAGGCAGAGTGGAAATAGAAATTTTGTGTTTCTTGATTGAATCCTATAAGGCTTGCATTCACTTATAACACCCACAAAAAGAGCATGAAAAGATAGACTTATTATTGGATTTAGAAGACTCTTTGGGTTTAGAGTTGTTTTCTTTGGGTTTAGATGCACTTTAAGATGGAGAAGGGGTGGATTTGGTTTTACTTTTTGGTTTTCCTTGTCCTTAGGATTAGATGAAACTAATGCATTTTGAGAGGTGGAAGACTCAAGGTTAGACAATTTGGATTCTTCCCTAGCACATCTTTCACAAAATGTTTCTAAGTCAAACATTTTGAATGTGTCACCTAAGGCATCCATGCTAGAGAAAAGGTAGAAGCAAAGATTTAAAATGATCCTCTTCACTTGGATAGAATTAGGTAAACACACTCTTCATATTTCTTATCTCTTCTACTCCCCTTCAATTATGTCAACAAACTCTTAAACTTGGTAAAATAGTCTATTATTGATGGAAAATCTTCAGGATTAAGAGAGGTAATCTCAATTTCAAGTTGCATGGCTCTCATATGATCCACCTTACCAAATAAACCCTCCAATTTCTCCCATATTTTGAAAGGAGAGTCACATTTTTCCAAATGAAACAAAATCTGTCACTTACATAGGTTCCTATCAAACCCATACACTCATCAAATTTGCATTGGTACTGAAATTTCTCATATTCTCTAGTGAACACTAGTTGTTCTAAAGAAGTTAAAGCCCATAATCCTTTCTCGCTTGATGATTGTTTCCATTCTTAGTTTCCATGTGTGGCAATTATGTGTTGTTAATGGCTCAACATGATCTAATCTAGAAGTAGATAAAGACGTCATTCAAAAATCACCAAAAAATGCAAGAACCAAGTAATGCAACAAGACCCCCATATTTTGGCACTTTATAATTGAGTGTGTGTAATAATATGACACTTTATAATTATAGTTCATTTCTCAAAATAAATAGTTCTAATAGAACAAACATGAAAAAACAAACACTTTTGTAAAAACGGCACTCAAATCTGAGTTACCGATCAAAAGATATAGGCTTTTCAATTTTATGCTCTAGTATTTATTTTAATTGCCACTAAAAAAAATAAAATGAAAGGGGGTTAGAGTCAAGCACCTACTAGTAGGAATCACAAACTTAAGCCTTCATATGACCATACCATATGACCTAAGGAGGCTAAGGATTTCAATGGGTGTTTACACTTCTTAGTAGTATGTGCCTTCGCAACAATAACAACAATCTCTAGCTCTGATACCATAAAAGGAACGATAAGCAGGGCGTACCAAGCCACGAAGAAGAAATTAGATGCTAATTTAACACCACACTCAATAAGATGAAAGCAATTCACTAGAATAATTTTACATAAAACCTTTGCAAATAAATGAGAAACAATAGCATAAATTATTATGGAACTCAATGAAATATAATGAGAATGAGCCTTGCTTATATAGGCAAAGAATATCAATCTAAGAACCAATCAAGGTCGTAGATCAAGCCATAAATCAAGGAAAGAACTAGTCATCAAATAACTAGTCAAGACCATAGATTTAGGAAAGAACTAGTCATCAAAGATCTAGTCAATACCATAGATCAAGGAAAGAACTATACCTAACAACTAGATAATATCTCCCTAATATCTAAATAAAATAAGATAAATATCCACACACATAAGCGAGTGATGATAAATACAATAAAGGTAAATAAAATACCTAGGTGAACATGAGCTAAGGTAAATGCCTACTCGACAATTATTTGGTTGGAAAAAGTTACATCCGAGAAGGTGGTTGTGTGTGTAATTTAATTGCCCTCGCCTTTCTAAGATTTTAGAAGTTGAGTTGACCTGGAATAGGGAAGTGGAGTCTAAGTGGGGTCTAAATGGAACCTAAGAAGCAATTGACTAGGAAAATAGGCATATTTTCCTAATCAAGTAACTAATTTAATTAACTACAAAGTATGAGACAATTAATTAACTATTTATTTAATAAATTTTAATTAACTTAGCCAAGGTGTGTTATGAACTAATTTAATTATTCCTAAAAGTGAATGTGCATGAATTAATTAATCATACAGAATCAATAACACGATGTGAATTGAGGTAAACTAGAAACAAGTATGTGAATTTGGGGTGTCTACGTAGGTGCTCCACTATATCATCTCAATCTTGCTTGCATTATTTAGGTGAATGCAATTTTCACTTAAAGGGGCCAAAATATAAAAGAGGAAAAATCTAATAGGTGACAAGGTTAAAAGCATTGCATTTTGGGTTTCTTATGTCGTTAATTTCATGCACATTTGCGTTTAGGTTTTCTTTTTAGCTAATAAGATAGTGATTAGGGTTTCCCCTCATCAACATTCCTATTGATCTATGGAACAAGTGTGGGACATGATGAAATAAGTATTGAGTAACATGAGTTGACTATATCAAAAATAGTAGCAAGATTAAGACTAACATTGTATCGCTTATGTGTTAAGCCATATGGAGGGCTTAATCAGTGAATGTAATAAACTTATCTCACAATCAGTAGGGCACTAACAACTAGCACAAACACTACAAAAAGAAATAAAATATTTTGAAAAAATATGGGGAAAATGGGATTTGTTATTATTTTGTTTTGTTTCTTATCATGTCAAAGTTTTAAATTTGATGGCGTTTAATTTATTACATAAGAAAAAGACATGAATGAAAAGTTGGAGATAAAAAATGTGGGAATTAAATACTTGCATGTCCCACATCTATTCCACGGCTCAGATTGTTCCCACCCAAACAATGTTTGTTATTTGTGTTATAATTTATCATCTCAATTTCACTTGCATTATTTATGTGAATGCAATTCACCCTTTAAAAATTACAAAATAAAATATAGGGAAAATCTACAAAGTAATGCTAACTTCTTGTCACACTTTGCACCCACACTTTTTAGTTTTAAGCTCAACTAATTGCAAGTAAACAAGTGATAATTGAGCCCTATAATAGTTAGTCACATGAGTGTTTACGGGAATTAAGTGGCAAACGAATGGCCCCTAGGTCGATTCTCGGGGTGCTTAGTTTTTGTTAGTAGGGTTGATATAATTAAGAGTTATAAGATTTTATTTTAGGCACTCGAATCTAATAACAAGTTTTTATGAGAGTTTGTTATGTTATGAACAATGTGGGAAAACAAACACACCTAATGCCTAAAGAGTTTTAATATATAAAACTTTAGTGTGAAAATCAAGATATTCCAAAACCTTCAATGTTTCTGCAATGGGCAGTTTGACCGAAAATTACTAAGGTGTTATCTTGAACATTTAAAAATGTCACTTTGTAGTCACGAAATGTGGGCAGATGGCAGATGGCAGATGGCAGAAACCAACACTTATAAAACCAAGACCATCTTGGAAAAGCCTAATAATAACAACTACTAAATGACTTCCGAGCCCTTTTGTGAAGCGAATTTTAAGTGACATGTTCCTCCATTGGATTTAGTTAGTTTGTGGCTAAGAATATTGTTGCAATAAATAAGAAAAAGGCAAAAACTAAATCTACTAAGATTTGGGATCACATCTAGAACATACCATTATGGGATACCATGTTTATTTATTTCTTTAGCACCAATCCTTCATAATTGTTTTTAAGTGGAATCAACAATCAATCAAATAGTTCGGGTGCCTTGTTTATGCTTCCACATTTTACATACATGTGTGCCACAGGACATTGCAAATACAACATCGACAATATTCCTCCATCCTTTATGGAATTTAGCTTTACACCCATCACTTTCATTTGCTTGAAAGTTTCTAAACCTTTCAATGAACTCATTTTGTGCATATCCCGCAATCAATGTTGTCCATGAAACCACTCCATTCTATGAAACAATTCACATGCCTTGTGTAAGGTTTCACACTTTGCATACATTTCTGCCAGATAATTTGCAACTACAACATCCAAGAGAAATTCCTCTATATTTTATGCTTTGATGGATGTTCATACCTCGTTTCAGAGCTCGTATTTTGAAACAGGTTATGAGTACGCATGCATGTCCATACCCTATTTTAGAGCTTGTATTTTGACACAGGCCAAGAGTGCGCAGGTAAATGTAAAGTGAGTGGATAACAGTTAATAATATGTATTATGGTAGGAAACCCATGTCTTTTGTATGCCGCCATAATCATTTCTATGGGAAGGTGTAATTACAAATCAATGGGATAAGAGTTGATAATATGTATTATGATATGACAATGGTCGTGCAAGTGCAAGTTGAAGATTGATTGGTCACTCATCTAGGTTGATGTTTACTCAACCCCATAGACCCATGACTAACAACAATGAGATAATGTCACTTTTAAGGAAAAACCAATGATGTTGAATTGCAATTAAGGTTTAAATATCAAGTATTTAGCATAGGAGGGGTAAAAAATTGAGCTTATTTTGTTATTTCACGTATGGAATATCATGATATATGTCCATAACTTCACATCTAGAGGAACTTGTGGTGTTGGGAGGCTAGCATTATGACAAATTAATCACCCATAATATTTACATACACTTAGCAGCTTAAAATAGGTTTATGAAATGAATTAATGCGGTGGTTTAGTGACATGGTGAGATCAAGATGAGTTTATCTTACATGGAAAAGAGTTATGAGGAAAATTTTTCCCCATGTTAAGAGAAATGTTTGAAATGATAGAAGGTTCTAAGTAGTGGTCGAGCTAGTTGGGTTCTAGTCCAGAAGGCCAAAGTAGATAAAGTTGTGGTGAACTGTTGTATTTAATAAAAAATTCTTATAAGTGATCAGTGTTTTCTTTGTTTTTGAAGTTTTCAAATCTACTTGTTTATATTATATATTATTGATACCTCGATGTTGAATAAAATTCACTTCCCTTAGGATTTCGGACTTCAAATAAAATGTGTGTCCAATAATCAAAGCTCTTTTCATTCATAGTTAGAATTTGAATGTATTTACATTTTGACATTTAAATGCCATGTGACTAGAGAGTAGATTTGTTTATGTATAGTCAATTATGCTCATTTAGTTAAAACTTAAATGTATTTAGGCTCTTGATATGCATGTTCATAATTTAAATGTCATGTAATAAGGGGGTATATTTTTAATATTTTGTTATATAGTTCATTTACTTTCCTTTTGTATGTTTCCACATGTTACAACATGTGTGTCAAGGTATTCACAACAACAACATCTATAAAATATCCCCTCTCAATTATCATTTGAAAATTGATTGATATCCATGCCTTGTTCTAAAACTTCCATTTTGGCAAAAGCTAGGAGGATGTTTGCAAAGCTTTAGGTGTTTATTTTGTGTTTGATTATAATTACTTATTTAAAAAAATGTTCTTAGTTTTATGATGTGTGTATTAGATTTACTTTTGTCATGTGAAGTTTAAATATCTATATGTATTCATCATGGAAGGGTTGGTTAGATATATGCCCTTCATAGTTAATTTTTGCCAGCCCTTCAAATTTGATCCTTCATAGTTGTCATATGAATGCCTTTGCCTTAACAGTGTTCGTAATAATGCCTCTACCTTCACAGTTTCTGCCTAAGTGCATTTGTGTTTCCAATTAGGTAATGTCTTCACACTTTTGTTTATTCATTTGTTTTGTGGATTATATTTTTGAATGTCACATTATTTTTAAATGCTTGCATTTATCTCTATTTATTTTCAAGGTCTTTATGACACGAGAAAAAATACTCAAAATTGTCTTCAAGAATTCTTGACTTATTGGGTGTTATTAGGATTATATTAACATATGTTATACATTAATTTCCGTGTCTTAATTTCATTTTTTAAATTTTATTTAGGGTTAGGTATAATGCATCAATCTTTTTTTAATTGAGAAATGTGTTGTTCAAATTTTCTCACGTGTTTTGTCAAGTGAATATATATTTTTATTCGATGTTCATCAAGGGTTTATCTCGTGTAGTAGCTAAAATCGAAAACTTATGGTTATTTGATACTTAGATCATAAATTTTGAACCATTGACCATCGTTGTCTGTTGGTTTGGTTTTCAATCCAAATTATACATAGACAAAGTGAATTTAAAACTTGGCATGCATTTTTATTGTTGTTTATTTTTGAATTTGTAGATGATTTATTTGAGGATATAGTTATGATGTTTTTCAAGTTTGTAAGTGATCGAGAAGAATGGATAGTCATAAATAACTTCAACAAAGAGTTTTTTCATGATTTATTGGTTTCTTTTCTTTTTATGTTTTCATGGTTACAACAATATACATATACATATATCATTTTTCACTTAGGATTGGGTTTAGTTTCTCACAATTATCATCACATTAGTTTATTGCATTAAGATTTTTTTGGATACTAAAATTCCATATTCAAGTGACATAGTTTGTGAATAACTTGACAACATTTACTTTGAAAAAATGAGGATCCTACATAAATATAGATAGAAATAAGCATAATTGTTAAGGAAAGTGAGTACATGAACATCATCTAAATAAAGACTTGCAATACCATAAACTTATTGCCAAAATACACATTGATCAAGATGAGGCACATTTAAATAGTGCGAAAAAATCAAATACGTGTATGAATGCTTCTTCATATATTGCTCCCTGGGAATTGGCCACCAGACGCATGCTTCGATAATTACCATTAGTACATTATTGATTTTTCACTCATTCTATATGTTTCACATCCACATAGTCCCTTGTTACATTACAATAACCATGAAAGATCATGACATGTGTGTTTATAATGCAAAATATAATTTTTCACAACCTCAACCATGTTTGATTCATATTGCATATCAATAGATTCCCATATTCATCGACGCATTCATCATGCATTGTGGAATGGGTTTCACGAGTTTTTCTTGCTTCCACATTTTGCAATATGCCTATTTTTCATAGGTGAAATGTTGATAAGAGCTACATATTGCTTGGTTGTTAAATCCATGAATGTTGATAATAGGTACATGTTGCATGGTTGTTGAAGTCATGAATGTTGAATAAGAAAAAAATGTTAATAGCAGTGGTTTGTCCATTGAAAGGGTGTTGTGATGGATGAAGGTTTTTGTTTTCTATTTGAACATACATAATTTTTGAATTTCTATTATTTATTTATGGGTGATTAGAATTATATCAAATACAAATCAAGCTTTACATAACTTATTCATTTTGTTGATTGCAAAATTACTTGATTTATTGATGTCAGTTGTAGAGCTCCACTGAAAACACTCAAATTTGGCAATTTGCACTTTGACAACACTTGATTTGATAATGCACTCTTGTTATGATAAATACCATCTCTTTATTCCCACTTAGCACTTTCTAAGGTCTTTTGTTTAGTTTGTTTATCATTGCACATTGACATGTAAACAACTTCTAAGAGCACCATGCATAAAATCCATAATAAGACACCAAGCAACAAGTTCCAAACTTCATTTGGCATATTTTCTACCCCATAGAAGGGATGTACAGTTTGGTCAGGATTTTATATCGATCATAGCCAACTCGTATGGTCTCTGGACCGACATGTCTTCTAACTATGGTTTCATTTCATATCTTTTGTTGGGTCTCTGCTTACTTCATCCGTGTCAACTTGTATTAGATAAATATTCTACGAAGACCTATATAAGCAAGTAAACACTACCTCATTTTCTGACCTAGAGATGATATAGAAATGCATTGATACACTCACTTCCTACACTTACAAAAGACATTCACATCTCCATAAATTTTATAATAGCAAATCTATAGTAATTAGGCAACACCCACATAAAGTATGAAGCTTCTTATCAATTTAAGACAACATCTTCTCTCATTTATAAGCAATCAAACATCCCTCCTCCAAGTATTTTAGCAAGAGTTGAAGTCGAAGCAAGTATTGTCTAAGAAGTTACCAAATCTATTTGAGATATCTAGATATCACATGCCTTAGGAGGTGAATGATGTGTGGTTTGAGGCCTCTTTAGAGTAGTGCCAATGTTGGCAGTGTAAGGGGGTTCCCACAACTAAACTAATGTTTGTTTTGCAAGACTCTTCATCCGTGGCTAAGGTTTGATATGGTGTTTAATATGTCCAGAGAGCCTCATTACATGATCAACAACTAAGGTTTGATAATGCGATATAAATCCGGGTAGATGACCAACACTAAAAGTTCCGAGTTAAAAACAAAGCAAGTCCAAGACCATGTAGAAAGGTCAAGACCGTATAATACAATCCTAGTAGATTAATATGACCCTACCCCAAGATAGTTCAGAGTAATGTGAGTTTTATTTCCGAAGATCCTCCAGGTTCAAATATCTCGTGTTTTAGCTTGCATATTACCATAACTTCACATAATCATCTATAAGTAGCTATGTACACTCACCCTTTTGTGTTTTCAAGTTCAAATCTTGTGTTCAGTAAGTATTTAAAATTTTGTTCTAACATTGTATAATTAATGTTAGAAGTTAAATAATAAAAATATCCACTGTTTCTAACTCTTACATCCTTCACTCGTACTAAATCACTAAAATCAATTAGGTTTCTTGTTTTTAGACACAAAATTGTGCACTTGGGTACATTTCTAGGTCCTAATCGTATATAACTATTCATATGATTCTTAAGCGAGAAAACTAGTAATTGACATCTATCTTTAACCTCTTTTCTATCTTTCTTGTTTCCTCTTTGGTCTTACACACCCCACAACCTTGGTCGATTGTCATTGCTTTATCTTTATTGACTATGAACACCAACACCCAACCAGGACACGAGCCCAGTGATCTCGTCCCCTCAGGCACCCTCGACTTCTTTGTATCTTACTCGCCTCTTTTATCTTTTTGGCATCTTGTTTTCTTATGGGTTGGCCTTTTAGTTGTCAATTACGAAATTAAAATAATGGAATCATATAAATATAAAGCTATGTGACCATAATAAGGGACCAAGCTCTAAACATCTACTATCACCACCTAAGGTTGCATTCAAAGGCATTATAAGAGTATCAAGGCATCCATCTAGCACTTACTCAAGGGGCAAGTGACTACATTTTCTCGCATAAACGCATAAGAGGGGAAGTTCATTTTTCTGTCCACACATCTACTTACTATTGGGCCCCTAGAATGTTGGCTAAGTATAAAAGGTGCGTGGGCGCGCAAGTCCTAGTTGAAGATAGGTGCACATGACATGTTTTAAGGAAGGGTTTAAGGAAACCCATGGCGCACATGGCACGTGTGGACAAAACCAAGGGTTCGGGACTTAGCCAAATTGGGCATTCGGGGAAGAACATGTGAAAATCATGACCCACTACGCATACTAAGTGGATAAGGTGCCACCAAGCGACAAAGTTGGCCCAGAAGGAGCATACTGCGGTAGAAGCTTCTAGAAGCACATCATGGTAAAAAGTGGAAAGCTCAGGCCTGGAAGAGCATGCTCGCATGGAGGACCACATTCAAACACTTGGCATCGGATTTGAGGGCATTGGAGGATGAGTTGGCAGTCCAGAAAGGCTATAAATACAAGCACTGTAGAGTAAAAAGAGAGAGAACTAGAAGAGGGCGGAGCTTTGCAGAAATACTGTAAGAACTCTGTTAATGGGTAATTGTACTTGGGAAAGGATGTATAATGGGTATGGGGATTGTAATTTTTCTTTTTGATAGCCTAGCTACATTATTCTAGTTGTAATGCATGACTACGGTTTGCTTCTCTATGACAATCTATAATGGCTCCATGAATGTAATGAGGTTACTAGTTATATGAATATGAATATTGATGATCCTGATGCATACATCTTTCTCATAGGTTCTCTTTCATTTATGTTTATGCTAAGTATGGATGCTTGTATAACTTCTTTCTATTAAGGTACAAGTTATATAATCTATTAAGTACTTTCTATCTGGAATGACTGCAAGGATCTAGAAGCCATTTTGAGCTCTATGGTGCTTGTATGTCTTAAACTCCTTTCAAATCTCTTAAACGCAAATCATAGATGATGTTTCCCACTAAACTCACATAAAAGAGATACTTGACACCCACACGTGCCTCGGTGGCGCCCAACATCCGCTGGGTGATAGGCCGACGCGTATGGGGTTCCTTTCTTTTGTGATAGGGGTAAAAATGACTACATCTTAGTTCCGTTACTGGGACCTCTTTTCAAAGTTGTAGTGGGAAATGGCATACATCATGATCTGTGTAGTGAGTAATGACAGAGCGGTTAACTTTGGAAAGTGTTGAATCATGGTTCAAGAGCACGAAGGATGAATTTTCTCAAAGATTCAGCACTGGACCTGAGTTTGATGCACGTAGATGGGTAGAAGAGAACCTCTACCATGATCTGTATGAATTTTTTTTTGCTACTTCCCAGTAGAACTGTATGAATGGCTCTTAGCGTATGCATCTAGATCAGGATGGTATTCTAGATCACGTGTGTGAACCCAAGAAGACTACCGGAGGTGCGGGATGCGAGATCCGACATGGACCCGTGTTGTAGATCATTGGTGGAAAGGTGTGTTGGCTAGTTACACTCTGGAGTATGCTATTTCCACATACTCTTGCCCAAAAGTTGTTGAGTTTTAGTTTCTACGTGATCCCCAATGATCATTTCTACGTTTTGTCCCTTTGCAATGAAGAACCTAATGGTTACCATGAGTTTAGAGGCATTTCCAATGGCCGGCTAAACCATTCTAAGTGTTGGGGGAGGAAGCTAGGGTGGAGGACGATGGTAGATGTTGCGACGGAGAAGGAAAGGGAGGAGAGACGACTCAAGTATAGTGAAGCGCATGAAATGGATATGGTTAGACGATGCGAGGATGTAAGTGTGATGGATCTATGGAGGTAGACATTGCGGGAAGGAGTCGAGGTTCACGCAGAGGACGTGGAACCTAAGTAGTCCGTGCTACCCCATCTTGGCAAGTGCATAAGAGAGACCCCTTGACTTTTGGTAAGATTTCATAGCCGAGAGAAAGAAGAGTCATTGACACGTATCCGAACACACCCGGTGACCAAACCCCCGGTGCTTGGTTTTCCGAACTGGAAGGAGTATCATTGACCTAGTTGATATCAGTGGAAGTGACAGATCTGCACCTAGGAGGTATAATTTTTTAGTTCCCACTTTTATGGCTACACATATTCCAGTATTCAAAGGAGTCTTTGGATAAGGAGCAAGTATACAAGCCTTTGGTCTTGCATCCGGGAGTGGTGTAGGGTGCACAATAGTGGTAGTAGGGCACTATCACAGACCATCGGCGCATAGTTTAGTGGAACCATCGGGACACTTGACATGACTACTACAAGACCTAGCGGAGGACCTGGTGGGTCAGGGGGCATAAGACCTGGTGGACCTAGTCATTCGGTGGATCCGGTGACACAAGATACACATGACTCGGTGGACCTGGTGGATCTAGCGGTAGAGGAAACACCGGAGGGAACCAAGGCTCTAGCTCAGGAGGACAAGGGCCCCAACCACCCCCTCAAGTTTTCTTTGAGATGTCATTACACTTGCCATATTACATAGGTATCGAGGATGCTGTAGAACATGTTCACAAGTGTGAACTATTATGGTGCGCAAAGGGGATCACAACCTCGGAGCGAGTAAGGCTAGTCGGGTTTACAACCATGTCAGGGCCCGTGCATAGTTGGTATAAGAAATATGACCCTTATCAAATAGTGGTGGATTACACTTTGCTTTAAAAATGCCTTCTTGGTAGAATTCCACATCCCTAAGTTTGAACAGAAGAGCATCAACGCTTTGAAGGAAATTCAACAGGGAATGGTAGAGAGTGTGCAAGAGTATGATGTGTGTTTTAAAACTCTCTTGTCTAAATTATCTTATGATATTCACCAGTCGCAACATGCTCAATGGTTTTTTGGAGGATTGATCACACCTTTTAGAAGGGCCTTATCTCATAAAACTTTCACGAGACTTGCGCGAGGCATTGGAAGTCGCTCACGCGCAGAGGCTATTGGTAGTGTTGATAGTGGTGTTAGCCCATTTTGGAGGCTCAAATTACCGATGTGGCTAAGCGGTGGAGAAATTGTCTTTGAACTCAACCCATGAGACTTTCGGTGGTTTATGGTGCACATATCGTGAAGTAGAGGGTATGTCAAGGGTAGTTGTTCCGGAGAGCAAGACGCACCGTGACATGAAGCTCGTTAAATTTGTCGGGGGACCACGATGCAAGTAGATGCCCCTTGTTACATTGTGCAATCAGGAAGAATGTGTCTTGCTAGTACAAGATCTACACCTCTACAACCCATGATAATAAGGATGTAGGCTCATTGATTAGATCCATAAGGCCATTGATCATGGGGTGCGCTAGACCAACATTACCAATAGTTCAAGGGTGATGATTGCCGTTATGAGGATCACGCAGATGAAGGCACACATGGAAGGGGTTTTCACAAAGGATTTTGTGGTCATGGTAATCTGCGGAGGAGGAAGGGGTGAGTTCCCGCATGGAACCTGTTTTAATTGTGGGTCTATAAAGCATTACAAAAGAGAGTGCTGGACTCATGGCTGCAGTGCTCATGGTGCAGAAATAAGCATAAGTATGAGGAGTGCCCAGAGTTGTTTGAGCACATGAATCAAAAACATTGGAAAGATAAGGGTGCTTTGCAATGGTCAAGCATTAAAAAGCGGACATATAGTGGATGCCATGAGTAACACAGATGCGGAGTTTGGAACTTGTTTTGGTAACAACAAGAACGAAGCCGCATGTGCAAAAGAAATACCAAGGTAGAAGAACCTAGTTTCAAGGGAGGAAGTAGTTCATGGGAAGTACCCAAACCCTGAAAAGGAGGTATATCAAGACACCATGGATGTCATTCAGAGTTTACAAGGAGAAATCCAGTGTCTAAAGGAGTAGTCCAGGAGGGAGGAACAAGGAAGGAGAGTCGAGGCGCAAAAGGATGACTTGGATGAGGTCAAGGAAGTATGTAAAATGCTAAGGAAAGAGAATATTATTCCCTTATTAGGATCATGGTTGAGAGAGAAGGTATCACGTGCAGAGGAGAGTGCAAGAGGTAGGTCTTGCACACAAACCTTCCCCCTCACAGCCTTGACTATGACAAGGAGATCACATTGAATGCAGTTGTAGATGGATGGCTCCTTAGTAATATCCTCATTGACATAGGTGCGAAGGTCAATGTTCTCACTTTGGATGCATGACATTAGATGGGGAGACCTGCATTACAACCATATTTGAATGTGTTGTATATGGCAAACAAGACTAAGGCAATGCCCATCGGTGTCTTAAAGGATGTAGCTATCACTATCCAGGGAGCTAAGTTTACTAGGGACTTCAAAGTCTTGGCGCTCACCGAGGAAGACAATTTCCTAGCACTACTTGGGTGCCCATGGTGTTACAAGAACAATGTGGACCTTTGGTTTAACAAAGGGTACATCAGCTTTGAAAATAAAGAGGAGTGGGTCATTATACCCCTGGCTGATGGGAAGTCGATGCCCTATACTCAACCTTTGGGAGAAGAAGTTCTAGATAGGATATATGTGTGCTCAATGAGGGATCCAGAGATAATCTATCCTATCGATAAAGTTATCCAATTTGAGGATGCTCGGTGTCAAGAAGTGATACCACCCGACCTAGCATGTGATAATTGGGTGCATGAAACTTATGAATTGATTGGATGGCCATTGAGAGGATTGGTGACCAAGGTAACAAAGGCGCACACAGTCCGGCACCTAGGAGGAAAGGAGCTACCTAAGTATTCAGGAGGAGCCTTCCCTGAGATATTTTTTCAGGAGATGGAAGCTCAGTGGAAGGAGGAGAAGGAACAAAGAGGGATGTTAAGCTATGTCTTGCTCATCACAATGGCATGGTGGTGGGCTACACATAAGGGGAGCCTTTTTGAATGATGCAAGGTAAGGACTGCTCTCTGTCAGATTCTCTAGAAACAACGTGCCCACCACCATCAAGGACTACCATGGGAAGGAGCCTGCCTCTTTCCATATCCAAGAGTGTGAGAGGGTCTAGAGAGAAGGCACAGAAGCTTTTCCACCATCCCTCTGGGTGCATAAGTTTTATTCTACACCGTAGGGTTACACGCGCGCATTACACATTCATTCGAGACACCCCGCCATACGGGGAGTTGGCAAGAGCTAGTGGTTGACCTCATTTAAACCTTTGAGTATCAGAGTACCAAGCCATCAGTTGATAAGGCTTTTGAGGGTGTTAAACACCTTACCATGGGGGATAGTGCCATGGCAGAAGATAGGTGCATTGGAGTTTTAGGTGGACCAAGTTTGGAAGCACGTTTTGAAGAGGAGGCAGAAGAAACAAAAGAGTTATAGCTTGAGCGCGCGTGTTTAAAAATGGAGAAAGGGAAGTTAGTGTATGTGGTTAATGGGGAGGAAGCAAAAAGCTTGGATGTTAGCCATTCTGTAGGGATGTAATAGGTGGTAGACAATGCTGATACTCACGCGCGCGCCTACCATGAGCCCTTAAAGATAAATAAGGTTAACATCGGCTCAGGAGAAGAACCTAAGGAAGCTATTATTGGAGATTACTGGTCGAAGAAGGAAGTCTCTAAGATCATTGATCTATTACACGAATTTGAGGATTTATTCCCACGTGGGTACCATGAGCTCAAAGGCATCCACCATTCCTTGGGAGAGATGAAGATAAAAGCGAAGGACAAGTGCGCCAGGTCGGAAGAGACCCTACTAGATGAATCCCAATTTGCATGTGAAGGTTAAGGAGGAGATAGAAAAAATGATAGCTTCTGGGATCATTGAAGCAGTGGAAGAATCGGAATGGATAAGTCCGATGGTAATCAACATCAAGAAGGATGGGTAGATTAGGATCTGCATGGATTATAGGGAGTTGAATGCAGTTTGTGTCATCGATCCTTTTCCAACCCCCTTCACTGAAGAGATTTTGGAAGGAGTCATTGGGCGCGAAATCTATTCCTTTACAAATGGATTTTCGGGTACCACCAAGTCTGGATTGCAAAGGAAGACCAAGAAGATAACTTTCACCACTCAATGGGGAATTTTTGCATACACGGTCATACCCTTTGGGTTAAAGAATACGCCCTGCTTTTTTCACACATAGTGGTTCGGGCATTCTAAGACTTCATCCACAAATTCCTTTAGGTTTATTTGGATGATTGGACAATGTATGGGCTAGTAAAAGACCATTTTGACAACGAGGTTAATGTTTGAGATGTGTAGGCACTTGAGGACATCCCTCAACATTAAGAAGTGTGGATTTGCTACACCCTTTGGGACATTATTGAGGCATATCATACGTAAGGAGGGATTGCTAGTAGATCCTGCCAAGATTGTAGTTATTGTGGGGATAGGGAGCCTACTAGCCGGAGCGCAGATGTACAAATTACTTGGGCATACGAGTTATTATAGGAAATTCATCAAAGGGTATGCCAAGATCGCCACACCTTTAGAGGAGCTGCTCGACATAAAAGTGCCTTCCATTGGGAGCAGCACAATAGAAGGTGTTTGACACATTAAAGGATAGGCTTATCACCGCACCTATATCACATTTTGCCTCTTGGGATAAGCCCTTCCATGTTCATGTAGATGCCTCTGGAACCACCATTGGAGTAGTGCTTGTGCGCTGGGTGAAGGAATTGTTGATCATCCTCAATGTTTTGCAAGGGAAGTTGACACAAGCAAAGTAGAATTACACCATGACTGAGCATGAGGCATTGTCAATGATCTACGTGCTTTTCAATTTCAAGCAGTATTTGCTAGCAACACCCTTTGTATTTTACACCGACCACATGACGTTAAAGTATTTTGTAAACAAGCCCGTTCTACAAGGGCGCATATGTCGATTGGTGTTGTTATTTCAAGAGTTTGAATTTATGGTAGTTCTAAAGCCTGGAAAGAGTAATTGTGGACTTGATCATCGTCAAGGATTGATTCAGGGGAGGATGCATAGAGTATTGAAGAGGCTATGCGATGTGTATGCTTGTTTAGGTTGTGGCGTGTGCCCTTGAATTTGGAGGAAATTGTAGTATTCTTAAAAGAAGGTGTGGCGTTGGAAGGGATGAAGGCATTAGAAAGAAAGCAACTAGCTATACGCGTTGCGCCCTACATGTTGATCAGTGGGGATTTATACAAGTTAGGGCGTGATGAGGTTTTACGCAGATGTGTACTAGAGCATGAGCACCTCACCATCATGGAAGAAGCACACAAAGGAAGTGCGAGATGGGCATTATGTAGGAGATGCCACCACACATAAGATATTAATGGTAGGATTATGGTGGGAAACTCGTATAAGGACTGCAAGGACTATTGTAAAGCATGTGACCATTGTCGCACACTTGTGCAAGCCATGAAAGAGAGATGAAATGCCTTTACGCCCTATACCTAGCACAAAACCTTTTGAGAATTGGACAATAGACTTTGTAGGCCCCTGTTGCACCAACAACGTGTAGGATTGGATCACGCTATGTCATCACTTACACAAACTATTTGACAAGGCGGGTAGATGCGGCCCCAACTAAAGACCGCACAACAAATGGATACAGTGGTAAGATTTTTGTGGGAGAACATTATCACAAGGTATGGATGTCCTTTAAGTTTAACCAGCGATAGGGGTACACATTTCTTGAATGAGACTATGAGGATCCTGTTAGCAGAGTTCATGGTAGCTCATCACAAGACTACCCCTTATCACCCACAAGCAAATGGAACCGCGGAAGCATTTAACAAAATAATGAGTCATACCCTGACCAAAATTTTTGATGTTGGAAGATAAGATTGGGATGACAAGGTATCAGCCGTATTATGGGCTTACAGGACAACTTATAAAAGGTTGAACAAAGCCACACTGTTTTAATTGGTGTTTGGTGCGGAAGTTGTTATGTCGGTTTAGTTCATGTTACCTTCTCTGTGAATAGCATGCCCAGGTGGGTTGGTGATGAGAAAGTGTTGGAAGAGAGAATTGATGAGTTAATGAAGTTGGATGAGAGATGATCACTCACCAGGTGGAGCCAAACAACAGAGAAAGCAAAGCAAAAAGCTTGGCATGATTGCCACATCAGAAACAAGAAGTTTGAGGTTGGGAAGATGGTCTTACTGTATGATTCTAAGTTTCTACACCATCCTAGGAAGTTGAAAGTCCATTGGTTGGGTCCCTACACAATCTTGTACATCCTTGATTCGGGCGCGTGCCAGTTACAAGCACTGGATGGAATGAAATTGCTTGGACACTTCAATGGGAGTAGGTTGAAGCCCTACTATAAATAAGTCTTCTTGGTGTTTGTAAATAAGGCAATTTTGCCAGCTAGTTTATAATTTTCCTTTATGCATTTATTTTCTTGTGTTTCCCTTTCACGTTGTTGTTTTGTTTTGCACCTTGGGCACCAGTAACCTTATTACTACTTTTGAGAATTTTTGAGTGCGCAGAGGACCGCACATCATTTTAGTGTGGGGTGGAGTAATGTGAAGGAGAGCATGGTTAAAGTGCCAAGGAAGTTTATGTTGAAAAGCCCAGTTGTATGGCCCTATTGAAAGAGGTGCTTGGAAAGAAAAGATGGAAAAAGGATGGTTGGTACCAAGATAAAGCTACTTTCACATCCTATGTACAAAGGAGGAAAAAATGCATTAAGCAACACGAGGTAGGCGAGACCAAATATTAGGACAGAAGAAGTACCTTTGGCACTGGTTACGTGCATGCAAGAGTCTCCTGTCATGTTGGATTGGTTACACGCCAGAAGGTTGGAGGATTGTCCACACAGGTTTGGGTGCGTAAGGGAAAGTCTTGAAGTCAAGATTTGTTTGAAAAAGTCATATTAAATGTTAAAAGTATGGTGGTAGGTGAAGTAGTACATAATGATTAAAAAGGTAAAAACTATAAATAAAGGGGATGAGGAACTTCATTATTCACTTTGCGTATACGGAGAAAGAAGCACTTTTACATGTTTGCAAACTAGGGCTTCCAAACAACTTATCTGTGTGAAGAAACATTTGGAGGGATTAAAGCATGAGTAACTAGTTCAGATTTTTGAACCGGGAGGAAGGGATTTCAGGGCGTAGGAAAAGTGTGAGAAGGTGCCATTGTGTGAAGGGAGTATCCTAGTTAGGGTTTGAAGAACTAGGGAACATGATTAAGGAATTTTCTTCACATTTCAGGATCTAGGGTTAGAAAGAATGGAAGAACAGAGTAACAAAAGGGATTGAAGTGATAAGAAGACCTAGATAATGGCACCCAAGAAACCGGTTAGCACACCTAAGAAGGGCAAGGGAAAGGGCAAGGGCAAGCAACAAGAAACCGACGCATGCACAAATGAGGAGTAGTATGCAGAAATGTAGTACCCAAATGGAGTGTTGTTGGGGAAGGAGTGGGAGTCCCATATGAGAAACATGTATGTGAATGACTATAATCATCGTACGAGCACAATCGAGAAGGATATGACAGCTGGAGTTAGTGCACCCAACAAATGAAAGGAAACTAGAGGGTTTGCCCATTTATAACGATGATGTGAAGGTCAAGTTGGAGAAGGCAGGGTTATTACAATTCTTTGAGTTGCCCTACTTCGGGAAGCTTGAGCGACTGTATCAATGGCGATGTCGTGCATGCACGAGGACTACTTCCACTTCACAGGGCACAAGATGCACATAACCCCTCAGCTCATTTCACATTTCATAGGCCTCATCTGTGAAGGAGATGGGTTGGAAGATGATTTAAGTGACAAAGAGGTGATTAAGGAAACTATCACCGCTTATGTATATAAGAAAGGGGTCAAGGTATTATGCTTATCACGAGACATTAAGGACACAGTAATGAAGATGACTCGCGTACCTAGTGTTAAAGTTAAATGGTCAAGAGAGATGGACGCAGTTAATAAGCCATGGTTGCATGTTTTGCGGGAAAGCTTCAGAGGGCACTTTCTACAACTTGTCCGCTTTCATCACGAATGATATTGTTAGCTATGCGAAGGAAGGTGATAGGATCCTTTTTGGCAATGTTCTACTAACCATTGTGTTTTCGGAGATCGGGGTATCGGATGCATCAAAAAGTTTGTGTGGGAGTACCTGTTGAAGACCCCTCACCCGTAAAGAGGTTTGAGAAATACGCTTGTGACACTATGAAAACTGTGCACAAGGTGCGCTTGGAAAAATGGTATACGCACCTAAGGAACGCGTTCGGGGTAGAATGGAGAATTCTGAACTACCGGCGGCCATTAGGGGAGAAGAAGAATTTTTGTGTGTACTAGCATTTTTGCTTGGGAAAATTCAAACTGTCATATGAGACATGGAGCCCATGGTGCAATCTCCCCTTTACCTTCACAGCTCAATACTTCCAAGTGAGAGTAAATAGGTTTAGGGAGTCCAAGAAGTTTAAGCTGGACCTTGGTAATCTGGACTAGGATCATAGGGAAATGCACAAAGGGTTGGTATACTGAAAAGTGCACATACGTAGAGCAAGACGTGTCACATGAAGTTCAAATGACAAGGCCCATGACTCTGCCCATTGCAGAAGGATCCGTGGCATGCGTATACATCTACATAAGACCCAAGTTTGAGAAGGGCACGTATCTAGAGAATGAGGTGTCTATACCTTAGGATCCAACTGGTAGGAAGAGACCCATGCCCAAATGGGAGGAAAAAGAGCCAGAAAATAAAATTCCAAGTGTGGTAGACACACAGGTAATAGTTCCCGGGACAAGCGCTAGACAAGTATGTACGTGTGCAAGAAGAGGTCCATAGTGAAAGAGAAAACACTAGAGCCGAGAAAAATCATCGGATAAGGAGTCCTCGGGGAAGAAGAGACATAGTCGCCTACACTAGAATCTTTAGTTAGGAAGAAGCAGAGGCTAGAGGAGGAGACCACCTCGGAAGAAACTGGGAGTTTGGACAAGTACATAGGAGAAAAGATGATAGCGAAGAGGATGATAGTGGAGAAGAAGTTAGTGGGGAAGAGGACCCTAGAAAAGATCAAGGGCCACCTGTCTTCAATGTGTATGATTCAGAAGAGGAAGGCGAGAGAAGAGGAATAGGGGTTCCTTTTCATGCGGTGCAAGGATAGCCAGGTAGGAGAAGGCACCCAGGACATGGGAAAAAGTAAGGAGGCTAGTGCGCAAGAGTAAGAGGCTCCAAGCTCTACGTAAGAACAAACAAAAAGGTGGCGGAAGGAGAGGAGACAAAGAACGTTGAGACTTTGGTGGAGTGGAAACTAGAACACAACGCGGAGTTGGTGTTGAATGAAGATAAGGAGGAGAGTGTGGGGAAGGACCGCGACAAAGACTTTGGGGCCCCATTCTAACAAGTAAGTATTCCTAAGGG
The DNA here is from genome assembly GCA_018340775.1 of Taxus wallichiana var. yunnanensis. NCBI lineage: Eukaryota > Viridiplantae > Streptophyta > Pinopsida > Cupressales > Taxaceae > Taxus > Taxus wallichiana. Next base: position 602,917,290 of record CM031236.1, on the reverse strand, counting down.
CATGCATACGGGAGGAAGGCACGTAGGGGAGGAGAAGCAGGGGATGGGTTATGTCGATGACCCCGGAGAAAAGTGTTTTTCGTGTGGTTCCAAAGCATGATTTCGGCGAGAAGAGCTCGTAGCCATGTCATATTTTGACAAGGAGGCTGCATACCCACGCACGAGGAAGATGTTCTCATGGGCAATTGAGTCCCATCTTGATGAGCCAGAGTTTGAGGTGAGCCACGGGGAAATAATAAATTTATCGGGACCAAAAGAAGACAATCCAGTGGTGGATGCTCAACAACTCTCAGATGAACAACTATGCAACGTGTTGAACAAGGTCACTTTGTTAAAATCGAGGCTAGACTCTTTGAGAGAAATGATAGGATCAAAGATTTGGAAGGGGCGAAGAAGAAAGAGGAAGAGCTAGTTGCAATAACAAAGGAGCTAAGCCAGGAGAAGTTGATCGGCGCTCAGTGGTAGCGTGAGTTGAAGGATGAAAAGGCTAAGGTATGTGTTGTATACAAGAAGGTGGAGGCTATAAATAATGCTATAGTATTGAAGCATCCAGACCTTGCACCCTTTGCATAGAAGTATGGATTTTCTTTAGGATGCCTAGAGGATTTAACAAGAGTCCTCACCATGGAAAGACAACCGTTAGCCTTAGAGTTTGCGGAAGAAGTGGGCGCATGCTTGGAGAAGGAGGAAAAATTGAAGGTCATGGCATTCATAGAGAGTACATAAGGTTCTTATTGACATAAAAGTTACTTCCTAGAGCTCACGAGGCCGTGTACGACAATTGCATGCAAACAGGACAAAGTGGCGGGCATCTTGGTTGCCACTCATGAAGCATAACTCAAGGAGTTCCAGGAAAAGAATAAAGGGAATAAGGCAGAAAGCGATAGAATCCTTGTGGACGTCGAAAGAAAATCTGAAGCTATTGAAGCCTTAAGGGGTTCAATTAAAAACCGGTTGAAGGAATTGTACCGTGAGATTACGTGAAGAATGGATGTCTTTGGATGATGTGGGTAGAGACTTAGAAAAATTTCCAACACCATAAGCACCCAAGGAAATGGGCTACGTTTTGATGAGGTGAGCACCTTGGTTGGCGATCTCTGTTAGAAAGAGTAGAATGAATTCACACATGGAACAAGGTTGAGGCCGACTTACAAAAGGATTTTCCTAGCCTTTTGTAGTGATTTGTCACTTCCCATTCTTTCTTCGTTCCATATTATTTCATCCCCTTATTCTTTTCCCATGGTGTAAGTCTAGTGTATTCCTATTTTTCACTAAAGAGTGTTCCCTGCAGACAGAGAGAACAAGCATAGTGTGGGGTGATGTTAGGCCCCTAGAATGTTGGCTAAGTACAAAAAGGCATGCGGGTGCGCAAGTCCTAGTTGAATAAAGGCACACAAGGATAAGGCGCGCAAGGCAAGGTTTAAGGAAACCCGTGGCGTGCGCGGTGCGTGCAAACAAAACCAAGGGTTTGAGACTTAGCCAAATTGGGTGTTCGGGGCAGAACATGTGAAAAGTATGACCTGATTGCACATGCTAAGTGGATAAGGTGCTAGCCTGGTGATAGGTTGGCCCAGGAAGGAGCATACCTGCGGTAGAAGCTTCTAGAAGCACATCATGGTAAAAAGTAGAAAGCTCAGGCCTGGAATAGCATGCTCGCATGGAGGACCACATTCAGACACTTGGCATCATATCTGAGGGTGCTAGAGGATGAGTTGGTAGTCTAGAAAGGCTATAAATACAAGCACCTGTAGAGTAAAAAGAGAGAGAACTAGAAGAGGGCGGAGCTCTGCAGAAATACTGCAAGAACTCTGTTAATGGGTAAATGTACTCGGGAAAGGATGTATAATGGGTATGGGGATTGTAATTTTTTTTTTTGATAGCCTAGCTACATTAGTCTAGTTGTAATGCATGACTGTGGTCTGCTTCTCTGTGACAATCTGTAATGGCTCCATGAATGTAATGAGGTAACTTGATTATATGAATATGAATATTGATGATCCTGATGCATACATCTTTTTCTTAGGTTCTCTTTCATTTATGTTTATGTTAAGTATGGATGCTTGTATAACTTCTTTCTGTTATGGTACAATTTATATAATCTGTTAAGTACTTTCTGTTTGGAATGACTGCAAGGATCTAGAAGCCGTTTTGAGCTCTATGGTTCTTGTATGTCTTAAACTCCTTTTAAATCTCTTAAACGCAAATCATAGATGATATTTCACACTAAACTCACATAAAAGAGAGACTCGACACCCACTCATGCCTCAGGTGAGTGCCCAACATCCACTGGATGATAGGTCGGCGTGCATGGGGTTCCTTTCTTTTGTGATAGGGGTAAAAATGACTACACTTACATTGGTACATCTAGTTATCACTCGCTATCAAGTGTATTTTGCACAAGAGCTTCCTAGGGCATGATTTCTACACACACGCATAAGAACTACATGGAGTCTGAAATATAGTGTAACGCTCGGTTGTAAGCTCACTCGGTCTAGTGACCGTCGGGGTCAGTTCGACTCCCCATTTACATCTTTATTTTTAGGATTTGATGTGTTTTGGGGTTTTGCAAGATATCATTTATCTTGCAAGCTACAGTGAACTCGACGATCATCCAATGACATACATGCGACCAACAACGAAGGTTAGCAACATAACAACAATCACTTTACGAGGTCTTTCGTAGTCATAAGTGCCTGTGAAGTATGACTCCAACACCTAGGTGTCCTTTACCTAGTCCAGTGCCTTAAGACAAGGTTTTTCGGTAGTTATAGGAATTTGTGTCCTCAATTGCAAAAATATCCTCGTCATGTTCATTAATCTTCGATTCGAGAATACTTTAGGATCAAGTGTAAAATCAACTAAGTCTTATACTATCTTTCTTGCACATAGGGTTTCATATTTCTTTAGATTGTTACTTGCGACATATCTATTTATTTAGCATTTTATTTATCGTATGTGACTCTGTAATTAGGGTTTTATAAATTCCATATTTGTTAAATCATTTGGTGAACTTGACTTTCGAACAATCTAGGATCTTCATTTTATCTAGTCTTCTTTCATGGCTTCTAAAGCTCCTCAAGTTCCCTTATATCAATTACTTCAAATGCACCCACCTTGCAAAGATGCTCTCCAAAAATTTATACACTTTATCTACCTCCCTCTTGATACATCACCTTCATAAATAAACTCCCTTTTTAATTGTCTCTCTAATAACCCTAGTGACCCGGATATCACACCTCATTAATTATTTGTAAATCAATTCAAGCTTTACATTCTTTATTCCAAGATAAATTTCAAGCTATGGAAACCATGATCACATCTCTTAAAGCTGAAATTCAACATCTCAAGGAAACTTCTTAGGCCCATGCTTGTTCTTCTTCTACTCCTCATTCTAATTCTATGTCTTCTACATGTGCTCATGTCACGAACTTCAAGTCTTACCATTACCAGGAACCTCTTAAGTTTGATCTCAATACTAAGAAACATGATATTATTCCTCATCTCCTTACTCATCAATTGATTAACTTGACATATACTCATTACTATCCTCCTTATCGGCTTGAAAAATATCAAGGTCATCCATATTGTAATTATCATCAAATCAATGGACATAACAACGATGAGTGTTATGCTCTTAAGCAACAAATTGACCACCTTTAGTAATATGGTCTCTTCTCATTTGTTTCTTAACATGTTGCTACATGTTCATCTCCAATTTATACATCTCAATGGGTTCCTAAATCTGATTCATCTATGTCTAATGAGCATCATGCCATCATTACTCAGGTTCCTTCTATAATAATTCAAGAGCCTCCTAAGAAAATTCCTCTCAAAATTGGTCTAAATCCTCCTCCTACTAAGTCTTTTACAGCATTACCAAATAATCCACCATCATTCAAGGCCCCTCTTCAGTCTCCATTTCAGCATCCAATCATTTTTGTCAAACAAACTACTCCTTATACTGATGGCCAATACACATTTCAAACTCCACCACCATGACATGGTCCTAATGTTGCTTATTCCCACCATTTTCCGACTCTCTCTCTTCTCATGACATAGATAATGCTCTCCCACAATGACATGGTATCTCTCACATCACCACATAGATCTCCATCATTTGCACACTTGGGAGCATCATGCTTACTTCGCCCCTCTTAGTATTATCAAGTGTCTCACATTTTTACTATTATGCTTTGTGCTTCGTGTTTCGTCTCTCTGAGAATCATTACACAACTTGATACACTTTATATCGTCATTTCCCTATGATGCACTCTTTTTCTAAGGTTCACACTTTCCTATTTAGGGCATACTACATCCATGGACCTCACATCATACACACGACACATTTCACACTCTGCGCATTCATGACACATCTCTTTGGCATCACATTTTCACACATCACACTACCCTATGACGCACTCTAGTTCCACGGTTCATACTTGACTGCTGAGGATCTAAATCTGAAATGAACCTCACCTCATTCATAGTCACTACACTCTATGCTTCATTGATCTATCTTTCTAAGCAAACACAATTCAAACCATTTCTCGATGACACACTCTTGTTCTATGGTTCATTCTTGATTGTTGAGGGGTATTTTATAAATGAACCTCATCTCATACATACACATTTTCTTGAGGGGCATGTTGCTCTTATCACATTCACCTTGCATTCTATTCCTTTCACACTCACAACATGTTGCATATCTTGGTTGCACTTATTCTTGTTTGCTTATACTCGCATGTTACACTTTTCTTACTATGTTAGCTAGATATCTAGTATGTCATTATCTTTTCTATATACACATGTATGTTCACTTGTTCTTTAGTTGTGAATGTAGACTTCTTACAAATCTTTACACGTAACACAGATGTTTGGCACTATACCTCTTACTAGTCCCACCGAGGCTCTTGGGGGCATCTACATTTCTACTCTTACACATCACAGGTGTTATTGTTTCATTTTATACTACTTCCCATTCTTACTAGCACATTACTGTATCGATATATACATGTCTTTACACACCTTTTATATTTTTAACATGCTAACTAGTGCTTCATGTGTAACATTTTCTTTAAGAATTATTTGTCATCATGGTTATCTCTGTTACTCTTTGTTTTCCATTGTTTCTACTGTATGTCATTGTTTATGGGATATGCCCTATGTCTTGTATGTTCATTGCTTGTATGCTTTAGGCCGTTTCAACCCTAATTGTCTTGTGACATTGTGAGCGATGTACCATGTTTGAAACCCACTTTTTGTGGTCTACATTGTCTTCTTACTTTCTAGATTACATATTGTCTTCTATATGCGTATTTGTCTTGTTTGCACTAACACATGTCCTATCCACTTTGTTTGCATGTGCCTTGATTTCTACCATGGACATCCCATCCCCCTGCAAGGTATCAATTTCATATCAGCATCCGGTCCTCTCCTTTGGGCCACATCTTCCTAGTGACATCGTATAAACCCCAAACGAGGGGGCATACATTGGGTGAATCAATCACCCCATACAACAACTCAGAGCTTTAGTATAGGCCTACACAACATAGGAAAAAATAAATTTATAGACACAAAACGATCTAGATTATGACTTGGGTCCCGGCCCAGCACATGATGCCAACACTCGAGACATAAACACTAGCGTCTCGGGTGCTCCTAACCTTTCCTGGGTTCCTATGACCGGGGAAGTTACTGATCACTTTATCATATTAACATAATATACAATATTTCACATAGTAGTTTTCATAATACTGAGCACAATCCTACATCAATCGAATGCATTCTATCTTCTTTTTCTACTTGGATCAAATACGATTGAACATGGAAAAAGGTAGGATCACGCCATTTGCAGTGGTGTATAAATTTCAGGAAGCAGTTAGGGATGGAGAATACACTATACCTTTCTCCCTAACACTCTTCTATCATGGTGTGAGATTTCCCAAAAAACTCACACTTGGTGTGAGATCACCCGAAAAATTGTTCTTTCGCATGAGATTGCCCAAAAACTCACTCTTGGCGTCGATCACCCAAAAACTCACTCTTCTACAATGGGTCGGGACACTTTTTATCCTTTTCACACATCACAAATCAGTGCACACATTCCTTTTACTATTTTTTCACATCTTTTACATGCTTTTACAAAGTTTCATAACACATGACTTTGATTACTCTTTCACTCTTCTTTTGCAGTCTCAGTACTTAATACATAACAAGAAGAAGCCCCTCATCAACAATAGGTACAACACGATATAACTCATGCGCTTCACCCCTAGGGTCACTTCCTTTTCCTTAGCTTCCACACTTCATTGTTAAAACTCCACGTTTTTCTTGTCTCCTTGACACAATTTCGCCATCGATCTATAAGGTTTTCAGGTATCATGCATATCTTATGTACTTTATGTTATCAAGTATTCACTCAACAACATAAAGTGGGGGCAAATGTAGACATAAAATCTTGCACTTGGGTACATTTCTAGGTCCTAATAACATACTACTATTCATATGATTCATAAGTGAGAAAACTAGTAATTGACATTTATCTTTGGCCTCTTTTTGTCTTTCTCATTTCCTCTTTGGTCTTACACACCCCATAGCCTAGTCTAATCGTCATTGTTTTATCTTTATTGACTCTGGACACTAGCGCCCAGGTGCCCTCGTCCCCTCGGGTGACCCCAACCTCTTTGTATCTTACTCGCCTCTTTTGGGCCCTTTTTATCTTTTGGGAATCTTGTTTTCTTATGGGTTGACCTTTTAGTTGTCAATTATGAAATTCAAACAAGGGAATCATATAAATACAAAGCTATGTGACCATAATAAGGGACCAAACTCTAAACATCTACTATCACCACCTAAGGTTGCATCCAAAGGCATTATAAGAGCATCAACGCATCCATCGGCTCTCACTTAAAGGACAAGGACTACATTTTCTGCATACACACATAGGAGGGGAAGTTCATTTTTCCATCCACACATCTACTTACATTGGTACATCTAGTTATCGCTCACTATCAAGTGCATTTTACACAAGAGCTTCCTAGGGCACAACTTCTACACACACACAAGAATTACATGGAGTCGAAATGTAATGCAACACTTAGTTGTAAGCTCACTCAGTCAAGTGACCATCGGGGTGATCTGACTCCGCATTTGCATCTTTATTTTTTAGGATTTAATGTGTTTTGGGGTTTTGCAAGATATAATTTGTCTTGCGGGTTACAAGTGAACTGGCAATCATCTAGTGAAATACATACAACCAACATGAAGGTTAGCGACCATCTTGTGACAACAAAAATAAGTTTGTGAGGGTCTTTCGTAGTCACAGGTGCCTGTAAGAAGACTCCCATGCCCAAGGAAACCCTTACCCATTCTAGGCACCCTGGTCCATGCTTATTTGGTAGTTTTATGATTTTCTATACTCGGTTGCAATAGTCTCCTCTTATTCATCAATCTTCTAGTTCAGAATACTTTGGGATCAAGTGTGAAATCAACTAAATCTTATACTCTCTCTCTCTCTCTTGTACCTATTGTTTCATATTTCTTTAGCTTATTGCTTATGTAAGATATGTACTTTACCATTTTATTCATCACACGTGACTCGTAATTAGGGTTTTACAAATTCCATACTTGTTAAATCAATGTTAAACCTAATTAGGGTGTAAACACCACCGATCACCACCTAAATGTAAGTTTACTTATGAAGATGTAGTCAGGTATGAAATTGAATTGGATGTCACATGTCGAGGAAGGCTAGGAAAAAGGAAGAATCATGTTACATTGGATGGTAAATGCCCAAGCAAGCCACAAAATTGAAGAATCATACTACATTAGATGTTAAATTATTAGGAAAGTCATGAAAAAGAATATTTGTATCACATTGTATGTTGAATGACCAAGCAAGCCACGAAAATGGAATTAAAAATAGTAACATTAGTGGTGAGAAGGTTCATCTAGTAAGAGATCAAGAAATGATTACACAATTATTATTGAGCAAGAGGAGCGATATGCCATAAAATCAAGAAATTATTATTACGGTGGTGATGCATAACACATCTGTAGCAAATTTTGACAATTCAAAAGGTGGGAGACAAATATATTATAGCTTTTGTACCCATTCTAATATCCACCAATGTAGGGGAATTGTTTTATCCTTTGAAACAATTATGTTTCATAAGCAAGGTAAAAATGGTTTATAATAAATATGATTTTGTCAAGTTATGGAAGAATTACACATAAGGGGACTTGATCTCACTAGATTGGATCGAGTGATGAAGAACCAATTATTTATACTATTAGTAATGAATTCTAGACACAGTGTGTTTCCATTTCAGTGCTTGTGTATATAGTGTATACAAATGATCAAGGCAAGTTAGCACCGCACCACCATTCTGAAATGGATAGTAAAAATATTTTTATCCTATTGGTCTAAACACGGTAGAGGAAATGAAACATGTTGAGGTTATTAACCACAATTATTATATGGGGAGAAGTTTGGATGTCATTCATTTAGTTAAGGATGATTGTTTTGTTACCATTGATTCACATTGCATGATGCATCCTGGACATTCTTATGATATATAACACTAGTCTATTTGAATTTATCATTTGACCAAACATGTATTTTCATATTTGTAATGAGAATATACTAGGATTGTCTATAGATGAGTCTTTATGCATTCGTACCTCGTCAAAGTGTTGGAATGTTTTACATATGTTTCCAACAATGTCACATTCTGTTCGGTGAGGATATTTGAAAGTGGGGAGGATATTGTTAGTAGAGGCCACTAGATTCATAATGTTATGAATTTCCATCCTCGAGAGGTTTTTTATACAAAGTATGATTTCTTGATACTATATGATATCATTGATGGTAAATTTTGATTTTATTATTATACGGTCATACATAATTAACATTTGATTTCCAGAAAGTAGATTCATAAACGCTAATGCTAAATGTTCTAGTGGATTTAGGGGTTGTTGACGTTTTCTTCCTTGAGAGTTTCATCCAAAGGTAGATCCCGACAATGTGGAATCATTTTTTTGTCAATTTATTTCTATGAGAAATGTTGATAAGATAGCCTTTCGGTTTTTGCAATACATGGTGATCATGAAGTTGTGACTTCTATATTAATTACATCAACAAAGTATGACACAAAAACTCGTTACCTTTGTACCTTCGAGTGTCCCAACCACATCAAGAACAACGTATAATATTAATAAATATTATTTAAGTGCCTAAAGTATCGTGACATTATACAGGGTGAAACCTATATAGAGGTTCCTTACGACAACTTTATGGATAAATTTGAATTGATTTTTATTCATGTCATAACCCCTAGTATTGTCAAAAGGAAAAACTCCCCAAAGTTTGTTGTGTAAGGATATGAGATTTTGAAGGACATTATATTCTATACGTGACCCATATTTTCTAGTATATTTTAGCCAACATTTGGTTCAATTCACCAAACACAACCTCCTTCCAATTGTAGAGTACGAAATGCATTTAATTTTTGATTTTTGCATGATTATATTCCACCTCATGTTCATGTATATTTTTCATGGGATATGCATCAATTTTATCCTTTCCATCATTGCTATGGCCTAGAATAAGGTTTGGTATAAACCTATATTGATATGTAAATTTTCACAATGTGTTAGCAAAAATGTCTTTCTAATCTAGATTATATGCCAAATTCAATTTTTATACTTTATAGGATGTCATTTCTTAGGGTTCAAAGGTAGTTGTTTCTTAGTGTATGATATTTGATTTATTTTTATTGGGTCATGTTAAATGGATTAGATTTTTATAGCTTGTTTGTTTTTGTGATTATTTATGATTGTGTAACATTCCATTGTAGAAAATCTATGTACGTATGCGGGTTATCAATAGTGAGTCCAAGTAATTGTAAGCATGCTATAATGCACGGAAGACTTATGAAAAACCATTCTAGCAAAGATATAACCTAGTAATGTGTCATTTTTTTAAAGCAACTAATATAAAAGAACATCTAGATAATTGCAATAAATATGACAACCCATGATGTATGAAAATTGTTTTTCTTTCTTTTACAAATAACTTCATTCTCAATCTCTTAAATTACAAAATGGATTTAAAATTTCATGTCCTTATTTCATGTCTGTATACATACAAGCAATGACCAATTTTTAATAACTTGAAATTTAAAAAGCAACTTAAGACAGTAATCATATTTGCACCATAATCCACTTATGTTAAGAATTATTGATAATGTTTACTTGACATCTAACTTGTGTGATGTGTTGTATTTATTTATGTGTTGATTGTAGAATTAGACACCTTGGATGTAAGATACATAGAATAACAAATGAATCTAAATGCACTCAATGCTTAGAAATGCTTCCACGTAATGTGAGGTAGTGTCATACCTTATCTTTGTGAATTTTATTATGTTGTTTTTAACCAAATCCTCTCTTCAAAACCAATGCATCCACAATGCATGGTTATCTCATCTTCTCTCTTTTAAAACTCTTTATTATTAACAACCAATTACTTTACCCTTTTCAACAAATAGTCTTCATTTTTCTTCAATTGCTCCTCCCTTATCTTCAAAACATCTTCCTTATCATGCATCTCCTAAAAATCCATTTGACATGAATATTCCTCCTTTTAATGTAGTTGCGGTGTAATGGAAAAGATATACTAAAGTATGGATACATCATAGAAGGTATTCATTTTTGGCATATTGAATGGCTATCATGGATTCCATGAGGTATATGTAATCCCAAACATCTAATTCTTCTACTTCGTTTCCCTTTGGAGCAAGATTTAGAGTAGCCACTTGTTTATTGAGATTGGAGATGTAATCCCTGTAACAATTTACTCTAATTATTCCTTCATTGGCAACCACTTCAGATCCCATGGCTACAATTTTCCCTTCCTTGGCAACTACTTTAGATCATATGGCTCCAATTTATCCTTCCATGGTAGACACTTCACATCCCACATTATTTTGTATCTCACATATGAAATTCTTTCCTTATTCTCCAACTTTCTCATCCTCTTCCATGTATGTTTCCTCCTCCTCTTCCTCTTCCTCTTATGGATTTCAAAGCGTGTACTCTATCTTCAACTAGTTCATTTTTGTTTATATATGGTTACTCTCGGGGTGGTTATAGGTTGAGCAGACAAAGTGTTCCCCAATAATTCACTTCTTTAATTGGATTATTTTTTTATCCCCATAACAATCTATTCCTTTCCATTGTTTTCTTTAATATTTTCCATCTTTACTAGTGATATGTGGTTATTAGTTGCAATTCCTTTCCCTTTGATGTCAATATGATTCTATTTAACCATCATATCTTTTGCACCATCATTATTTTCCTCTTTTTTGTGATTATAAAATACTCTATGAACAAGATCATGCCTTATGAATTTAGGGTCACACATGTCGATAGGGTTAGGGTTTTTGTGAGACCTAAGTTTTTCCAAACATAGTAATTATTGGTGTTCAACATGTACCCATAATACCAATGTATGTATCCTCTACATAATATCAATATGATCTAATTCTTCTACTTTGTTTCCCTTTGGAGCAAGATTTAGAGTAGCCACTTGTTTATTGAGATTGGAGATGTAATCCTGTAACAGAGTTTACTCTAATTATTCCTTCATTGGTAACCACTTCAAATCCCATGGCTACAATTTTCCCTTCTTCGCAACTACTTTAGATCATATGGCTCCAATTTATCCTTCCATGGTAGACACTTCACATCCCACATTATTTTGTATCTCACATATGAAATTCTTTCCTTATTCTCCAACTTTCTCATCCTCTTCCATGTATGTTTCCTCCTCCTCTTCCTCTTCCTCTTATGGATTTCAAAGCGTGTACTCTATCTTCAACTAGTTCATTTTTGTTTATACATGGTTACTCTCGGGGTGGTTATAGGTTGAGCATGACAAAGTGTTCCCCAATAATTCACTTCTTTAATTGGATTATTTTTGTATCCCCATAACAATCTATTCCTTTCCATTGTTTTCTTTAATATTTTCCATCTTTACTAGTGATATGTGGTTATTAGTTGCAATTCCTTTCCCTTTGATGTCAATATGATTCTATTTAACCATCATATCTTTTGCACCATCATTATTTTCCTCTTTTTTGTGATTATAAAATACTCTATGAACAAGATCATGCCTTATGAATTTAGGGTCACACGAGTCGATAGGGTTAGGGTTTTTTGTGAGACCTAAGTTTTTCCAAACATAGTAATTATTGGTGTTCGACATGTACCCATAATACCAATGTATGTATCCTCTACATATAGAAGACACCGGTTGTCCTTTATATGTTTTATCAAAAATGTATAAGACAAGGGTGTCTAATATTTAAAAATTTACACTTTCTTTCCACCTCAAGATATCATGATCTATATTCTTGCACGATATATGAGCCATTTCAATCTCTTCACTATATTTCAATTTACCTACTATTCTAAGTCATTTATTAAACCAATGATCTTGTTTCACATGGAGGAGTACATACTTTCTTACAATGTCTTTGATTGATTTCCATGGCTCTAAAATTAATGTATACTTGTACTTCCCCTATCATTGTTGTGTAGTTGGATGTGACTTCTTACATAACTAGACGTAAGAGTGCTAACATGAATTCATCTAGAGGGTTTTTCCTATTATGAGGTAAATCATGGTCAAATTTGGGCATTCTAATGCTTTGTGGATGAGTTATTTAAATAGGTCTATTTTCATCGCATTAACCTTCTTCATCTCCTCGTAATTTTTACAAATTGAACAACTCTATCCTTATTATAAGAAGTGGTTATAGAGAAAAATTCATATATTTCTTACTTTTAACTTGTCAACCCCACTTACGAGCACTCCAATTTGGTTCCCGATGTGATCAAGTCCATTTCCACCTTATAACGGTGACATGAACATGCCAAAAGTGCATAAACCTTTAATTACATGAGAGGCAATATTAATTAGTTGGCAAGTGCCTCATCGAGGACCAAGTTGGTGTGTTAGTAAGTCAATTTGTGAGTATTTAGACATCATGCGATAAATTAGCGGTAACTTGCCATTAGATTAGATGCATATAAGTAATAAAATCGTTCAAATAATAATAATAAAATTAGCTCACATTACATGAGAAAATTAATTTATAAAATAATAATCAAATTTAAATAATTCAATTAAATTATAAAGTTGAAATAAAATAGTAAAATAATAAAAGGTATAATGGTGTGTATGTGGGAGGTTAGGAAAAGGCCAAGAGGCCATGAGATAATTTTGGAATCTTGTGCGAGACACGTGGCCTCATTGAGCACATTTTGGGATATGGCCCATGTGTGGAGGTTAGGTGGAGCTAGAGGTAGTTTCCTCTAGGTGTTTGAATATTGTTCCAATGTCATTTAGTTATGCCATTATGGAAAATGGACCGTTTATTATTGTTGTTGCTAATGCACAAGATGTGGGAATGTAATCAAGGTGAGTGGAATGTTGTCGATTCTTGAAAGGGATGAGTTTTCAAAGGATGCATTGGTGTTTGTTTACTCTGGAATTACTTGAGGCGCTAGAAGGATAGACATTTAAGACTTACAAATATGTTATTGGCATTCATCATACCCTTTCACCCTCTCTAGCATATTTACAACCTATTTACTTAGGTGTGTTGGTTCTTGGACATTCTCAAATCGATATTTTTGAATAGGTGTTAGAGGTGTTAGAGTGAATGTGTGGGAAATATTAAAGTGAACCTAGCAACCTCCTCCCACGACCTCTCGATCCCTACACTAAAATGAGATCTCTTATAAAAAATGAATGTTTGTAAAGCATGAAGGTATCATAAATCAAGAAAAATTCCCCTTTAAACGCCTTAGAGAAACATTTCTCAGGGACTACAATGATTGTTGGAGATGTAAAAAAATGTCTATTAGTTGAAAAACTCATTTGAAACTTCAAACATTATATTAGAAGGTTTTAAGCCAAACACCTCAACCCTTGTAAGTATACTCTGGCGTATATAAATGGAAGCATTAAAAAAAAAAAAATTCTTTCCTTTTGTTAATGGAAGGCATTTAATTGGGATGACTTTGGATTTGATTTGTTCTTAGAGGCATTGGTGATGTGTAGCCCCACTTTCAATATGCCATATTTGTGTTATGTTGTGTGGCTTGGGAGTGGATGTTGAAATTTCCTTAGGCATGGTATGATTATTATAACAGTTGGGAATGCACATGTTTTTTTCTTCTCCTTTATAATCCTTCGCTTATATTCAACTTTGCAGACATGTTTCTCATGATATCCATTTTAGAGCATAAAAAAATACACTCCCACATTATTATATGGGAAATTAAGTTTAACCCCCAATTCTTGTAAAATACCCTCTATGCTTGTATGGAAAAATGTAGTTTTTTAGTGGAAGCTTCCAAAGTCTTTGACCAAATGAATGAATGAGGCATCTTTTGATGGAATATCATAATTTCAAATTACGAGAAGACAAGGATCTCTTTAGGAGGCTTTGACACTCCTTTACCAAATGTAACAAGCCATGGTCATCCTATTATCTAAAATACCCCTAGGGATATTTTGATAACTCACATCTTCATTTGGACTTGGGTAGGTGTAAATTGATCAAAAGCGGAAGAAATCAATGTTGGGGACATTCGTTTCCTCATTTCTTAGCTTCCCCATTTCCATACTTATCCAAAAAATAAGGAAAATTGGTCATTTGGGGAAAAATCGATTAGATCCAGTTTATGCGAGAACAAGATGAACCATTCCTTTGTTCCTCTTGTTCTCTACATTACCAAATTATCTCGCATAAGGGGTTCGAGGGTTTGAAATCGAGACAGATCGGGTCTATGTGGAATAGATGAAACCATTCTTCATGGCCTCGGTTTTGTACATGTCCGTGTCGTGTCCAAATGCGCATGAGGAGAAAGGGATAGTTTTGTGGGTGGATTAGGATTTTTGGGAACCAAAGGAATTGTTCCTGTGTTCCTTATGTTCCCCGCATAAGTGAATCGATCGACTAAGTGTTAGGAGGAACTAACAAGCACAGAGCGGAGGATGGAAGATAATGCGGGGCGAAGATAGAGCGGGCACCAATGGAATGGGTGGAACTGTTCCATAGTTCCAACCCAAAACTAAATCTTTGCCCATACAAGAACTACGAGATAAATTGGTTAAGTCATGACCAAACAACATAAACATAACAATTCCCACGTTCTAATTAGTTCTTGATCGGACAATTCATTCACACCCAACACAAAATACTTTAAATCAGATTGTATTTTGAGATTACAAATCACAAAATAAAGTGGTTCCTCCTTCATGAAACTACACTACTTTAAGTTGACTAACAACTTTTCCTTTTTTAATATTTACAATTGTTTACACCTTAATTAGATTTAACATAAAACCTAATTGATTTTAATGAATTAGTACACTAAATGATGCAAGGGTTATTAATAAATGATTATTCTAATTAATTAAATTCGATATTAATTATCAAAATCATAATAACACTTTTATACTTGTAACCGATATGTTAGATAATACACAAACTTGAAAACATATAGGAATGAGTGCGCTTAGCTGATTACAAATGATTCGGGAAGTTCGGGAGGATGCCTTGTTGAAACAACAACATTTGAACCTAGTGATGCTTCATTTTTGGTATTGTAACTGGAAACTAAGCTAGGGTAGGACCATACATGATGTAGGCATCATCATCCCTGTACCCACTCAACGAGATTTGTAAGATAAATACCATAACTTTAGGTCAAAACTTGGAAAAAATGCACTCTTCCACTAAGCTAGAGAAGCATCATATCCACACTAAACCATCATTGAGATAAAATTGCTTTCTTCAAGGCTACAAGAATATTCAAGATTCTTTTATTAACCTATCTCAACTGTCCAAACAAATGGAAACACAAAAATTAGTGGGTTCGATCAATTTTACTAAAACTTTGTAATCTTGGTTTCTCAAGAACTAATGGTCTACAACAACCTTCCTTCAATCATATCTTACACTACAGTATTAAAATCATGAAACCCTTACAAAACCATTTGAATAAGATTTTTATCCTTCTACCCTCAAAATTTCATAAACCAAATCCTTAAAATGCGGGAGATATACTCATTTTTCTAAGTAGGCATTTTGTCAAACACTTTACATGCAACCTCTTCCTAGTCATAAGAACACATCATAACTCAGAAAATATTCATATTCAAGACAAACCATTTGAAACCCATTGGAAAAATGATATTTTACTCCCTGTCCAAATTTCACATCATTTGGAGCTAAACTCAAAAAGTTATGCGGACTGGTTTACAACAAGTCATCAATAATTCAAAATCCTTCCCAATCTGTATTGTGCTTAACTTAATTCTTAACTTCAATACTCTATATTACTTTGAAAAGGTATGTAAAATGGTTAAAAACTTAATACCTTAACAACAAGCCTAGATTATATCTTCAATACCTGTAATTTCATCAATCTTCGTTGTATTTTGACTCTAAGACATGGCATAAGACATTTCTAAAAGTTATTATATCATCAAGTGTTCCGAATCCTATTTGTCTCTCTTCTCTAAAGCCTCCTTCACGTTTTCATGCACAAATAGATTCCCATTTCATCGATGTTTCACACCGAAAACATTCATAAAAAAATAGAGTATGGTACATAATTACAACAATGAAATCTTGGTTCAAACATTGTTTTTTGCTTATTCTCATGCTTGGAGCTCTAAATCCACACAATTATTGATTGATCAATGAACAAGAAAATTAAAAAATTAAATATGTATCTCTCCCAATTCGAATTGGCTTGACCATAACTACCTTTCCAAGTCATATGACCAATATTACATGTAGGTTGCATACAAACAAGAGGGCTTAAATGGAAACCTTAGACTATAAGACCAATCTAACATTTTAGTGAGCTCTCATAGACACTTAATGACAATAAATTACTTACTTACATGCTAGATAGACCCCTACATACTATGAAAAGTTCAAAAATGGCTTTAGAAATATTCAAATTTTGAATAAGCCAAAAATGGAGGGAAAACCTCTAATTCAAATATTTGAATCTCTAAAGCCTAAAAGACACCAAAATTGACTCAAATACACCACTAAAGACCCCAGAAAACCAAAATTTGACTAACACATACCTATACTATCTCTATACTAGCCCTGGAGTAATGATGCCCTGCATCATACTACCAAGGAAAAAAATCTTCCATGGAGTTATATTTGCTTTGTAACTACAATCAGCCTCTTCTTCCTTTGTTTCCAGTTTGTCATGAATTCTTGTGAATGCTCTTGAAATTCATG
Source organism: Taxus wallichiana var. yunnanensis (assembly GCA_018340775.1). Lineage (NCBI taxonomy): Eukaryota > Viridiplantae > Streptophyta > Pinopsida > Cupressales > Taxaceae > Taxus > Taxus wallichiana. Next base: position 602,899,945 of record CM031236.1, on the reverse strand, counting down.
CATGGCTTTAGGTATGACTTGGAGTTGGATCATTTTCTTGACAAAGTTCTCTGCATCAATAACCTTCAAATATGCCTTAACTGCTGCAAAAATGTACACTGTTCTTCCTACTAGGTGGCTGAGTCTAATCATCTGATTCATGCCTTCATAAGTAGTCTCTTGATGTTCCTTAACTGTGTTACAAACCTTAACTTGTTCCATTTCCCTTGTTGATTGAATTCATTCTCAAGTCTGAGAAATTTTAGTATTTTCTTGGCTTTTCCACCTCTAAATGATTGCTTTATCTTTGCTTCCTTCATCATACCTGCACAAACATAACTCAAACATGGATTAGTCTTCAAAATATGAGGTTCTTGTTCATGTTTGACTACCCCATATTTCCCCTTATGGTCATCTTCTTCTTGTCTTTGCAACTTCTCATTTTCATGGATTGTTTTGTCTCTTCCTATAGGACTGAGTGTCTTCATTTCAAATTTTGATTTGGCCTCATATGTTGAGTCACTCCATTTGTTACCTACCTCTACTAGTGCACCATTATCTTTATATTCATCATGACTTAGTTTTCCATTCTCAACTTCCACATTTTCTTTCTTTTGCAAAAATGCTTGGTACTCATGCTCTCCACTAAGCCACGCCACATTGTTTTCTTGTGTTATCTTTATTATTGTTGGGGTTAAACCATATAAAATTGTTGTTGGGGTTAAACGAGAAGATAAAATAAAATAAGAGAAAGATAAAACTAGATTTAATGTGGTTCACCTAGTGTGGGCTACGTCCACCAAGAAATGACCAATATTATTATTCAGTGCTTTACAGAGGAAATACAATGAAGATCTGTTGTCTTCCAACACCTCACAGGGTGTTCAATGCTTTTCCCTCACTCAGCTACTCTTTCTTGCTCACCAAGAAAACTAACATGCAAAACAATTGTTATTTTATTCTCTCATACCCTCATACAATGCATACATGCATATATATCTATTTTGGGCAAATAAATATGATTTTACAATCAATAAATCATCTTTAAAGCAAAATATTTATTCTAATTCCTATTTAAAGAACAAAGCATCGTCACATAGGTGATCGATGTTGGTTCCTTCCTGACCGATGCCGGTCACTTCTTAACCGATGTCGGTTACCTTCTAACCAATGTCGGTTTCCTCCTGACTAATGTTGGTCACTGTCAAAACCGAAACATGTAAAAGCAAGCTTCTGTGAAGCAATTAAGCTCCACACTCAACAATCTCCCACTTGGAGATCAATTGTTGCACATTGTACTATGCATCACCATCCTTGGTTCCTTTTCCTTGGCATGTTTCTTCCTCTTCGAGTCTCAAACTCAAAGCCTAATAGAAGTGGAGTGATCTCCAAATTCTCCCTTACCAATGGATTCGTTAGCATATCTGCAGGGTTCTCATCCATATGAATTTTCTCTAACTTTAGCTACCCATCCTCCAACACTTGCTGTATGAAGTGATACCTCAACTGAATGTGTTTTGTTCTTGAATGAAATGTTGAGTTCTTTTCTAGATGAATTGTGCTCTGACTATCACTGTATAATTTGCAATCCTCTTGCTCCTTACCCAACTCTTTCATGAACCTTCTCATCCATATCATCTCCTTGCTAGCTTATGTAGCTACAACATACTCTACCTCTGTAGTAGATAAAGCCATAACCTTTTGCAATCTTGAAATCTAGCTAACTATCATTCCAACTATGAAAACATATCCAGTGGTGCTCCTCCTACCATCCAAATCTCTAGCCATATTTGAATCAACATAGCCGCGTAAAGAAGTATCTGACCCTTTGTAGCATAACTCCATGCTAAATGTCCCTCTTAAATACCGACAATCCATTGGACTGCTTTCCAATGTTCTTTACCTAGATTAGCCATAAACTTGCTCACAACTCCCACTGCATGTGCAATGTTTGGTCTAGTGCAAACCATGGCATACATAAGACTTCCTACCGCTGAAGCATAGGGAACATGTGCCATGTACTCAACCTCCTCGTGTGATGAAGGACATTGATATTTTCTCAATTTGAAGTGTCCATCCATAGGTGTACTACCATGTTTTGAATTACGGATGTTAAACCTTTCCAACACCTTATTGACATAAGCTTTCGAGACAAATATAACCTCTTGTTTTTCTGTCTCGGTGAATTTGCATGCAAGGATTTTCTTTGCAGATCCTAAATTCTTCATTGCAAATGTGTGAGCTAAAATTTCTTTAAATTTATCAATGTCCCGCATACTAGATCCCGCAATCAACATATTATCTACATATAGTAACAAAATAACATAGCTCCCGATTTCAAGCTTTTGAAATAAACACAATGGTTAGATTCATATCTCATATAACCATGCTCATGCATAAAACTATAAAATATCAAATACCATTGCCTTGGAGCTTGCTTGAACCCATATAGGCTCTTTTTCAATCTACACACAAGTTTCTCATTACCCTTGACTTCATAACCAAGAGGTTATTGCATATAAAGATGTTCGACAAGGGTTTCTCAAATCGAAGCCAAGGAATATTCTCCTATGACTTTATTTTAAAGGTTTCAGGCCAATGATGTAGTTTGATACTCTAGTTCCCAAAAAGAGAGAGTAGCTGAGGTAGTGGATAACAAACGTGTGAAGGACGAGGTGGTTGAATCTTCCGATTAAGATCAATTTTATAGGTTGAATATTTTAATAGTTTTTATAATTTTACTCCTAGGTGGTTTTTACTTATTACTTTCATGTAAACCACCCAACTTTATATACTTTTGATATTACATATGTAGTAAGGAGGGGACCCAAGAACCCCCGGTTCATAGCTCTAGTTAAAAGCATTTTCTTATAAAAATAAAACAAATCCTACTTCCCTAGCGGCCTAGGCTACGTAACTTAGCTCTCTATCCCTTTGGATCCTAGTTTGCTTGTTTGTTTCCATTCTTATTGATTTGGTGTCCGCTTGAGCATTCTAGGTCCATCATAACGACACATGAGAATCTTTGATCGACTATAGGTCAACCAAACATTGATAGAAACCAAGTAGACATTGATCAATGCTTATGTTAATTAGCCTTTAGATCTACACTTGTATCACACGAGATCATTGGAAAATTCATTAGCCTCAACAAAGATTCAAACATTTCCATAGAGTGTTGGGCCAATCAAGTAGATAGGGTTAGACCTCACAACCCTTGATTTTTCATTTACCCACCTTCTCTCATACTTTCAAGACCCTCTTCAGAGATAAATACTTAGAATACGAAGGAAAATTCCCCTACATCCATCAACCGAGTTGAATTTTATTTGGTTTCACTGACATTAGCTTATATCTACACACAAAAATCATCCTTGATCATAGTATCATCCCCACGCAGGTTAGTCAAGCATTCATCTCTCTTTACAAAAAAATCCCCAATTTTCTCGGTTAAGAACCTTATATTTCCTTGACTAGTATCCATGCTTTCATCACCATTACCATTCATCCCATTTATATTCTATGTATCTATCACATTACCATCACATCTATCACATTCTAGTTGTCTTGGCAAGACCTCAAGAATTTTTGTGCGTCTGGAATCATGTGTTGATTTTCAAGCATAAAAAGTACTGGTTCTATTACTAAACTAGTATCATTCTTAGAATCACAATTGGTTCTTGTTATCCAAATATCTCTCCTAGCTGTTTGGATAACTTGCATACACATTCGGCCCTAAGTTATTCAATGAAGAATCACGCATGCTCACCGCTTTACTTCATCTCCCATGCGTATCGCACACACCCCCTTTGCGCCTTCCTCTATTTTCTCTGTGTGCCATTCCCTCAGGACCTTATGTGCTAGATCATCTTTTGATACACTTAAGTGTGTCATGTGCAACCAGTCAAAACGTGCCAACAGGGTGCCAAATCATTGCAACAAATAAAAGATTGACATGTGGGTAGAACGACAAATAGTTGTACATTTGTCCACCATCTCAGCCAATCCGTGCGCGCCATGTGTTTTATATACGCCAATGACTCTGACATCTTTTGATAGCCATATCTTCGCTCTGAGCTCGGGATCGGTGCATGCCTAGACTTGTTAGAGAGCTGCTGAAATCACCTATAGTGCAAAAAATTCAAAATTCAAATTCTGGTGGATCTGGTAGGTGAGAAATGGGAAAATGTCTTTTGAACATTGATGAGTAGATCTAATTGCTATAACCACCCAATTTGGTATGATCCACCCTCCTTTGTCTTCAACATGTCAAACAGGCATGGGGAAGTGTATTTCATAGATTTACAAGCAAATTTATAGACATTGAATGCTTCTTGTTGGTGGTTGTGTTTCAAATTCAGGTTTTCCCTCCTTTTCCCTTCTACGTCCATGGATTCATCTATAAATGTAAGAGCAAGGATAATTTTTTTTATTGGACACTCTGGATCCTTATGCATGTTGCTAAGGACTCCATATTTTTTGTATTTTGAGTTGCAGACCTCTATGTTTGGCTCTTGCATGTGGATATCAGCCTTCTTCGTGATTATAACATCTCTGTGCATTTCTGGAAGTAATAGAAGCATCGTTTTGTGACTATTCTCTATCCTAACGTGTTTTCATTCCTTCTTATTGCCTCTTCTTTTGCATTGTGTCGTTGGTTGTGTTATTTTAGGTCCCTGCAGTTCCATATTTAGTTGTGTTCCATGAGAACGATCTGGTGAATGCATATTTCACTATGCTACTCGTGCCTAGCCTCCTTTCATGCATTCCCTATCATTCTCACTTAGAATAGATAGTGTTCATCCCTCTTTTCTGGTGCTATCACCTTTTAGTGTAGTTTACTTCATGTTATCCTTCTTTCCCTGGTCCCTTGGCATTCTTAGCTTAGTTTCCCCTTTCAGCACTAGGAGTAGCAGTAGCAATAGAAATAGATAGAGGAACCAGCCTTCTCCAGGAGATCCGTCCCAAGTTTGCAAGGTCCCACAACTTGGGGATGGTTCCATTGTGGTCTCAAACACCTCGGCCCTTCTAAGATCCAAGACGCGGGTGCACGTTTGAGCAACCAACGATTCTATTACCACACCGATATCATTCTTGGTTGTTTTCGGCCTTACCTCACGGTACATTACGTTTAGGTATACCTTAACTATGTGATCTTAGGGATATTCCATCAGTATATAAGGTTTAAATCCAATATAACTCTTATGTGTATGCAAAAACTTACCTAAAATCCTTACGGTTGATGCTTTATATTGGTACCATTATCTTCCTTATAACTCTATCAATGAACTCGAGGGGTTAGTCAATATTCTCCTCAAAGAAGTCCATCCTAAAGACTTTTCTAAAAATAGCTTGAATATATTCATCACTTGTAAACATGGTTATAATGAGAATGTCCAATCCTTTATCAAATGATGAAAAAATTGCATTAGAAGTGTTGGCATGTAAAATTCTCAACACTTTACTTGACAACCCTACGGAATTTTTTTCCACTTTTTGAGAAAGTTTATCAAAATTGTTAAAAATAATTATTGACTTGAGTGAAAGGTTTTGGGAGCTCTAGATGGTTTCATAATCCAATTTTTTTGTCATAAAAAGGTATCCAATTCTACTTCATGATAATATGATTTAGGAAAGACTTTGGGAGCTTTGTGCTAATCTTGTGAACATATTCACTTCTATAACTTTTGAGGAAAAGGTATTCACAATCATATGAGGAAATTCAACTTGTGTGGAAGGTTTTAGGATCCACTAGTGGTTTTAGGATCCCAAAACATGGTCATTGTGAAACTTCCGGGGTTTATTACATGCCAATATGTTCAATTACTATTGGTTCTATTAATACACTAGTTTTATTCTTACAATTACAATTGGTTCTATTACTATAACAGTATCATTCTTGGTTTTTGTCACACTTATCTATGGTACATTATTTTTAGGTATACCTTAGCTATGTGATCTTAGGTATATTACATCGGTCATTCAACAATGTGTCAATTTTATTCATAATCAATAGGTTGTCACATTTTGAGGCCCCTTCTATAGTTTATATCTCTACTCCTATTGTATCTACGAATATGTATTTGATTGTATACTATATGTCTAATGGCTCTAACCCTCTTTGGTCTCTTGATAGGTATTTGGTTGCATGCATTATGTATTACATGTCTCTTGACAGGCCTTTGGTTTCACACATTTTCTCAAGTGACTCTCACTCTTATAGGATCTCATGTCAATCCTCTAGTGTACAAGTTAGCTCTACAATTTCTCACAAGTTTTCTAGTGAATGTGGTATATCTAGGAGTACTTGTTCTTCTAGTCATCTATGAAAGTATTCTACTTCACATACTACTCATGCATCTATTTCATCTATTTTCCTAGGCCTTATTTTGAATATAACACTACTACTATACCACTTACATTTGAGTTATACTCTTTGGCACAATTAAGGCTTAAGCCTCCATCTTCTTCAAAATCTTTCCATCTCTTTAAGATATCATTATTAGGTGGATTCAAAGATACTCCTCTTCCTAGTATATATCTTAACATTCACAAATATAAAAACATTAACATAATTTCATAATACAAAAACTTTTATATACTTGCAAAATTACAAAATCATGACTTGTACACTTAGCTCGAGTTGTTATCACTTTACATTAGACATGTTGTTTTTCACTTTGGTTTGATAGATAGCATATATTTTTCTCTTTACACACTGAATTCACATGGTATATTAATATTGATGTAGGAAATATGTAGAGCGGTACATGATGACGGATGTTGGTAGGCCTTTTACCAGGCTCCCTATACATTTGGGGGCATCTATTATACACTACACACATGTTATTTTTTATTGTAGTTATTTCATGCTTCCTTATCACGTGTGATTACATATATTGTGTACATGTTATATTTTGAGCTAATGGGACTAACACATGTCTTTTGTGTAACGTTAAGACCTCATGTTTCAAATATTTTTACCTATATTAGTTAATGTATCATTTCATTATATCCCAACCCTCTTGTTTTCTATACATGCTTACTAGTTGTGTGTCTTATTACTTTCTTGTTTCATTGATTGTGTCATGAGTGCCTTTCTTGTCTCATGATACCACGGGTGTCCCATGTTTGTGTCTTTATTCCTATCTTGTGTGATTTTACTTGTATTCTTATGGGCCTTGATTATCACGTGACACTATGGGTGTCCCATGTTTTCCACTCTATTCCTTTTGTGTAACAATTTTGAATCATACTTGACTCTAATTTTATTGTTATTGTACTTGTTTTCTTATACATGTCTTATTACTAACACTTTTATTATTTATATTATTCTTTTTTATTTTTTTGTGCACCATGGTTTCCACCATGTGTAACTCCCCCTCAGAGCCATATGTTCTTCATGATGGCCACCTATTCCACATTCCACACTCTTATATATGTCCTTAGAAATATGGTGCATAGGCACACATATTTTCTTTTAAGCCTTGTGCTCATATGGTTTATCACACATGCCTCAAAAGAAGGGGCATTTACATAGGTATAATATACATCTAAAATAGACTTTCTTATACTTTTATGCTAGACACAAGTATATACAGTTACAAGTACTTACAAAAATATCAAATACAAAACTATGGAAAATATTACACAATTCAAAATATTTACAACTCGGTCAGAATGTATGGATGGTTATGACTCTTTCACATATTTTTCCTAGAGGTAGTTAGCCAAAATTTATCATTAGTTTAAAATTTCCACCTACAAGTACATGCTCTTGGCATAGTTTTAGATCAACTTCACTCATCTCAAATTAGTTACAGGGGCACAAAGTATTTCACTCCTTCACCACAAAACTCATTTTTGTTATAGTTTAAACGATTTTGGGGGAATGGGCATCCTTTCTTCATCTACATTTTAGTACATTATTGTTTCTATTTAGTTTTCATTTAGTTGTGTAGCACAAAGGAAGGGCATGAGGGTATTTGTTATATTTTCTAATGTGTGTCCTTATTTACACAATTGGTTTTAGACCCATCGTAGTGGTGTGGTTTGTGGGGTTACATAAGGTATTGAATTGTCTAATTCATTTGTAGTTGGTTTTTCATTTCCTCTTACGTTAAAATAATAATATATCAAAGTTGTTGAATGAATTTGACACACGTTTTCTTCCTTCACAAGATGCTTTAATATCTCATTCTTCTTCTCTCTTCCCTTCATCTCTATGTTAAATTTCATGAACCTAGAAGTCTGGTTTCTCCTCAACATAATTCGAGACCTGGTCACTCCCAATCCTTCAAAAAATTTTAATAATTCAAATATCTAACTGAAAACAAATAAAGAGAATTTATCCCTTGATAAAACAAACAAGTGTATTCCTTCCATGTTTCGTATCTCTTTCATTTTATGCAAATGAAAATTTTACATATTAAAATTTACATTTGAGTTAATTTCAATTATTTACTATGGACATTGACTACACTATGTGTTATAGGTTTCATCATGGAGCATGCCAACACCAAAACAACAAGACTCTACAAAAAAACTATGAGAAAATAAAATTTGTGTCTACACACTCATGTATATTTTCCTTTAAGCATATAATTTTCATTTCATACTCAAAGGGGGTAAATTTAAACACTCAAACTTGAAAATTTACTCTTTGAATATGTTGGTTTTTACAATGTAATTTTCATACGACAAACACACCTTTTCTATCCCTGCTCAGTATATCCCAATGTTTCTTGTCTAAATTGTTTATTCATACACATTGATATGCCATTAAATTATGATAATTAAATGCATAAAATCCATTACCAAATTCAATCTAACAATAAGTAACCCTTACTTTCATGTGTTTTCATTCTTGTGAAAAATCATATGGTTTGGTCGGCTTGTGATAGTAATTATTAACAAACTTGTATAATTTTAAACCATCATATACTCCATCTAATATTCCAATTTTATATTCTTTGTTGAGTGAATTAATTTGTGTGGGTCAACCTTTCCATGAAATTTTACCTTTGGAACCCTATATAATCAAGTTAACACTACCTCATTTAAGAACCCGGGAATCATATGGCACTACATCGAGACACTCACTTCCAAAACTTACAAAAGGAATCATATTATCCACAAGTCTCACCAAAGCTCACACACTCATTACGGAAAATACAATAATAGGTCTGAAACATATTACCAACAAATAATTAGTCTTTCTTATTTACAAGCACTCAAACATCCCCATTCCAAGCATTATAAAGATCTATAAACAACTTAAGAATTTTCAGAGATTCCTCAATTGACAAATATGTTTACATTCATTCAGATATCACATACTACATGGAGAATGAAATGTAATTTGAGGGCTCTTCAAGTAGTTTCGGTGTTGGTGTTATAAGGATTACACCACAACCTAACTCATGTTTGTTTTATAGGGTATCCCACTCATAGTCGGGGTTTGAAACCTCTCTCAACATATTAAAAGGGATTCATGATATGGACAAAAATTATATTTTGATAGGGAAAAACATTTCCATGTAGGTAATAACCTCAAGAAGTTACGAGATCTAAATTTCAAGTAGGTCCGAAACTATACAATAGAGTGAAAAATATGTAGATAGTCATGGCATATCCGTACATACCCCACACTAGATATGTTTCAGCAATAGTTCTAAAAACAAAGCACTCTCAAAGTTAAAATCTCTCAAGTATTGTAATTTTCACACCAAGAATCTCCCACTCCACCTCGTAATTAGCTAAGTTCACTCATCTACATGTGTCTTCAATTTCATATCTTACTTTGTATACATTAGCTATAATAATTAATGCATTTATCTCATTACATAATTGATTTTTGAAGTTAATTAATCAAAATAACCTCTTTTAACTCCCTTTACCTCCTTTAGTGTGCTTGACTCACTAATCTATATTCCAAATCTAATAAGGTTGTTGAATTTATCCCTTCATCTCATGTCTACATTATAGCCCCTCATGTTTTCCAAACAAGTGTGCTAGCTTACAATTTCCCAAGCATTATTTAGCACCCTCAAGGTGGATTTGAAGAATTTACCATTGTAGACATAGATTAGTAATGAATGAACAAGTGTAATAACTACTCTAGTAAGTAAACTTGTGGAAAATTGTTAGAAAAATGAGACTCAGAAGAAACTTAAAGTGCAAATAGCCCAATCAAAGAAGATATTCAAAGATGTAGTAATGATTCCAAAAGAATACACGAATATAATCCAAATGCCAAAGCACAAACTAAACAAATTACTTTTGATATCCTAGATTGGAATATGTGGTCACAGAATATAATGACATATAGTAAGAATGATACATATATGGGAAAATCAATGCAAGCCCAAATGCTGATAGGAAAAGTGATCAAGAGGTCAAGAAGGCATTAGGAACATCCTTACAGGATTGAGATAATATCAATGATAGAATGCAAGATTAGGAACACAATACACCATGTAATGCATTTGCAGGAGTACAAGAAAAATAATGTAATATTAATTACAAGTACTAACCCAAGACATCCAAAATTCCATTAGTATCTATAGTAAATCTATGGATAATACCAAAGAGGATGCTTTGTATGAAGTTATGATATATTTTTCATAGTTGTAGATATAATTTGGTATAGTTAATGAATTACTCACAAACTATAATGCGACAAGGAAAACTTAGAAGCATTCTGCTCACTATGAAGGAAATGGAGAACACTCCATAGTATATCCTACTACACGTCCTACTCCATCGAATAAAAATAGTAAGGATACTACCTCCTTTACCTTTCACTCTAGTCATTCAAGTATCCCAAGTCAAGTAACCGAGCATCATCCATAAGAACGCAGATAAAAAAATTACTACGAGAAATAGATTTTGAACCATAATCACACAATTTTTATTTGATATTTGTAAGCAAGATTGTATAGATTGAAAACATGTTAGGCTGGTCTATGAGGTATTTTATACAAATTTAGAACTTGAAAGGGAAGTATGTTAGAAAGTATACTTAATTGAGATTCCAAAAGGGTAATTAACTAGTGTACAAAAGATGGAAACTAGTAAATAGATCATTTGTTCGACTATGAATAGAGTATCATAATGCACAATGAAATTTGTATTTAGCATAACCTAGAGGAAGTGGCACACAAAACCTCCCAAATCATCGAAGTAAATTTTATCTTGGGGGTGATTTAATAACATTAAATCTAAGTTAAGGAATTTTGATTAGATAAAATAATATTAACATACAAGATCTAAATAATGAAGTAAAAGAAAGAGTGATATATAGGGTTTGTAGAATGAATTATCTTGCCTTGTTAGGTCTAAACTCATTTTGGGTTGGAGACTGGTCTAGAAGAGTATATTATGGGTCATTTGGTGAACTTTGTATTCGATTCTAGGATGTAACGATCTCATGGAAAAAAGCACCTAGTTAAGGATAGGGTCTCACGGGTGTTAGCATCCATTCTAGGTGTTGGTGTTTACGGAATAGCTTACATCCCGATTTTTCTATGTCGCTTGTGATGCCCACACATGAATAGAAAAAATACAAGACCAACTATACAATGTTTTTTTTTTTCATTTTACCGATATAACTATGTAACACCTAAAAGACTCACATGAAACTATTCAACACCACATGAAACATTTACACCAACATAAAAACATGTAATTTGTATGATGACATAAGTTATATATCAAAGCCACACTATCATAAAAAAATCACAACCCCAAAACCTAATAATAACATGAACACCATGAGTATGAACCTTTCATATTACCACATTTTTATAGTTACAACTTTATCATATTCATATTTCATTATTTAGCCTTTATGATTTGAAGATCACTTAACATGAAAACATATGTTTTCCTTTTTCTTTAGGATACATCTCTTTTACTTTAGTTAACACTTAACTAGTATTGGATCCATCTAGTTTAGTTTGTTTATCTTATTACAAATAGATTATATAACTTGATGGTTAATTTGAAGTAACTTAACATTTACACAACATAAGTTTTGATTCCCAAATTGGAAACTATGTTTTCTTGATTACTTACTTTCTTTTGGATCAATTCACATCCATTTTCACATCATAAGAATATTATTAAGCTACAAGTGATCTCCATGGTACTTAAATTATTGGATCGACATTACAAGGGTAAATTCTCCATAACTAAGGACAACATACAAATTTCCTTTACAATTAGAATTTTAATGGTGCGTGAAATCATATCCTAATTATCTCAGTGATCCCAAGTACTTTACATTATTTCCCCTTCTAATGGTGTTTAGTTTCTAGGACAACCTCTTTAATGCACAATTACAACACCGCATCATTAAAGACACCAAGTAATACAACACATTTTAACCACGCAACTAATACACCTCCACACACTTGAAAACCCTCCACTTGGTTTATGGGGAACAATCATGAGTAGTTTTTTCATTAATAATACCAATGGAATATCAAATAATAGTAGATAATTCTTGTTTCACCATCTTTCAATGTTGTAAATTTATATTCCCAAATACAATATGAATTAAGTATGTTCAATTTTAATCCCTCTATGCTTAACCTCAATATAATTATACAATTACGTTCGTTGCTTAGAAATTTTGTCCCACATATCACAAAAGTGACTCTAGGCCTCAAACTAAAGCATCCTATACAACTTCAACATGCATGGATATAATCCTTAGCGATAACCCCTCATACTTTAAATAATTTTTAACCATTACCATTCCCATATGATGGTTTTTGAAAATGTTGACAAGTAGACAAGATTATACAAACTCCTAAATTTATGCCCTTATTACTTCCAATTAGGAGGTGCTAAAGAATGATAAGAAAATTAGGCGCCCATCCTTTAATTTTTAATTTTCTAAGCTAATTTTTCACACACAAGAATGTGTCAATCAAGAATTTTACCCTAAGGTTGTCCTTTTTCTTTGGTTCTTATACAAATTCTTAAGTAATTAGTAAAAAGGAAAGGAGTTCATTCACCGATAACACACAAAATCACGCTATGAAAGATCATTTCATTTCTAGTTAAAGTTCACATCTACAACATTAGCGAGTTATATATATATATATATAATATAAAATCACCCCTAAAATAGAAATCCCTTTTCCTCCAAGATACCAATATGCTATAATTTCTTACTCAACACAAAATAATCAACAAATAATAGTAATTCTCATAACAATAGTAATGATTTATCCATTTCATATTATATGTATTTCTAAGATATCCCATTATTACAAAAACATATATAACACTACAATTTTATTTTGTTAGAAGCACAAGTGGACCTGGGGGTGAATCAGTCATACCAAGACTTTTAGTTCATTTACCATTCATGCATCCATTCATTCAACCATGTATTAGATATGTGTCAACTTAAGAATATAAGCAACCATAAGCAAAATCAAGAGAAAGAGAGTACAAAAGACACAAAATTTATGTGGGAAATCCTCATGGGGAAGAAAACCCACTTTGAAACATAAAAATTATATTTTCATGCTTCAAATTTAGTGAGGCACTAACCCCACAAGGAGCACCAACCCCTAATTCAGTGAAACACCCACTCCACAAGGAGGCCAAAACCCCCTAGGATTACCAAGCACCAAATCAGCCACTTGAATAAATTTGATATCTTATTTTTTTGCTACCAAAACTGATTGAGATCACTAATTCAGCTCACAAACCCTAGCTCACACACTAGGTCTTCAATCTCTCATATTCTTGCTCTTTCTTCACTTTTATTTGCTTTATCTTCTTGTTCTCATGCTTCCATGTCTCACTAAATCTTAAAAAACTTTATCTTCCTTCAATACATGCCTTCATACCTGCAAACAACACCTCTCTAGGTCACTACTACTCCCATGCATGACTAGCTCACCAAATGAGCTAAAACTTCACTTTTATAGGAATTTATTCTTCTTTATTCAAAGGATTTCGGTCCCTCATCATAATTTTTATCCTTACAACTCTATAACATTCATAAATTTTAATTACAATAGCTATATATGACCCAATTGGTTTGGCTAGCTAAACCCCCATTACATATGCTAAAAATGGCTCAAAACCCCATGGGCACATTCTTAAAAATGACCTTACATATAAAGTAAAAAAATTAATGACCCAAAACAATTTAAAAATGAGTGATACATCATAAAAAAATCATATATGCTCACACATTTAATCAACCAATCAGATTATTTCATTTACTTGGCCCAGTTCCCTTTAGAAATCTCAAAACAACAATTTCCTTCACCATGTAAAATTCATCTAATCACAAAATAACTTAAACATGACCAAAACATGTCATGTAACAACTTTATGGAAATTACATAACCTTTATAACACTTTTATGCAAGTTATAATCCTTGAAACATCCATCACTTCAATCCACAACTACTTTTGTCTTCACCAATTCAACCTACCAAAAACGTTGTTTCCAAAGGTTAGCTCATAAAAACATTTATACATGCATTAAAGAATTAAAAATGGATTTATTGGATGAAAAATTAATCCCTATTCACTTTAAAGGTGATAATAAGCATCATAAAATCCATATCATGCTTAAAACAATATAAAATACAAAACAGATCCCGTCATGAATTGCCAAAAACCTTCTTGCTTGAAAAATGACTTGGAAACCATATCAAACGTCCTCATCATGAGGAAATAAATATTTTAATGGAAATATATCTGAATATAATTTCTAACACAACTTGAATAACCTCAAAATACCACATGTAGCTCAAGTTATGTCCATTTTATCAACCCCGCTATTTGAGACCCCAAAGCGCCCTTTGACCACCAACATGTTTGGATCTCAAAACACCATGAAATTGCATAATCATGTCCTGAAATTTAATTTAAATCAATAAAAAATTCCATTCATCATGCAACATGAATTTCACATGCTACTCCTTTGGACCATCTTGCTCTATAACCTTCTTTCCCAAAAATTTTTATTTTATGGTGGGACCCACTCATCAATATGACCTCAACCATACATTTATGGGAATCATGAGGAGTCCTATACAACATAATATCATCAAATTTTCACTATCAATCAATACTGGGTCAATATACTTCACTTTACCCAAACTGCTTCTAGCTAGGGTTTAACTAGGGTTTTAGACCACTTTACCTTCTTAACATTCGTTCATAAAATCCTCGACAATAAAATGACCTGATTATTTTTTTTAAATCTTATAAACTCACCTTATAATCATCATTGAAAGCCATAATGTCCCATGTGAAGCACACTATTCATAACAAGCATCTGAAGTTGCACTTTGAGTTGGAAAATACACTAGATTTTGACACCGTCTCACAAAATCAGTCTTATCTTGCAAATTTCACATCATGGGAACCTAAAATTTTTATGATATTATCATCAATAATCCCTATAACATATTAAATCATCATAATTTTAATTTCATGGATCAATATCTCAAGTGACTAAGACTTACCTATGTTTCATGCTAGATTCTCACCAGTAGATTAGCTTAGGGCCAACTAAAAAAATGCAATAATCGAACATAAAGACTATAAAAATGAACCAAATATATCTCATATTCCATTATATACCTATTTTCATTCTTCCATAAGCTCAAATGGCTCCAATCCACACTATCACACCTTCAAGTCATTATACCGCTCCCAATAAACACCCGTAACCAAGAGATCCACTTGTACCCGCACTATACCACTATTGTGAGTGCTCAAACACCATAAAATCATGCTATAAAACATTCCAACATAATCCCAAAGCATCCAATAAACTCATTTTTCAAAGCTACACCTCCTAGGCACCTATGTGGGGTCTTTAGAGCAAACAAACATCACCGAATCCCACTCAGAAGCAGCTTGATAAACATATGAACCAAGATGTTAGCACCATATAAAACATCATGAAATCATCAAAAATCATTCAATTTTACATTAATTAGGTTTGTATAAATGAAAACACCTAGTAGGACACCATGCCAACATCTTCATGTCCTACGTACCTACAATCACCACATGATCAACACAACTTTGACAGGAAATCTATGTACATTCTAAAGCATAAATTACAATCTCATCATTTTCCAATAATAATTAAAATAATACTTAACACAATTATAGGAAGGGTAAGAAATACAAAAGTCATTTATTTCATTTTCAAGCCAATAAGAGACACAAAGAGAGGAGAGAGAAAAAATAATTTTTCCACAATCAATTTCTTTTCAAGCAAGCGTCAAAAGGAGGTTTCCTACAATATTTACGCAACCAATTTCTTGTTAACATTAAAAAATAGACTCTAAGACTCAAATACACAAGGAAACTAATCCCTGCCTACTCCCCTATATACAGGGAAATACTCAGAGCTGATAGAACCCAAAGTTGGAGAATTGTGTTCAATTGGTGCCTGTCTTTCCTGAACTACCGATCGTAAATACATCAAAATGGTCTTGTCACCCAATGATCGAGGCCTACAAAACCTATTTTAAAACTAGTGTATGATATGTTTTTATCTCGAATGAAGGGTTGATAGTGATAATCACATAGAAATACTAGAGGTATGTGAAAGCCAAATTCCATTTCTACCCCAAGGGCCAAAAGTGCAAGTTAAAACCAAACTGTATTTTTAAATTTCAACAATTGTTTTAAGTTGTGAACAATCCCACTAGGATCCTCAATATGTGATGATGCAAGGTAAAACAAACTTGTGAGGGAAAACCCAAGGTTATGGGAGCACTTCATGTGACAAGGTTCATGTCCAAAGCTTGATTTTCTCATTTCAACGTCTATAGGGATGTTTTGCACCTCAATGAAAAATGGGTTTTATTAAGATTATACGAGGTTGCTAACAGTATTTTTTTCTAAGTTTCTCATTTCACTCTCCAACCACATGGTTTACATATTAAAAACTAGTATCATTGTTTATTCATCCATCTTACAAGGAAAACAAGAGTAGTGTCTACATTCATGGATATTGGTCTAATGCATATAACTTGCTATTACAAACATGTTCCATTTAATTCACCCTAAATTTACTCTTATTTAGTTTGATTTATAACTCCATTGAAATTTGGAAAACTAAAACATTAAAATTTTACAAGAAAGAGTAAAATGACCATGCATGTGTGAGAATCAAAGTGCTATGGGTGACTCAGCGGTCAAACTCTCATGATCTGTGAGACCATGAAATTGAAAAGGATTTTTGTAAAATAATTCACGTGCCAGAGATTGCTTCCACATTCTACAAAAATGTATATTATGGCACTTACAACAAAATCATATGATAACAATATTTTCACCCATGCTTGGAAAATGTCCAAAGTTAGCTTCAAATCTCTTATTTTGGCATGACTTTGGAGGATACTGGGGAGTTCTTGGAGTGGGATTTAAACCTTCTAAATTAGGTTTATTGAAAGTTTGTATTTTGATGGCAATTTACGCATCTAAATATGGCATATCCTATGGATGTGGCATTATATTTTCCAAACACATTTTATTCAACATTTTAAGACCTTTTAACAAACTAATTTTGTGCATACCATACAATTATTGCTTTCCATGAGATTATACTTCTTGTGGCATTCAACAACCAAGTCACATACCCTATACAAGATACCATAGACATGGGTGATCTACGCAAGGATGAAGGAGATATTTTCAAAGAACCTAGCAAGGAAGTCACGACAAGTAAAGGATGTGGGAGATGGATTTACCCAAGTTACTCAAATTTGTTGTAAGTTCCTATGCCTCGTCAAAAATTAATTTCAAAACATATCCCAAATCCTTGTTATCCATTAGCCATATTTCACTCGGACATTGTTTCCAAAAGCCATTTACATGATAAACACATGCCCCCACATTTCCACACAATCTAAATCACAATATCAATCTCACAACATTAAGCAATGTGACTAGTTGATAATATGTTGTCAAAGGATGTAGAGGACAACTTTACGTTAGTCCATTACCTTAGAAATATTTTAAGCCCTTTTTCAAAAAAAATCTATTTTGTGAAGTTTGCAAACATTGCATCTTATGAGGTTTCACCTCTCTTGATACCTTTAATCAAACCATTATAATGCCATTCACAACCAATCTAAATATCTTGTCAAACAATCCACATGCCAAGGTAAAGCTTCCACATTTTCCATACATGATTACCGGTGCACTTGCAAATAAACCCTTTGACACAACTCTTCCTCAAGTATTTTAGTGGGCACTCATATCCTATAAAAAAATCTTTTTAAAATAGGTTGGGAGTGTGCTAGATAAGATGATTGATAGGTATTAAAAAATTTGTACACATATTTTTTGAGAGCACAAGAATATTGATTTCTATGTTTTATCACTCTATGTAAATATGTGTAGTTACATAGCCAAATTTATAGGCAAGAGATAGCCTAGATTTAGGGAGTTAACATCCCATGATTCTATCCTAGAATCATGTGGTTGTTTGAACCCGTAATAAAAATCCTTACAATATATTATAATACGTTACAAATAAATTGTAATTGTACTAACAATATATTAATTACCAATGTAAATACTAATTCCTAACATTCCCCCTTAGTGTTTACATGGTAGAAAAACATTCACACTTCTTTCTGCAACCTACTGCCCATGCTTGTTCATGATCTTAACACACACTCAAACTGAATGTAGAAGAAGGAACACATCAAATTCTTATTGACCATACACTTCTAGGAACACATCTGACCAAAATAGTGTGGGAAAACATACATGAACCATATGTTTATCAACCAATCACTGTAGGGAACACATCTAACCTAATCAGTGTGGGAACTCAAGCAGGAACCATCTGTACAACCTTCAATGGTTTTACAAAGGTTTACCACAAACCTAGGTATGAACAAGAACACATATGATTGTTCAACCTCTTCAAGAATCACGATGTTGCATTTCACTTGTGCTATCTGTTCTTCACTATGTTATTACATCAAGGAATTATGTAGGAATAACCACATATACATGTGAACAAGAATGAACCTCTATTCTTATTTTTCACACCACACTGACAAGCTGAAAAACTGAAATCCACACCACACAACTGAAAAAACAAGTCACCATACCAAAAGTGTAGCCCCATCATTGGTGATTGACGAGAGGTCATTGATTGACCTCCAACCTCCTATGCCTCTATCCTCCAGTTTCATGTTCTAACTCAACCAAATTTGAATATGAAGCTCATTTGTTTCACATTGAGCTTATTATTTTCTTACCTCCCACAATGTGAAATACTTTAATTTTTGAACATCGGGTAACACTGAAAATGCATTTGTGAGACATTTTTTTATTTTTACAAAAAAATTACGACATAACTTCTACACAAACACTTTTGACATTTTGACGAGACAATAATAACTTGAAAAATGATGACTACTTTTGATAGTGACTCTAAACACTAATTGACAATTGCAGGACTCAACATAAAAATGACTCTAACATTGACAATGATAATATAACAAATACTTTTGATAACTCGAATCTTATTTTTAAGACCATCGAATAACAATACAAAACATGAGACAAGACGACACCAAAAACAAAATCTTGAATACAATAGATTTGTATAGTGACTCAAATAAAAATTTATCCACTATAGGAGAAAAAAACTAAAAAAATTGACCAAAATTATTGTACTTCACAAAAACTAAACAAACAAACAAAAAGTTTATAAAGCATTTGGACTTATTCTAATACACACGCAAACAAATTTTGGAGTATGCATTAAGAAATACACATTAACGTAACTTAAAAATTAATAGCACAATTCAAAAACAACCTAATAATGTTAAAATAAACACTAAATAACTAATAGAATCTTGAATTGACCTTTTCATGACACGAGGTGGTAATGTAGTTATTCGAGCTCAACCAGGATTTGAAGATAATAAATTATTTACGGATATAGAGCGTAATATTTGAATTGTGAAACCATGTGCTTATAGGTGTTGGACCTATTTGTGGCTAGAGAAATATCTTGAGAAAAACACAAGCATATATATGCATCAACTCATAGGTGGAACATTCAACATCCAATGCTATTTGGAATATTTAGAACAAGAAATAATTATAACAATAGAAAATAATCATATATGTTTCAAATAGATGATAATAACAACTCATATAACAATCATATATCATATATGTTTTAAATAGAAAATAATCATATATGTTTGAACCCATAATAACAATCCTTATAATATATTATAATACGTTACACATAAATGGTAACCGTACTAAAAAGATATTAGTTACCAATGGAAATACTAATTCCTAACATTGGTATGGCAGAGTTAAACCTACTTGTTGCATGACTTGGTGAAACAACAAAATTTGTATGCGAGGAAGCCCATCTTGTTCCAACAAACTCATTCAATGTATAGGCTAGGAGGATGGTGGAAGTGGTTTGGGAAATTGGCTTTTCACCTACAAAATGCATTTCATTTACAACTTATGACAAAACATGCACATGCAATGTCTCCACCGCCCGAGCAACTTACTCGCCTACCTTAAAGGCAATTATTTTCCCCATCAACCCAAATTAATTCATTGTACTTTAGAATTGAGTCATTTTTATTTGTTTATTTAAATTTACTTATTTTAATCCATTTTTATTATTTAAAAATCTCATCTTGTATTATTTAATTTTTAAATTTCTTTATTATTATTATTATTATTATTAAAAGATCACCTTTACTATAACTCATTCCAAAATCCATTAAGGTCAAAGTGATCAAAGTTTGGTTTGAGTCCATCAAGGAATGAAACATTAAATAACATTCTAGATTTAGGTGGATAGAGTATGCTTCAAATCACCAGATGATAAGGTTTGAAATAGAGTGTTTTAATGCTCAAATAAAACACCCCGCATATGCCTTTGCGACATCCACAAATGGGATTCAACATCTCAAATGTTTGAGATGATTAACAAGATGAGATCACAAAATAAATTACTATTCGTGATAAAGGAACCCACAATCCTCACTAGCTCGGTGCAAGGAGAGGGAATTACATCACTCTTGTCACCTTTATTCATCAGAGGTCACATCAATTTTGTTGTACTCTTGCTTTGTCAAAAATCTACCCGTAAAATAAACCCTAGCTACCTACATAAAATCACATTAGAATGAATTAAACAATTCATATGAGAGAGTCATACCAACCCCACGGTCACCCCGATGTGATCTTATTTCGAGTGTTGTACTACATTTTAGGTACATGTAGTTCTTATGACGTGTGATTGAAATTGTGTCCCTTGTGTTAGGATGCCCTAGTGTCAATTGCACAAAGAATAGCGAGATACAACTACTTTGTCCCAATTTGAGAATGTGTGATATGGAATTGAATAGCCTCCCCTATGAAGTGAGTAATGCATCCCAAAATGCAATCCCTTGTGTTGTTGTTTCGTATGTAGTAGATATAGAAATGATAGTCCTTGTTTCCTCTTAAGAATAGTTAGTAGGTTATATATATATATAAAACTTCTACAATCTTGAAATCCAGCCTAAATGTCGTCCCACCTACCATGTGAAAATATATCCAGAGTGTTCCTCCTACCATCCATATCTCTAGCCATATCCGAATCAACATAGCCACATAATGAAATATCTCGAACCTCCATAACATAACCGCATGCTAGACGTCCCTTTCAAATACCCAAGTATCCATTGGATTGATTTCTAATGCTCTTTACGGATTAGCCATATATCTACTCATAACTCCCACTACATGTGCAATGTATGGTGCAGTATTAACCATATCATACATGAGATTCCCAATCTTTGAAGCATATGGCACCCGTGTCATGTATTTGACCTCCTCATGAAATGAAGGAAATTGATATTTTCTCAATTTGAAGTGTACAACCATAGGTGTACTAACAGGTTTTACATTCTGCATCTTGAACCTTTCTAACACCTTGTAGATATAATCCTCCTGACACAAATACAATTTCTTGTTCTTCCTGTCTCTATATATTTGCATGCCAAGGATTCTTTTTACAGCTCCTAAATCCTTCATAGAAAATGTGCAAGCTATCTTTCCTTAAGCTCACCAATGTCCCTGCATACTAGATCCATTACCTTGGAGCTTTCTTGAGCCCATATAGGCTCTTTTTCAAGCTATACACTAATTTTTCCTTACTTTTGACTTCACACCCAAATGACTACCGCATATAAATCTCTTCATCCAAATCACCATGAAGGAAATCCATTTTCACATCTAGTTGCTCTAAATGCAAATCCTCTACTGCAACTAAACTCAATACAATATGAATAGAAGTCATCTTTACAATAGGATAAAATATTTCACCAAAGTCAATACCTACTTTATGTGCAAATCCCTTTACTACAAGCCTTGCCTTATACCTTTTCTATCCACCCTCTTCTTCCTTAATCCTATAAACCCACTTGTTCTGTAATGTCCTCTTACTGCTGGAAACTTAACCAAATCCCAAGTCTGGTTTTATTCCAAGGAGTCCATCTCCTCATCCATGCCATGCTCCCACTAGATGTGGGTCTTATCCTGCATTGCTTCTTCAAAACTTTCTAGTTCACCATTATCAGTCAATAATAAATAAAATAGAGAAGGTGTAAATCTTTTTGGAGGTTTACTTACCCTTTGTGACCTTCTCACAGAGTTTGGGGTATCGAGAGGCTCATTCTAGACCTCCTGGATATTTGTATCCAAATCTGTCAGTGACCGACATCGGTCACCTGTAACCGACGTTGGTTTTGCTAACCGATGTTGGTTTGGCTCTTCTACAATCGATACGGCGATTTTTGGGCTTTAATTCGACCGACCTCTGGTCGTGGGTCAATCGACATTCGGTTACTATATAACAGGATGTCAGTATTAATTTTAAATATGAGAGTTCATTTTCATTCAAAAACTTCTCAACTGGTTTGTCCTTGGGTACCAAAATTTTATCCCTGTACATTCTCTTTTCATTCCATTTAATATCACAACTCCTAATAATTTTAAAATTCTCTAAATCCCAAAAACAGAATCTGAAATCACCAGATCCATAACCAATGAAAGTGCATCTCTTGGATTTTACATCCAACTTTTCCTATTTTCCTTATCAATATGTACAAAAGCTTTTGAACCAAAAATTTTAAGAAAAGAAAGATCTACCTCTTTTCCGGTCCAAGCTTCCTCTAATATTCCTCCATCTAGTGAACTTGAAGGCCCACAACTAATCAAATAAACCATTGTATCAACTATAAAGGCAATCCAGGATGTATTCTCATACTTCTAATATGTTCCATGATTGTCATATTCATTCTTTCTACAACACCATTCTCCTGTGGTGTTCTTGGAACCGTTATTTCTCTATGTATCCCATTCACTGAACAATAATCATTGAAAGACTTACTACAATATTCACCACCATTTTCATATTTAAGGCACTTTAAATTTGAATTTGATTCATTCTCAACAAGGGCTTTCCATATTTTATAAGTCTCAAAAACATCATATTTACATTTAATACAATAAACCCATACCTTTCTTGTAGCATCATCAATGAAAGTAACATAATACTGGGATCCTCCATGAGAAGCTACATGAGCTGGTTCCCACACATCTGAGTGTACAAGATCCAATTTATGCTCCTTCTTAGTTGCCCCAAATTTTAGAAATATCACTCTCTTTTGCTTTCAAAGACACAATGCTCACATAGATCAAGATCTAAATCTTTAAAATCCGATAACTTACCCTTAGCCTTTAAGATCTGCATTCCTTTTTGACTCATATGGCCCAACTGATTATGCCACATGCATGCATCTGAATCTGAAGTAGATAATGCAGAAAAGGAATCAATAACACAAGTAGATAAATATAATGTTCCTACCTTCTTGCCTCTTACCACAACAAAATCACTCTTTGTGACTTTCCAAGAGTCTCCTATGAATGTAACCATGCAACTAGATTCACCTAGTTGCCCTACAAAAATAAGATTCCTCTTGAGGCTTGGCACATGCATCACATCTTTCAATATCCATGTATTTCCATTCTCAGTAATTTTAGATGAAATTCCCTTTACCTAAAGTAGTATTGCAAGGTTCATCATCACCCAAATAAACATGTCCAAAATTTCCTGGACATAATTTCTGAAATAACCCTTATTAGGGGTTGCATGGAAAGAAGCTCCTGAATCTAAAACCCATGATTCAATTCTATTATCTAAAGAAATAATAAGAGCATCTTGCATTACCTTTGTTGCAACAAGATTTGATTCTTTACCTTTGTCTGGTTGTTGGTTCTCTTTATCCTTTGACCAACAATCTTTCTTTACATGTCCTTTCTTTCTACATTTCCAACAGGTAATTCCCTTACCTCTGGATTTAGATTTTCTATCCCTTGACTTTGGTTTCCCATTAATCTTACTCATGGATCTCTCCTTCGCCTCGCCCTACTTTCTACATTCAAAACAATCCCAGATGATGATTCCTCCATACTCTTCCTGTGAATTTCTTCATTCAATATTATACTAACCACATAATCAAACTTCAAAATATTATTAGCAGATGTTGTATTACTAACAACCATTACCAAGTTATCCCAACTATCATGCAAATAACATAAGAATAAAAGTGCTTTCACTTCATCATCAAATGGAATATCAACCGATTTTAACTGATTTACAATAGATCAGAAATCATTCAAATGATAAGACTCAGATCCACCTTCATACATATTAGAACTAAATAGTTTCTTCATCAAATAAACTTTATTTGAAGCACTAGGTTTTTCATATAAATTAGCAAGAGACTTCATTAAACCTACCGTAGAAGTCGCTTCTGTAATATTGGAAGCCACAGATGCTACCAGCTCAATCTTATATATCCCAAAGCCTTTCCATCAAGAATATTCCATTCTTCATCAGTCATCTTCGTAGGTCTAGACTTCTCATCCAACGGTAAATACAAATCTCTTTGATATAGATAATCCTCAATCTACATCTTCCATAATTGATAATTTTGGCCGTCAAACTTCTCTACCTTGTATTTGTTTTCTTCTGCCATTGTTGTAGCTCCCACTCAATTAGAAAACCCTCTGTGAGTAAATCTGTCAACACACAAAACCCTCAAACAAAGCTCTGATACCAGTTGTTGGGGTTAGCACACCGGTTGTACAAATAATATATCAGATCTAAGCATACATGCAAATAAAAGTGGATATTCTACCAGAAGAAATATACAAAACAAGAGATATAAATCAACACCATATTTAATGTGGTTCACCTAGTGTGGGCTACGTCCACCAAGAAACAAGCCAATCTATTATCCAAAGATTTGACAAGATATACAATTGAAGATTTACAATCTTCCACACCTCTCAGATGTGTAGTGTTTTCTTTCATTCAAGCTTTTTCTTCTTCTCCAAGAATTCTATCTCTCACAATTATTCTCACAATAATCATCAACTTTTGCAAGTTCTTCTTAATTCTTACTTTGAAACCTTAGCTTTCATGCTTATATAAGCGTATAAAAACTTAGGAAACTTATCCATTCAATTACAATCAATAGATTTGCTTTAATACTAAAAATAGATCTAATTCATGTGAGTTAAGTAAAACAACCACACACAGGTAATCGACGTTGGTTAGCCCTAACCGATGACGGTTCCTCCTTGCCTGTTCGATGATGGTCATAGGTGACCGATGTCAGTCCCTCCATAGCTGATTTTAGTTATTGTATTTTCCAGCAAGTTTCATATTACATGCTAATCCAAAGTAATTGAGCTCCACAACTCAACACATTTCAAGGTACATGTAGTTCTTATGATGTGTGATTGAAATTGTGTCCCTTGTGTTAGGATGCCCTAGTGTCAATTACACAATGAATAGTGGGATACAACTACTTTGTCCCAATTTGAGAATGTGTGATATGGAATTCATAATAGCCTCCCCTATGCGGTGAGTAATGCATCTCAAAATGCAATCCCTTGTGTTGTTCTTTCGTATGTAGTAGATATAGAAATGATAGTCCTTGTTTCCCCCTAAGGATAGTTAGTAGGTTTTGTTTATATAAGAGTTTTTAGTTTGAATTTCAGCACACAGTGACACTAAAATCCAACCTAGGTTGTGAAAAGGAAATACAAAAATACCCAAATCCAAATAAACCGACAAAATTATAAAACAAAGAAAAGAGGACAAAATCACCGAAAAGGACATCAATGCTGGGCCATTGTCATGTCTATGTGGTATTGTTATGAAGCAAGAAAACAAAAACAAGACCAAAGACAGGAACAAAGATCCTTGTGACATGACTAGAAAGATGCAAAATACAAACCAAATATGCAAGCAAAGTCAATCAAAAGCAAGAAAAATACCAAATAGGTGTCATTAGTGCCTAATTTATATACTTAGAAATCATGTAAATAACAACACAAGAGAGCGAAATATAATAGTAATAAGTGCATATTTTAGTGATTACATTTTCCCTTTATGTTATTTGGATTAAATTCAAGTAGTATAAAGGATATAAGAAGAGCATAATCGAAGTGGGCTAAAGGAGTTTGTAGTTGGAGTATGTCGATAGTAATTATCATAAAGATGATGAACCATGGATCAAAAATTTTATCCATGCGGGGTGACCTTTGTTTTCAAAGAGGATACATTGGATAGGATCATACTAAGGAGATATAGGAGACTTTGAAATTTGGAGGTTGAATAAGGGGTTGTGAGTGATCAATTCTCGAACCAAAGTATCTTCTAAGGATTTGAGCATATTTTTGGTAAATTAAAGTTTTGAGCATCCCGACACTAAACTAAGGATTTGACGTCCCTAGCACTATAGAAAGAGTGTTGGGAAAGTGGCCAATTTTTCTTTCCACCATGACACTTCCTTAAAAATAGGTTCTACTACTGCAGATAACAATATGAACCCATTTTGTAACTTGCCTACTAGGTCTTAAAAACCGTGTAAAGTGGTGCAGGAAAGGAAATGAAATCTCATTACCCCCACTTTACAATGTAGTGGTGTAATTTATTAGTAAATTATAAGTATGGTGCATGGTATATTGTATTAGCTCCTAAGTTAGGTCTTCTAGGAGGAAAAATTGGTACTTGGAATAGAATTTGAAATTGTTAGTATTGATTTAGAAAATGGTACTTTGAACTTAATTGTATTTTAAATTGATTTCAAGGATTAAATTTCCTTAGATTAGGTCATTTGAGGGAAAAAATTTGAGAATCTATGAAAATGTGGATTTATTGATACTTGGAATAGAATTTGAGATTTACATTTTGAAAAATAACCTTCGTAGGATTTGAATATTTTCTTTGATTTGTCTTGGAATACATGATGATTTTGTATCATATTTGGAAAAATTATTTGGATTGTTGAAGAAGGGATAGTAATATATCCCATTTATTTTCCCCCATTCAACAAAGAGGGTAGAGGCCAATTGTTAACCCGGGAGCCGAAGAAATAATAAATTCCTCGAGAGATGAATTTGGAGTCAATATAGGAATAATATAGTAAGGAGTGTAATATGAGAATATCACATAATCAAGCCTAATGGTAAATTTAAAGGATCATTTAGTATGTAAGATATTGAAAATACAAACCTAATTCCACCGATAGTGCTAAAAAGAGATAAAGCGTGCTCAAGATATGGAAGAAACAATAATGAGAAATTAAACTTGCCATAGGGGTAGTATAAGAACTATAAGAAAGGAAATTTTACTATAAATACCAAGGAAAATAATTCAAAAGGAATTAATTTATAAATTTGAGAATTGTGATTTGGATATCGAGTGATAAACATCTGTGTGCAGAGAGGACATCTCGACTAGGGTTGATAAGGTGATAGAAGCCTTTTTTACACGATAACGGAAGCGAGTTAAGTGACTCGTTTTACATATCATATTAGACTAATTTAGGTATCAATTTTTACATTTTTGATATTTTTAGCAATCTAGTCATTTATTTCCCAGACAATTCTAGATGTGTTGGTTTTGTCCTTTGGACAATACTGTAGGAACTAGGGCACTGACATCCCAATTTTGGGCACTAGTGTCCAGACTGTTGAGCAGTTTCATCCAAGTAGTTTTAGAAGCTTGTGTAATGATTTTTTGTTATATTTGGCATTATTAATACTATGTATGTTGTCTTATTTGTGTTGTGTAAAGGGATATACACTCAAGGGAGTTTTGTGGAGGTAGAAACTTTTCCACATTTCTTACATTGGGCTTGGAGGAGGAGTGATGTAGAGAAGAACAAAATATCAAGCATATAATTTTTTTAAGGAGTGCAAGCAATACTTTATCTATATCTCTACATAAGAGGATCTTCTATAAGCCTATAATGGCTAAACTCGTTAAAATATCTCAAAAATTTGTCTAATCTATCAAATACCTCTCAAAACTAGCTTTTGAAAACATTTGTATATCTTCACTTTGAATGTACACCTTATTCTACCACTACTTCAATCATTCAAAAAATCATCCTTAATCAAAATGACATGATACTCATTTACTATCGCTATCTCTCACCTTTCTTGTTCTTGGTCTCTTTGTCCAAGCATGCAATCTATGGATTTTAGGATTTTTAACCCCTTCAATTCCTTTCTCTCTATGCATAAACTCTTAACATTGTTAGATTCAATGAATAAATTCATTCACAACTTAAAACTCACTGTTACTATCTTCTTTGCAAGACTCCCCTATAAGCCCCTTAGACTAGGTTGTTGCACCAAACATGTATCTACACTTCCAAAGGTGCCCAAAATATTATTAAGGATTCATTAGTTCACATTTACCTACCCTAACCTGCCCCTAAAATCTCAGTCTCAACACTTTACATAAATCCTTATAAATCTTGTCCTTAAACCCTCACCAAGTCTTTCTAAACCAACTATCAAGCTTATCTCAATCTTTAGAAGGCTTCCATGCTAAATAAGGGGATTTTTGAGCACCCAATAAGTCCTTTGTCATTCTTTATAAGATTAATAAACCCACTCCAAGCCAATCATAGGGTTCCTTTGTTAATCCCTCATAACAATGTTTTGAACTCTCCCTCCTGCATCGTCACAAATGTAAGGAGATTTAACCACAAGTTTCCAAAATTTCTTTTAGAATCTAGTTTTATAGGTTATTATCATTGTATCTTGAATTTTTTAGGCCAAAAGGAGTTGGCTTGATTCCTCTAAAAATAAACCCTAGCTTAGACATATAGAAACTCTCTCGGAAGAACCCAAAAAGGGTCTTTGAGTTATAATTTTTTTGAAATGTTGATTCAAGGCCTAATATTTTTAGTGGAGATCTATTTTAATGAAATTCAACCAATGATCTTACCAAAAAGTGATGACAATGAGACATAAGTAAAAACTTGATGGCTTTACCTTCTTGCATGTTCAGATCAAGGTTTAGGGAGCTTCTATACGGTCAAACAAATCAATATGAGGATCCTTAATATCATGCTCACCTTGTTCAAGATTATTTTTATCATCCATAAATTTATCATGATGAATTAATAACTATTCTCCTCCATTATTTTATCTATTCTCACTCTCAAGCCTGCAAAACACTTCTCAAAATGACCAAATAGTTTAACACAACTCTTCTTAGATATACATTGAAAACTATCAAGGTGATCAATCCTCAAGCCTCACAATCATTCTTGATACTTATATACCCATGGTACCTTCATGCAAATACTAAGGAAAGTGTTAAGTTGCACACACACACCTTTAACAATGAAGCTAAGCAATTTATGGAGCAAGGGTATCATCCTCTCTCACTATGTTTCGCAACTATAATAGGCCTCCCTATACACCAACCATGCTAAATGTACAACCACACTATTAGTCCTTCAAATGAATAAGTTGTAACCAAACCATAGTTACAATTTATGTTGGACTTATAAACACATGCTTAGTTCTTGTTTACAAACTTAGTTTCCAACCACATTACTAAGGCAAGGAGTAATAAAACATCAACGCATAACATAAAAGAGAACATCCACCAAGAAGTTGTTCCCTTATACTAGTGCATACATTAAGACAACTACAAAATCCAACACATAGTTTACAAACAAAGTTCTCCTTTTACCAAGATGTAACAAAATACAAACTCTCTCTCTCTCTCTCTCTCAAACTTTTCATTTTTCCTTGAAAATCCAAAATAGAATTTTTACATTAGTTTTCAACATTTTACTAACTCCTACTCCCTAGGACTCATAACTTACCCCTAGACTCCTTATACTAATACACTTGTTATATTTAATTGAGAGTTAACAAGGATCCTTTGCAAGATGAACTTCATTTTCCTATACTAATAATTTTGAATTTAAAATGGGAGAGACATTCACAAATTTTAATTTTTCCTCCTAAACCATTTAAACTCCCTACCATAACTTGAACATTCTCTTTCACACTCAACTTGACCCCTCACTAATGAATATTGGAATTTTGGATATCCTCTTGATGATGCTCCTACATCAAGGAGTGGGGTGTTTTAGATTATGTTGTACTATGATACATTTCTAGATTTGGGGAGGTATCCCTTAATATGCATTTGATGACCACATTATGGGAGAGATGGTATGCAGATACGTGAAGATTTTGGTTACCTTTGGTGATTTGAAAGTGACATTTGAGGATGTATATAGGATTATTCAATTTCCGATTGTAGGAGAGAGGGTATAGGTGATGGACCTATGAGATACATGTAAGAAGAACAAGGTTATAAGATAATATTTTACGGGGTCACAATCACATGCATATTCATCAATCATGTTCTATAACATTATTAGATAAGGTGTTTTGGGATTGTGGAAGTTTATTAGAGTGATACTTGAATCTAGTGTGGTATTGGATGGAAGTGGGGTGCCTATTTCATATATGATGCACAACATTTACCAAAGTATTGAGGATCATGACACGTACTATACATGGATTCTATGTATGATGGCACACTTATACAGGATTTATATCACTTCATACACAAGGACCATGGTAGTGGTATATGATCCACTTTGTTATTACATATGTGATCATATGAAACATTGTTATAGTGAGATCATTGAGTGGGCCGAGGGTGGATTAGGGTCGGCTAAAGATATTTGCATCTTGATGGGTAGTCCTAAGGAGCCGATGGTTTGATATGATGACCTATATGTCAATTTGGGGTCTAAAGCCATAATTTGAAGGCCATATATGGATTATGGAGGATGGGTATAAGATGAGATAGATTTATGGTGCATATGACACACCATGTTGTTGGAAGGAAGGTTTCTTAGGGGTGATAGATTTATTTGAGTATGAGTGATTATCTAGATAGTTTAGCCTTGCACAATATGTGCCCCAAGAGCCATATGTATGGTGGTAGATATATATGAGTGATGAGGAGAGAAGGATATTATAGGTCAGGGCTTACAACGATTAAATTATAGTTACGGGTCCGAGGATATGGATACATAGATAATGAGGAGTAGATTTGATGATGTGGGGGTACCTTGGCTTTATATACGGTGGTGGGAAGACCACCTGATGGGTGTTATTATATATAATGATTGCACATGTGTTTGGAGGTCAGCTAGGTGGACCTATAAGAGGTGGAGAGGTAACACAATACTAAACAATTGCCCCTAAAGATGATGTCATAGTGGTAAAAGTTACGTAGCATAAGTGAAATTGAATTACTTTATTTATGGTTTTATAGATGTTGATATAAGTATTTTTGATGATTTGATACTAATAAATATTATATGATTGTAGGTGATGAGTATTGGTGACTAATTTTAGATATGTCAATACAAAAGTTAACTCGCAACGTGCTTCCGGATGTGCTTGTGGGGGAGGTATGTTGGATAGGGTTGATCATGTTGTCGGTGAGCATGCCTCTTTATTTGATCTAGTGGCCATATTAGCCTCTAGATGTAATTTATGTGGTCCTGAGTGAGATGAGATGAGTTGAGTTAACACGAGTGTAAGAGGCATTCAGAGGAGGTGGTCTTGAAAAAATTATGTTTGAGATATATATAGAGCTCTAGGGTTGATATGTGGAGTTTGTGGTTGAGGCGGTGGACTTACAAGTGAGATCAAGGAGAAACTATCATGAGCTAATCATCGGAGACCGAGTGGGGGTACATCTAGTTCTAGGGTGGTTGTAACCTCTAGTAGTGAGGACAATGTGTGATGTATAAAGAGGATTGGACCCTTATTTTTTTTGGTAAAATAGTTTGCTATATATATATATATATATATAATTATAATTATAATTATAGCTTTATTGATGATGTAAACATGAGTTGTATTGTTAGGCCCCTAAAATATTGGCTAAGTACAAAAAGGCGCATAGGTGCGCAAGGGCTAGTTGAAGAAAGGAGTGCAAGGATAAAGCATGCATGGCAGGGTTTAAGGAAGGCTTTAAGGAAACCCATGATGCGCGTGTGGATAGGACCAAGGGTTCAAGACTTACCCATATTGGGCGTTTTGGGCAGAACACATGAAAAGCATGACCGACTATGCATACAGAGTGGATAAGGTGCCCGCTTTGTTGGTTGGCCCAGGAAGGAGCATGCTTGCGGTAGAAGCTTCTAAAAGCACATCATGGTAAAAAGTGGAAAGCTCAGGCCTGGAGAAGCATGCTCACATGGAGGACCACATTTAGACACTTGGCATCAGATCTGAGGCCTGCTGGAGGATGAGTTGGCAGTCCAGAAAGCCTATATATACAAGTGCCTGCAGAAGTAAAGGGAGAGAGAAATAGATAGAAGTGGAGCTCTATAGAAATACTGCAAGAACTCTGTTAGCTCGTAATTGGGCTTAGGAAAGGATGTATCAAGGGTATGGGGTTTATAAATTTCTTTTGAGAACCTAGCCACATGAGTCTAGTTATAATGCATGATTGGCCGCTTCTCTGTGATATTCTGTAATGGCTCCATGAATGTAATGAGGTTACCAACTTACATGAATATGAACATTGATGATTTTGATGCATACATCTTTCTCATAGTTATTTTTCATTTATGTTTATGATTAAGTATGGATGCTTGTACAACTTCTTTTTGTGTTGGTATAAGTTATAAAATTTGTTAAGCTCTTTCTATCTGAAATGACTACAAGGATCTAGAAGCCGTTCTAAGCTCTATGGTGCTTGTATGTTTTACTTCCTTTAAAATCTCTTAAACATGGATCATAGATGATGTTTCCCACTAAACTCACATAAAGGAGAGACTCGGCACCTGCATGTGCCTTGGGTGAGCGCCCAACACCCTGGGTGATAGGCTGGTGCGCATGGGGTTCCTTTCTTTTGTGATAGGGGTAAAAATGACTACATCTTGGTTCCATTGATGGGACCTGTTTTTGAAGTTGTAGTGGGAAATGACATACATCATGATTTGTATAATGAGTAATGACAAAACGTTTAACTTTGGAAAGTGTTGAATCATGGTTCAAGAGCACGGAGGATGAATTTACTTAGAGATTCAACATTAGACCTGGGTTTGATGCACATAGATGGGTAGAAGAGAACCTCTACAATGATTTGTATGAAATTTTTTATCTTGCTTCCAGAGAAGCGTATGAATGGCTCTCAACATATGCGTCTAGATCAAGTCTGGTATTTTAGATCATGCATGTGGACCTAAGAAGAATACCAAAGGATGCGGGATGCAAATTTGGACGTGGAATCATGCTATGTATCATTGGTGGGAGGGTGTGTTGGCTAAACACTCTGCAAAAAGTATGCTATTTCCACATATTCTTGCTCGGAAGTTGCTGAGTTTAAATTTTTATGGGAGCCCAAAGGATCATTTCTATGTGTTATCCCTCTAGCAATGAAGATCTTGATTATTACCTTGAGTTTAGAGGCATTTCCAATGGCGGCTAAACCATTTTGAGTGTTGGGTGAGGGAGGTAGGGGAGAAATATGGCGAGATATTACGACGGAGAAGGAAAGTGAGGAGAGATGGCTCAAGAATAGTGAAGTGCATGAAAGGGAGATTGCTAGACAATGTGAGGTGCAAGTGTGATGGATCTATGGAGGAGATGTGCGGGAAGGAGTTGAGGTTCACGCGAAGGACATGGAACTGAGCGATCTGTGCTACCCCATCTTGGCAAATGCATAAGAGAGACCCCTTGATTCGATGAGATTTCTTCACGTAGAGAGAGAAGATTCATTGGCATGTATCTCGAACCCACCCGTGACCAAACCCTAGCGCTTGGTTTTCCAGATCAAGGAGTATCATTGACCCAATTTGTATCAGTGGAAGTGACAGATCTGTGCCTAGGAGGTATAATTTTTAGTTCCCACTTCTATGGCTACACATATTCCAGTATTCAGAGGAGTCTTTAGATAAGGAGCAAGTATACAATCCTTCGAGTCTCGCATTTGGGTGTGGCGCGGGGTACAATAGTGGTAGTGGGGCATTATCACAGACCATCGGCGCACAGTTCAGTGGAACCTTGGGGACACTTGGCATGACTACTACAGGACCTAGTGGTTTTGGTGGATCTGGTGGGTTAGGAGGGACAAGACCAGTGGACCTAGTGGTTCTGGTGGATCTAGTGGCTCAAGAGGCATAGGACCTGGTGGACCTGGTGGATCTGGCGGTGAAGGAAACACCGAAGGAAACCAAGGCTCTGGCTCAGGAGGACAAGGGCCCCAACCACCCCCTCAAGTCTTCTTTGAGATGTCTTTACATTTTCTATATTATAGAGGTATTGAAGATGCTATAGAAAATGTTCACAAGTGTGAGATGCTATGGTGTGTAAAGGGGATCACAACCTCGGAGCGGAAGGCTAGTCAATTTACAACAACGTTACAGGGGCACACACATAGCTGGTATAGGAAATATGATCCTCATCAAATGGTGGTGGATTATCATTGCTTTAAATAATGCCTTCTTGGTAGAATTCCACATCCCCGAGTTAGAACAAAAGAGCATCAGCGCTCCGAAGGAGATTCAACAGGAATGGCGAGAGAGTGTGTGCGAGTATGATGTGTGCTTTAAGACTATCTTGTCTAAGTTATCATATATATTCAACCTTCACAACATGCTCAAGTGGTTTTTGGAGGATTGATCACACCTTTTAGAAGGGCCTTATCTCATAAAACTTTTACAAACCGCGCGAGGTGTTGGGAAGCTGCTTTGTGCACCGAGCCTGTTGGTAGTGTGACACTAGTATTAGCCTATTTTTAGAGGCTCAAATTGTTGCTATGGATAGGCAAATTTGGAGAATTTGTTTGCAAACTCAACCTATGAGACTTAGTGGTTTATGGTGTACAAATTGTGAATTAGAGGGGCATGTCAAGGATAGTTTCCCCCGGAGGATAGTATGCGCCGTGACAATAGATTGTGAGATTTTCATGGGGACCATGATACAAGTAGGTGCCCCTTGTTACAGTGTGCAATCCGGAAGAATGTGTCTTGCTACTATAAGATTTTCACCTCTACAACCCATGATACTAAGGATTATAGGCTCATCGATCAAATCCATGAGGCCATTGATCATGGGATGCGCCAAACCAGCATTGCCAATAGTTCTAAAGGTGATGATCGCCATTATGAAGAGCACACAGATGGAGGTGCACGTGGAAGGGGATTTCATGGAGGATTCGTGGTCATGGTAACCGTGGAGGAGGAAGAAGTGAGTTCCCATTTGGAATCTATTTTAATTATGGGTCTGAGAACATTACAAGCGAGAGTGCCGGACCTTTTGCAATGCTCATGGTGTGGGAAGAAAAGCAGTATGAGGAGTTCCTAAGTTATTTGAGCACATGAATCAGCAACACCGGAAAGAAAAGGGCACTGTAATGGTAAGCATTAAGAAGACAGACACACAATGGATGTCGCGGGTGACACGTGATGCAAGCTTGGAACCTGTTTTAGTAACAACAAGAGTAGATGTCGCGCACGCAAAGGAAATACCAAGGAAGAGGACCCTAGTTTCAAGAGAGGAAGTAGTTCATGGGAAGTACCCAGACCCTGCACATCAAAAGGAAGTGTATCAAGATACCATGGATGTCATTCGAGTTTACAAGGAGAAATCTAGTGTCTAAAGGAGCATTCTAGGAGGGAGGAGCAAAGGAGGAAGGTTGAGGCACCAAGAGATGACCTAGATGAGGTCAAGGAAGTATGTAAAATACTAAGGCAAGAGAATGTTATTCCCTTGCTAGGAGCATGGTTGAGGGAGAAGGTACCACACACCGGAGGAGAATTCAAGAGGGAGGTCTTGCATGCAAACCTTTCCCCTCATAGCCTTGACTATGACAAAGAGATCATATTAGATGTAGTTGTAGATGGATGGCTCCTTAGTAATATCCTCATTGACATAGGCACGGAGGTCAATGTTCTCACACTGGATGCTTAGCATCATATGGGAAGACTCGTATTACAACCATATTTGAATGTGTTGTATATGAAAAAAAAAAAAGGCAATGCCGATCTATGTCTTAAAGGATGAAGCTATCACTATCCAGGAGAGCTAAGTTTACTGGGGACTTCGAAGTCTTGGTGCTCATTTGAGGTAGATAATTTCCAAAGACTACTTGGGTGCCTATGGTGTTACAAGAACAATGTATACCTTTGGTTTAATAAGGGTACATTAGCTTTGAAAATAAGGAGGAACGAGTCATTATACCCCCTGGCTGATGGGAAGTCAACACCCTATATTGAACCCTTGGGAGAAGAGGTCCTGGATAGGATATATGTGTGCTCAATCAGGGATCCGGAGATAATCCATCCTACTGATGGAGTTATCTAGTTGAGGATGCTCACCAAGAAGTGACACCACCGATCCCTAGCATGTGATAGTTGAGCACATGGGACTTATGAATTGATCGGACACGGTTGAGAGGATCGGTAACAAAAGTAACAAAGGCACATATAGTTCGAGGTCTAGGAGGAAAAGAGCTACCTAAGTATTTAGGAGGGGCCTTCCCTGAGATATTTTTGCTAGGAGATGGAAGCTCAGTGGAAGGAGGAGAAGGAACAGAGGGGGATGTTAAGTTATATCCTACTCGGCACAATGGCATGGTGGTGGGCTACACATCGGGAGCCTTTTGGAGTGGCGCAAGGTGAGAATTGCTCTCTGTCAGGTTTTCTGGAAGCAACATGCCCACCGCCATCAAGGACTACCATGGTAAGGAACCCACCTCTTTCCACATCCAAGCTTGTGAGAAGGTCTAGAGAGAAGGCGCGGAAGCTTTTACACTGTCCCTCTAGGTACACAAGTTGTATTCTACACTACATGGCTATGCGTGTGCATGGTACATACATTTACGAGACATTTGCCAAACAAGAAATTGGCAAGAGCTAGCAGCTGACCTCATTCAAATGTTTGAGTACCAAAGTACCAAGCCATCAGTTGATAAGGCATTGCAGGTTGTCAAGTACCTTACCATGGGGGATAGTGCCATGGGCAGAGGATAGGTGTTAGAATTGCTAGGTAGACCAGGTTTGGAGGCACGCTTTGAAGAAGAGGCAAAAGAAGTAGAAGAGATCCAGTTTGAGCGCGCATGCTTGGAAAAGGAGAAAGGGAAATTAGTATATGTTATTGATGGGGAGGAAGCAGAGAGCTTGGATGCTAAGCATTCTATAGGGACACGTGGGGTGGTGGATAATCGATACTCATGCACACACCTATCACGAGCCCTTAAAGACAAAGAAGGTTAACATCACTTAAGAAGAACCTAAGGAAGCTATCATTAAAGATTACTTGGTCGGAGAAGGAGGTCTATAAGATCATTAATCTTTTGCATGAATTTGAGTATTTATTCCCACATGGGTACCATGAGCTCAAAGGCATCCACCATTCCTTAGGAGAGATGAGGATAAAGCTAAAGGATGGTGTGCCTTGGTTAGGAAGAGACCCTACCGAATGAATCCCGATTTGCGTGTGAAGGTAAAGGAAGGGATATATAAAATGATAGCTTCGGGATCTTTGAAGATGTGGAAGAATCAAAATGGATAAGTCTGATGGTAATAAGCATCAAGAAGGATGGGCGGATTAGGATCTACGTGGATTATAGGGAGTTGAACGTAGTTTTGTCATCGATCCTTTTCCAACCCCCTTCACTAAAGAAATTTTGGAGGGAGTCGTTGGGCGCAAAATCTATTCCTTTACGGATGGATTTTTAGGGTACCACCAAGTCTAGATTGTAAAGGAAGACTAGGAGAAGACAAATTTCACCATTGAATGGGGAATTTTTCATACACGGTCATGCCCTTTGGGTTGAAGAATGCACCTATTGTTTTCTCACGCATAGTGGTACAGTGTTCCAAGACTTCATCCACAAATTTCTTTGAGTCTATCTCGGATGATTGGACAATGTATGGGCTAGTGAAAGACCATTGTGATAATTTAAGGCTGATGTTTGAGAGGTGTCGATAGTTAAGGATATCCCTCAACATTAAAAAGTGTGTCTTTGCTACACCCTTTAGGACGTTATTGGGGCATATCATATGTAAGGAGGGCTTGCTAGTAGATCCTGCCAAGGTTGCAGTTATTGTGGGATTAGGGGAGCCTACTAGCCAAAGCACATTACATGGATTTATTCAAAGATACAAAGTTATTACAGGAAATTCATCAAGGGGTATGCCAAGATTGCTTTGTGCCTCTAGAAGAATTACTTAGACATAAAAGTGCCTTCTATTGGGGAGAGGCACAGCAGAAGGCGTTTGACACATTAAAGGATAGGATTGTCACCGTGCCTATATTATGTTTTCCCTCTTGGGACAAGCCCTTCTATGTTCATGTAGATGCCTCAGGAACCACCATTGGAGCAAAGGTGCACAACCTGGCCGGGTGAAGGAATTTTTGATCATCCTTTGTGTTTTGAAAGTAGGAAGTTGACACAAACATAACATAATTACACCATGGTCGAGCACGAAGCATTGTCAACAATCTATGCACTTTTCAAGTTGGGAGATAAAGATCTCTGCTAGCAAAACCCTTTGTATTTTACACCGACCACATGGCGTTAAAGTATTTGGTGAACAAGCTCATTCTACAAGGGTGCATATGTCGGTGGGTGATGTTATTCCAAGAGTTTAAATTCATGGTAGTTGTGAAGCCTGGAAAGAGTAATTATGGACTTGATCATCTGTCAAGAATTGATTCAGGGGAGGACATATAGAGTATTAAAGAGACAATGCCGGATGCAAGAATCGTTTAGGGGTTGCATAAAGTAGTGTGCGCCCTCGATTTGAAAGATATTGTAGTATTTCTAAAGTAAGGTGTGGTGCCGGAAGCGATGAAGGCATTAGAGAGGAAGAAACTAGCCATACACACCACGCCCTACATGTTGATCAGTGGGGACTTATACAAGTTAGGGCGTGATGAAGTTTTTTTACGCAGTGTGTACTAGAGCATGAGTGCCTCATCATCACAAAGGAAGCACATAGAGGAAGTGCAGGTGGACATTATGTAGGTGAGTCAAGCTGCGCATAAAATTTTAATGGCAAGATTGTGGTGGGAAAATCTATAGAAGGATTGCATAAGGATTATTGTAAAGTGTGTGACCATTGTCAGCACATTGGCAAGCCATGAAAGAGAGATGAAATTCCTTTGTGCCCTATCCCTAGCGCTAAACCTTTTGAGAAATGGGTAATATAATTTGTAGACCCTATTGCACCAGTAACACGTAGGACTAGATCATGCTATGTAATCACTTGCAAGGACTATTTGACAAGGTGGGAAGAGGCAACCCCAACTAAAGGCGCAACAAATGACCACACCGAAAAGATTTTTGTGGGATAAAATTATCACAAGGTATGGATGTCCTTCAAGTTTCACCAACAATAGGGGTACACATTTCTTGAATGAGACCGTGAGGATCCTGTTAGTAGAGTTTATGGTAGCTCATCACAAGACTACCCCTTACCACCCGCAAGAAAATGGAAACATAGAAGCATTTAAAAAAATACTGAGTCATACCCTAACCATAATTTGTGATGTCGGAAGACAAGATTGGGATGACAAGGTATCAGCCATATTATGGGCTTATAGGAAAACTTATAAAAGGTTGAACAAAGCCACACCATTTTAATTGGTGGTTGGTGCGGAAGTTGTTCTACCTGTTGAATTCATGCTACCTTCTCTGTGAATAGCATGCATAGGAGGGCTGGCTGATGAGAAAGCACTGGAAGAAAGAATTGATAAACTAATGAAGCTGGATGAAAGACGATTACTCGCTAGGTAGAGATAAACAATAGAAAAAGCAAAGCAAAAAGCATGGCATGATCACCACATTAGAAACAAGAAGTTTGAGGTTGGGCAGATGGTCTTACTTGTATGATTCTAAGTTTCTGTGCCATCATGGGAAGTTAAAGATCCATTGGTTAGGTCCCTATAAAATCTCGTACATCCCGATTCAAAGGTGTGTGCCGATTCTAATTACCGGATGGAACGAAATTGCCTAGACACTTCAATGGGAGTAGGCTGAAGCCCTACTATAAATAAGTCTTCTTAGTGTCTGTAAATAAGGTAGTTTTTCCAGTTAGTTTAGAATTTCCTTTATGCATTTCTTTTCTTGTGTTTCCCTTTCATGTTGTTGTTTTGTTTTGCGCCTTGGGCACCGGTAACCTTATTACTTTGAGGATTTTTGAGTGCACAGAGGACCGCACATTATTTTAGTGTGGGGTGGAGTGATGTGAAGGAGAGCATGGGTAAAGTGCCAAGGAAGTTTGTGTTGAAAATCCCGGTTGAATGGCCCTGTTGAAAGAGGTGCATGGAAAGAAAAGATGGAAAAGGATGGTTGGTGTCAAGATAAGGCTACTTTCAAATCCCACGTACAAAGGAGGAAAAAGTGCATAAGCAACATGAGGTAGGTGAGAGAAAAAATTAGGATCAGAAGAAGTGCCTTCAGCGCCGGTGACACGCATGCAAGAGTCTCCTATCTAGATGGATTGGTTGCATGCCAGAAGGTTGGAAGATTTTCTGTGTAGGGTTGGGCACGTGAGTTAAAGCGCTAAAGTCAAACTTTGTTTGAAAAAGCCACATTAAACGTGAAAAGTACAGTGGTAGGTGAAGTAGAAATTAATGCTTAAAAGGGAAAAACTATAAATAAAGGGTCGAGGCATTTCATTATTCACTTTGTGTATGAGAAGAAAGAAGCAATTTTTGCATCTTTGCAAACTAGGGCTTCCAAAAAATTATCCGTGTGAAGAAAATTTTGAAGAGATTGAGCGTGGGTAACTAGTTTGGATCTATGAACCAGAAGAAAGGGATTTCATGGGCGTAATAAAAGTTGTGAGAAGGTTCCGTCTTGTGAAGGGATTATACCAGTTAGGGGTTAAAGAACTAGGGCACAGGTTTAAGGAGTTTTCTTCACAAATTCGAGATCTAAGGTGGGAAATAGTGGAAGAACAAAGTTACAAGAAGTGATTGAAGTAAGAAGAGGACCTAGACAATGACACCCAAGAAACTAGTTAGCACACCTAAGAAGGGAAAGGGAAAGGGCGAGGGCAAACAACAAGAAATTGACACACATCCAAACAAAGAGTGGTATGTAGAAATGCAGTACCAAGATGGAGTGTTGCTAGGAAAGGAGTGGGAGTCCCATCTAAGAAACATGTCTGTAAATGACTAAAATGATCGTACGAGAAAAATCGAGAAGGAGATGGCGCTGGAGTTAGTGCACCCAACAAATAAAAGGACACCATAGGGTTTGCCCATCTATAATGATGATGTGAAGGTCAAGTTGGAGAAGGTAGGGGTTATTACAACTCTTTGAGTTGCCCTACTTTGGGAAGCCTGAGCGCTATATCAATGGCTGATGTTGCACGTGCATGAAGACTACTTCCACT
Organism: Taxus wallichiana var. yunnanensis; assembly: GCA_018340775.1. Lineage (NCBI taxonomy): Eukaryota > Viridiplantae > Streptophyta > Pinopsida > Cupressales > Taxaceae > Taxus > Taxus wallichiana. The sequence goes on along the minus strand of CM031236.1, from coordinate 602,858,135 downwards.
TCATAGGGCACAAGATGCGCATTACCCCTCAGCTCATTTCACATTTCATAGGCCTCATCTGTGAAGGAGACGGTTTGGAAGACGACTTAAGCGACAAAGAGGCAATTAAGGAGACTATCGCTGCCTACACATACAAAAAGGGGTCAAGGTACTATGATATCACAGACATCGAGGACCCGGTAATGAAGATGGCCGTGCATCTGGTGACAAATTTAAATGGCAGGAGAGATGGACCTAGGTTAATAAGCCATGGTTGCATGTTTGTAGGAAAATTTCAGAGGGCACCATCTACAACTTGTCTGCATTCATCACGTATGAGATTGTCAGCTGCACAAAGGAAGGTGACAGAATCCTTTTCGGTAATGTCCTTCTAACTATTTTTTTAGAGATTGGAGTACCTGATGCATTGGAAAAATTTGTGTGGGAGTACCCTACTGAGGACCCTTCACTCGCAAAGAGATTTGAAAAATACGCCTGTGACACTATGACGACCGTGCACAAGGCGCACCTAGAGAAATGGTATACGCGCTTGAGGAACACGTTCAGGGAAAAATGGAGGATTCCCAAACAATTGCTAATGCCATTAAGAGAGAAGCTAAATTTGTTGTGTACCAAAATTTCTACCTAGGAAGATTCAGACTAATAGATGAGACATGGAGCCCATGGTGCAAGCTCCCTTTTGCCTTCACAACTCAATACTTCCAAGTGGGAGTAAACAAGTTCAAAGAATCCAAGAAGTTGAAATTGGACCTTGGTAACTGGACCGGACCATAGGAAATGCACAAAGGGTTGGTCTACCTCGAAAATCACACATATGTGGAGAGGTACGTTTTACATGAATTTCAGATGATAAGGCCCATGACTTTTCCCATTGCAGGAGGATCCGCGGTGCACGTATACCTCTGCATAAGACCCAAATCTGAGAAGGGAACATATCTAGAGAATGAGGTGCCTATACCTGAGGACCCAACTGGCAGGAAGAGACCCACACCCAAACGGGAGGAAAAAGAGCTAGAGAAGAAAATACCAAGTGTGGTGGATACATAGGTAATAGGTTCCCCTGGGACAAGCGCGTAACAAGTATGTATTCACACAAGAAGAGGCCCATAGTCAAAGAGAAGACTCCAGAGCTAGAAAATTTGTCAGACAAGGAGTCCTCGGGAGAAGAAGAAATAGAGTCACCTACACCGAGAATACCCGATTACGAAGAAGTAGAGGATAGAAGAGGAGACGCCTTGGAAGAAACTGGGAGTTTGGAGAAATACATAGGTGAAGAAGATGATAGTGAAGAAGATGTTAGTGGGGAAGATGAACCTGAAAAGATCAAGGGCCACATGTTTTCAATGTGCATGATTTAGAAGAAGAAGGTGGAGAAGAGGAATAAGGGTTCCTTTTTGTGTGGCACAAGGATAGCTAGGAGGAGGAAGGCTTTGGAGACATGGGAAGAAGTGAGGAGGATGGTGCGTAGAAGCAGAAGGCTCTAAGCCTTACACTAGAACAAATAACCAAGGTGGTAGAGAGAGAAGAAACAAAGAACATTGAGACCTTGGTGGAGGAGAAGTTGGAACGCAATGTTGAGCCAGTGTTGAACAAGGATAAGGAGGAGAGTGCAGAAAAGGACCACGATAGCACTGGAGGCCCCATTTTAACTGTAAGTATTCCTAAGGAAAGTGCGGGAAGAAGGCATGCAGGGAGGAGAGGCCAGGGATGGGTTATATTGATGACCCCAACAAAGTGTTTCATGCGTGGTTCCAAAGCACGATTCCAACAAAGGAGCTCATGGCAATGTCATCTTTTGACAAGTAGGTTGCATACATACAGACAAGGAAGATTCTCTCATTGGCAATTGAATCCCATCTTGATGAACCAAAATTTAAAGTAAGCCACAAGGCAATAAGTAACATTACCGGGACCAAGAGAAGACAACCCGGTGGTAAATGCTTAGAACTCTCGAATGAACAATCATGCAACGAGCTCAACAAGGTATTTGTTGAGGTCGAAGCTAGAATCTTCGGGTGGAATGACGAGTAATCAAAGATCTGGAGGAGGACCTGAAGAAGAAAGAGGAAGAGCTAGCTACAAGGGCAAAGGAGCTAAGTCAAGAGAAACTAATCAACACCCAGTTGCAGTGTGAGTTAAAAGATGAGAAGGCTAAAGTATGCGTAGTATACAAAAATGTGGAGTCCATTAATAATGCTATAGTGTTGAAGCATCTGGACCTAGTGCCTCCCATGCAGAAATATGGATCTGCCTTGGGATTCTGGAGGATTTAACAAGATTCCTCACCATGGAGAGGCATCCATTAGCCTTGGAATTTACATAAGAAGTGGCCGCATGCTTGGAGAAAGAAGATAAATTGAAAGTCATGGCATTTGTAGCTAAGTACAACAAGGTTCTTATTGATATAAAAGTTGCTTCCCTGATCGTTGAGGCCATGTACGACAATTACACAGACAGAGGCAAAGTGGCAGGCATCTTGGTCACCACTCATGAAGCATAACTCAAGGAGTTTCAAGAAAAGAATAAGGGAAATAGGGTGGAAAGGGACAAAATCCTTGCTGAGGTTGAAAGAAAATCTGAAGCCATTGAAGCCTTAAGGGGTTCAATTAAAAACCGGTTGAAGGAACTATACCCACATATTACACAAAGAATGGATGCCTTTGGATGATTTAGGCAATGAGTTAGAGAAAATTTCTAACACCATAAGCACATAAGGAAATGGACTAAGTTTTGAGGAGGTGAGCACCCTGGTCGGTGACCTCTCGTCGAGAGCACTGAGAATGAAGTCGATGTCCTGGAACAAGTTGGAGGTGACTTGTAAAAGGATTTCCTAGTTTATTGCAATGATTCCATCACTTCCCCATTATTTCTTCTTTCCCTATTATTTCATCCCCTTATTCTTGTCCCAAGGCGTAAGTATACTGTATTCTTTCTTTTCACTAGAAAGTGTTCCTGTGGTCGAGAATAGGCGTAGTGTGGGGTGATGTTGGGCCCCTAAAATATTGGCTAAGTAAAAAAAAAGTGCATAGGCGCGCAAGGCCTAGTTGAAGAAAGGCACGCAAGGATAAAGCACACAAGGTAGGGTTTAAGGAAGGCTTTAAGGAAACTCGTGGCGCGTGTAAACAGGACCAAGGGTTCAGGACTTAGCCATATTGGGTGTTTTGGGTAGAACATGTGAAAAGCATGACCCGACTACACATGCAGAGTGGATAAGGTGCCAACCTATCGACAGGTTGGCCCAGGAAGGAGCATGCATGTGGTAGAAGCTTCTAAAAGCACATCATGGTAAAAAGTGGAAAGCTCAAGCCTGGAGAAGCATGCTCACATGGAGGACCACATTCAGACACTTGGAATCAAATTTGAGGACATTGGAGGATGAGTTAGCAGTCCAGAAAGCCTATATATACAAGTGCTTGTAGAAGTAAAGGGAGAGAGAAATAGATAGAAGCGGAGCTCTATAGAAATACTACAAGAACTCTGTTAGCTTGGGTAATTGGGCTTAGGAAAGGATGCATCAAGGGTATGGGGTTTATAATTTTTTTGAAAACCTAGCCACATGAGTTTAGTTATAATGCATGACCATGGTCTGCGCTTCTCTCGTGATAGCCTGTAATGGCTCCATGAATGTAATGAGGTTACCAACTTATATGAATATGAATATTGATGATTCTGATGCATAAATATTTCTCATAGTTATTTTTCATTTATGTTTATGACCAAGTATGGATGCTTGTACAACTTCTTTTGTGTTGGTATAAGTTATAAAATATGTTAAGCTCTTTCATTCAAGTGACCTGCAAGGATCTAGAAGCCGTTCTGAGCTCTACGGTGCTTGTATGTTTTACTTCCTTTCAAATCTCTTAAACATGGATCATAGATGATGTTTCCCACTAAAATCACATAAAGGAGAGACTCAACACTGTGCGTGCCTTGGGTGAGTCCCAAGACACCGGGTGATAGGCCGATGCGCATGGGGTTCCTTTCTTTTGTGATAGGGTAAAAATGACTACATGTATGGAGTTGCATTTCTTATGTGATGTGCATAGATTTTGATATTGTAATAAGTGATGTTAATAATAGTGTAGATGTTGAAATGATGTCGAAATGTGATATTAGATAATAAATAGGCATGTATTTAAATATGAGTTAGAAATGCAATAAATATAGATAATAAATAACAGATCATGTGTGAGTAATCATAATAGTGAAGGATAAACATGAATATGTATAGTATGAGTTGAAAGGAATGTATGGCTTCTAGTGAGAGAAAAGGTGATGAATATGCACAAGTGACTTGATGGATATAAAATCCTAAGTATAGGTTCGAAAACATAAACATAAAGTGATTGAAACAACATGAGGAAGATGTGAATCAAAAAATGGAAAGTGATACTCCTTTGGGACCCATTTGGGTTTGTGTCAAACAAGAAGTGGGACAGCTAGCTCATGTATAGTTGTAGGAGGATAAAAGATGACAAGAGGAGGATGATAGGTATTCAAATTCATGTAAGCTAGTGTTCAACATCACAACATGCGATAATGAGATCTATCAACATGGAATGCATGATAGGAAATTACACCTTTGTCCTCAAACGACTGAAGATGATCATGAAGAGTATAACAATCATTATCATGATGACCATTGATCCTATGAAAATTATAGAATGGATGGTTACAATTGCGCCGTAACCGATAAGGAGGGTGATTCTCATTGGAAGGTAAGAAAATTAACCTCTCATCAAGCAAGGTGTGTAAAGCATCATGTGGAGTAGAATGTGATAGTCAAAATGGATCATTCTTAGAAGGTGGAGTGAAATGACGTGGAGGCCTACACAAGGGTGGAGGGTGTACATGTGTATGTTTAGGAAGAGTTTTTTTATTGTGAAGGAGGTGTAATAGATGAAGAGAATAAGAAGTGCACGGTGGGGTAGTAGTAGAATAACTAGAAGAATACACAATAATATGATCATTATGCAATAATTTTTATAAATTTATAACTTTGAAGAAAAAGAGAGTAAATTATTCACATGTATCATATAGTAACTTTTATTTCAAAGGACGAATCAAGCCACAACAAAGATATATTTCATTTCCATATCAATAGTCTAAAAAATCAAATGATGCATACATGACTTGAAACGTAAATCAGTAATCATAATAATTCATTTTTTCCTTGAATCAAAGAAGGAAACTCTCAAATGTAACTTTAGGACCATTGTTAGAAATAAAGTGTCTAAGAAATGTATATTCCATATCAAGATAAGTACATAGATCCACAAAGCAAATGATGAAAAAATGAGAAGTAATATTAGTAAGAATATTAGGAAAAGCTTTTAAGATAATCTATCATTAGAAAATGAACCCATAACTACCCTAAAATACTTAAGATGCATGTAAGGATTGTTTTCCTATCAAAAAGTGAAAAATTAGGCATAATAAAATCCTTAGGAAAATTTGAATTGTAAATCTTCTTAGCAATAGGGTTTCCATGAAGGGAATTATTATCATTACTAGCATAGTAGGGTCTACTTTCAAGAGTAAGAGTATGTATCTTATTAAATATAAATCTATAAAAACATGCATGAGAGAAATAACTTATTGGGGACGAATAATAACATACATTGAGGGCTCATTAAGGGATTATATTTTTCCATTATAAGTAGCCATGGGGACATTATTAGGTTGGAATTCAACTTTCGGATCAACAAGAGGATAACTAGTAGTACAAATGGGAGGATCATCAATAGGAAGGGAGGTTTGCACACATTTATCAACAACCTCAAATAAAGGAGGAGAATAAGCAACATGCATATTTTCATTATCGTCGTCATTTAGTACATTAAATTTAGAAACATCAAGAGTTGTAATACATACATCATGACTAAAGTCATATTATATCACATCATGAGAAACAATAGGAACATCATTAAGAGGAGAAACGCAATAGATAGGAGGATTCATGCATGCAAAGAGAAGAAGAAATATATGTCTCCTTGGGTATAATGATCAAAATATAAGTAGAAGGTGGATAGAAAGGGGAAGGATTTGAAAGGAAGATCAACCTTAATAAATAATAGACTTGACCAAATTAAGAGACTCGAGAGAGAGAGAATCATCATTAGTAAGTACGGACTTATTCATCAAAAAAATTAACTCGGGTCCTCAACACATATCGATTAGTAGTTATAAACTCACTATTAAAATCATGAACACTAACAACATCTACATGGGGTAACAATACAACACTGGGGCTAGGGTTGTAAATCTTGGTAAACACGTGAGGTATTATGGGATTATAAGTAGGGGTGATATGATACTTGCGATGGAAAGTGGATTCATCCTTGGTGTTGGTGAAATAAGGGTGAATAATGATCATAGAAATGGAGTCATAATTAAAATAACTAGACTTGGATTGAAATTTTCACAACATCTTTTGGTAAGCCATGATGAATATACAAAATAAAGGAGCCTAGAGCAATGTAGGTTTCAATCAATAAATGGGTTCACCAAATGATTTGATAAAATTAAATATAATTTAAGGACATTGAAAGAGTGACATATATATATATATATATATATATATATATATAGTTTATAAATGATTTAGCTTACCTTATAGGTATGAACTAATTCTTGGCTAGAGACTAGTACGGAAGGGTGTATTCTAGACTATGTGAACTCCGTGTCTAATTATAAGATGTAACAATCTCATGGATAGAAGGACTTGGTTGAGGATAGGGCCGCATAGGCGTTAGCATCTGTTATGGGCACTAGTGTCTATAGAGTAAATTTGGTGATGATTCTTTTTGTGTCACTCCTTATCTCCTTTACTTCATCATAGGTCACATCAGGTTTGATTTATTCCTAATATTTCATATTTGTATTTGTAAAACATAACCTTTCTACCTACACAAGAATCAAATACACATTAGATTGAATAAAAAATGCATATGAGAGAGTCAGGGTGACCTTGGTGGTTACCCCAATGTGATCTTGTTATTCAGCCTTGCATTATATTTCAAACTCCACGTAGTGCTTATGGTGTGTGATTGAAATTGTGTCCCTTGAGATAGGATGCCATAGTGTCATTCACACAAAGAATTGTATGATATAACTACTTTGTCCCAATATGAGAATGTGTGATATGGAATTCAAAATATCCTCCAACTATACAGTGAGTAATGCAGCAAAAAATACAGTCCCTTGTGTTGTTCTTTTATATGAGGTAAATATAAAAATGATATCCCTCATTTCCCTCTTAGAATAGTTAGTAGGTTGTGTCTATATATCAATTCTTAGTTTGAATTTCGGCATATAGTGACACCAAAATCCGACCTAAGACATGAAAAAGAAACAAGAAAATACCCAAAGCCTAAACAAACCAAAAATTAGAAATCGAGAGAAAAAGGAAATAAATGCCCGGAAGGACATTGGCGCCTGTGCACTACTATCCCGTCTGGAAGGTACTATCTTAAAGAAAGAAAAAAGAAACAAGACCAAAGATAGGAATAGAGATCCCTATGACATGACCATAAATATGTAAAAACCTAACCAAAGATGCAAGAAAAGTCAATCAAAAGTAAGAAAAGGACCAAAGAGGTGTCACCAGTGGATAATTTCCATACTTAGAAATCATGTATATAACAACATACTAGGCGTAATATAATAATAACAAGTACATATTTTAGTGACTACAGGTGGATAAGACAAATATCAAAATATGTCAAAGTGTTGGGAGTATTTGGGATTTACAAGTTAACATGATTATATTATATAATTGTGTAATGCTAATGCATAACATAGATAATAAAAAGTATATAGTATATAGTGCTCTCTAGGATAGATATAGAATGTGAAAATCTTATTTTATATGAGAAAGGAATAGGAAGGGATTAGTAACTCAAGAGTCGCCTAATTTTTATGAAGCTATGTAAATACCGTTGGTACCCAAATATATTTGTCCCGATTTCAGCCCTTTTTGCCCTTTGAAAATTATTTCTTAGAGGAGATAGATCAATATGGGGCTCAATTCTGAGGAGTATTTATTTTTCTTATCATAAGTGTTATGGCTGGATGGATGATTGAGAAATTGGTTTTTCTTATGCCATGGAATGTTCTTGAAGGTTCCACATACTTAAGGTATATTATAGATTTGAGGTTGATGAAAACCGGTATTTTAGGTGTGCTGGCTAAAGTGCAAATGTGATGAGTGAAATTTATCCCCGAAGCTCGGAGGCTAGATATTTCTAGAACTATGTGGCCTAAACTGCTAAGTAACTTGAAAAGTTCCCTGTGAGTTGGTTTATGTCCCCCATCTTAAAGGAGGGTAGGTGTTATCTACTTCTAGGTCCCCCCTGGGAATGATCCAAGGACAATTCCTCCCGACATCCGAGAAGAGGCCCTTGTTTGATTTCTTGAAGTAAATTACATTTCGGGATCCGGGGCCCAATTTACTTTTTTTGGTTTCAATATAATTCACAAGTGTTATTCCAAACCCAACCAACTGATTTAAAGTTGATAAAGGATAAGAATGAAAATATAGTTTCACCCAGTCTGTAAGGATGAGCAAAATGAAAAAGTCCTATTTCTCTCTCCCATGTTCTATGTAGTTAAGTGTGATGCACTAAGGCACGAGGGCCAAATGGAATGTTTATTTAGAGGGTGTTCTTATTTCCAAATTATAAAAATAATAAAATGTGAGGATATAATTAAAATTAATAACATTTGCATATATACGGAAAAGAACAATTCAAGGCAACATTTATGATTGCAAAATGGGGGTTCTATTTACAAGGCCCCAACCCTCCACTGTATAACAATACGAAAAAATAAGAGCAAAAAAAATGAGATACATTATGATGCATAAAATGTGGTGGTACATATATTATGCTTTCATGGATATACTAACATTAGGGGAACCTCTCAGAAGTTAGTCACGACGCCGGATGAAGTCCTCATGGGAAGAAAAAATTTATGTCCCTCGTCAGACCCCTTGACATCATTTTTTCATGTAATTTAGGATACTCATCCTTGGCCCATTTAGGATGTCGCCGAGATCTCTCCTCCACGCATGCAATTTCACCCATTCACGTAGACTAAGCCCTCCCATGTCGTATGCTTTGGTGCATCGGCCTATGGTAGGAGGAGCCTCTAGAACTGGTGTAAAATCACAAGTTTGATTTTCAAGGAGGGCTTTCCTTTTATTTGATTGTAATACATGTAGTCTGTCCATAGCTTGAATATATTCCATGGAAAATTCTAAAGCAGCAATCCACTCCTCCATTCTACTCACATGACCATATGAGGATGGAACCTCATTGTTTAATTCCTGATGTTGGGTGGAGAAGTGGAGCTCTGTTTCCAAAAGAGAGGGGGCATAGTAGGCCTTCATCACGTTCCCATGGTCATCATGAAAATGTGGGCAATGATGAGACCAGTGATTCCTCAAGGCCTCGGGATCTAGTTGGAACTCTAGGCAGACTAGGTGAAAATATAGAGTTTGGAAAACAAGGAAAGAGGGACACATTTCGGCCAGGAGATTCATGAAAGATAGTACTAGGTTAGGTTGAAGGAGATAATCACGGGATTGGCTCTATCATTTGGAACACTAAAAATTTGGTGAATAAGAGCCTCATTTGGCCCTGAAAGTTAAAATAATTGGCCCATATGGACCAATTTATCCCTAATGATTTGTACTTGGGAAAGATGAAGCCACTGCTAGAATTTTTTAAGTAAAAGGGGATGACAGGAAAGGAAATGGTTATGAAGATTCTAAAAAGAAATTTGAAAGGATAGGTGATGGAAAGGAAAGATTTGGTAGCTCGCTTAAATAGGCATGACGATGACACTGACATGGCAAGGAAAATCATTTCATTATTAATGCCATATCAAATTTCAATTTTCAGGTACGTGTGGAGCTTAAATAAAGATCAATTGTTTATGGGGAATGTGTCATTGGAAAAGGATTAATTTCCCGCACAATTCAAGAATGTCTTGTCACATTAACTTTCTGGCCACATCATGATTGTACACATGTGGAAAATTTTAAATGTTAAATGTGATATGACTTGGAAAATATTTTTGGTGTCTTTAATGACGACGCGAAGACACAATTGCGCAGTTGGAAAAATTGGCATCCGTTTGTGAATAATCATTTATAGTTTCATGGCAGCCCAGAGCAGTTGAAGGTAGTGAGTTTGTTTGGATATTTGAGGAATATGATCTAAAACCCTAAGAAGATAAGGTGATATATAAGAAGTAGGAAGGATATTAAAAAGGAGGAGGGTTTTTCTAAAAAAGGGCAAAAATTTGGCATGAAGATCCTTGGGGGGAGGAAACTCCGGTGGGAATTCTCAGAGGAATTACAAACAATAGAAAAGGATTTTGTTATGATGAAGGTTTTTTCTCTGTATGACCTAGTTATTTTGTTAAGATGATTGTATATGTACAATCATTAACAGGCTTTGAGAACATTAATATATGTTTCTCTTGTCTTTTCCTAAGTTTAATGGGGTTTTCCTTGATGAATTCATCTGGATTCATGATATTCCTTTGTTTTTGTCATAAAATGATGTTAGGCGGGATTGATAAGTGTCCTCTATTATAATTATTTGTGAATCATGGATGTAATTCAATTTGAAACATACCTTGCACTTGTTTGGATCTTTTCCAGGAAGGGTGTGAGTATTTGATGTTTTCTAGGGGTACCTGAAAGCCTTATTTTTAAACCTATAAAAATCTCCCTGCGGACTAAGTAGGGTTTGGGGGTATGACTTGTAATTTATTAGGGGTCCCTTGATCCAAACTATCTAGCATGATCTCAGATGAGATAATATTTCCTTGGGTGTAATGAGTTGGATTGTCAAGAATTTAAATATTTATTTTCCCGAAGCTTTCCCTGCAGACAAATTTCCATACAAAGGGCCCATTTATTTCCCTCATTATCATTCAAGTAGTGATAAGAAAAAGTGATGGTTTGGATTTTGTTCTCTCGATTTCCCCCATTTCCCTTCATAGCTCTTTCCCTTTTTCTCCCACCTTTCTGTAAAGATTCCCTTCATCCTTACTAAAAATCTCAAATAACTTTTCAATAAAACCTTACTCATATCGTGGGTCCAAGATCACCTTGTTCATATTCAACTAACCCACCTGAGAGAACATATTATTGACTCAATATATTATTATTTTTCTCACTTCTGATCCAAAGTCTTTCATTACTAGCTCACATAAAATTAATGCGTTAAACTTTAGGACAAATTATCAGGTCAGACCAACAGTTTCCCCTCACGATCCGCATTGGGTCCTCTGGTGTCTGCAATGTTTAGTGACCACTCTTTCAAGAGAGCATTATATTTAGTGGCTAGACCTAGTCCCATTCTATCCCTTTTCAAAGTTCCCAAACTATAAGCCCAAATCCATGCCCCAACCTCTGTATTCCCCTGGACACACTCTCGGGTGCTCTCACCCTGACTTAGGCATAGTCAAAAGTAGCAGGGATCACAACCACACCCTTTGTCAGGTACCTCCCCATCACCCCTTAGGAAGGGTGGATAGGCGTCGGAGGAAGACTTCACTACGACTACGAGACGACACATCATGAGGGCCCCTATCCGTTGCCTAGCCTCCGTCGCACATCCTAATTCCCCCTTCCCCGGGGTATAGATTCGGGAGCCAACAAGTACACTACACATAAGGTTGATCTTTGATCCTAATTTAAATTCATCTTCATTCTTTTATGTTCCATTATGAAGTATATATATTCTTATTTTGTAATAAACATTCATTTACGTATTTTATATATATATTCCTAATCACTATCTCTTTCTTCCTTCAATTATGTCCATTAATTAGTTATTGTGAAATTGTGGATTAAATCTTGTTATCCCTTTGTTCACAATTTCATTGGAAGAACATGAATTTACAACTAGACTACTACAACGGAGTTACGAGTCTTGATGTTATAATCCAAGGACCTCTACTAAAAAAATAATATTGGTGTAACACTACATATCTTGATAAATAATCAAGCCTCGTCTACAATTCTCCTAAGTGCTCATGCAAGTGTGTAAAGATAACCAGCCACCAAGAGGGTTCCGTATATCTCTTGACACCAAGATATAAGGATAATTGTTTAGTATAGAATGTGCCCAACATTGTTGTAATGAGATGTGATGTAACTCAACTATGTGACTTAACCATTTTAATTATTGAAACCCTTGTGTAACACTTTTAATGACATTTTTCTTACTTAGGGCATGGCTATATGATATTTGCATACTTGTCGATGAATGAAACTAAACTATTTTACATGGTTAAGGAATTTCAAAATTGTATTAAGGATTTCCCTAGATGATGTGTAATTGATTTGAGTATGAAATCTTTGAGTAATTTTGGAATGATATTTACAATATGAGTGATGCACCTAGAATTTACCAGATAACACCTAGTCGGCGACACATCACTCACCTAGACTCGAGCGCTCACGAAGTGCACAAAGGTACAAGGTCCCTCTTTAGGGTTACTTTGTAGTAGGATGTTAGTGTGATGAAGGAAGAAACATATATACCCATAACTAATACATCATTCTACAATGCATGCTACATTCGAGATCTATGAAAGAACAAGCTTTAAACAAGTAATCATGATTGAATCAATAATATGCGCTACTCAATTATACACGGGAATGACACTTAGATTCAGCCAATATCTTTCATCTATTAATAAAAATAGAATATTCTTAAGTAATGTCAATCTATACCAATGCACACATGGATCTGATACGGTAATTTAGTCATATGCGTATATATCTATACCTTCATACATCTATCTCTCTCGACACACACATATTATGATGTACTTCACATCATATATATAGGATGGGGACTTGCACTTTACCTCTTATCTATTCCAAAAATAGGCCGCATGCTATTAATATCCACGTGTCATTTACATGCATATCCACACATGCAAGTGTGCTATCTATAGACCTCTTATTGTTAACTGAAGTGTAAATCCTATTCTTAGCTCATCTCCATGCAAAACACTTTGATTCGATTCTCAAAAATAAATAATGCGTGGCACACACGTCTCTGCAGTGTTGGTGTGTTTCGAATGCCATCTTCTAAAAATAGGTCGTCATGCTCAAAATTGGATAAGTTCTAAATGTTGAACTTGCCCTCCGCGTGCGGGTTCTTCTTGTCCCTCCGCGCCCTTGATCATGGCCTTCTCTCCCATGTGGAATTCTCGTGTGATCTCTAACAAGTATTCTATTATCATCATTACTCCACACTAATCTCATTGTCATCCCGACAATGGGTATCACCAAAAATTGAAGTAAAATTGAAGTTTGACCACTTTATTCTTTCCTTTTACTCCTGCTGCAAATGCCTTCTTAGGTGCCATTTTTACCTTGCAATCCTTTGTAAATCCTTGCCATTCAAATTTTGCAATGTACGAAGCAAACCCTAGCTTGATTCAATCATGCCCTAGGTGGAAAATTCATTCCCTAACTCCTCTCTCTGTCTCCTGCTTTGCTCAAACCCTTCACCTTTGGGAAGCAAGCTTCTTTTCACACAAATCTATTTATCATGCTTGGTTTCATACCCTTCGCACCTTAACTTGATCACTCGGCTCTTCGCACTTAGCTCTTTTCTCAAATTCTCTTAGTCGTAATGGTAAAAATGAATCCACATCCCATCCTTATATAGATTTTTAAAATTTTGATGCATTTAAAATATCCTCTCATTTATTGATCAAATTCATTCATTCCACGCGCCACATCTTCGTGTACCCAGCCTATAACCTTCTAAGTACGCCTTCCGCCCTTCTCGGTCACGACTTTCTTCTTGGCCGCGCCCTTGCATCCGAGTACCTCGTCACTATACCTTCTCCTAGTAGTTATCATGGCCTCCGCTTACCTCACATTATCTTTGTTATTTCATTCATCTCCATCCTTGGTCACTTTTGAAAATAAATATTCTTTTGACTTAAAGCACACCGTAATAACTTATTCCTTTCACCTTTCAATTCCCACAGTCTTTTACTTGGATAAATACAACCATCACCCCAGACTAAAAGTATGTGCAGTCCTCTGTGCATAAACATTCTTCATATAGTAATTAGCTTCATGTACGCAAGCACATTTATTACACAAGAACAACTAAATTGACAAAGCATAACGAAAATAAAGGAAATATATTAAGGAAATACAAAATTGAAAACCTAATCTAAATGGCAATACTGCCTTATTACAAACACCAAGAATAATTATTTATAGTAGGGCTTCAGCCTACTCCCATTAAAGTAACCGGGTAATCGTGTTCCATCAAGTGCTTCTAACTGGAAAACACCTTATTCAAGTATGTAAGTGATGACATACGGTCCCAACCAATGTACTTTGAGCTATCCTGGGTGGCACAAGAACTTAGAGTCATAAAGAAGTACCATTTGTCCAATATCAAACTTCTTATCCCTTATGTTTCTATCATGCCATGCTTTCTGCCGTGCCTTTTCCTTCTTCTAAATCCATCGTGCTATGGCTCATTGCTCATCCAAGTGAATCATCTTCTCGATACGCTCTTCTAAATCTTGTTCATCAGCTATACCCCCAACACATGCAATGCATAAAGAATGTAACATAAATTCTATAGGGAGAATGGATTCCGCACCAAACACCAGTTGAAACAGTGTGGCTTTGTTCAATTTCTTGTAAGTTGTTCTAAATGCCCAAAGAATAGCTAACACTTTGTCATCCCAATCCTTTCTTCCAACATTAATTTTTTTTTCAAAGTCGGCTCAAAATCTTGTTGAAATCCTCAGCAGTTCCATTTTCCTGAGGATGATAGGGTGTAGTTTTATGGTGTGCAACCATAAACTCATCTAATAGGATCCTAATTGTCTCATTCAAAAAGTGTGTACCCCTATCACTTGTCAAGCTTAAAGGACATCCATATCTTGTAAGAACATTCTCCCATAGAAACCTAGTTGTTGTACAGTCCTTCGTAGGTGTTGCTTCTGCCCACCGTGTGAGATAATCTGTGCAAGTAATGATATAGCGTGATCCAATCCTGCACACGGCTGGTGAAATAGGTCCTACAAAGTCAATGGCCCATTTCTCAAATGATTTGGCACTAGTAATTGGTCTTAGAGGCATCTCATCTATTTACCCTGGTTTTCCTAGGCACCGATAATGATTACATGCCTTACAAGATTCTTTACAATCTTTATACAATCCCTCCCACCATAATCCAGCAAGTAGGATCTTTCGGGCAGTCACATCACTTGCATAATGGCCTCCTGCAATACCACCATGAAATTCTTCTATAATATCCTTACGCTCATGCTCTAATACACAATGGCATAATACTTCATCTCTACCTAGCTTGTAGAGGTCACCACTGATTAACATAAATAGTGCCACACGTATATCAAGTTGTTTCTTTTCTAATGCCTTCATTCCTTTGGGTGCCATACCTGTTCGTAGAAAAACAACAATGTATTCTAATTCCATGGGTGCGAATTGTAACCTATATAATTATGCATCTGCCATGGCTTCTTCAATTGTCTATGCTTCCTCTCTTGAGTTGAATCTAGATAAATGGTCTGGTCCATAATTGCTTTTCCCTGGCTTCACAACAACCATGAAATCAAACTCTTGAAATAGGAGTACTCATCTGCATACGTGCCCCTGTAAGATGGGCTTGTTTACCAAGTACTTCAATGCCATGTGATCTATATAAAATACAAATGGTGTTACTAACAAGTATTGTCGAAACTTGTGAAATGCATAGATCATGGACAAAGCTTCGCACTATGTAGTTGTATAATTCCATTCAACAAGAGTCAGCTTCCTACTAGCAAAACAAATTGGATGATAGACAATACCTTTGCCAGGTTGAGCTAACATAGCACTAAGGGCCAACCTAGAGGCATCCACATGCACATGAAATGGTTTATACCATGAGGGAAAGTGCGAGAATGAGTGCAGTAGTAATTTTCTCCTTTAATATCTCAAACGCACACTGCATTGCGATTCTCCCCAATAAAACGTACCTTTCCCCTTGAGTAATTATTCCAAGGGTGCAACAACTTTGGCATACCCTTTGATGAATTTTCTATAATATCTTGTATGACCTAAATATACGCACACCTCACTTTGGTGGTAGGTGTTTCCAAGCCTAGAATGACTACAACCCTTGTTGGATCAACCCAAAAACCTTCCTTGCAGATTATATGTCCTAACAGTATTCCAAATGGTGTATCAAATATGCACTTCTTGATGTTCAAAGAGATAATCAATTGTCTGCATCGTTCAAAAATTAAGCGTGGATTGTCACAATGATCTTTCACAAGCCCATATACTGTCCAATCGTCTAGGTAGACCTATAAGAAGTTGTGAATAAAATCTTTGAATGCCTGAACAACGATGTGCGAGAATACAACAGGTGCATTTTTCAATCTAAAAGGCATTACAGTATAGGAAAAACTTCCCCATTTAGTAGTAAATGTTGTCTTTTCTTGATCCTCCCATGAAATCCTAACTTTGATGATACCGGAAAACCCATCTATGAAGGAATAGATTTCACACCCTATCATGCCTTCCAAAGTATTTCCTCAGTGAATGACATAGGGAATGGATCAGTGACGCATGCAACATTCAGCTCCCTATAGTCCACACATATTCTAATTTGTCCATCCTTCTTGATACTGATCACCATTGGACTAACCCATTCTGACTCATCAAGGGGTTTGATAATTCCAAATTTCAACATTTTATCAATTTCTTCTTTTACCTCTTTGCATAAATTGGGGTTAATCTTATAAGGTCACTTCTAAGCTGGTCTTGCATTGTTCTTAAGTTTTATCTTCATTTCCCCAATGATTTATGTATGCCTTTACGTTCATGATACCCTCGAGGGAATAAGTCCACGATAATCCCGAGTAACTCAATGATCTTTGCTACCTCCAAGTCGACTAGTAGTCTCCAATGATGGCCTCCTTTAGGCTCACCTCGAACCTATATTCACCTTCTTTGTCTTCATGGGTTCATGATAGGTGTGCGTATCCTTTTTGCATTGTCTAAGACCTTGCGCACCCTTGTGAATGTTCAATATCTAGTCTCTCAACTTCCTTATCATCCATGATGTAAACCATCTTTCCCTTCTCTTTCTCAAGGCAAGCACATTCAAGTAATATGAAGTCCATTTCTTCTTCCTTTTCAAAATGCTCTCCGGACTCTGCCTCACCAAATAATTCCTAAATATGCTCTTCTGCTTTTACACTATCTCCCATAGTTAAGCATTTGATAAATTTTAACCCCTACAGTTTGTGAGGTAGTTCCACTTCCAGAGGTGAATCCAACATTCTGCGCACTCACATTTTGTGCGGATGATGCACCTAAGATTGTTCCTCCAAATATCATTGAATCCATCTATCCTGCCATTGGTGTACTTACTCCCTAACTTACTCTTGCTCTCCTACTTCCCAAGTTATCTTGCTAGTTACTTGTCATACTATATACTAGAAAACCAAGTGCAAGGGCTAGGTCACCAAGTGGATTAAGATGCGCGCCCAATGCCCAGGTAGTCTCTGTTGGCGTACTTATGTGTGAGGCCGAGGAGGGATCTCTATCATGTTTTCCAAGATGGGGAGTTCTTGATGCTCTAGCTCCACATCTTCTACGTGAGCTGTAAATCCTTCACAATCCATCTCTCTCCTCAACGCCATAATTTATGCAATGGAACGCAGCTTCTCTATCTCCCTCTCATGCGCCTGATTATACTTAAGTTGCTCTCCTCTCTCTCGCCACTAGGTCTGCCATCTTTCACCAAACCTGTTCCTTCCTCACACGTGGTGAAGTTTAGTTAGCCATTGGTTTACTCTCCAGGTTCAAAGTTACCATCAAGATCTTGATCGCAGTGGAATACCTTGCAAATATACTCCTCTTGGATACCGCAAAACTGGAATTCAGCTACCTCGGGCAAGAGTATGTCGAAATTGAATACTCTAGAATATAATTGTTTAGAACACCACAAAACCACGTATCCACAATGTGAGTCCAGATCAAATCAGCATCATAAAGGGCCTGAAATTCTTCCTATGTCTAAACAAGTGTGTGATACCTCCAATTCCATTGAGATGCATAAGCAGTAAGCCACTCGTATAGTTCTACTGGAAAGATAGCGAAAAATATCTCATATAAGCTGTCATACATATTCTGTTCTACCCAAGTGCGTGCGTTAAACTCAGATCCACTACTAAACCGCCATGCATATTCTTCCTCCAGATCATGTATCCATTCCTCAATACTTGCTAGAGTTAACCAAAGTACGTCTTCATCACGAACCATCCTGAAAACAACTAAAAAAGAGGTCCCGGTAACGGAACCAATGATGTAGCCTAGAATTTACCAAATAACACCCTAGTCACGTTGGCACATCACTCAGCCTAGACTGAGCGCTCACCCGAAGCACGCAAAGGTACCAGGTCCCTCTTTAGGGTTGTTGTAGCAGGATGTTAGCGTGATGAAGGAAGAAACATATAGACCCATAACTAATCCATCATTCTACAATGCATGCTACATTCAAATCTATGAAAGAACAAGCTTTAAACAATAATCATGATTGAATCAATAACATGCACTACTCAATTATACACAGGAATGACACTTAGATTCAGCCAATATCTTCCATCTATTAATAAACACGAAGCTTCTTACAAGTAATGTCAATCTATACCAATGCACACATGGATCTGATATAGTAATTCAGTCATATGCGTATATCTCTATACCTTCATACATCTATCTCTCTCTGACACACACATATTACTATGTACTTCACATCATATATATAGGGTGGGGACTTTCCCTTCACTGCTTATCTATTCCAAAAATAGGCCGCATGTTATTAATAGCCACGCACCATTTACAGGCATAGCCACACATGCAAGTGTGCTATCTATAGACCTCTTACAGTTAACTGAAGTGTCAATCCTATTCTTATCTTGTCTCCATGCAAAATGCTTTGATCCGATCCTCCAAAGATAGACAATGTGTGGCACACACATCTTTGCATTGTTGGTGTGTTCGCATGCCATCTTCTAAAAATAGGTTGTCATGCTCAAAATTGGCTAAGTCCTGAATGTTGAACTTGCCTTCCACGTGCGGGTTCTTCCTATCCCTCTGTGCCCTTGATCCTGGCCTTCTCTCCTATATGGACTTCTTGTGTGATCTCTAACAAGTATTCTCTAATCATCAATGAGCTTGTAAGACTACAAGTTGAGTTATAATGAATTTATTATGTAATCTCATGTAGACAAGATATTATGATAAGGTCGACCCTTGGAAGATGAAATGACCCAAATAATTATTTATTATCAAATGTAGAGTCAATGATTAAGAAGCATAAATACCATACATGTCAACAATTAATGGACCCCAAATCCCGACCCTTATAAGTACGGACCCCACATCCTAACCCTTCTATATACAATTTGGGATAAGAGGGAGAAAATTCTAAATTGAAATTTGTGAAATAAAAATCATATCTTTTATTCCTTTTGATTGAATAATATTCTAGAATTGTCGATAGAGGATGATGTAAAGATGAAAAAATTATAGAATGACTCTAGAGAGATGATGATACTCGATTCCAAAAGTGAGCATTTTTATTAGCAAGGATAAAAGGTAGTTCTTAGCATTGCACAAGGACAAAGTTACCAGATTTTAGTTTCTACAACCCGTAATTGTAGATTTATAGGTTATGACATGGCCTTGACTTGGCTTTAATTTCAATTCTATCATAGTAGATTTGTTCTTAAAAGTAGTCTTAGATTGAAACTTTTGAGTAAAGGTGTTAAGAGGATTAGAAACATATTTTATCATGTTTATGATGACGAGCTTAGCCTCACATTTTTCAAATTATAATAAAGATCATCAAATGAATGGAAACTTTCCAACATCACCAATTCTTGTAAAGGAACTAGGAGACTTTGAGTAAAAATATCTTGTAATTCAATATTAGCTAAAATATTATTCATCTTAGAGAGTGTATTCTTATATTGTAAGACATAGTCATTAATTGGCTCATTGGAACTTTTTCATATTTTAGTTATCTAAGTATAAGACACTTTATCATATGTTAGAAGCACAATGGACTGAGGGGAGGGTGAATCAATCCTTATAAAAATTTCAAATAAAATTCAGATCTGAAACTCAAATTACCATATGCATACAACCAAAATAACCACTTATTCAACTTTTAATGTGTTCACACCATAAACCATAAACAAAGCATATAACCATGAAAGCAAAGAAACACCATGAGAACACAAGATATAAGTGGGAAACCCTCAAGGGGAATAAAACCCACTGAAACACTATATTATATTGATATGTTTCTGAAATTTAGTGAGGCACCAACCCCTAATTTAGTAGAGCACCAACGCTATAAGGAGCAACAACCCCTAGTTTTGAGAAGCACCAACTCCACAAGGAGGATACAACCCCCAAAAATGTTCAAGAACCCACTCAACCACATTATGATGTGTAGATATAAGATTTTTTTCTGCCACAACTGATGGAGATCCAATATTCAGCTCACTCTTCTTCACACAAACCCTAGGTGATCAATCTTCACAAAAACAAGCTCATCAAACCCTCCAAAAATCATCAAACTCTTTCTTTCATATTTTCTTATTTTTCTTCGCCTAAAACACAATTGAATCAGATCCAAATCATTCTCAAACACCTGCAATCACACTTCACCTAGGTCACTCCACTTGCACACACTCAATTGGTTTACAAAAGCACCAAAAACATGCTTTTTATATGCTTCTCCACCTTTCTAACATCAAGAGGTCGATACCCCTTGATTAATTCAGCCTAAACACCTCTATAACATTCATATTTTTGAATTAAAATAATTACATTTGACCCATATATGTTGGCCTATCTAAAATATCCATCACATATGCCAAAAATGGTTGAAAACCCCATGGGCCCATTCTTAAAAAATGGCCTTACATAAAAATTAAACAAAGTCATGACCCAAAATCCTTTACATATTATTAATACATCATAAAAATTCATACATGGTTAAAAAATTTAATCAACCAATCATATTATTTCATTTAATGGCCCCAGATTCCTTTAGAAATCTTAAAACAACTATTTCCTTCACCCCTTAGCACCCTAAAAACTTCATCTAATTAAAAATAAATTTAAAATGATAAAATTATGTCATGTATCCACTTTATCGAAATTAAAGAACCTATATAACACTTATAAGCACTTTATAATCCTTTAAACATCAATCACTTCAATCCACAACCACATTTGTCTTCGCCAATTCAACTCGCTAAAAAAATATGTTTCCAAAGGTTATCTCGTAAAAACATTTCTACATGCATTAAATACCTCACAATGGATTCATTAGATGCCAAATTAATTCCTATTCACTTTATAGGTGATAGGAATCATCACCCAATCCATCTCATGCTTTAAAAAACATCAAATTGGCACTAAAACAAATCCGGTCTTAAAGCGCCAAAAACCTTCTTGCTCAAATAATGACTTGGAAACCATCTCAAATATCCTAATCATGAGGAAAAACATATATAAATATAAATATCTCTGAATTTAATTTACAACACAAGTTTCATCACCTCAAAATTCCACATTTAGCTCAAGTTATGGCCATTTTACTAGACCCTACTATTTGAGACCCCAAAATTGCCCTTTGACCAGTCAATCTATTTGGATCTAAAAACACCATGAACCTACATAATCATGTACTTAAATTTCATTTAAATTAATAACACCTTCCATTCATCATGCAACATGAATTTTTCATGTTACTACTTTGGACCATCTTGCCCTATAACCTTTTTCCCCAAAAATTACTATTTTAGGAGGGGCTCACTCATCACCATGACCTCAACCATGCATTTATGGAAAATCCAAGGATTCCTCTACAACATACAATCATCACATTTTCACTTTCAATAAAAACTGGGTCATTATACTTCACCTTTTGCAAACTACTCCTAGTTAGGGTTTAACTAGGGTTTTAGACCACTTTACCTTCTTAACATTTGGTCATAAAACCGATGATCATCGACCTAATTTTTTTAAAACCTTATAAACTCACCTTATAATCATCCCTAAAATCCACAAGGTCCCATACAAAGTACACCATTCATAACGAGTATCGAATTTGCACTTCGAGCTAGAAATACACTAGATTTTAACCCTGTCTCACAAAATCAATCATATATGACAAAATACACAACATGGGCATCATAATTTTTTATAATAACATCATCACTCATCCCTATAACATCTATTATCATCATAATATCAATTTAATAGCTCAATATCTCCAATAACTAAGACTTACCTATGCTTGCATGCTAGAACCTCGTAGTGGCAACTAGTAACAACTAAAATAATGCAATGAATGAACATATAACCTCTAAAAATGACCCAAAAATACCTCAAGTGGCTCCAATCCATACTATCACACCTCCTAGCTGTCATACATTCTCCTAATGAGCACCTGTAACCAAGAGATCCACTTGTACATGTATCATACCACCACTGTTGTGATTTCTTAAACACCCTCAAATAATGATATCCATCATGCCAACATTATTACCAATCATCTAAGAATCTCACACTGTCAAGCACCACTTCATAGTCACCTATATAGGCTTGCAAGAACAAGCACACATCACTAAATCCCACTATAGCAACTGATATACATCTAAACCATCATGTTAGCATTCACAACATCATCATGACATCACCATATAACACTCAATTTATCATTAATGTGGTTTTTCATCAATGAAAACAATGAATAGGACACCATGCCAACAATCTCCCCTTTGTCATTGATGGAAAACACCCTGAACTTCTCCCCCTTTTTACATTAATGACAAAGAAATACATGTAGCTTACCTTATTCACCTACATCAACTTCATATATCTATGCTTTGGTTGGAAACATCAACTAAAGGTCTCAAAGATACTCCTTTTTCTTGCTTCTTCTCAAAAACTGAATTTTTGGCCACATTTCAAGCATGCAAGCAACATGCTCCCTGGAAAGAGAACTTCCAGCAACTGAAAATCATTAGTCAAGCATGAAATAAACAATATCTCACCTTACAAGGGGAAAAACTTCATTTTCCATCCTCTAGGCATGCAAAACATCAAATTTCTCCTTCAACCCCATTTTAGCCTTCTTAAGGGTACTATAAAGAGCAAATATTTGTACTGCACACAACCTTTGATCCATGCCAACAATGTTGGAATTATCATGATTATGCTTCATATATTTATTCTTGAATGAAAACCACCTTTTCTAGGCCTAGATTTGTCATATACAATGCATATTTCCACTCTTCATACCATACCAATATAATGAAACCAAAACTATCTTCTTAGAGAAATTTAGGCCAATTTCAACATCCATCTACAAGTCAAAAATTCTTTGACTTAACTAAATAACACTCCTCATTGGCTCAAAACCTCTACTTCTAGCTTCGAGCACAAAATGAGCAACTATCTTTGCTATCAAGTCGTGAATTCACCATTACAACTTTTATCAAGGTCCTAAAACACCATTTCAATCTTCTACAGTCATTTCCAGCTAAGATAAGTCAATGCATACCTTTATAAGCATGAACAAGAAATAGTCACCATTTTCTCACCTAGAATGGTCTAGGGAACACCATTCTACTCCTTGGATGAACAACTAAGTGCTCCCTTGTCTTGGAGAGCCTTCATATATCTTGAGCAATAACTTTCTTGTAAACAAAACATTTCACCATTGCTTGAGAACATTATACATCATGTCAGTACCAAAACTTCATTTGGAGAGCAATAAAGTGACTTGAAGCTTCTAAACACCCACACCATGAATCTTATAGGAGAAAAACATGCTCCCGATATTAAAGGAAAAATACAGCTCCTTAAAGTCATACCTCTATTGCATATCCGGATCTCTATACGTTTTGATCCACTTTTCACCTATATTGTAATATCTATCTATTGAGCCTTCTTGGTTGACTGTTTTGCCCCTCTTTGGGCTGCTTCTCTCTTTTTTTCTATCTGGCTTTTGAGCCCTTTTGTTTACAGGGTATAGTCCCTTCAAAACTATTTTCACTTAATAAAAAAAACATTGTATCATTGTCTCGGATGACTCATGGAGAGTAAGATTCAACTAATAGCCTTGAACTAGATCATTTCAACTCATATTATCACTTCACATATATGATTTTAATGAAAAAAATTCTTACCAAGTATTGAATACCATCAATTAACCTTGAACACCACTATTACCATACACAAACTTGCTTCTATAGGTCTATAAGAGCTATTTTGGAGAAAAACTTAGTTTTTCATGCCCTCTGACACCTAAGACCTAATCCATGCACCATTACATTATAAAACTTTGAAAGATGAATGAACAAACCATTTTATGATGAGATTAAGTTTTGAAGAAACATATCATACCTCTGCAACCATATAGCTCTACCTTCTATACATATATGTGACCATTATTCTTATGAAGTGGCAAGATACCCCTTATAAGATCATATAAACTTGATGAAAATAGAATGTGCACTCCCAACAATCTTGAGACACCTCAAGAGCATCATAGATCTTGGAACAACACAACAAATGTATAAACAACTCTAACCATACCCGAGAAAGCAACACCCCGCGACTATACTGTAGATTAGACCATTTTTGCATGAATCATGGAGAGATCACAACTAAACCTTCTTCAAAACCACCTATTAATGAAGGAAACTTCATATAATCATTTGATAAATTCACAAAAATATTATAACATCTTAATTACCATGTCAAGTCTTAAAGAAACCAAAAAATAGGGTTTTAACCATCAAACCCTCATCATTGTGTATTGCAAGCAAAACCTTAAACTCTTTCAGGAATAATTGACAAAATACAATTACTTGATGTTCCAAACATTCACATCCATTAGCCTCATGTGTTTATATAATAAGTACAAATTTTTAGCTTAAAAATCCTTTATTTTTGGCTTCCAAACATGAGTTTCCCTCTCTACCACTCAAAAGGACCTGTGTAAACACAATCTATGGTAGTGATGTAGCATTTTGACACAATTCACTCTTATTTCCTCCAAGTTGTCACCTACACCTTAAGGAAGATTTTTCACACATGATAAACACTTTCTTCAATGATAATTCATCAGGGACAATCACTCCACACACCTATAACACTCATAAAATTGCTTGTAAATAGAGCTATCTTAACACTATCACAATTTCAGTTAAAATTCTTGAGAGAAAATTGATCAAGTGGGTCTTGATCAACTTAAACCACCTTCAAGGACACTCAGTGGAAAATACACCAAATTTTCAACTCATGATACAAACCTAATACATACAAGAACTTGTCACAGACTTTAACCGACATGTTGACAGGAACACCATTATTGAGATAACAAGAACTAGTGACCAATCTCAGCTCCAAATACCTACTAAACACATTTTACCCACGAATGAATCCTTGAAAAACATGACAAACACATCAAAGAACCACATAGACACAACATAGAGCCCAACACTTGTCAATAAGACCTCATAGACAGTATACATGCCTATTTAGGTATCAATGAGATACATAAACATCTTCAACAAAATCTAAGAGCTCGAGACACAAATACACACCAAATAGAATGGTCAAGAGACATTAGAACATACTTGAAGCTCCTCATTCTAGACACAAACCAAGAATACCATCATACAAACCAAGAGAGCTTAGATTCATGCACCTTATTACATTATCACAAAAAACATCACAAGTAACCTACAAGAGCTTACTTGAGTGAGCCAATATGCATACTAAAGAACTCAAGAACCATGTACCAAAAACACACATGAAGATATTACAGATCATAAAACCTTTGTAAGGATCTTATAAAACATTTATTTCTCCCTAAATCATACCATAGACCATTTAAGATCTATTAGAAGTTGAGATTACTCCCAACAAGATCCTTATATACTCAAATGTAGGATTTATAAGTGATTTAGTGAGAATGTCAACCATTTCTCCCTTGTAAATACATGCTCTAACTTTATACACCCTTTTCTTATAAGGTATCTTAAGTAATGATACATGATAGGAATGTGCTTTTCTTGGAATGCAGAATTGGATTTTTTGAGACACTAATTTCACTATCGCTATCGCACAATATAGATGTAGGTCCATCACTCTTTACCTTACAATCCTCTAAATTTTGTCTCATCCATACAACTTATGAACAATAGTGAGCAGTAATAACATATTCAATTGCACATGTTGAGAGATTTACAAGAGATTGTTTACTTGACCATGAGACAAGCCATTTTCAAAAAAATATTCTCCAAAGACTAGTACTCTTCCTATCATCCATGATCCATGCCCAATCAGCAGCATAATAGGTTTTCAATTCAAAATTTTCACTCTTATGATACCATAAACCATATTCAATAGTACCCTTAAGATATCTAAGGATCCTTTTCATTACTTGTAGATGTGATTCTCTAGGATCCTCTTGAAACCTTCCAACCAAACTAACTACTTGAACAATATCAGGTCTAGAGGTTGTAGCATATAGTAGGCTACCAATCATGGATCTATATTCAGTTTGATTTACCTTAGGAGTGTCATCTTCCTTATATAGTTTGTATCTTGTAACCATAGGTGTGCCAACGGGTCTACATTCATCCATTTGAAACTTCTTAAGCATTTTTTGACATATTTGGATTGTGAAATGAATATACCTTTATCATGTTGATTTACTTGGAGTCCAAGAAAGAAAGAAATTTCTCCTAACATGGAAATTTCAAACTCTTTCTTCATAGCTTCTACAAAATTGTGAGCCATATGATCACTAGCTCCACCAAAGATGATATCATCAACATATACTACAACTATCAATAAATGATCTCCTTCACTTTTAACATACAATTTGCTATCAGCTACTCCTCTCTTGAAACCTTTTTCAATCAAGTAATTATCAAGTCTCTCATACCAAGATCTAGGGGCTTGCTTTAACTAACCATAAACATTCCACAACATATTCCAGATCTAGATCTTAAAGAATCATGAATTAAACAAAAATCATAATGAAATCAACCATGCAAGAACTAGTTTCAGATCATGTTTAACACCTTTATCCACCAAATATACTCCATTATATTAAACACAGTAAATACATAAGCTTCTTACATCATATAACATTACCATAAGTTTATGCGCGTAACAGATCGACAACATAACTCTGCAATAACTTATGCACAATGTCTCTGTATAACTACATAGACTAATACATACTTATAGGGGTGGGGACTTCCCTTCACCGCTTACGCACTTCCCAA
Organism: Taxus wallichiana var. yunnanensis; assembly: GCA_018340775.1. Classification (NCBI taxonomy): domain Eukaryota; kingdom Viridiplantae; phylum Streptophyta; class Pinopsida; order Cupressales; family Taxaceae; genus Taxus; species Taxus wallichiana. Next base: position 602,830,718 of record CM031236.1, on the reverse strand, counting down.
AATAGGTCACATGCTGAAAATAGCCATGCACCTTTACAATAATATGCACACATGCAAGTGCGCTAATAATAGATCTCTATAGTTAACTGGTAATAGTAATCCTATTATTATCCCGAACTCATGCATGACACTTAGTAGATGCTCATCCCAAAATAACATTTCATGTGTCACACAAGTCTCCATCCCGTTGTGTGCTCCGTACATTATCTCCAAAAATAGCATGTAACCATGAAAAATGGCTAAGTCCCAAATCAGCTTGTCTAGCATGTGTTTCCTTTCCTATCCTTCCGTGCCTTCAAATGTGCCTTGTTCTTGTGCGTGAATCTTCTTGTGTGCCCTCTCCTTAGTGTCATACTCTATCTGCTCAACATTACCCCACACTAAACTACATTATCGTCCCAAAATGGGGTTCCTCTTGATTGTCCCAAACAATAAAGAATAAGAATGGAAAGAATGTAAAGAATTACTATATAAAGAATGGACTTCTATTCTGTAACACCCTCTCGCTTCAACTGGGAGGATCAACTCTGGATATTTTGTTTTAATCTCAGCCTCCAATGTTTTCCAGTCATCCAGCGTGGTTCTTGTCTTCTCTGGAACGTTTATGGCAATGGCTTCCAACTCATCCTGGGTTATCTCTCCTTTTCATTCTATAGTACTAGGACAACATTGGCCATAACAAACATCCTTCCCTCAGAAGATCCATCTTTTGCGTTATGAGCTTTCCAATCTCATCAACCTCTCCTTATGTGGGTTTTTTACTGCTGTAAAGGGCTTCGTGCTTTTGCTTTACTAATGCCAATCTTTATGCACACCCTAAAGTCTCATCCTTCATTGCCTTCAGAACTTCATTATCTTCTATTATAGTCTTGATCCTGATCACCGCTTTTAGTGTTGCACATATGTTCAGAGCTTGATCTAATTTCTTCAGCTCATCTTGTAAAGTTTGGAGTAATGCCTCATAAGATGAAATATTTCTAACCATGGAGGCCCTTGCTCTCTCTACTTCTGTTCAGGATCCTTTGGTGTTGGCATTCGAATTGGTCCATCTCAAGCACCAAATCAACTAATGTGCACACATAATGCATAGTCAAAGGAAACTTCTCAGGTACCTTAGACTCTAGATGTGGTCTTGCTTTCAAGACATAGTCACCAATTTATTTTTCCATGTTGATGAAGGCCTCATTATTTTTTCTTCTCTAGATCCTTCTCTCCTTTCAGACATGTTATTTCTATAGTTTTTACCTTGTTATCTTCAAGTAGCGCTCTAATAGTGGCAACCTTATCGATATTCCTCTGCGCCACCTCTATAGATACCTTAACCAAGGCATTTCTCACCTACTCATCAGACATGAGAGTGGGCTTTATAGTCATGTGCCTGCTCTGAGGTGCCTTCTTCACTCTTCTTGACACACAAGACTCCTCGCATACATCAAAATCTGGCTCATCCATGTGATTTTGCATGGACTAGGACAATTGTTTCCTTTGCGTGCATGTAGTGGCCATGTCTAGGTCCATCAGCTCCCACCCATATAACTCCTTCAAGTCCACTATGCTTTGAAAATGGGTGTGAACAATTTTTTGTGTCCTCAAAGCATAGCCCATACTTGGCACAACATATTCTCCACTTGTTCTCCTTGTTCTTGGCCCCTTAGGAACCTGAGCGCCAAGGTTTGGAGTTGGCCCTTGATGTCTTAAGTAGTATCATGTGTGTGAGGTTACTCATGCTCTTGATTCTTTTGCCTCCTTCACACCTTCCTCTTCATCCTTCATGTCCTCATCTTTGGGATCCTCCATATCTTCTAACTACATTGGGGTTCTAGGCATGCTCTCTCTAGACTCCTCCACCTCCTCATTCAGCTTTAGCTTTCTCCTCTTCTTCTTAGTTGTCCTCTTTCTAAAGGAGAGTTCATGGTGATCTTCTTATAGGTTGTGGAGTTCCCATGCCTTGGGTCCTTGTTCTTGAATACCCTCTTAAAATGACACTCTTCATGGACTACTTCCATGTCCAAGTCCTCATCTCCTTCTTGTGCGACTAAGGTGGAGTATCCCAGTGCTCATTCTCCACTCTATCTATGGGATACCTCCAGCCTCTATGATCTAATCCACCATTATCTTCATGTTCTTCTTCCTCCTCATCTACCTCTATAGTCATTGTAGGATTTGGAGCTGAGCACATTCTCCATTGTATGTTTTCCCTTAGGTGGCCCTAGGAGCATGAACTCATTCTCCACATACTTGTTATTCTCTAGCTTAGGCTTAAGATGAAGGTATATGAGCTGGCTCCACTTGTCCCTAATAGCCAAGCTTACTGGCTTCATACTTATGACATCTGAGATGAGCCTCTCAATGTAGGTAGTTTGGCCTAGATACACATATGTCTTCTGAGGGTGTGGTAGTCACAGTCTACCTTGTCTGCGTTGAAGTTTAGATAGCGTGCATCAAGTAAATATATGAACTGAGGCCTGGAAGTAGTGTGTTGTGAAGGCATAGGGTAGTTTTCACCATGGGCTCCATGTCCCATCCCTCATGGAAAAACCATGTGATGCAGAAGTGTTGGTACACCATGAACTATACTACCTTGCCCACTACCGAAGGTAGCTCCTTGGGAATGCACCACTACTCCTCAAATTCCACATGAAGTCGGTCATACCACATCTCCACCCTCTACTTAAATGGCCCACTCATTGATCCTTCACATAAATATTTTTCAAACCTCTCGTGAGGGACTTATTTTCAAGGGGTACTCCTAGATCTTGTTCTTTGGCCCATGGGCACTCCAATTTCTAAAAACACAAGAGAAAGTAGGATAGCGCCAAAACTTATCTTTTCTCTGTGCATGTGCTTCCTCAACAATGGTGTCTGCAATATAGCCTACTAAGTTGTATACTACTCCTGAGACATTTTCTTTGCAATGTGAAGCCACATGGTGTTTACCTGTGACCATCTCTCTTGGTCATTCAACTTGGTTAGTAGATGTGTAACTTCTGCACCACATTAGGAAACTTCTTCAGTTTATCAATTTCCATTCCACGTGGACCCTTGGTATACCCCAACTCCTTTCTTGTTTCTATGACCACTACTTTATTAGTCAGATCACTAATAAGGTCTACCCCTATGCCCTTCAATCTATTAGTGTTGAAACTAGGGTGCTTTGTGATCCTAACCCTTTGTCAGTGAAATAAAAGAAGTCCTCATGGACTCGGCTCATAAGCCATTGGTATAAGGGTTCATATTTTCCAAAATATGGGAGCTCATACAATTGATAAACTCCTACCTGCTTTAGTAATTTTTCCCCAGCATCGTCATACACTAGCATATCCTCCATCGTGTGCTTGTTGGTCTTCTTATTTAACAAAGCGTCCAACTCTCCCTTGTTGTCAGAGGTATGGTGGTTGTAGTCACTTATTTTACATCTGTGGATGTGGGAATCCCACTCTTGTCTGACTATTACTCCTTCCGGGTACTACATCTCTGAAAAATTACTCTCAAGAGAAATTTCAACTTCATCTTCTACCTTCTTCTTTCCTTTCATGCTGCTTACAGGTGCTTTCTTTGGTGCCATCATAAAAATCCCACCTTTTTTTGTCTGTAATGAGAAAACTCAAACCCTAGCTCGAATCTATGTGCCCTAGCTTGAAACCGCATGCCCTAGCTCCTTCTCAATGCTTCTACTTTGCTCAAACCCTTCACCAATGGGGATGCAAGCCTCTTCCATGCGCAATATAGTCTCTCCATGTCTGGTTTCACAACTCTCCGCACCTCAACATGATTCACTCGGCTCGATCACACTTAGCTCGCTCAAATACTTGTGATCACAAAGGTAAAAATGAACCCACATCACATCCTTATATAGATTTTCAAAAATTTAGTGCATTTATTACTCCTTCACCTACCAACAATCCTCTCATTAATTGACCATTTTCACAATCTTTGTGTGGTACATCTTCACACCCCAACTATAACCTTCTAGCACACCTTCCTACCTTCTAGTTATAGACTTCTCTTTAGCATGCTTCCATGCACCCAAGTACCTGCCATTGCACCTTCCCTGGTAGTCTCCATGGTCATTGCTTACCTCGCGTTATATTATTCCCTCATTTATCTTCATCTATGGTCATATTTTTAGAGCAATCTCCTTTCTAACAACTCCTTTCCACACTTTAACTAACACTGTATAACATTTTGTTCTCATGTGTACCCAATTGTGAATGTGAATAACCACCCCACCAATGGTATGTGCGATCTCTCGTGCATAAAAATACTTCAAATGGTAATTAGCTTCCAATGTGCAAATGCGCTTATTACACAAAACACCAAACTAAATTGACAAAGCATAGCGATAAAGAAGGAAATACATAAATGAAAACCTATTCTAAATGGAAACACTACCTTATTACAAACACCAAGAAGACTTATTTATAGTAGGGCTTCACCTACTCCCGTTAAAGTAACTAGGTAACCGTATTCCATCAAGCATCTCTAACTGGAAAACACCTGATTCAAGTATATGAGTGATAACATATGGTCCCAACCAATGCACTTTAAGCTTTCTGGATGGCAGAAACTTAGAATCATAAAGAAGCACCATCTGTCCAATCTCAAACTTTTTTTCCCTGATGTGCCTATCATGTCATGCCTTCTTCTTGGCCTTTTCCTTCTTTTGACTCCAATGTGCTATGGCGCGCCTCTCATCAATTGTATCAATTTATCAATTATTTCTTCTAATGCTTTCTCATCGGCTAGACCTCCAAGCACACACAATACGTAAAGAAGGTAACATGAATTCCATAGGAAGAACTACTTCTGTGCCAAACACCAATTGAAAGGGTGTGGCCTTGTTCAACCTCTTGTATGTTGTTCTATACACCCAAAGCATGACAGAAAATTTATCATCCCAATCTTTCCTTCCAACATCACAAATTTTTGTCAATGTCTAGCTCAAAATCTTGTTGAAGGCCTCAGCAGTCCCATTTTCCTGAGGATGATAGGGTGTAGTCTTATGGTGTACAATCATAAATTCATCCAATAGTATCTGATTGTCTCATTCAAAAAATGTGTACCCCTATCACTTTTCAAGCTTAGCGGGCATCCATACCTTGTAAGAACATTTTCCCATAAAAACCTGGTTATTGTAGTTGTTGTACAATCCTTGGTAGGTGTTGCTTCTTCCCACCTTGTAAGATAATATGTGTAAGTGATGATGTAGCATGATCCATTTCTATGCATGGTGGTGAAATAGGACCCACAAATTCTATAGCCCATTTCTCAAATGACTTTGCACTAGGAATAGGTCTTAAAGGCATTTCATCTCTTTTGCCCCAGGTTTACCAAGGCATTGACAGTGATCACACGCCTTACAATATGCTTTACAATCTTTGTAGAGGGTCTCCCACCATAATCTAGTGAGTAGAATCTTTGCGTGGTGGCATCACCTGCATAGTGCCCACCTATAATACCACCATGAGCCTCTTCCATGATATATGTGTGCTCATGCTCTAGTACACACCGACGCAATACTTCATCTCGGCCTAACTTGTATAGGTCACCACTGATCAACATAAAAGGTGTCACATGAATTACAAGTTGTTTCTTCTCTAAGGATTTCATTCCTTCTAGCATCATACATGTACGTAAAAAGATAGTAATATCTCAATTCTGAAGGCACGTGTTGTAACTATATCAACTATGCATTTGGCATTGTATCTTCAATTATCTGTGTGTCCTCCCCTAATTGAATTCTTGATAAATGGTTTGGGCCAAATTACTTTTACTTGGTTTTACCACAACTGTGAAATCAAATTCTTGGAATAAGAGCACCCATGACATATGTGCCCTTGTAAAATGGGCTTATTTACCAAGTATTTCAATGCCATGTGATCGATATAAAATACAAATGGTGTTGCTAGTAGGTATTGTATAAATTTATGCAATGTGTAGATCATTGACAAGGCTTTGCACTTAGTAGTTGTATAATTTTTCTCTGCAGGAGTCAACTTTCTACTAGTAAAAAAATAGATAGGATGATCTATAATACCTTCTCATAATGAGCTAACACCATGCCAATGGCCATGCCAGAGGCATCCACATGTACATGAAATGGTTGGTTCCATGAGGGAAAATGTAGAATAGGTGTTTGTAGTAAGTCTCTCCTTCAATGCCTCAAATGCTGTTGTTGTGGTTCTCCCCAATAGAATGTCCCTTTTCCCTTTAGTAACTCTTCCAAGGGTGTGGCAATCTTAGCATATCCTTTGATAAATTTTCTATAATACCCAGTGTGACCCAAGAATCCACACACCTCACTTTGACTGGTAGGATCTTCCAGGCCTACAATAACTACAACCTTAGTTGGATCCACTAAAAACCTTCCTTGCAGATGATGTGCCCTAAAAAAGTGCCAAAAGGTGTAGCAAACACACACTTCTTGATGTTTAAAGAGATGCTTAATTGTCTACATCTTTCAAACATTAATGAAAATTTTCATAGTGATCCTTAACAAGTCCATACACCATCCAATCATCCAAGTAAACTTGTAAGAAGTTGTGAATAAAATCCTGGAATGCTTGAACAACTATATGCGAAAAAAATACAAGTGAGCATTTTTTTAGACCAAAGGGCATCACAATATATGAAAAAATTCCCCATTCAGTGGTGAAAGTTGTTTTCTCTTGATCCTCTTGTGTAATTGAGGCATGATGATACCTAGAGAATCCATCTGTAAAAGAATATATTTGTGCCCTGCAATGCCTTCTAATATCTCCTCTGTGAAAGGTGTAGGAAAGGGATCAATCACACATGCAACATTCAGTTCTCTGTAATCCACACAAATCCTAATCCAACCATATTTCTTTATACTGATGACCATGGGGCTAACCCACTCTAATTCTTCTAGGGGCTTGATGATGTCAGATTTCAACATCTTGTCAATTTCTTCCTTAAATTTTATGTGCAAGTTAGGGTTCATTCTGTAGGGTCTTTTCTTGACCAGGCGCGCACCTTCCTTAAGATTAATCTTCATCTCTCCTAATGATTCATGCACTCCTTTTAATTCATGGTAGCCCCTAGGAAATAAGTCCTGAAAATCACGTAGTAACTCAATGATTTTTGCCACTTCAGAGTCGGACCAATAATCCCCAATTATTGCCTCCTTAGGTTCAACATCGTACCAATATTCACTTTTTGTCTTCATGGGTTCATGATAGGCACACACGTTTTATCCACACTATCTAACACCTTGCGTATACCCACTGAATGATCTATATCCAGATATTATACTTCCTCATCATCCACTATGTAGACCATCTTTCCTTTTTCTTTCTCTAAGCAAAGCGCTTAAGTAGCATAACATTTGTCTCTTCTTCTTTATCAAAGCGCGCTCTGAGTCGTTCTCACCAAATAACTCTGAATGAGTTCTTTCAAATTTGCACTATCTCCCATAGTTAAGCATTTTATAACCCTTAATGCCTCTTCCACTGGAGGTTAGTAGAGAAGTAGTCAAAAGTTTGGACCATTCCTGCAATCAAATCCTACCAATTTCTAGTCTCTCTATGTAGCTCCACATATACATACCAAGCACGTGCACAACCTTGTAAAGTGGAATAAATTTTGTGCACCCATATGAAGGTGGTAAATCTTCCTACCCCTCTATCAGAGCCTCTCACACTATTGAATGTGGTGTTGAACAGGTTGATTACCATGATATGTGCAGATTTGAGTAGGTGCATTACTCTGAAACCGAGTTGTTAGAGCAAATCTGACTTCATTCCATTCTACAAGATTATCCTGTGAACCACCCACCAGTGCGATTGTCCCACACATGGTATATGCTAACATATTTCTTCTTTCAAATTGGTTTGTCCATTGTTCCTCCATGGTGTGCAAGAATACCGTAGGGTCTCCTTCTCCAGTGTACCAAGGTATAGAGTTGTTACCTATCCTCCTAATGCTGCAGCAATGTTTACTTCTCTGCACAAATGTGTTCCTTACTTTGCCCAACCATCTCATAAGTTCCATGAGCCCAATTATCACAAGAAATACTTTTGGTATCACTAATAGACTATGCATCTTCCCATTGGAGGATTCCTTCCTTAGATGGCTCAAGTACTTCTAGGTCCCGAATGGTGCGTACATAAATCCTATTCAAATATTCTTCACTCAAAGGCTCAACATAGGGCACAAATTTCCCATCCGTTAAAGGGATAATAACTCTTTCCTCCTTATTCTCAAAACTTATATATCCCTTTTTAAACCGTAGATCAACATTATTTACATAGCACCAAGGGCACCCAAGCAGAGTTGGGAAATTATTTGCTTTTGCAAGTGCTAAAACCTCAAAGTCCCTAGTGAACTTGGCCCCTTGTATAGTAATGGATACATCTTTTAAAACTCCAATGGGAGTGGCCTTAGTTGATTAGCCATAAATAATACATTAGAAGATGGCTGCAATGGAGGTCTCCCCATCTATACCCATGCATCTAAAGTAAGCACATTTACCTCGTGCTGTGTCAATCAATATATTACTCAAGAGACATCCATCCACAACAACATTCAAAGTGATCTCCTTGTCGTAATCTAAGATATGAGGGGAATATTTACATGTAGGATATGACATCCATTCTTAATATTATGCGTGGAGTGTTTCCTTTAGCCAACTCCATAGTAATGGAATGATATTCTCTTGGCGTAGCATTTTGCATACCTCCTTCAAGTCATCAATATCCAATTGGATCATCTCTACTACCTTCTTCTATTCCATCTTCCGTGATTGCTCCTTTAAACATTATATTTCCCCTAAAGATTTTGAGTACCTTCATGGTCTCCTAATAAACCTCCTTCTAGTGTGTAGGATCCGGATACCTTGCATGCAAAATTTCCTCCTTAGTGATGGTAGGTTTATGATGTAACGCTTCTCTAGCGCGTAACGTTAGTGCATGTAGTAATCTTCACAGGTAATACCTCAAGTTCTAGTGCCAACTTTAGCATCCACTAATTTTCCACATCTGTTGTGTTCTAACCTAACCATCCTTGCTCCCTTATTTTCCTATTTATTTTGCTTTTAAGATGCTCATAAGATGAATATTCCTCACATGAATCTTCCCAACAAAAACAAGTAATATTCTGAGGACATTCACACCTGTAGTGGTCAAGAGATCCCCATGTAAAGCACATTCCGTGAGGAAACTCATCTCGTACACCACCACGGCCTCGACCCCGAATCCACCATGGTATCCTCGACCTCTTCCACATCCTCCTTCATAGTGTCCCTCATTCCGATCATAGTGTGCTTGATTGTGATCTTGATCTTTGTGCTCACCTTTATGCTTAGAGTTATCTGTTACTCCTTTTTGTCACACACCAATATATATAGCATCATGGATGACGTGACCAATCAACCCACAGTAATTTGTATCATGAGTCATGGAACAAATTTTTTTTCAATAGCGAGATACATTCTTCCTTATCGCACGTTGTAATATTGGGCGATGGTTGACATCATCGTTCAAATGGCATATCTCATAGATCAAAGCAATAATGAACACACTGACATGTGGGGACACTATCCTTGGTGTGCCCTTCCACTTTACAATCTATACACCAAATCCCAGTGCGCGTCTCATGTGTTGAATTCACCAATAGTTTCTCCAACTAATTTTGCATAGCTATAATTTGTGCTTCTAGGAATGGGCTGACTTCTAGTGTCTATACTTCCAACTTCCTCAACACATAAAGCTTCAAGTGCTTCAAATGCTTTTCTTGGATTAGTGTATGTAAGGTGTGATCAATCCTCCAACAAACCATTATACATGCTTACTTGCATGCATATCATAATAAATTTTAGACAAAAGAGTTTTGAAATGGGCATCATACTCCCAAACACTCTCAGTAGTGACCTGCTTAATATCCTTGAGCATGCTTATACCCTTCTTCAAATTCAAGGATATTGAACTCTTTAAGGAAGGCATATTTTAATCTTTGCATAATCTATGCAAGTTTGATCGGGTCAAACTTCTGTACAAGTGTGTGTGTGCATCCATGTAATGTAGTTATAAATCGACTTGCCTTGCACTCGGAAGCTATGACCCCCTTTATGTGCCACAGTATCTCACACATGTGCACATGTTCAAAAGCATCTTCTATGCCCCTATACTTTGGAAGATGGAAAGACATCTCCATGTAAATATTCTTGGGTTGGTGTGGACCCTGCCCACCTGATCCAGAACCTCTTGTCTTACCTCTACCTCCAGAACCACCAAATCCACCAAAACTATAACCACCTATACCTTTGATCCTTCACATGTAGCTGGAAGTGGACAAGAAGATGTACTTCCATGTGTCCCAATAGTAGTACTGAGCTAAACACCTATAGTCTATGTGGTGGTACTACTCAGAAGTGAGTCCAAAATTCTATGTGCTCAAATTCTATGTTGATGATGCACCTGAAAAGATATCTCTGAACAACAATGAAGACATTTTCCCTTTCATAGATGTACTTGCTATGTGACTTACCCCTATTTCCCTACTGCCCAAATTAGCTTGCTGACTATTGGATGTAATAGATACTATAAAACCAAGCGTAATGGCTAGGTTTCCAGGTAGATTCATATGCGCGCCATGGCCCAGGTCATTTTTGGCGCTCTCCCTTGTGAGGCCAAGGGGGGTTCCCTATCTTGTTTTCCCAAATGGGGGGGTTCCAGATGCTCTCGCTTCATGCCTTCTACGTGAGCCCCAAATCCTTCACGAGTCATCTCTCTCCTCTCCTCAATGACATCCACTCTGTAATATCCCATTGCTTTTCCATCTCCCTTTCATGTGCCTCATTATACTTAAGCCACATTTCTTCTCTCTGCCTTTCTGCCACTAGCTCCACCATCTTTCAATAAACTTGCTCCTTCCCCACACTTGGTGGAGTTTAGCTAGCCATCGGTTTTTCTTCCAAGTTCAAGGTCACCATCAAGATCTTGATAGTTCATGGAATGCCTTGCAAGTAAGTTCCCCTAGGATAATGTAAAAATTAGAACTTACCTACCTCTGGGCAAGAATAAGTGGAAATTGAGTACTCCAGAATATAGTTGTTCAAAACACCACAGAACCAAGTATCCACAATGCATGTCTAAATCAAATCAACATCATACATGGCCTAAAATTCTTCCTGTGTCCAAACAAGTGTGTGATACCTCCAATTCTATTTAGATGCATAAGTAACCAGCCACTCATACATTTCTACCAAGAAAATAACAAAGAAGCTCTCGTATAAATAGTCATACATATTATTTTCCACCCACACATGTGCGTGCGTCAAACTCAAATCTAGTGTTGAACCTCCATGTGTACTCTTCTTCTAGATATTTTATCCACTTCTCAACACTTGTTAGGGTCAACCAGTACGTCTTCATCATGCGAACCATCCTAAAAACAAATGAAAAAGAGGTCCCAACAATAGAAACGAATGATGTAGCCTAGAATCCACCATGAACAACCCAGCACGCGGCGGCACATCACTCACCTAAGCTAAGTGCTCACCAAAGCACACGAAGGTACAGGCCCCTCTTTAGATTTTCTTGTGTAAGATGTTAATGTTTTGAAGATAAAGCATACATCTAAAACCCTAACTAACCATAAACATTCCACAGAGCATATTCCAAATCTATATCTTAAAGAATCATGAATTAAACAATAATCATAATGAAATCAACCATGAAATAACCAATTATAGTCATGTTTGACACCTTTATCCACCCAATATACTCCATTATATTAAATACGATAAATACGAAGCTTCTTACATCATATAGCATTACCATAAGTTTATGCGCGCATCAAGATCCAAAAGTATATAATCTCTACAATAACTCATACACACTATCTATTTCTAACTACACAGACTAATACATACTTATAGGGGTGGGGACCTTCTCTTCACCACTTGTACACATCCCAAAATAGGTCGCATGCTGAAAATATTCATGCACCTTTACACTAATATGCACACATGCAAGTGCGCTAATAATAGATCTTTTGAGTTAAGCGCGGTAGTAATCCTATTATTATCTCAAACTCATGCATGGCGCTTAGTTGACACTCATCCCCAAAATAGCATTTGTGTGTTGCGTAATTCTCCATCTCATTGTGTGCTCCATACGCTATCTCCAAAAATATCTTGTAACCATGAAAAATGGCTAAGTCCCAACTCAGGTTGTCTGGCACGTGTTTCCTTTCCTATCCTTCCGCGCTTAAAATGCACCTTGTTCCTGCGCATGCAAATATTTTGTGTTCCCTCTCCTTAGTTTCATAATCTATCTGTTCAACACATTTGATAAGCTTTAAATCCTTTAAAATTATCATATGCCAAGAATAATCTGATTGCTTCCATCCTAGCTACGGGTGAAAAAGTTACATCAAATTCTATCCCTTCAACTTGAGCATAACCCTTGCAAAATAATCTTTCTTTATTCCTTATTACTTCTCCATTCTCATTTAGTTTGTTTCTAAACATCCATTTTGATCCAATTACATTATTATTTGTCTAGGCACCGAGTTCCCAAGTTTTGTTCTTTTCAATATGATCTAACTCCTCATTCGTAGCCTTAACCTAATGCTCATCTTTACTAGATTTTACAATATTCTTAGGTTAAAATTTTGAAAGAAGAGCTAGGTTCTCTTGATTTTGGAGCTAGGTTCTTTCCTTCTTGTAGTGACTCCAAAGTCTTTCTTTCCCAAGATTTGAGATTCAAAACGATCTCTTCTAACTTGTCTAGAAGTAGCCTTTGTGTCTTATCTTTCTTCCTCATCATTTGTTGACGAGAGAATGCTTGTTAGAGATCACACAAGAAGTCCGCATGGGAGAGAAGGCCAGGATCAAGGGGCAGAGGAATAGGAAGAACCCATGCGCGGAGGGAAAGTTCAGATTTGGGACTTAGCCAATTTTGAGCATGAAGACCTATTTTTAGAAGATGGCATGTGGAACACACCAACGATGCAGAGATGTGCGCACCATGCATTGTCTATCTTTGGAGGAGGATCAAAGTGTTTTGCATGGAGATAAGATAAGAATAGGATTGTCACTTCAGTTAACTATAAGAGGTCTATAGATAGCACACTTACATGTGTGGCTATGCCTATAAATGACGTGTGGCTATTAATAGCATGCGGCCTATTTCTGGAATAGATAAGTGGTGAAGGGAAAGTCCCCACCCTATATATATATATATATATATATATATATATATATATATATATATATATATATATATATATATATATATATATATATATATATGATGTGAATCACATAGTAGAAGATATACAGAGAGTGTAGTAGAGAGATGGATGTATGGAGATATAGAGATATGTGCATATGATTGGATTACTATATCAAATCCATGCCGCATTGGTATAGATTGCCATTATTGTAAGGAGATTTTGTGTTTATTAATAGATGGAAGATATTGGCCAAACCTAAGTGTCATTCTTGTGTGTAATTGAGTAGTGCATGTTCTTGATTCAAATCATGATTATTGTTTAAGTTTGTTCTTTCATAAATCTGAATATGGCATGCATTGTAGAATGATGGATTAGTTATGGATCTATATGTTTCTTCCTTCATCACGCTAACATCCTACTACAGCAACCCTAAAGAGGGACCTAGTACCTTTTGCACTGCTTTGGGTGAGCACTCAGTCTAGGCTGAGTGATGTCAGCACATCTAGGGTGTTATTTGGTAAATTCTAGGCTACATCATTGGTTCCATTGTCGAGACCTCTTTTTCAGTTGTTTTTAGGATGGTTCGTGATGAAGACGTATCGGTTAACTCTAGCAAGTATTGAGGAGTGGATACACGATCTGGAGGAAGAATATGCATGATGGTTCAGCAGTGGATCTGAGTTTAATGCACATACTTGGGTAGAACAGAATCTGTATGATAGCTTATATGAGAGATTTTTTGCCATCTTTCCAGTAGAATTATACGAGTGGCTGATTGCTTATGCATCTAAGTAGAATTGGAGGTATCACACACTTGTTTGGACATAGGAAGAATTTTAGGCCCTTTATGATGTTGATCTGATCTGGACTCATGTGGATACATGGTTTCATGGTGTTCTAAATATTTATATTCTGGAATATTCAATTTCAACGTATTCTTTCCTAGAGGTAGCTGAATTCTAGTTTTTACGTATCCTAAGAGGAGCATATTTTCAAGGTATTCCACTGGCGATCAAGATCTTGATGGTAACTTTGAACCTAGAGAGTAAACCGATGGCTAACTAAACTTCACCACGCGTGAGGGTAGGAATAGGTTTGGTAAAAGATGGCAGACCTAGTGGCAGAGAGAGGAAAGAGAGAGAGGAGAGGTGGCTTAAGTATAATGAGGTGCGTGAGAGGGAGATAGAGAAGCAAGCATTCCATTGTAGAAAGTATGGCGTTGAGGAGAGAGATGGCTCGTGAAGGATTTAAAGCTCACGTAGAAGACGTGGAGCTAGAGCATCAGAACTCCCCATCTTGGAAAGCATGACAGAGATCCCCCTTGGCCTCACACAGAAGTGTGCTAGCAAAGACTACCTGGGCCATGGGTGTGCATCTTAATCCACCTGGTGACCTAGCCCTTATGCTTGGTTTTCCAGTATCTAGTACAACAAGTAACCAACAAGCTAACTTGGGAAGTAGGAGAACAAGAGTAAGTCAAGGAGTAAGTACATCAATGGCAGGACAAATGGCTTCAATGTTATTTGGAGGAACATTTTAGTGCATCATCCACATAGAATGTAAGCGCACGTAGAATGTTGGATTCACCTCTGGAAGTGGAACTACTCACATGACTAGGGGTTCAAGTATAGTACTATTGTCAGAGCATAGGGGAGTACATCTACAGGTCCTATTCTAGCTACAAGTGGAGGATCAAGAGGTATAGGTGGTTCTAGTTCTAGTGGATCTGGTGGTTCTGGAGGTAGAGGAAACACAGGAGGTTCTGGATCAGGTGGTCAAGGCCCACAACAACCACATAATATCTATATGGAGATGTCTCTTCATCTCTCCGGAATATAGAGGTATAGAGGATGTTTCCGAACATGTGCATATGTGTGAAATCTTGTGGCATGCTAAAGGGATCATGGCTTCTAAGTGAAAGGCAAGTCAATTTGCTACTACATTATAGGGATGTGCACATAGCTGGTATAGGAAGTTTGACCCTAATCAAACTTGCATGGATTATGCAAAGCATTGAAGGATGCTTTCTTGAAAGAGTTCCATATCCCTGAGTTTGAGCAAAAGAGTATAAGTGTGCTCAAGGATATCAAGCAAGGCACTACTGAGAGTGTACATGAGTATGATGCCCATTTTAAGACTTCTATCTAAGCTATCTTATGATATTCATGCCAAGCCAACATGCACAATGGTTTGTTGGAGGATTGATTACACCATTTAGAAGGGCATTGTCACATAAGACATACATTGATCCGCGTAAAGCACTGGAAGCAACTTTGCATATTGAGGAGGTAGTTGGGAGCATTGACACTGGTGTTAGTCCATTCTTAGAGGCACAAATTGTAGCTATGGCAAAGTAGTTAGAGAAGCTATCAAGCAAATTCAGCCCATGAAATGCACTCAGAATTTGGTGTACAGATTGTGAAGTGGAAGGTCACACCAAGGATAGTTTCCCTCACAGATCTTGTACGCTCATTATTGTTGGATTGTGAGATCTATCATTTGAATCATGATGCTAGTCATTGTCCTTTATTACAACACATGATAAGGAAGAATGTATCTTGTTTTGTAAAAATTTTAGTCCACGACCCATGATACCGAGGATTTTCGGTTGATTGGTTAGATCCAGGATGTTATAGACATTGGGGTATGAAAGACAAGTGTAATAGATAATTCTAAGGGTAAAAATGAGCACCAGGATTGGGATCATAATCAAATGCACTATGACAGGAATGAGGGGCATTTTAAAGGA
Organism: Taxus wallichiana var. yunnanensis; assembly: GCA_018340775.1. Taxonomy (NCBI): domain Eukaryota; kingdom Viridiplantae; phylum Streptophyta; class Pinopsida; order Cupressales; family Taxaceae; genus Taxus; species Taxus wallichiana. The sequence goes on along the minus strand of CM031236.1, from coordinate 602,814,769 downwards.
GGTCGTGGAAGGGGATGTGGATATCGTGGTGGATATGGAGGACGAGGTCGTGGTGGAGGAAGAGGTGAGTTCCCTCATGGAACATGTTATATGTGCAGATCTCCTAACCACTATAGGTGTGAATGTCCTCAGAATATTGCATGTTTTTTGTGGAAAGAACCATAGCTATGAAGAGTGCCCGGACTTATATGAGCATCTGAGTAAGTAACATAAGTAAGAAAACAAAGGCATCGGGATGGTTAGAATCCAAAGCATGTGGTAGAAGATCAATGGATGCCCAAGATAGCACCAAGGACTTGAGGCATTAATAGTGAAGATTACTACATGCTGAAGTGGCGTGCACAAGAGAGGCATTGCACCAGAAGCCTACGATCACCAAGGAGGAGGTTTTGCATGCAAGGTACCTAGATCCTTCTCATCAGAAGGAAGTTTACCAGGATACCATGGAAGTGCTAAGGAATCTTCAAGGTGAGATACAATACTTAAAGGAGTAGAAGAAAGCATTAGAGATAGTCCAAACTGATATCGATGATCTAAGAGAAGTGTGTAAAATGTTGCACCAGGAGAACATCATTCCACTATTAGGAAGTTGGTTAAAAGGGAACACTCCACGCGCAAGTATTGAGACCGGATGGAGATCCTACATGCAAATCTTCCCCCTGATAGCATTGACTATGACAAGGAAATTACTCTGAATGTTGTTGTAGATGGATGGACTATTGAGAAACATTTTGATTGATACATGTGTGGAAGTAAATGTGCTTACATTAGATGCATGGGTACAAATGGGGAGGCCTCCATTGCAGCCATCATCTAATGTGTTGTTTATGAAAACAGACTAAGGCCACTCCCATAGGAGTTTTGAAGGATGCATCTATAACCATACAAGGGGCCAAGTTCACTAGGGATTTTGAGGTATTAGCACTTGTAGAAGTAGACAATTTTCAGCCTTGCTTGGATGCCCTTGGTGTTATGCGAATAATGCTGACTTGAGATTCAATAAGGGGTATATCAACTTTGAGAACAAGGAGGAAAGGGTTGTGATACCTTTGAAAGATGGGAATTCTACACCATATGTTGAGCCTCTAAGTGAGGAGGACTTAAACAAAATTTATGTACGCACTATTCAGGACCCAGAGGTCAATGAGCCATCAAAGGAAGGCATCCTACAATGGGAGGATTCTCATTCTATTAGTGATACTATGAGTATTTCTTGTGACAATTGGGCTCATGGTACATATGAACTAGTAGGGCACGAGGTAAAAAGTGTGGTTGTGCAAGAATGGACTTCATTCTGTTTGATGGATAGGTAGCACAATACCTTGGTATATAGGGGTAGAAGATCTTCCTATGTATTTTTGAAAGCCATGGAAACACAAAGTGGACAAATCAAATTAAGAGAAGAGATATGTTAGTATATACCTTACAGAGACAACAAAGTGCTCGGTGGGTAGTCCACAGAGATAATCTTATAGAATGGGAAGAGATTGGAGTCACCTTATCTATTAGGTTTGTAAGGAACAATGCACCTACATAGATCTACACTTATCATGGTGATCAACCTGTTCAACATCACATTCAAGCAATGTGAGAGACTCTGGATAGTGGGACAGAAGCATTACCACCTTCACTCTAGGTGCATAGATTGTACTCTACTCTACAAGGATGTGCACACACGTGTCCTGTATGTATACGTAGAACTACATCGAGAGACTGGGAAACTGGAAAAATTTGACTACATGAATGATCCAGACCTTTGACTACTTTTCTTCCCAACCTCCAATAGAAGAGGCATTAAAATTTGTCAAGCGCTTAACTATGGGAGATAGTGCAAAAGTAGAAGAGCATATTCAGAATTATTTGGTGAGCAGAGTCCAGAGCATGTTTTGAAAAGGAAGAAGAAATGGACTCCATACTACTTGAATGTGCTTTCCTTGAGAAAGAGAAGGAAAGATGGTTTACATCGTGGATGATGAGGAAGTTGAGAACCTAGATATTGAACATTCACAAGGGGGTGCGAGGTCTTGGATAGTGTAGACAAGGATACGCATGCCTATCACGAACCCATGAAGACAAAGAAGGTGAATATAGGTTCGGAGGCTGAGCCTAAGGAGGCCATAATGGAGACTACTGGTCAGACTCGGAGGTGGAAAAGATCATTGAGTTACTCAAGGATTATCAGGACTTATTCCCTCGAGGGTATCATGAACTTAAAGGCATGCATGAATCACTTGGGGAAATGAAGATAAAGCTTAAGGATGGTGCATGCCCAGTTAGAAAGAGGCCTTATAGAATGAATCCTAATTTGCGTGAAAAGGTAAAAGAAGAAATTGATAAAATGTTGAAATCTAGAATTATCAAGCCCCTTGATGAGTCAGAATGGGTTAGTCCAATGGTGATCAGTATCAAGAAGGATGGATGAATTAGAATATGTGTGGACTACAGGGAGCTGAATGTTGCATGTGTATGCAGATCCATTCCCTACGCCATTTACTGAGGAAATACTAGAAGGAGTTGTAGGGTGAAATATACTCTTTCACATATGGGTTTTTTGGGTATCATTAGGTTAGGATTGCTCAGGAGGATCAAGAAAAGACAACTTTACTACTGAATGGGGTAGTTTTACTTATATTGTGATGCCTTTTGGATTGAAAAACATGCCTGTTGTATTCTCATGGATAGTTGTTCAGGCATTCAAAGGATTTTATTCACAACTTCTTATAGGTTTATCTAGATGATTGGACAAGTATATGGGCTTGTGAAAGATCATTGTGACAATCTATGCTTAATGTTTGAACGGTGCAAACAATTGAGTATCTCTTTGAACATCAAGAAGTGCATATTTGCTACACCATTTGGGATATTGTTAGGACATATAATCTGAAGGAAGGTTTGTTGGTTGATCCAGCTAAGGTTGCAGTCATTCTAGGCCTAGAAGCACCTACTAGTCAAAGTGAGGTGCATGGATTTTTAGGTCATACAGATATTATAGAAAATTCATCAAAGGGTATGCCAAATTTTTGCACCCTTGGAAGAGTTACTAAAGGGGAAAGGTACATTTTATTGGGGAGAACCACACAACAGTGCACATTTGAGATATTAAAGGAGAAACTTACTACCGCACCCATTTTGCACTTTCCTCATGGGATAAACCATTTCATGTGCATGTGGATGCCTCTGGCATGGCCATTGGTGTTGTGTTAGCTCAACCTAGTGAAGGTATTATAGATCATCCAATTTGTTTTTCTAGTAGGAAGCTGACTCCTATTGAAAAGAATTATACAACTACAGAGTGCGAAGCTTTGTCAATGATCTATGCATTGCACAAGTTTTGACAATACTTGTTAGCAACACCATTTGTGTTTTATAGATCACATGGCATTGAAGTACTTGGTAAACAAGCCCATCTTAAGGGTGCATATGCAGATGGGTACTCCTATTTCAAGAGTTTGACTTCACAGTTGTGGTGAAGCCAAGGAAAAGTAACTCTAGACCAAACCACTTGTCTAGAATTCACTCAGGAGAGGAAGCATAGACAATTGAAGAAACCATGTTAGATGCATAGTTATATAGGTTACAAATGCATGCCATCAGAATTAGAAGACATTGTTGTCTTTCTATGGACTAGTGTAGCACTAGAAGGAATGAAGGCATTAGAAAAGAAACAACTTGCTATATGTGCGACACCATTTATGTTAATCAAGTGGTGACCTCTACAAGTTAGGCAAGAGATGAAGTATTACGCCATTGTGTATTAGAGCATGAGTGCAAGGATATTATGGAAGAAGCCCATGGTGGTATTGTAGAGGCCATTATGTAGGTGATGTGACTGCCCGAAAGATCCTACTTGTTGGATTATGGTGGGAGACATTGTATAAAGACTGTAAAGAATATTGTAAGGTGTGTGATCATTGTCAGCACCTAGGAAAACTAGGAAAAAGAGATGAGATGCCTTTGAGACCAATTACTAGTGCTGAACCATTTGAGAAATGGGCCATTGACTTTGTAGGACCTATTTCACCATTCACGTGCGTAGGACTGGATCACGCTATATCATTACTTGTACATAGATTATCTCACATGGTGGGTAGAAGTAGCACCTACGAAGGACTGTACAACAACTACAATAGCTAGGTTTCTATGGGAGAATGTTCTTACAAGATATGGATGTCCTTTAAGCTTGACAAGTGATAGGGGTACACACTTTTTGAATGAGACAATCAAGATCCTATTAGATGAGTTTATGGTTGCACACCATAAAACTACACCCTACCATCCTCAGGAAAATGGAACTGAGGCTTTCAACAAGATTTTGAGCCAGAATTTGAAAAAATTTGTGATGTTGGAAGAAAGGATTGGGATGACAAAGTGTCAGCTGTTCTTTGGGCATATAGAACAACTTACAAGAGATTGAACAAAGCCACACCATTTTAGTTGGTGTTTGTGCAAAATTTGTTCTCCCTATAGAATTTATGTTACCTTCTTTGCACATTGTGCACGCTGGAGGTCTAGCTGATGAGCAGGATTTAGAAGAGCGTATTGAGAAAATGATTCAACTGGATGAGTGACGAGCCATAGCATGATGGAGTCAGAAGTAGGAAAAGGCCAGGAAGAAAGCATGGCATGATAGAAACATAAGGGATAAGAAGTTTGAGATTGGACAAATGGTACTTCTTTATGACTCTAAGTTCTTGCGCCATCCAGAAAACTTAAAGTACATTGGTTGGGGTCGTATGTCATCACTTACATACTTGAATCAGGTGCTTTCCAGTTAGAAGCACTTGATGGAACATGGCTACCTGGTTACTTTAATGGGAGTAGGCTGAAGCCCTACTATAAATAAGTCTTCTTGGTGTTTGTAATAAGGCAAGTATTGCCATTTAGATTAGGTTTTCAATTATGTATTTCCTTAATGTATTTCCTTCATTATCATTATGCTTTGTCAATTTAGTTGTTGTTCTTGTGTAATAAGTGTGCTTTGCATGCATGAAGCTAATTACTATGTGAAGAATGTTTATGCACAGAGGATTGCACATACCTTTAGTGTGGGGTGGTTGTAGTTATCCAAGTAAAAGACTTGTGGGAATTGAAAGGTGAAAGGAATAAGCTGCTATGGGTGTGCTTTAAGTCAAAAGAAGATTGCTTCTCAAAAGTGACCAAGGATGGAGATGAATGAATGAAAGGATAGTATAACGTGAGGTAAGCAGAGGCCATGATAACTACCAGAGAAGGTACACAATGATGAGGTACTCAGTGCAAGGGCATGCACTGAAGAGAATTCTATGACCAGAGGGTAGGAAGGCATGCTAGAAGGTTATAGATGGGGCGTGAAGATGTACCATGTGGAATGAATGAATTTGGTCAATGAATGAGAGGATATTTGGTAGGTGAAGGAGCAATAAATGCATCAAAATTTGAAAAATTATATAAGGATGGGATGAATTCATTTTTACCATGTGACTAAGAGAATTTGAGGAAAGAGCTAAGTGTGAAGAGCCGAGTGATCGAGTTAAGGTGTGAAGGGTGTGAAACCAAGTGTGACAAATAGATCTATGTGAAAAGAAGCTTGTGCATCCCGGTGGTGAAGGGTTTGAGTGAAGCAAGGTGACAGAGAGGAGTTAGGGCATGAAATTTCCACCTAGGGCATGATTGAATCAAGCTAGGGTTTGATTCACAAATTATAGAGTTAAAAAGGAGATGATTACAAGGTAAAAATGGCACCCAAGAAGGTAGCTGCAAGAGAGAAAAGGAAAGAAGAAGGTGGTCGTTCGAGGAGGAAGAGATGGCACCAAAAGTGATTTTTAGAAATGCAATATCTAGAAGGAGTCATCATCAGCCAAGAATGGGATTCACCCATCAGAAAGAGAAAAGTAAGTGAATACAATCACAGGACCTTAGAGAACAAGAAAGAGCTCGATTCCTTGCTCACTACTAGGATGAAAAAATGTACGGTAGATGACATGCCGGTTTATGATGATGTAGGTGAGAAGCTTCTAAAGAGAATTGGGGTCTACCAATTATATGAGCTTCCATATTTTGGGAAGTATGAGCCCTTGTATCAGTGGCTCATGAGCAGAGTGCATGAGGACTTCTTCTACTTTGCAGGATGCAGAGTTAGAATCTCATCCACGCTTATCTCATCGGTTATAGGTTTGAAGGCCACAAGAGAGGATATAAAGAATGATCTCATAGATAAAGCCATGATCTTAAAGACCAGACAGAGTTGGGGTACCTGAAGGGTCCATGCGGTATGGATATAGACAAATTGAAGAACTATCCTGGTTGTGCAAGCAACAACACACCTTGTTACAAAGTTGAATGATCTAGGAGTGGTGGTCAAGTAAATACTATGTGGTTACATGTTGCACGTAAGATGTCAAAAGGAGAAAGTCTACAATATTACAGGCTACATTATAGAAAAAATAGTCGAGGAAGCATGCACAGAGGGAAGATCAGCTTTGGGGTTGTTCTACTATCACTAGTATTCATGGAAATTGGAGTACCAGATGGGCCGAAGGAAAAGGTATGGGAATACCCCATGGAGAATAAGTCACCAGCTGAAAGGTTCAACAAGTACCTATGTAAAGGGGCCATGACAGATGACATAAAGAAAAGGGTGGAGAAATGGTATGATAGGCTCTGCATGGCATTTGGAGAAGAGTGGTGCATCCCAAAGGACCTACCATCAGTAGTAGGGAAACAAGTTTAGTTTGTTGTATATCAACATTTCTACATCGTGCATGCTTCCCAATGAGAGATGGAGTCTGGAGCCCTTGGTGTAAATTTCCTTACGCATTCACTACAAGGTATTTCAAGCATCTGTTCACAGATTCACAAGACACGCACCGACTGGTATTCAATGCAGATAAGGTAGACTGTGACTACCACATGTTGAGGAAGAAGTATGTGTATCCTAGAAGAAGTGCCTATACCGAGAGGATCATTTTAGAGGTGTTGAATATTAAGCCAATAAGTCTGGCTGTAGCAGATGTAGGGGCAACATTAGTGTATCTTCAGCTAAAGCCCAAGATGGAGAATAATAAGTATGTAGAGAATGAATTTCATGCTCCCATGCCACCAAAGGGTAAGCACACAATGGAAAACATATCGGTGCAAAGGCCCACATAAGTTGTTGAAGTAGAGGATGAAGAAGAGGAGCGTGAAGATAGTGGAGGCTTGGAGCATAGAAGAAAGCAACCTTATGATAGAGAAGAGTCACAACATGCATGGCCACTCCACCTCAAGGACAAGACAAAGAGGAAGATATGGAGGTTGAGCAGGGGGAGCATAGGTTTAAGAAAGTATTCAGATGCACAAGGACTCAAAGTGGAACCCCACAAATGGTAAGGAAATCACCTCGTCTCTCTCCACACAAGGAGACCACTTGAACCAAAGAAGAGAAGAAAGTTGAAGTTGGATAAAGAAGTGGAGGAATCAAGGGAGAGCAAGTGTGCATCTCCTACCCCGCTCGCAAGAAAGAAGATGAGCCACAAAATGAGGAAGAGAAAAAAGATGAAGAGATGAAGGATGGAGAAGAAAAAGAAAAGGAAACCTCCGGATCCATGCATGTGACTACTCAAGATGTAATGGGAGATAGCTCCTAACCTTGAAGCTACAATTCCCAAGGGTCCTAGATCGAAGAGGATGAGTGGAGAGCACATTCCACCAGCCATGGGGTATGTAGAGGATGTAGGTAAAATTTTTCATGCCCGCTTCCAGAGCATGATAACATAGAAGGATTTATTGATGGGAGCTAATGGATGAGGATATGATGACTGTGTGCACTGAAAGCAACTATCATGGTCAATGCACACCCACATGGATGAGCCTGACTTTGATGTATGTGAAGAGTCATGCATTTTGAGATGGTGAAGAAGGCACCCCAAGCTAGACATATGACAATAAAGCCTACTGTCATGTCAGATGAGTAGGTCAACAACGCATTGGTGAAGGTTTCTACTGAAGTTGCTAGAAGAAACATGGATAAAGTTCAACAATCAAGAGCATTGTGTGAGGAGCTAAAGACAAAGGATGTAGAGATAGTGTGCATAACACAAGAGAGGGACTTGGTGTAGAAGAAGAATGAAGTATTTATCAGCTTCGCAGAGGAGATTGGGGACAATGTCATAAGAGCTAGGCCACACTTGGAGACCAAGGTACCATAGATGTTTCCCTCAGTGATACATTATGTAGGAAATTTGGTGGACCTGGTACTTGAAGATGAACCTCTGCACATGATAAGCACCAAGGAAGTCAAAGTAAGAGGTAGAATGAGAGAAAGCCTTAGTGATGTGAAATATTACATCCTATGAGGGGCTACTGCAAGTGCTACAAGAAGTATTGAAGAAAGTAGACTAGGCTTTGAACATATGCACAACTCCAGAGGTGCTTATCAAGCATAAAGACCCTAGAAGAAAACAATGAGGTCAGAAAGCAATGAAGGATGAGACATTGGGCCATGCAGAAATATTGTCAATGGTTAAGTAGAAGTGTGAGGCCCTAAGCAAAGCACAAGAGCCACACAAGACTCAACTTGGAAGAGCTTGGGAAGCTAATACATAGAAGATGGATCTTCTAGAAGGAAGAATGACCTCAATGTCCAACGTTGTGTTGGTTCTGCAAAATGAAAAAGGGGAGATTATGAGGGATGAATTGGAGTCCATTGCTTGTGGACATTCTAGAAAAAGTAGAACAAGCACTCACTGAATGGCAGGCCTTGGAGGCCGAAATAAAGGAGGAGTATCCAGAGTTGATACTTCAAACTGATACAGAGGAGGCTAGCCTCATAAAACTTCTTTATTTATCTACATTCTTTCATTCTTATTCTTTCCATTCTTCTATTCTTTACTTCAATTTTTGGAGATACCCATTGTGGGATGACAATGAGATTAGTGTGGGGTAATGTTGATCAAGAGAATACTTGTTAGAGATCACACAAGAAGTCCACGTGGGAGAGAAGGCCAAGATCAAGGGCGCAGAGGGATAGGAAGAACCCGCATGCGTGGAGGGAAAGTTCAGCATTCAGGACTTAGCCAATTTTGAGCATGAAGACCTATTTTTAGAAGATGGTGTGTAGAACACACCAACGATGTAGAGACGTGTGCGCACACATTGTCTATCTTTGGAGGATCAGATCAAAGCATTTTTCATGGAGACGAGCTAAGAATAGGATTGTCACTTCAGTTAACTATAAGAGGTCTATAGATAGCACACTTGCATGTGTGGCTATGCCTATAAATGGCATGTGGCTATTAATAGCATGTGGCCTATTTTTGGAATAGATAAGCGGTGAAGGGAAAGTCCCCACCCTATATATATATATATATGATGTGAATCACATAGTAGAAGATATATAGAGAGTGTAGTAAGAGAGATGGATGTATGGAGATATAGAGATATGCACATATGATTGGATTACCATATCATATCCATGTGTGCATTGGTATAGATTGCCATTATTGTAAGGAGCTTCTATGTTTATTAATAGATGGATGGCATGCATTGTAGAATGATGGATTACTTATGGATCTATATGTTTCTAACTTCATCACCCTAACATCCTCGCTTATGCTGCAACCCTAAAGAGGGACTGGTACCTTTGTGTGCTTGGGGTGAGCGCTCAATCTAGGCTGAGTGATGTGTCAACACGTCTAGGGTGTTATTTGGTAAATTCTAGGTTGCATCATCATCCTCTTCTTTATTCTCTTGAACAACTTCATCATATTATTCCTTACAAACATCTTCACAAATTGATTCATTAACTCTATAAAAAGACCTCATAGAAGATGATTAATCAAAATTTACACTAGCACTTTCAACAATAGATTTCAACCTCTTGTTATAACAAATATAAGTTGTGCTTCTTGAGGAATAACCCAAAAATATACCTTCATCAGATCTAGAATCAAACTTACCAAGATTGTCTTCAGTCCTCTTCATGAAGCATCTACATCCAAAAACTCTAAAGTGCTCCACATTGGTTGGTCTTCCTTTCTATAGCTCATAAGGATTCTTGTCACTATTTACTCTTAGTTGGCACCTATTGAAAATATAAATAGCATTACATATTGCATCTTTCCAATTAATCATGGTCCTTTCCATCTCTTGAACAATCCTATTCTTTCTTTCAACAACTCCATTTTTTGGGGAGTTATATAAGCTAAAAATTGTCTTTTAATGTCATGCTCACTTTGCAAAACTCATCAAATGCATTAGACCAAAATTCTCTTCCATTATCAGATCTTATATGCTTTATATTTTCATTCTTTCATTTTCAATGAGATATTTTAAATATTTAAATATATCTAAAGCATCAGATTTATTCCTCAAACATGTCACCCAAGTATATCTAGTCAAATCATCAATAAGAAGTATGAAATAATAATCATCTCAAGTAATTTCAGTCCGCATAGGTGCACATAAATCAGTATGAATCAGTTGAAGTGGACTTGTAGGAGACTCATATTCATTAGTCTTGAATCTCCTTCTAGTTTGTTTTCCATACATATAAGCCTCGTACAAAGTATCTCTACGGTTTCTGAGTTTAGGCATGTTTCTCACACAATTATTAGAGCTAATTTTAACAAGATTATGAAAGTTCACATGGAAAAACCTCATATGCCATAACCAACAGCAGTCATCCATCTTACTCATGAGACATCTTTCATTATTAATTTCTTTGAGAATGAACATATTACCATTAGTCCTTTTTCCTTTTACAACTAGTCTACCAGATTCTCCTTTTCTTATCTTAGAACCTTTCACATAAAAAGTAAGAGAATACCCTTGTTTGACCATTTGAATTACACTAAGTAGATTATTTTTTAAAACTTCTACATATAGAACATCTTTGGTGATGGTCTTTCCATTTTCCAAACTCAAGGTGCCTCTACCTAGAATGTTTATGGCTGAGTTATCTCTAAATCTCATGAACCTACAACATCCTTTTGAAGAGATATAAATTTACTCTTATCAGCTATCATATGAGCTGAACAACCACTTTCAATGTACCAAATCTGATTTTCATTCGACTATGAAATGAAGTTTGTGAAAGATCACATAATTCATTGTCCTACAAAGAGGATGAACAAGTCCCATAGATATTATGTGAAATATCAAGACCTAAAGACTTCAAATAATCTCTCATATTCATCATTGAAACATATCACCTTGATTCTTAGAGCACTCCATGGTTGTGCTTCAGAAGATCTCCTTTAAGTTGTCAATCTCCTCTGCAAAGGCATTCTCTGATACCAATTGTTAGAAGCACAATGGATTGGGGTGGTGAATCGGTCCTTATAAAAATTTCAAACAAACTTCAGATTTGAAACTCAAAATTTCATATGCATACAACCACAATAACCACTTATTCAACTTTTAATGTTTGCACACCATGAACCATCAAAAAAGCAAGTAACCATGAAATTAAAGAAACATCATGAGAACACAAGATATAAGTGGGAAAGCCTCAATGAGAAGAAAACCCACCTTTGAAACACTATATTATATTTATATTTTTCTAAAACCTAGTTAGGCACCAACCTCTAGTTTAGTAGAGCACCAACCCTATGAGAACCAACCCCTAATTTTGTGAAAAACAAAATCTCAAAGGAGGAAAAAAACCCCAAATATGATCAATCACCCACTCAACTATCTTACGATGTGTATATATCTTTTTTTTTTCTTCCACAACCGATGGATGTCCAATATTCATATCGCTCTTCATCACACAAACCCTAAGTGATTAATCTTCACAAAAACAAGCTCATCAAACCCTCCAAAAATCATCAAACTCTTGCTTTCATCTTTTCCAATTTTTCTTCACCTATAAGACACTTTAATCGGACCCAATTCATTCTCAAACACCGTAGTCACACTTCACCTAGGTCACTCCACTTTCACACACTCAACCTGGTTCACAAAAGCACCAAAACATGCTTTTATATGCTTCTCCACCTTTCTAACATCAAGAGTTTGATCCCCCTTGATTAAATCAACCTAAACACCTCTATAACATTCATATTTTCAAATTACAATAGTTACATTTGACCCATATAGGTCGACCTAGCTAAAACCTCCATTACATATGCCAAAAATGGTTGAAAACCCATGGGCCCATTCTTAAAAAATGGCCATACATCAAAATTAAACAAATTAATGACCCAAAATACTTTACATATTATTAATACATCATAAAAATCCATACATGGTTAAAACACTTAATCAACCAAACATATGATTAATTAGACGAAAACACCTCTATAACATTCATATTTTTAATTACAACAGTTACATTTGACCCATATAGGTTGGCCTATCTAAAACCCTATTACATATGCCAAAAATGGCTCAAAACCCCATGGGCACATTCTTAAAAAATGGTCTTACATAAAATGTACACAAATTCATGACCAAAAACCATTTAAATATGAGTAATAAATTATAAATCATTCATACATGGTCACATATTTAATCAACCAATCATATTATTTCATTTACTAGGCCCAGTTCCCTTTAGAAATCTCAAAACAGTTGTTTCCTTCACCCTTCAACACCCTGGAAACTTCATCTGATCACAAAATAACTTCAACATGACCAAAACATATCATGAAACCACTTTATGGAAATTATAGTAACTTTAGAATACTTATAAGTAAGTTATAATCCTTGGAACATCCGTCACTTCAATCCAGCTACTTTTTTCTTCACCAGCTCAACACCGCCAAACATGTTGTTTCCAAAGGTTAGCTCATAAAAATAGTTATACATGAAAAAAATACCTCCAAATGGAATCATTGGATGAAAAATTCATACCTCTTCACTTTCCAGTGATATAAAACATTACCCAATCCATCTCATGCTTCAAACAACATCAAACTTTCACCAAAACAAATCTTATCCCGAATCGCCAAAACCTTCTTCCTCAAATAATTAAATGGAAACCCTATCAAATGTCCTCATCATGATTCGATACATATATCAATAGAAATATATCTTAATATACTTTACAACACAACTTTAATAACCTAAAAATTCCACTTGTATCTCAAGTTATGGCCATTTTACTATACCCTTCTATTTGAGACCCCAAAGCGCCATTTGACCGACCAACCTATTTGGATCTCAAAACACCATGAACCTACATAATCATGTCCTAAAATTTCATGGATATTAATAACATATTCCATTCATCATGAAACATGAATTTTTCGTGTTACTCTTTTGGACCATCTTTCTCTATATCCTTCTTTCCTATAAATTTCTATTTTTAGGTGAGGCCCACTTATCACCATGACCTCAAAAATATATTTCTATAAATAATGAAGATTCATATATAATATCCAATCATAAAATTTTCACTTGCAATCAAAATTGGGTCATTATACTTCACCTTTGTAAACTGCTCCTAGCTAGGTTTTAGACCACTTTACCTTCTTAACATTCATTCATAAAATCCTGACAATCAAATGAATTGATTATTTTTTTGAAAGCTTTTAAACTAAAATTAAAATCATCCCTGCAATCCAAAAGGTCCTATGCAAATCACACCATTCACAATGAGCATCTGAAGTTGCACTTTGAGCTAGAAATGCACTAGATTTTGACCTTGTCTCACAAAATCAGTCATATCTAGCAAAATACACAACATGGGAACCCATAAATTTTATGAGAGCATCATCACTAATCCCTATAACATCTCTAATTATCATAATATCAATTCCATATCTCAATCTCTCCAATCACTAAGACTTACCTGTGATTGAATGCTAGAACTTCATAATAGCAACTAGGGCCAACTGAAATAATACAATGGCTAAACATATAACCTCTAAAAATGAGCCAAACATACCGCATATTTCATGATACACATTATTGTGTGTTTCCATGAGCTTAAATGGATTCAATCAATATTGTCATACCTTCTCCTAATAAGCATCTATAACCAAGAGATCCACATGTACCTATACCATACCACTGCTGTGAGTGATGAAGCACCCTCAAATCATGTTATCCATCATGCCAACATGATTCTCAAGCATCCAAGAAGCTCACACTTTCAAGAAACACTTCCTAGGCACCTATATAGGCTTGCAAGAACAAGCACACATCATTGAATCCCATTGTAGCAGATGATATACATATGAACCATCATATTAGAATTCATAACATCATCATGAAATCATCATACAACACTCAATTTTTCATTAATGTGGTTTTACATAAATGACAACACCTAATAGGACACCATGCCAACATCATGAATGTTGATAGAATTTTTTTAGGAAATTCATTAGCTAGAGGAGTGAATGTTTCTAATTGAATGCATGGGTAGGACATAAACCATTGTATGGAAAATTCTTTAAGACTATGGGGAAAATCTTCGTAAGAAATATATTACTGGAAGAATAGTCAAAACAAACAACATGAAATATACTAAGTTGTTCTTAAAGGTTGCATATACCATCATACATAGGCATTTTAGGAGAAATGAAATTCATCGGTATAGGGTATGAAGCCAATTTTATGCAGTAAGTGGGATATAAAGTAGTTGATCAAAATTTATAATATGAGAAGAAGTGGATGTGTGTTGTTACAATTGTAAATTTTGAACTTGTAAAGTATAAACAAGGGATTCCAGGAATGTGTATTAGAAAATAAAACATGTGAAACACTATGAGGGTAGATAGGCGATGTGGGAATAATAGAGGTAATGGGGATATTCATACTAATAATATAAGATATAAGATTATTTGGCCTTGATGAAATAGGAATTGTTGATGTATACATTACGGGTGATAAAGGGAGATTAAGATTAACTATAGAGGATGCAATAATATTCTTGAGTTGATCACAAGTGGTATAAAGTATAATATGTATGATATTAGGATTCTCTTGTAGGTAGTTTCAAAATTATTGTGTGATGTCATTAGATAAAATATTATTATCATCTATGTCATGGGTCCTCCCACCTTGTGTGGTATTAGTGTAGATTTTTCATACCAAATGAGTAAAGATGTTAGTATGTACTTGGTAAAATATATATATATATATAATATCATCAAAAGGTGGTAGCTAAGAAAGCATGGATGGTGTAGTTGCAGGAATATTTGGGAAAGCTATATAGATATTGAGAATGATCCATGAGATTCAACATTGTTATGTACAACAACCAATTAGAAAATATCAGGAGAAGAACCCTAGGGCCACTAGGGTTTGAATAATAAATGTGATTTGAGCATTGGTTCAATTCAATGTTTATACCATGATTATTTTTTTATGGATGTTATTTTATAATAACTAAGAAGGTATAAAGGCTACCAAAAGGTATATTATTTTGATCTAATTAACTTCCAAAATTAATTATACATGACTATAATAATGCATTCAAAATTGAAATAAAATAAATAATTCATAGACAATAAGTAACTTATTCAAAGCATAAAGATAGACTTGATTGTTCAAGATGATTCTAGAGTGATCTATGTATGTAGGTTAGTGGAATATGAATATTTGGAGATGTAGGTTATGGGACTAAATAATGTGTACGTGTAAGACCATATAGAAGTTGTATGTCCTATGTAGGAATTATATGGTCCAGACATGGAGTGTATGGTTTCAAACCTGATACAATCTAGGTTTGAAACTTATTAGGTACTCGCTTGTCTATAAATCGTGCTCTTTTTTGTATCAATATTACTCACACAACCTCGGGATGCCCTATGATGAATTGAAACATAGTAAAAATCTAACATCATGTGAAACCCTTCATTAGAGTATTAACAAAAAGGAGAAAAACATATGTGTGTGTTTTTTTAAGGCTAGAACATCGTGGGTGGTTAGACTCTACCTCCGAGCCAATCCAAGTGTTGTAATATGTATCCTCATTATAGAAATAAATTCTTATGTATTTCTTCTATTTCATAAGTGTGCATAACTATAGAAACAAAAATATGCACAAAATCATTATTACACCATGATTTTGTTAGGTTCTTATATACATAAGTTTTGAACAATAGAAAATGATCTTAGTGGAAACATTATTATTTTTTATATATCTTTGTGAATTGATTAAACCCAATTTCTTACTATTATGTATAGTTAATTTTATTTTTAGTTACCTTACAAATATATCAAGCAGCCCCCTTTCATGTTATCCTTTACTTGATCTTGGTCCAAGACCGTACAATAATAAGGTGAGGACCATACATATGGTTTTGACCATTGTGTATGGTCTTGACCCCTTTTTTTTCACTCGCTTTCTCGGTGTGAGCCCATTTTTAATCTTTTTTTGGATTATTTCTTTTGATTCGGCCTTTCCCACCACTAAGGTCCTAATTTTGAAGTAGGAACTCATATATATACATGTCTATGTTTGACCTAAACATTTATTATTGGAAATCACCTATCTATATACCACATATTGAGCTATAAGAGTAAAGACTATGATTCAATAAAATCTAAGATATTTTATTAAAATTTGAAAGTGTACAACTATGCTAAATAACAAAGTACTAAATCTAAATGCCAAATAATTTATTGAATATTGTAAATGAAATGAAATGGAAGGATAAAGGTACTAACCTGAAATAGACTTACCTTGCAGTGATCTAGGACTAACCAAAGTGATGAAAAGGAAGAATAGAGAATCATAAAAGAACTTTAAAAAGTACGTGGGAGGAGATATAGTCAAACCTGGGGCACTGGGAAGTATGAGGGCACATGGGGTGCCCCAATCTGAAATCTAGGCGCCCTACTGCGTAAAAAAGCCCAGAATTTGGTCCTCGTATGGTTGTTAGGTATTCACAATATCTCTCATGTTGTCATGTTAATGTTGCACTAACTTTTTGATGTTGCTACAAACCAACAATGAATAAATCACCTGCAAAACCCCACACAAAGCATCAAAACCCTAAAAAATAAATATTCATATGTAGGGGCCAGAATGTCCTTAGCAGCCCACAATGGTGGGCTTACAACTAAGCATTGCCCTACATCTTAGACCCAATGTATTTCTATGTGCTTATGTGTGTAATAATGTTCCTAGGATGTCCTAGCTCCAATGACACAAAGATATCGGGAAGTATCTAGATAAAATTCAACATTATGGATGGAATAGAATAGACTCCCCTTCATATGTAGTGTATGATATAGAATAAATCCTAAATGCAATCAATTGCTCTATGTAGATAGTTAGCCCTTGATAGAAATAGTTTTCTCATATAATGGTATGTATGTTGTGTTTATATAGGGATCTCTTATTCAACATTCGACACTAATGACCTGATATGCTGATTAGTACCTTGAGAGATGAGAGGGAAAACCAAAGAGACTCGACCTCAAATGAAAAAAATTAAATTAAATGTGACAAGAACCTAACACCTAGAATTGGGAGCAGGGAGTCCTAGAGCCCTAATCCTTCTTTAGGCATCATATTCATAGAATAGTGATGAAAATTATGTGAGTACCGATAGATAGAGATCTTTCATAACCGATTGGAATATTGTGGGTGACTCGACGAATGTGTAAGACAAACAACAACAAAGACCAAAAACAAACTACTTGAGTATGACATGGGTCATCTATGAATATTTTTCTTCAGCAAGATCCATATATAAAACAACATACTTGTTACTATAATAATAGTAGTAAGTGCATGATTTTGTGACTACATTTTCCCCCACTTTATGTAGGTGAGAAAAAGCTCAGTAACATAAAGTAGTTAGAGATGCATACCTGAGAGGAGTCCGGAGAATCCCATGTTGTAGTAGAATGCACGAATGTGGTATTAGAGCATGTTGAATGAGACCATATAACGTGATGAACCATGAATTAAGATGTTGATCCATGCAGCATAGTGAGAGATGTGATATAATGATAGAGTGCACTAAGAGAGGGTGATGCTTGTGATGTTGAATGATTGACGATTTCAAATATTGTATGATGATGATGGTGATGGGGTAGGGATTAATAAATTCCCAACCCAAATGTGTGTGTGTGAGAAAAAATGGAGGATTTAGGAATCTTGTCGTGAGAGGAAGAGTGTAGGGAGAAAGGTGTGTTATTATCTAACCCGTAACTACATCCTTAAAATATATAGTCACTAAGGAGACAAACTTAGATGAAAATTCGGTGATTTTGGATCCAAATATTTCGATCAAAACATTTGACCCATATACAAGCGGTATAGGAAAGGTAATGACGTCTCATTTTCCCACTCCAAGGGTGTCGCCACGGTGTGTGTGATAGCTTCCAAGTTAGGTCATCTAGAAGCAACACACAATGAAGAATAACTTCCCAAGTTAGGTCATATGGGAAAGTAACAATGTAGCTCCCAAGTTAGGTCATCTAGGAGGCCAAAATATGTTGATTGGTATAATTTTGAGAGACTTGAACATATTTTGTTGATTTATTGTTTGTTTTTATTGCTTTACTCATAGAGATACTTTATGTTTTTTCCCCCAAGTTAGGTCATTAGGTGGGAATCGATAGAGAACGATGGAATGTCACGTGGTATTTATTGCCCCGTGTTAGGTCATTAGGGGGAATTGATAGAAAATGATGAAATATTGCATGATGTATTAGTAAATGTCTAAAAATAATGAATTAAAAGCATTGAATGATCATGTAGTGGTGTAAGGGGAATTATAGGATGACCTAATTGTATGCCCCCTTTTGGCGAAAGGGGAAGTGATGATAAGAACAAACAATGATCCAAAAGTAAGCACGTAATAGACAATGTTTGATGGATATCACAACAATATGTGTAGATTGAGTGAAAGAAAATGTCAAGGAGAAATGGTATGTGTGTCATCGATGCACGAGACAATAATAGGTGGAATTCTAAAAATAATTCCATAAACGGGATAGAAATCAGAGTAAAAATGCTCAAGATATTACAAAAATTGTGTGGTGTGTATTACTTGAGTAGTAAATGTGGAGTATGACCATAGTAAAGTGAATAATGAAAAGTGACTATAAATAGTAAAGTGAAAAAGTGATTAGTCAATTCATTTGTCTTTTATGTGAGTGTGAGAGTGAGATCTGAGTGTGTAAGGATGATGCAAGTTAGAGTACTACAACCTAGTTGTTTTGAGATGGTAGTGACTCTACAATGGCGTCATGCATGATGGTGGAGTTGGTAAGTTCAAAATTTTTAGAAAACATGCATGTAGTAATTAGTTTTAATGAGTTTTGTCAAAATTTTGATATTTTTTTTTCTCAGCATTTTGGACCTAGACAAGAGCGGTGAAGGCGCTAGTGGCCTTCAAGACAAGAGTGCCTAGACCTAGGCACTACTATCCTACTCCCGGCCATCCCTGTCCATAAAGTTTGACTCTTGTGTAGGATGATGTAAATATGAGATTTCATGTAAAATGATGTCATAGGTGAGTGAACATGCATTTGTATGTTGTTCTAATCCTTTGTTTTTGTGTTGTGTTGTGTTGTGTAGAGGTACATCCATTCACTTGAGTATATTTCTCAGGTTGGGTTTATCAGACAATGATTGGGAGTTTATGGACTATGACGACCTACAGTACATAGAAAGGATGGGGTTGTGCCCCATAATATGCCTATGTTGACAACTCTATGTGAGAGATGGTGTGCATACACTTGTACATTTTGGCTACCTACGGGCGAAATGAAAGTCACATTGGAGGATGTATATCATAAAATAAGATTACTGTTGTTGGAGAAAGAATGCATTTCATGGCGATGGAGGACATGGAGAGACATATGAGAGCTTCTAGGTGGTATTTTGTGGGAAATCGAGTGTCAGTGAGGCCTATATTATCTTGGACATAATTTCGAGATCGGGATTTCCACACTTGTGGAAGTTTACAATCGTTGTGATTACATCATCTATTACGGGAGAGGAATATGGTGTGGGCATCTTATATAAGATGCATGATATATTATGTTGTATAGAGGAGGTGGTACTAGGTATGCGTGGGAACCATGTGTGTTGGCCCACTTATATAGATATCTCTATAGATTCACAAAGGAGGAGCATCGAGGTGGGATTAAAGCTACGACATTATTACATGTATGGACCTATGAACATATAGTAGTATTAAGGCTAGTAGGTGGTCCACGAACAGTTGGGATAGGTCGGACATATATGCTAGGAGGTAGAATGGTGTGTGTGGATGGAAGATGAATTATAAAGCATTAATAGATCAAATGAGACCTTATTTCTGCACATGTTATAGATCCTCCACCTATTTTTACTACTCCGCATTATCTAGTTCTTCACCATTTCCATCGAGTTGGGCATCCCGCACGATCTCCACCTCCTCCTTGTAAACAAATTGAACTTGTTGTATCAAAAAGAGTCCTTCTCCTACTTTGTGACAAGTTACACCTCAATTTTCTCAATCTAACATCCCTCCACTCGTAAGTATATTAGTGGGCATGTTCGTGCCAATGTGTAAATAGATGTGTCCGCAGATCAAGAACCAATACACGCCACCTATAAATAATAAAACAATGCATTATATACTCGATCACCATAACATGCGTAAGTAAAAATCATACAACATGACTATATGGATACTACTTTGCTCTACTATAACTCGCCACTACACTATCAAGGGCACCTTCCTATCCCTTTACTCCTCCCTATGGTACTCATACCACATTATGAACACCCATCGATGTGCCACCCACCATGCTCAATATGCCTTAGTACACCCTGCATCATCTCCCTCTAGTGGCTCTATTGCCATATCGACCTCGTATAGCCCGTGAGGTAACAATTCCTCTCCTGTGGGCCCTGGTCTAGCTCCAACCCCCCTCGGTGCTCTAATAGCTCTAACCTATACATATGGATTTGGGGGTACATCCTGAGCCATGCCAAATTGTAAATACACTCTCTCTACCCGGAACAACTCGGTCACTCTTAGAAATTGATCCTCTAACCACATAGTCCTATGTATACATCATAACTCTATTACATCCTCTAGCCATCCTCTATAGTATTGGTATGGTCTCCGTGTCACTACTTCAGTCCCTTTCAATCTATCGTTGCTCTATAAGTGTTAGTATCCATATTCCTCCCACGCACACCAATCAATGTCTAGCCTATCCTAACCTACTCGTGGACCGCCTACTAGCCTCAATATTGTTATATTCTCATATGCCCATACATGCAATAGTGTCATAGCTCTAATACAACCTCCATATTCATCCTCTGTGAATTTTTAGATACCTCTATACTGAGATGAGCCAATACACATCATGCCCACGCATGCCTAGTACCCTCCTCCTCCATACGATGGCATATATCATGCATCTTATATAATACACCCACACCACCTCCCTCTACTACAATAGATGATGCAATCACAGCGACTATAAACTTCGAAGGCATGGAACACTTGATCTCAAAATCACATCCAAGCCATTATGGGCCTCATCCAAAGACTCAAGTCCCCAAAAATACTACATAGTGGCTCTCATTTGTCTCTCCATGTCCTCCCCACCATGACATGCACTCTCTCCCCAACAACAAGTAATCAAAGTATACGATATGCATTCTCCAATGTGAGTGTCATCTCACCCATAGGTATCCAACATGTACAAGTTTCCACACACCATATCTCACATAGAGCTATCAACATAGGCATATTATGGGGCACATCCCCCATCCACGTTATGTGTCGTAGACCGACATGGTCCATAACCTCCTAATCATCATCGATAAACTCAACCCGAGCAATGTATTCAAGTAATGGCCACCACAAAACTCCTTTGAATGGATGTCCCCGTACACAACACAAAAACACAACATTAGAAAAACATACAAATGCATATTCACTTACCTATGACATCATTTTACACAAAATTTCATATTTACATCATCCTACACAAGGGTCATATTTTTCTACATGGGCACCTGAGAAGCAAGATCAGGGTGCCCAGGAGTAGGAAAATAATGCCTAGGTCTATGTTCTTTTGTCCCAAAGGCCATTAAAACCTTCACCACTCTTGTCCAAGTCCAAAACGCCGAGAAAAACAAAAATCACAAGCTTGACAAAACTCATCAAAATTGACTATTACATGCACATTTTAGAAAATTTTAGCACTTACTAACTTTTTTGTCATGTGTGACACTATCTGCGGTCACTACCATCTCAAAATGAATAGGCACAAGTGCTCTAACTTGCAAAGATCCTTACATACTCGAGCTCACTCTCAAACTCATGCAAAAAAAAAAAAAATGAGTTGAATAATCACTTTTCACTTTATTATTTATAGTCACTCTCCATTATTCACTTTACTATATGTGATACTCCACATTTACTACTCAATTAATACACACCGCATAATTTTTGGCATATCTTGAGCATTTTTACTCCAATATCTATCTCATTTACGGTGTTATTTTCATAATTCCAACTATTATTGTCTTATACCAAGAATAAACACATTATTTCTCTTCGACATTGTCTTTCACTCGATATACACAGATGTTGCAATATTCATCTTATTAAGTTGTCTATTACGTGTTTATTTTCAGCTCAGTGTTCATTCTCATCATCACTTTTCCTTTCACTAAAAGAGGGTGCATACAATTGGGGTCATCCTATAATTCCCCTTACACCACTACATGATTGTTCAACACTTTTATCTCGTCATTTTAAGAAATTTACTAATACACCATGTGATATTTCATCATTTTCTATCAATTCCCCCTAATGACCTATTCTAGGGAGAACAAATGCCATGCAATATTCCCCTAAGGACATAGCCTAAGGAAACTAGCGTAAAATATCTATGCACGTAAAACAATCAATAAATTAACCAAATACACTCAAATCTCTCAAAATTATACCAATCAACATTTTTGGCCTCCCAAATGACCTAACTTGGGAGATACATTTGGCCTCCCATATGAACTAACTTGGGAAATACATCGTTACTTTCCCAGATGACCTAACTTGGGAAGTTATTCTTCATTTTGCATTACGTTCGAGATGACCTAACTTGGAAGCTATCACACACATTGTGGAAATACCCTTGGAGTGGGGGCAATGAGATGTCATTACCTTTCCTATACTGCTCCTATATGGGTCAAAAAAATTATCAAAATATTTGGATCCAAAAATCACCGAAATTTGATCTCGATTTCATTTGCGGTGAGCTAGATCTTTTGAGGATGCGACACAGTTGGAGAGTAATACACATTTCTCCCTACACTCTTCCTCTAGTGGCGGGACACCTAAATCCTCCATTTTTTCACACACACACAAATTTAGGTTGGGAACCGATCGGTCCCTACCCCATCACCATCATCATCATATGATATTCAAAATTATCAATCATTTAACATCACAATCATCACCCTTTCTTAGTGCACTCTATCATGATATCACATCTCTCACTATGTTGCATGGATAAACACATTGATCCATGGTTTATCACACTATATGGTCTCAATCGGAATGCTCTACTACCACATCTGCAAGTTCTACTACAACATGAAGCTTCTTTAAACTTCTCTTAGGTACATATATCTAAGTACTTAATGTTACCAAGCTTTTTCTCACCAATATAAAGTGGGAGTAAATGTAGTCACAAAATCACGCACTTACTATTATTATTATACCACTAAGTATTTTATTTTATATATGGATCTTACGTAAGAAAAGTATTCACAGATGACCCATGTTATATTCTATTCATCTATCGTGTTGGTCTTTGTTGTTGTTTGTCTAGCACATTTTTAGTCACTCACAGTATTCCAATCAGCTCTTAGGGATCCATATCTATCATTACTCACACATTTGTTGTCACTAGTCTCGACTAGGGAACTTGGGGTGTCATGGTCCCAATTATAGGTGCCTTGGTCCTCGTTGCATTTTATTTTATCTTTTCATTTTAGGTCGAGTCTCTTCAGTTTTCCCTCTCATATCCCAAGGTACTAGTTGGCATAACAAGTCATTAGTATCAAAACTTGAACAAAAGATACCTATATAAACAAAACATACATACCATTATATGGGTGAACTATATCTATCAAGGGCTAGTTATCTACATAGAGCAAGTGATTGCATTTAGACTTCATTATGTATCACACATTATATAGGAAGGGGATTCCATTCTATTCCATCCATAATGTTTCATTTATCTAGAGATTTACTCGATATCTTGAGTCATTAGTGTTAGGGAAACCTAGGCACATTATTACACACATAAGCACATAGAACTACATTAGGTCTAATATGTAGTGTAGCACTTAGTTGTAAGTATACCCTTGTGGCCGCTAAGGACAATATGACCCCTTGCATGTGCATCTTTCTTTTATAGGGTTTTGATGCTTTTTGTGTCATGTTACAAGTGATTTCTCCATTGCAAGTTTGTAGCAACATTAGTGAAGCTAGTGAGACATTAACACAACAAAAGGAGAGATGTTAGGAAGACCTAAAGACCATACCAATACCAAGTTCCAAGCTATTTTGCATACCAAAGCACCCATATTTTAGATTGGGGTGTCCATGAAGCCTCATCCTTCCCGAGGTGCCCCGGTCTTACCAAATATGCCTCCCTTATAGTTTTTATTTCACATACGATGTTGTGCTCCTCATTTTCATCACGTTGGTTAGTCCTAGATCACTGCGAGGTAAGTATTTTCAGTTAAGTACAATTCTCCTTCTATTCCATTTCATTCACAATATTCAATAAACTATTTAGCATTTACGTTTCAACATTTCATTATTTATCATAGATGTACACTTTGATTTTAATAAAATATTTTAGATTTATTGAATCATTTTCTAAAATGTAAAATCCTAGCTTAATGTGATGTTACGAAGCAATATTCCCGGTCTCGACTTATGGGTGCCCGGCCTACACTAATGACCAAGGAACCTCCTCTGAGGTGTTGTTGGATGTTCACCTATGTTTGCTTCATGTCACGTGAAAGTCATTGAATGTTCATTGAAACTTGTAATAAAGGAGATCACCTACAAAACCCCATGCAAAACATTAAAATCCTAAAAAAATATACACATGAAGGGATTAGACTAACCTCGGTGGCCACAATGGTGGACTAACTAATTGAGTGTTGCACTACATTTCAGACCCAAATGTAGTTCTAGGTATGTGTGTGCGGAATCGAGCCCTAGGTGTGCTTATGTGTGTCATGCTTTTGAAAGTAACGAGCAATAACTAGATGTAGAATGTAAATAAATGATAGATAAAATAGAATAATCTCCCCTCCTATAGAGTGTGATGCAGATGAACTAACCTTTTCCCTTATGATGGAGATAGATTGATGCAAATCAAGCTCTAGATTCCTTCGATGGATGCGGCCTTAGGTGGAGATACTATTTATTAGTGCTTTGTCCCTCATTATGGTCTCATTGCTTTATATTTATAGGGTTGTCTTATTCTAATTTGGCAATTAACACCAAAAAGGCCGACC
Source organism: Taxus wallichiana var. yunnanensis (assembly GCA_018340775.1). Taxonomy (NCBI): domain Eukaryota; kingdom Viridiplantae; phylum Streptophyta; class Pinopsida; order Cupressales; family Taxaceae; genus Taxus; species Taxus wallichiana. The sequence continues at coordinate 602,789,343 of CM031236.1, read as the reverse complement.
ACCAAAAATATGAAAAGTTCAAATGGATAGATTGTGCCCAAAAATTGAGAGGAAATTCTAAAGAGGATAAGGGTGGCAGAGGGAACTCGGGCACTTGGGATGCCCCAGTGAAATAGGAAAAGTACAAAATATCAATACAAATTGGGCAAGTGTGGGTGCAAAACTAAAAGTAGCGACAAAAAGCAAAGTAAAATGGCCAAAGACATGGGTTAATTAGTATTCTTTTACACTCAAGAACCATATGAATAGTATTATGAGACCAAGACTAAATAATTACCCAACATGCATGATTTTATGTCTTCATTTTCCCCCATTTTTATGTTGGTAGGAAGAATGCTCAATAGCATAAAGTAAATAGAGATACGTATTAGGTATCCATGTAGAGTGATGTAGAAAGTGTGCCGAAGGACTAAACAAAATCATGGAGTGACATAAACATGGAGCATGGAAACTAAAGATGATAAAATGTAAAAATCATGAGAGTGATCCTAGGGTAAAAACACGTGTGTAGTTTCCAATGTGTTATGTACCTGCATGTAAATGTGGTGTGTGTGATATAGTGTGACATTGTGTTGTTGTTGATGTTGTGTTGGTGTTAACTTTTTTCCCATATGGTGGACCTGCAAATGAGAAGATGATCAAGTAGTCAAATATGCATGTATATGTGTAAAAACACATGTATATATTTGTAAAACATGCAAATGGAAAGTACGCAAATGAAAAAGGAACATGTGCACCTAATCCATGATGAGAGAAAGGGTGTAAAAAGAATCTTGTAGAATGTCGGTGAAGTGTGAGTTTTTTGGGCGATCTCACACCAACATGACTAAAGAAGTGTACGGAAGAAAGTTTGATGTTCCTCCATCCCATAACTACTTCCAAATATAAATGAAGAGATCTATGTATTATCTAGTTTTTTGGGTGATCCGAAGCCCTTTGGTGAAGAAGTGTATGGAGGAAATTCTTATGTTCCTCCAACATAAAACCACTCCCCAAAATTATAAGGACAACATGTCCTATAAAATCTTGTGTATCACGGTTACGTAGCTGTGTTGAACCCACTCGTTGTATAACCCATTGTGTTATGGAAAAAAATGAAAATTGAACTGTACGGATATTATAGTTTGTAAACCTAAATGGTGTCCCCATCTTTGGGGGCATGCAATGTCGCAAATAGAAGAATGTGGCCCCAAAATAGGATTGACTATGTGAATTATACCCTACGGGGGAAAGGGATGTGCTTGGTAGAAACCAAGGCACATGCAAACAAGTGGCTAAGAAAACAAGTGTTAGTACAAACAAGCATGCATGTAGAGAAAAATTGTAAGCTACAAAGACAATGTGTGAACTACCAAATAAGAGAGTAATGTAAACACCCAAGAAGACAAAGTATATCATAAAAAATAGGTTGAAAACATGGGACACAACTCACGATGTCACAAGACACTCAAGGCTGCAAAGTGGACGCATATAAACAAATAAGTGTGCACACCAAAAAAGGGTAAATCATGCATACAATAGTTAAAATGTAAGTATAAAAAATAGATAGCCATGGTAGCAAGTAATCTTACAAAACAAATGTTGCACATGAAACACTTGTTAGCATGTTAGAGAGATAAAGTGTATGTCACAAGCATGTATAACCAGGAAAGTATTGTGATATGGAACAAAATGAAACAATTACACCTATAATATATGAATGTGGATGCCCTTAAGCCACTATGGGATCGGGCAGTGTGCTATACATCCATGCTAGCTGTAGTGGACTTGTATCTATGACCACAACTAGGAAAAATATGTAAACGCTCATGTGTGTATGGTAAAGATAATGGCATAAAAAATATATATCTAACATGTGTACTAAAGCGAACATGTACAAGCAATCGTAAGTAAATGTATGTGCAACCAAGATATGTGGCATGTTGTGGATGGATGGAATGGAATGCAATATGTATGATAGAAATTGTCTATCCCCTAAGTGAATAGAATTGTATGCAAAGTGAGATTCATTTTTTTATGCCCTCGAAGTCAAGAATGAACCATAAATGAGAGTGTGTCATCGGAAATGGTAGATTTTTACACTATGTATAACATATTACGGGGATGTGTAGTGATGACATGCGACATATAGATGAAGTGTGTGTGACTCTATAGCCTAAGTGTATATCATGACAAGATGATTGGAGTGATGATTTATCCTAAAAACGTAAATCACTAACTAATGATTAGAGGAGTGACCATTTATCTAAAAGCATATGTCACTAACCGGGGAATGTCACATGATAAAAGGTTGAATGATGAATGTGTGATTATGATGAGGTCTATTTGTGATGTATACCCTCAATACTCCAAGTATGGACCATGGGACTAGAGTGTATCATAGGATAATGAGTGCATCACGTATGAGACTATGAATAGAATGTGTAATATGTTTAGTATATGCAACGATGATAAAAAGTGATGTGATGTGAAGAATGGGTGGGAAAAAATAAGTAGATGATATGAGTATAGAAGTGTTAAATGTGCATTGTGTAGTGTGTAGAACATATAGGATGTGTAGATGTGTAAATTATGTAGTATGTAGACGATGTGTACATGTAGAGTAAATGAAAAATGTAATATATACAATGTAAGATGTGTAACGAGCCATAATATGTAGTTCCTATTGTGTTGTGTGTGGGGTTCATGTGTATGGGTTGCCCTATATATCCGAGTTTGAACTGAATCACAAGAGTGTGTCATCGAGTGATGATGATGCTAGCGTATAGATGAATATGTGAGTATGAAAGATGTGTCGATGATAGGTGGGGGTGTTATTTGAATGCTATATCCCCAAAGTGTATAAGATGAAGAATGCCATCAAGTAATTTCATCTATAAGGTCATCATTTTTAGGGTCAAAATTAAATGGATAAGCATTAGAGACTTGATAAGAAATAGTTTTGGGTTGATCATGTAACAAGCCATTGAGGTTCAAATTTTACATACCCGTGGCATACTCCTCATCGGTGAGTGAAGGAAGTGGAAAGTTGTGTGCATACCAACGAGTGATATTTTTTGTGTATCCAAGAAAGGAACTATTACAAATAAAAAAATGACCGAAAGGCATGGGGAAATATATGTCTGTATGATCAAGATCTAAAGCACCCCTAATCAAGCCATGATTTTCCCAATGTAAGTGGAGAAGTAGAAGGAACATGTGTAAGAAAAAGCGTAAGGTGAAAGAATCGCATAATATAAGCAGTAATGATATGAATGAACCCATGATATGGATTAGGATTGTATGGTGGAGGATAAATGTCATCAATTATGAAGCCTAATTGAGGTAAGACATCATGAGTGCATATAGATATGGGTAAAGTAGGATCAAATGGAATATGTTCCCAAAACAAGTCATTCGTAAAGAATGTGCATGTAAATATTGGATGTACTAATGGAGATGGTGCATGTGAAGGTGTAGGGGATAGAGTGATGTCCATAGATTGGACATGACTTTGATAAAGAATCATAACAATAGTAGCGAGGAGGAGACAATGGTGTATAAGAAATAGCATCTATCACACAAATAGCACCTTCAATCAGTGATAAATGAGGTGATCTTTCCATAGGTGAGGATTATCTCGTAGTATGAGTGTCGGTATAGGGAGAGTAGTATTAGGATCTTGTTCACAATATTGGAATGGGTCACGGTCACTAAAGACAATATATTTGATACCTTCATGTATGAATTTGACATAATGATGCATTGTAGAAGCAACAACTTGCATGGCATGAATCGTGGCCTACCAAGAAAACATTTATAAGAGACTACAAATTCAATGACAAATAATACAATTTTAATAGATTAAGGCCCTACTATGATAGGTAGTGTAATCGACCAACACATGTACAAACTAAACCATCATATGCACGTAGTGAAAGACAAGATGGATTAACATCATGAGTGGAAAGACCTAGCTTCTCAATGAATGACATGGGACATAAGTTTAGTTAAGATCCATTTTCAATTAAAGTCTCTTTAATAACCACATTGTAAATACGACTAATGATATGCAAATGTGGGTCATTGTCAAAAATAGTAAGATCGAAGGACACTTAGCGGGAAATCCTAGCGTAATCGATTCAATAAAATCTAAGATATTTTATTAAAATTTGAAAGCGTACACCTATGCTAAATAATGAAATACTAAAATGTGAATACAAAATAATTTATTGAATATTGTAAATTAAATGAAATGGAATGAGAAAGGTACATACCGAAATAGGCTTACCTTGCGGTGATTTGGGACTAACCAGAGTGATGAAAAGATAGAGTAGAGCATCATAACATAACTCAAAAAACTATAAGGGAGGTAGATCTGGATAGACGGGGCATCCGTGGAAGGATGAGGGTTCCTGGGGTGTCCCATTCTAAAATCTGGGCACCCCGATCTATAAAATAGCTCGAAATTTGGTCATGGTATGGTCACTAGGTCTTTCCAATATCTCTCATTTTTTCATGTTAATGTCACACTAGCTTCACTCATGTTGCTACAAACCTCTAATGAAAAAATCACCTGCAAAACCCCACACAAAGCATCAAAACTTTAAAAAAAAAAGATGCATATGCAAGGGTCCGATTGTCCTTAACAGCCACAATGATGGACTTACAACTAAGCATTGCACTACATCCCATACCTAATGTAGTTCTATGTGCTTATGTGTGTAATAATGTTCCTAGTTTTCTACCAATGACACGAGAGATATCAAGAAGTAGCTAGATAAAATGCAACATGGTGGATGAAATAGAATATACTCCCCTTCCTATGCAGTGTGTGATGTAGAATAATTCAGAAATTTAGTCCCTATGTAGATAGATAACGCTTGATAGAAATATTCTTCCCATATAATGGTATGTATTTTGTGTTTATATATGGATATCTTGTTCAAGTTTTGACACTAATGACCCAACATGCCTACTAGTGCCTCGGGAGATGAGAGGAAACCTGAAGATACCAGCCTCAAATGACAAAAATAACATTAAATGTGATGGGGACTAGAGCACCTTCAATTAGGACTAGGGTTCCCTAGGAACCCTAATCATTCTCTAGGTGCCCTAGTCGGGAGATTAGTGATGACAATTGTGTGAGTAGTGATAGATAGGGATCCCGAGAACCATTTGGAATAGTGTGAGTGATTGAAAAATGTGCAAGGTAAACAACAACAAATATCAACAAGACAAACAACTGGACTATGGCATGGGTCATTAGTGAAAAATTTCTTATGTAAGATTCATATATAAAACAACATACTTGGCGGTATAATAATATTAGTAAGTGTGTGATATTTTGAGTACAAACTACATATACATATTGCATACATGAAATAGGATGACATAACTCTAAATTTATCATATACATATAAGGATTTCTATTGGGATGAAGTAGCATATCCCGCTATCGGTGTTGAGGCACAAGGTCCAATCTAGGTCAAGGGATAGTTGCATGCACCTTTGCACAAAGCACTAGGAGAACTACATTGAGTCTGAAATGTAGTGCAGTTCTTAGTGAGTCACATACGGGGTGACCACCGAGGTTAGTCTAACTCGGGCATTAATCTTTATTTTTAGATATAATTATTTATCGATTGTGTTATAGGATAGTCAAGGTTTTTTTACAGGTGTTTTAGGTGTGATATTTAGGGTTTTAGTGTGGCATATAGGGTTTTATGTGAAGTTAAAGATATCAAAGAGAGACAAACAATGACACTATAAGTTACAAATCCCATCCATACATAGGTGCAAAAACATATAGTTAGGTCAAAACTGTACCATACAAAGTCCTAACCATTATTTATAATTCTTACCGAAAGCCCAGGAACTCTAAAAAGTGAATGTTCCATCTCACATGCTCTTCTCCTATCTGAATCACCCATCGACACATCTTGATTACTTCTTAAACCGCCTAAGTGTCTTTTTCCATAATTTTTTTGCTCTTAATTGTAATTAATTGAATTATATATTTGATTGCTTTGTTATTTATTCTTCTTATATGATTTGAAACATAAATATGTACGTATCCATTAGATAAGTCTCTATCATATCAATTCAAACAAAAACATAATTAAATTAATTCTGAAAATTAATTAGGGTAAAAGCTAACTAACCATCCTCTTAAGGGTGCCCTCATATCTCTTAACACTAATATACCATGCTATTTTCATACTATATAATGTACCCAAAGTGGTAGTAGTGAGGTATGGTTTGTCTCATCTATGTGACCCAACCCTTGTGTTGGTTATAATGCTTATGCAATGCTTGGAGTGACTTTATTTTTGCTTAGTACATGTCTATATGATCTTTACATGCTTATAGATGGATGAAGTTAGATTATTTGACCCAATTGAGTACTTTAGACTTGTATAAGGGACTACCCTATATGATATACGAATTTGAGTAGATTTAAGAACCATTAAGTGCTTTTGGAATGATGTTTGTGATAAGATCTTGTAAGAATTCCAAGTGAATTATAAGGTGGTAATGAATTGATTATATAATATTCCATATGTGAGATATAATGAAAAGGTCAACCCTAAGAAAATGAAATTATCAAAAGAATGATTTAACATTGAAAGCATAGTGTATGATGGGACAAGAATGTGTAGCAATAACTTTCACTCCTAAGTTTTCGGTTCGATTAGGGTATTGAGGAAATGATTAGGAGACACACATGAACTAACACACAATGGATAGATTTAAAGGGGCTACAATGAGTGCTAGGGTCACATATCTAGAGGGCGTAATCCCTACACTAGGTCAACATAGGGTTTCTAAGGTCGATATTCAAGATAGAGGAGATTACCCTACTAATATATCAGTAATTGGGTTTGAGAGGTGTGGGTCAATAATAGATAATAAAAATTCACAATATAGCTATAATTAAAGTAAGGAAATCCAAGGATCTAATCATGAATAAGAGTATTATGTTAAATAGTATCAAAATACATGTAACACTGAGCTAACATAGAACAATGAGATAAGGAGATGATCTAATTTATGTAAACTAAAAACTATAGTTAGAGAACTCACCTTGTACTGTTGGGTGTTCATTGGTGCATTTATCTATCTAAATAAGCAAAACATCAAGAGAGAACCACTATTAAGTGTGGATGGGGAAGAATTTTTCGTCATAGACTCATAATAGATGACCTAATAGTGTGTGTAAGAAAACCAACCAAGATGAATAGTGTCCAATCCAATCCAATAAAGTGTAAGATGAACCAAGAGCTAAGTGAGAAGATGCAAATATGGCACAAAAGAGCATAACATATGGAATTTCCTAAGGTTTGAGCTTCCTTCATTCGAATGTCAAGATGAGGTGTGTGTATATAGGACGCCATCACCCATGGATGATGGAATCATGCAAGAAAAACCTTGCATCAACACATCACCCATGGGTGATGGCATTGGCCAAGGATGATAAATGAAGTGATGTGTCATGCAAAGTGAAAATAAGGTGTCGTAGATCATGGAAATGGATGAAAAAGGTGCCAAGTGGTGAGATACAAGTAAAATGTCGGGAGTGCAATGTGTATGAGATCTAAGGGGGAAAAGATAACTAAGTTCGAGGCCAAATAGAAACACTCTTTGTGTATTGTCTCTAACCCATAATGATTGCGTGAATAAGCATTCCTCATTCTCGACAAGCACGTTAAGACACCCCCTCAATAAATAGATGCATCAATGACCCTTATCTGCACAAAGAAAATTGTTGGTAAAAGTTATGGAAGATGAAAAGTGAAAAATTAGGTATATACATATGCCCTGGTTGTCGATCAATGCATGTCACAATAGTGAAACATGGGGTGGTCAATGGAAAGTAATGATCTATAAATTTTATGCTGAAAGTAGATCTTGAAAGTAAGTACACGAAGAAGTGTTGAAAGGACTAGCTAAAATGAAATATACCCACTAATGTGTACCTAATAGTATCGCTCTTCCTACCATGTGTGGGCACAAACAACACTACAAGAACCCTAAAGAAGAAAAACTAAAAGGAAACACTAGAGGATCATCAATAAAATAAGACATAAATCACCTATCTAGGGGTCCATGGGACGGATGTCATGTCATAGTTTCATTATGTCATAATGTCATAATGTTGTAAAGATTGTATGGCATCATAAAATAGGAAAAAATTGAAGATCTTCAAAAATATGTTTGTAATAGGTTGAAATAAATAGCATGAGATTATGGTTAAGGCATAACAAATGGTTGTGTTGCAAATTTTGAGAGTGAAAATGATATTCATTTGAAGATGTAGGTTAATTGGGACCAAATTTAAAAATGAAATTTTTTTAGTGAATTTGATTTTGATTTGTTTATTTTTTATCTTTGAAGTGGAGATAACAGAGCTCTAGAATTCCAAATTTGGGTGCATTTCGACGTCATAGCACAAGTATGAGGCGATAATATAGGGAGAAGAGGTGGAGCACGCAACGGGGAGTGACCACGGGTAAATCATTGCATTTAATTTTGTTGAGTATATTAGGTGGTATTCAGTTATTTTGTTTTTATAGCATCATTAGCATGTCATTTTTAATCAAATTTGTTTCATTGAGTAGGTTAGGACAAAATACAAGTGGGTTTGGAAGGGATTATATTTTTATTTTGTCATTTTTTCATATTTTAAAAGTCAAATTTTTAAATTTGTATCTACTTTTGACAGACGTCATCAACCCCTTTGCAATAGGAGGGCCAACGGCATCGGGATGGTTGAAAATTACTATTAGGGGCCAATGGCATAGGGGAAGTCTTTTAGGGGTGACATCTAGAAGAGGGTCGGATGTGTATAGAAGTTGTTGGCATAGGTTTTATGCTTTGATTTAATGCTCTAAATTGATATTGTAGAATTCTAATGTTTTCGTGTTGTCATTTTGTGGATGCAAGTAGAGCACATCATTTACCTAAGGTAGAGTTTAGATGTATTTTGGCTTAGTGTGATGATTTATAGATTGACATAAGTAAAGGTGACCTAGTTATGGAGTTGGGGATTTGGAGGCATCATGTAGATGCCTAGATACCATTAGACTCGGATTTACTATAGATTTTCTTAGCAACATGGGAGACCAAGTTCAACACCTTTTGGTGGTGGATGAGATAGGAGACCATAGAGAAGGTATTATCCTTACAAGATTTACATGGGATTCTAGGGTTACCTATTAGAGGCACTCATAATTATTTCAATTTGATCTCAGATGCCACATAGAAGAGAGCACTATTCATATGTGCTACTAGGAGCCGCACATATGACGAGATCATACCGTGTGTCTAACTCAATGCAAAGTGTAAGCTACAAGGATTCTAGATATCTAGAAGGTAGTTATGGGGATGTTTGTGGCATGAATAATGTGTCATAAGGTATATGGAGTCATCATGTTGTTTTTAATTGTGGTATAAAGAGATGTTTCGATTATGGGGTTTTGTTTAGTTGGGCACCACCATATGGGTGCAGTTAGTTCATGATTTATATAGGGTGACACAGAGAGCTCGAGATGATCATGAGACCCATGATTTATTAATGACATGGATATATGAGGGGTTCCCTATATATAAGGTGACAAGAACACCACAAGAAATAACAAAAATGCCCCGAGATTGCTTTTATGGGCATAAGGTTTGAAAGTGAGATCACCTTGAGAGTTATAGCCACTAGCATAGGTGGGTCTAAATGATGTTACATGGCAGCCCTATATAGGGAATGTATATCGGTGGCCCAACTAGCCCGAGTATATTTCTTTGATATCACCATCGATGTGACATGAAAATATATATATTGGGTGGAGACCTATATAGTGAGTAGGGTCTTGAGATAGTTTGAGTGATCGGTGTCTATGGTAATAATGTTATTACCAACCTATCAAGGTCATTATGCTAGAGAGGTTATATAATCAAATGTTAGGCTACCATCATTATGAACCTATAGGATACAGGAAGTAGTTGCACATAGTTGGAGGCACAACATCATGGTTGGGATGTTCGGGGCCCACCACAAATCATATTTGTTAGTGGTTCAAATGAGGGATATAATAGAGGATCTAAAGATACAACTTTATAGGTCAAGGATTCAAGTAGAGATAATCCTAGCACCAAAGGAGGAGGAGTAGGGCATCCAACACCATAACTTAGGGAGCATAATATGTAGCGGTTAGTATGATGTTACTTGACATTGATCGGGGTACGGATGGTCATGCATATGAGGTATAGGACCAAACCAAAGTGTAATAAAGACACAATAGTTGTGCCCTAAGATAGGTGGACATGATATGTAGGAGCTAGATATCATCATGATGACAAGGAGGAGGAGGTGTTAGGCATCCAAGAGATGGAGATAACATCGTGGAATTACCCAAGCATCCAAAGTATGTGTAATATGATATTTGTGTTATTTAGATTATTTTTGAAAAATGGGTTCGTGACATGTTGATATTGTGAATAACATGTGTCATTTATTTGGTTTTTTTGAGCGGAGGGTGGATGAGTTGCACTCTCGATCAAGAGTTCCCACCATGAGGTCTTGGATCTAATGTTGTATGTCCATGATATTGCAATTATGGTGGATCTTGCAGCGGTGTCAATAGGAGGTTCGGTGAAATCATTTCATCTTATTAGAGAGGCATCTTGGAAATTATGGAGATATCGGGATGAACATGTATTGGAAGCCACCAAAAGTATAGATGTGATGTTGTATAGATTATTGTAGGTGCATGTGATTCTAATTTAAGAGCAGATAACTCGTCTCTTAGATGCCCAGAGAACTATGGAGAATATTACGTCGTTAGAGATCCAGATGGAAATAGCAAAAAGAGAGGCCTCTCGAGCCCAATCTAAGGCAAATTCCTAGCTTGCATAAATAAATCCACTATCACAAGCCCCATCATCACAAATCATCTAGAGATCCCCATAGGGGTGAGGGTTTTTAAGCCATTTCGTATATGGGCCAGATCCATTTTGTATGATTTTGTCGATGTATATATATATATATATATATATATATATATGATTATTTTTATGGTATTTGATTGTTTGGTGTTTCTTGTGTGTATGTTTATTTTCTTATCATTTTCCTTCTTTTTGCATGTATGTATGTAATAATGCCCATGGTACTTAGGAACAATGATAATGTGATTAGATAGGTAAATCCAGTGGGAAGGGGATCAATAAGATAACCCCACCCACACAATGTGAAAAAATCCAAGAGGTGGAACAAGGCCAAAATATCCAATGGGAGGATTTTAGGGTGAGATTTGGTATATAAATTTTAGCAAGGCCATAATCCTAAGAAAATATGTACCAAATACCGTAGCGATAAGGAATTGAGGCCAAAATAGGCAAATTTGGGACCCAAGAACTCCAACGTTAGGAGTAACCGAGGCATACATGATGATAAATCCAAGTGGAGAGAATAACTTAAGCAAGGATGTAACAAGATATTTGAGATAGTGTGAAAATCCAAAAGAGGATTGAGATCCCAAGAAAAGGAATAAGGTGTTGTGTAAAATCCAAGTGGGGTCCGAGAAAGCAATAAAATTTTAAGGAACCCCGGATAAAAACTTATATAAATAGTGACGAATATGTCGGAACTAGATTTTTGGTTTGGTGAATTATCTAAAATCAACATTCGTAGCATTGGCGAAATATAATATATTTTTGAATGAAATTGTGGATGAAGCAATGAATGGAGCCTCAACTATTTTTATCCTTTTTCACCCACCTAACCTCACCAAAATATGATTATGATAATTCTAAAATTAAGTGCATAAGGAGCCTTTTCAACGAGACCGACTTTGCACAATTTAGAGCTCTGGAGGAATTTAGGGCCATTTGAAGTTTTGCAAGTTGGGATAAATAGAAATTTAACACATGACGACTAGCGGCTTCTATTTGGTAGTAGGGAGTTGATTTCCTACATGTTTATTTCCTTGTACTTCCCACATGTCAACCTTTTATTGGTTACGGAGTTAGGCTCATTATCGATGTAAGAGGAGTCAAGCGGACTGAAACTCTATCGAATGCAGATTATTCCATGGGTTGGAGTCTTCTTAAGCGCATCACTTTATGGTATGTTGTAATGGTGATATGTGTTCGGTGAATGAGACCAAAAGACAAAGAAGGTTCCATGGATTCCATGGCGAATCCAAGAATGTTTTAAAATATTTTCTCGTCGATCACGCATAATTTAATAAAAATATATATACATTGGGATTGGAGATTGTTGGCTATTTACATGTGAAAAATTATTGTTTGTGGAATTTTTGGGTGAAATGTGGTCACTTCCATGGTCATAAAAATAGCCAAATTCATATTCTTGAATTCCTACTATTCGCCAAATTACGAATATTTTCCACTAAAATTTTCCATGGGGCCGAGATCCCAAGCGAAGGCGAGGGATTAGACCAAAGAAATAAAATAATATGTAATCAAGATACTATAGATAACTAGTCATGAGGGGAAAAATATAGCAATGTATTAGTAATAATGTCATTTATTTGATTCAAAATGTAACTTCCAAAGACAATTTATGAAGCATTTGATGGCATGTTGTGTAATATAGATGTATCGATGAACTTTGGACCATGTGACAAATAAGGTGTCATCGATATGATCCTCTAGGTAGGTGAGAATGTCACACTAAATGTCATTCATGTAGGGATGAGGATCATAGTGGGTTGGTGGTCCATAAGTAGGTTTTGATCCTGGTCGAGTTGAGGGGAAGGTGGTGAGAGGAATTGTCAGAGACTCCCGATTCACGGGAAGAGGGTTCAGAATGGGATACTTGTTACATAAAACTTGACAAATCGGCTTCAAGTACATACATAATACTTTTTATGAGTTAAAAAGAAGGGATCTAAAGTAGAAGGTTATGTATCCTTTTATTTTGGTTTCATTTGACCTTAGCTTCAAGTTTCTTCATGTGATTTCAATAGGATCTACATTCATAAACATCATTCCCTATAGCATTGTTTTGTGTGTAATATGGCTTTTGGTCAGAAGGACTCGAGGATCCATAGGGGCAAGAGGTGGGCGGAGAGGTCTCATAGACTGAAGAGGGATAGTTAGACTATTCGATGAGGGGATTGATGCAATGGGTAAATTTGGTGCCGAAGGAGTGGTGTGTCGCTCGGTCATCAAGGCACGATAGATAGGATCATCACCCGTGAGATAATCAGCTTCATAATCAAACCGATGACCCAATTATCTATTTTTGTAAAGGAAAATGGGTCGGCTAGGTCAATGGTGGTATGTGAAGGTGCATTTGGTATAGAAATCTAAGAGTCAGGAACTAGTTAGGAAGAAGTGTTAACTATGTTTGAAGGTTCCTCTTGTACTAGAATCACATTTACGTCATGAGCGAACTTGGTGTGAAAGTTTTCATGGTAACTCAAGACTTCTCGATCACAAATATAGGCATAGTTATCCATGTGAGAGTTGTCTAAAACATAAACATCATCATAATATTATGTGGAAGCATTCACCGCACAAGAATCAATTATGGTCTCAATTCAAACCACGTGCTCTAGTAGGTATTATGGCATGCACGAGATGATTACTAGAATCGAAGACTCCTTCTTGTGATGCCACAAGAAAAGAGGTAGTTGGGATACGATAAGTGCATGAAGATTGGAAATATTAATTCTAAGTGTGACCTCATTGGGTTCGTCATCTTCCAAACCTAAGAGATTTGGAGGCGTACACCGACCAATTCAAGTTAATTGGTATTATCACAAAGAGTATCTATAGGATAATTAAAATGTTGATATTCTCAAAAGGGAATAAGATATAATTTTTCGAGAAAGGGGAGATTATATTTCCCTTTTTCTGAAATATATCATAGTTCCAAGGGTTAGTGTCCCCCTGAATCTTATAAATATATCCTCGGTGAGTGAATTTCACACACCGACATGTAGAAGAAGTACCTACATGCATATGATGATTCCAAGGCCTCCCTAGGAGGCTATTATAAGATAAATGAAAATTAAAGACCATGAGTTCAACATGTGGTGCAAGGGTTCTTACTTAAATCTTGTTTTACCTTCATGGGAGGCTTCCCATTTACAATGTTGGTCTCACTATATCAAAACTCCAACCTACTCCGGCTGATTCATCAACCTTGCCTTGAGGATCTTCCAAATGATTCATAGTATACGAGTTATATAAATTATACCAAGCTATATTTGATCCATGCAATCCACCTTGTAGTGATTTAAGTATATGTAGTCATGAAATCATGAAAGTAGAGATCTTAGGTTCTAGCTCATAGCTCCTTCGGTCTTCTATCACAACATCCATCTTGCTCCATTAGCTCATAAGCCTCTTTCATCTCCCTAGCACCTGTTATACCTTATTAATACCATTCCACACCATTTCCCCTTGATATAATCATCATACATGCATTCTCCATTCAAACACAAGGTTAGATCGTTCTTGGTTTAGGGTCTCTAAGTGCTCAAATTGGTATATAGGGCCATGACATCTCAACTTCCTCATTAGGACAACTGATATGACCTAAAACCAGGTGTTTAGACCTTTCTATGTCACTTTAACATAACCCTCTTACTAGGGTTTGTTCCCTTTGTACAAAATTATACCTTATACCTTGTTCCTAGGCCTTTTTAGGTCTATTTGAGCCTACAATTTGTGACAACAACAAATATCTTAGTTTGTATTATCATATTCAATAGCATTGGAATACCTCCCAAATGTTTCAAGGTTATCATTGATGAGTTTAGACCCTCAACTCACTAATTAGCACATGCAAGTACCTAAATTTCCCTCTAGGACAGTCATATAGCCTTTATACAGTCATTTTATACTGAAAATGAAGGTAATATCATCTATATTATTCCCTATTATCATTCAACCACATCATTCATACCTACCTCAACCTTCCACAATAGTCTAGAATCTTAGTTTATCAAATTATAATGCAAAGTCTACCTAATTCCCTTAAAATTGTACATTGTATTTTACTAGTCTTACTCAAAGAGAATGTCAATTGATATCATCAATTGTGATTGTCCAATCACCAAAAAATTTTGAGGATCTCTAGTTTAATAGGATACAAATAAAATGTGAAAGTTTCATCTCATTTCATCTATGCAATTAGAAGATATGCAAGGCCCTAATTTAGGCACTCGAGCGCACACGATTTGTAATAACATTCAAATTATGTAATTTCAAATCTTATAAAAATCATGAATGTGATCCTTATCACATGCAAATGTTTTCAAGTTAACAGTCAAGAGAGATAAATCATATAAGTCACATTTAGGGTTTCAAACCCATTGTCCTATCATAGTCTTCTTTATACAGTCCATTAAACGGGCAATTTTCTTCCAAAATAGAGCAAATTCTTTATTGTCGTCCTTCATACATGTAACACTCTTCCTTCTTCCTCCTCTAAAATTGTTGTCCTACTTCATTTCACTTGAATCACCTATGAATAGGTATAAATTTTCTAAGTATAACCCCCTATCTACCTCCTACACTAACTCAACAACTTCCTAAGAAGGCTCAACTACCTTTCTAGCTCTAAAATCATATAGATGTCAACCTACACACTTATCTAGGTCATACATGATAGTTAGGAAAGTATGATATAGCTTTATTTTGTCTATATTACTCATTTACCAAGTCAATTTAATCCTACTGACTCCTTTTACAAGCACTCATTCACTTTTACAACATACTTAACTCTAACTCACCTAGACTAATCATGTTCTAATGGTCTTATATGACCTTTTTTTTTTCACTTGATGCTCCTGCATCAGAGTGCCCTTGAGAGAAAAAATTTGATCTCTGCTCAAATACTTTATAGATATCTATCTCTTTCATATCTTCTAGTTCTTTCTCATTGTCTTTGCTTGTATGTTTTGTCTTCTACAACTATTCTTGCATTGTCTCTTCTTGATTATGTTCCTCTTGCTTGTTTCTTGCTTCATCCTCTTCTTCATGGTATTTGTCTTCAAGTTTTCCTCTTGAAGGTCTTCTATCTCCTTCACTATGAACTCCAACTCTATCTTGTATTCATAATAGCCTATAATTACAACTTCTTGGTCCTTGCTAAGGATGTATTCATAAGACCTAATAGTCTTCTCCATCTGCTTTATCTACCATCCCTTCTCTCTTTCATCCTTGGCCTCTTTGTAGGCTTGTTTCACTTTGTGGATAAACTAGAAGTCTTCAACATTGAAAGTGACCTCCTCAGCATGTTTTGAAGGTTCATATGCCTCCTCCAATAAAAGTTGATTGTATTCTACCACATCTTCACTTGTCTTATCTTCATGTCTATTTGCATGAGCCTCCTTGGCTATGGCTTCCTCCAAGTATTTCAATTCTTCTTGCAGTTGCTCCATGCTTGTGTACTCAAACTCATACTTTGGTGCTTCTTCACCTTCAAATTTAAGTGCCTCAACTTGGTATTCTTCCTCTATGGCCTTTGTACTTACAAACACCCACTCAGAGAACAGTCGTAAGAAAATTTTGAGACTCTCTGGTCTCCATGGATGCCTCCTCCTTCTTTGGCACCTCTTCTCTTCCTTATTCTTGTAACTCCTCATGTTGCTCTCTCCTTGGCAACATTTCTTCTCTCTTCTTCTTCTTCTTCCACTCAACTGTTCTCTTTCTTCTTTTCACAATTTCATGTATAGGCCATCTAACAACCTTCCTCATGTGAAGGTTCCATCCATGCAATTTGAAAATTACACTCTCTTGTACTTGTTGCATCATCCTTTCCAATTCCTTTCTAATGGACTCAATCTCTTCCTGGAGCTTAGACTCGCCTTCTCTTCTCAATTTTATTTTTCTTCACCTCTTGCCTCTTTTTAGCCATCTCTACAAACAACCTTACAACTTGCATAATAATGATAAGATAAACAAATTAGAATGTTTTCAAAAATATTCTAAACAGATCTCCACTCTGCTACTAAATGGTGCAGGGTGCTTACTTGAATATTGTTTTACCTTAATGGGAGGATTCCCATTTATAATGTTGGTCTCACTATATCAAAACTCCAACCTAATCCAACCTGCTTCATCCACCCCTACCTTGAGGATCTTCCAAATGATTCATAGTAGACAAGTTATATAAACTTTACTAAGCTATATTTGATCTATACAATCCACCTTGTAGTGATTCAAGTATCTATATGCATAAAATCATGAAAGCGGAGATCTTAGGTTCTAACTTATAGCTCCATTATTCTTCTATCATAACATCCATCTTGCTCCATTAGTTCATAAGTCTTTGCCATCTCCCTAACACATGTTATACCTTCTTAATACCATTCCACACCATTTCCCCTTGATACAATCATCATACATGCATTCTCCATTCAAACACAAAGTTAGATCCTTCTTGATTTAGGGGCTCTAAGTGCTCAAATTGGTATATAGGGCCATGAACTCTCCACTTCCTCCTTAGGATAATTGATATGACCTAAAAATAGGTGTTTAGATCTTTCTATGTCACTTTAACACAACCCCCTTACTAGGGTTTGTGCCTTTGTACAAAACTATACATTAGACCATGTTCCCGTGCCTTTTAGGTCTACTTGACCCTACAAATGTGAAAACAGAGATCTCATATTGTATTCTCATATGAAATAGCATTATAATACCTCCCAAATGTTTTAAGATGATCATTGATTAGTTTATACCCTCAACTCACTAATTAGCACATGCAAGTATCTAAATTACCCTCAGGGCAGTCATATAGCCTCTCTATACGGTTAGGTTATATTGAAAATGAAGGAAATCTCATTTGTATTATACCCTAAGATCATTCAACTACATCATTCATACCTGCCTCAACCTTCCACAACAATCTAGGATCTTATTTTATCAAATTATAATGCAAAGTCTACCTAATTCCCTTAAAATTGTACATTGTATTTTACCGTCTTGCTCGAAGAGACTATCAATCGATATCATCAAGTGTGATTTTCCAATCACCACAAATTTTAGAGGATCCCTAGCTCAATAGGATGTAGAGAAAATGTGAAATTTTTATCATGTTTCATCTATGCAATTAGAATATATGTGAGACCCTAATTCAGGCCCAATTGCACACCATTTGCAATAACATTCAAATTATGAAATTTCAAATCTTATTAAAATCATGAATGTGATCCTTATCGTCTGCAGATGATTTTCAAGTTAACAATCGGGATAGATAAATCATATGTGGCATTGAGGGTTTCAAACCCACTATCTTTTCATAGTCTTCTTTATACGAGTTCATTAAACAGGAATTTTCTTCCAAAATAGAGCAAATTCTTTAATGTCATACTTCTTACATGCAACATTCTTCCTTCTTCCTCCTCTAAAATCCATGTCCTACTTCATTTCACTCGAATCGCCTATGAATAGGTGTAAATTTTATAATTATAACCCCTAGATAACTCCTACACTAACTCAACAACTTCCTAAGAAGGCTCAACTGCCTTTCTAGCTCTAAAATCATATAGATATCATCCTACACACTTATCTAGGTCATACATGATAGCTAGGAAAGGATGATATAGCTTTATTTTGCCTAAATTACTCATTTACCAAGTCAAGTTACTCCTAAAACTCCTTTTACAATCAATCATTCACTTTTACAACATATTTAAACTCTAACTCACCTAGACTAATCATGCTCTAATGGTCTTATATGACCTTATTATGTTTTACACTTGATGCTCCTGCATCAGTAATACCTTTGCTATATTTAATTGTAGTTTGTCGTTATCATTCGAATATTGTAGTCATTTGGTTTAGAGTTGTGTCAATTGAAAATTATGCCAAAATTATTAAAGGTTTCTTTAAATGTGTCAAGAGTTGAATAAAATAATTATCAAAGTATTAAAATTGAGTCATTGTAAAATTATGAAAAAAATGCCTTATAGACACATTTTCGGTGGAATTTGGCATTTGATTGAGGTATGTATTTGAGATTCATGATCAAATCATGTTGAGTTAGTAGCATCATATAGGAGGATGAACAATGACCTCCCGTTAGTCACCAATGATGGGGCCACACAAAGTTGTGGTGACAATTTTTTTCTGGTGTGAGTATTTGATTTCCATTTTTATTCATTTCAGTTTTCCAGTTTAAGTGGTGTGTTTTGTGGATGTTGGAAAATAATTGTATAGGATGACAACTAATTGCAAAGATCCTCTAACTGTGTAGATCCTTTGACTATCATAATTCATTAGAAGATGATCGAAAGTTGAAGATGTTACTCGGAAATTGTGATCATGTGCAACAAGATCCAGACAATAGTATGTAGTATGATACAATTTTATTTTCATTGTTCATAAGTGGAAATTTCAAATTATGGGGTAGAACATAACACCAATTTTCCATTTCTATTTTGTGCCAAATCAGCTAAAGTCAAGGGAAACTTTCAATGGTAGTGGCAGTTGTATATGTTGTTTGAGATCAAGTGGTAGTGATCAATAATGGTGGATACAATTAAGAACGTTTTCTTCTTATGGATGTAATGTGAAATCTTTTCCAGTGTGAGTATTCTTGTTCAGATTGGTAATAAGTGAGCAATAATTCCTATGTACTTCCCTGATGTAAAAATGTTGTAGAGAATAAAATCACCAAAGTGTAAGATAGTTCGTGATCTTGAAAAGGTTTGTGGGAGATCCAGAAAACCACATGAGGTAGAAAATTGATGAGGCATGTTCACGTCAAGGTTTGTGGTAATCCTTATTAAAACCATGGAAGGAGAGAGTATTTCTTTTGTATCAAGGTCATGAGTCACATAGTTGGACATGCCACAAGGGTGAGCATATTGTAGATGAGTGTGTGAATGTTTTTCTACCATGTTCTCACTAAGGGGGATGTTAGGAAAATAATAATTAGTGCTCAATGGTTTTACCGTGTGGTAAAACGTAATTAGGTGGTTAGATATTTGTTAGTAAGTTGTTAATAGAATTATAACAACTTACGTGATTAGCATTTGGTTTGAGGTAGTTGATTTGTTGAAGCAACCTCCTTGTTTATAGGAGTTGCATCTCTATATGTTTGTAAATGATTCCTGAATGAAATTAATTAAGTTTTATGTGTGTTTAATGTGCTGAAATTTGGTGTTGTACCATTAATTTGTAACATCATGGATATGATTTCTGGGGGTTGTAAATTTTTCACCGTGAAGAAAGGAATAGTTTTAAAATTAGATATTGGTATATCATGTTGGCATTTAAATCTAAGGGACCACCACCATTAAAAATTACAAAGGGTATAATTCTCTTATGCACCATGAAGGGAATAGGATTTTAGTTTATGATGGAAAAATGAAGGGTCTACCAAGAGGAGTGGAAAGATTTATGTTTAAAGGTGATGGAGATTTTTACAATGATCTTTCTCTTCTTCCTCTTCTTCGTGAGAGTTGCAAATACTCAAAAGGTTCACCTCTTGATACACTTTGCCTTGTTAATATCCTTCTCATAAAAGTGGGAACTAGACTTCTTAAACAGTGGATTTAAACTTGGGATTTGTCAAATGTGTAAAAGATGCCTTGAAAGGATAAAATTTTCTAATACACACACTAATCTTAGGGAGATAGTGTAAAGCTCATAAAATTGGTCCCACCGGGTGTCTGAAACTATTGTCACTAAAATTTGTACCTTGGTGAAATTGGGTTAAACATTCCAATGAAAACATGAGAGACCTTGAAAGTGTGGGATAACTTGGTCCATTCAAGGTAAATCCTCATATGAAAGGGTTGGTTCCTCTCACCTTATTTCATTGTAACTAAAATAACCAACTTCTACTCTAACACTATATAAACCTAAACTAAGAATCCCAAGGAGACATGGTGAGAAAGAGAGAACTAAAATAAAAGGGATGTGATGCACCAAATTGTAAAAGCTGGATCAATTTTGGCTCTAAAAGACATGGATGTGAACCCACAAATGAATCTTGAATAAATGCACATAACTTTGAAGGAATTAAATTGGAAAAGAATGAATGTGTACAACAGGAAAAATGTTTACATTAAATAGAGATCATTCAAACAAACATAGCCACACTTATATTAATATCAAATCTTAACCATTTACAAGCACAAAGCCAAGGCAAGAAGTCTCCACATGTGAGTTACGGGTGTTGTGAACTCGGAAGAGCGAAGCTCCAAATTTAGTAGGAAAGACCCCTTATTATGCCCTTCATATTTATATTTATAGAATCGAGAAAGAAGGGAGAGGATACCAATCACATCTAATACTGAATAGATTTAACCACCCACCACCATCAAGGACCAATCGTCATATATTTTGTATGTTTGGTATGGGCATCTTACATTGCCCTAATCACACACCATCAAATTTCTAGTGCAGGAGAATGGTTTCACTCAAAATTAAATTCGGAGTTGGTGGAGTGGTGAGCAATTGGTTTAAAATAGGCACAATTTTTCATGCCTCACAAATAATAGATGACTTTTCTTTGATCTCCATATTTTCTCCTTTGTTTAACAACCTTTCATTATCGGCATATTTTTTTCCAACCTCTGTCATGTTTCTACTACCTACAAGCCTTTGTTCTTTGTCTGCGGCATTTATTGCAATTTTTCTACCTCTCCTTCCTTTCACAAACTTTTCTATGTTGTGTAGGCTTACTATGTTTTGCAAACTTGGTATGTTCCATGGGTTTGCCAATTTTTTCACATTTAGTATTTTCTTCTCGCAATGTCATGAAGGTCTTCCTCCTTGTTTTTGGTATTTTCTACGCACAACTAATTACCTTTGGTATGTGGCTTCTCCTAAGCAAACTATATGTTTTATTTTATAGAATTAACCAATTCTTAAGAATTCCATATTTTCCAAGTCTACGTAATACTATATTTCCCGTGCCACGAAGAACTAGGTTTTCACCAATTCCACATAAGACTAACTTTTGACCGGTTTTTAGCCGAGAATTGTATCTTTAAATTCTTCATTCTACGAGTCCTCAATCTAGGGCTTCCCAAATCTAAAACTTGGATGAGTTGTTAAAAATAGCATGGGGTGTTATTTTGGACAACAATAGATTTTGTGTTATCCCCCTTTCTTGTACATCACTATTTTCAAAACACTTCAAAAACATTCAACTAATCACATGATACAAAAACATTCAAATATGAGAAAAATACAAAATCGAACATGTTCTAGTTTTCTTATTGAACATATTACTTTATACATCATGTTGGCTATACTGATTTGATATGTATACCATATATATTCTTTATACACGTGCATTCATGAGGTATCTTGAGCTTGATGTGGGAAATTCATAAATTGTTACATGATCATAGGACCTAGTTTAGTTCTTTTTGCTACTTTCTTGGGGACATCATCCACACTCTACAGGTGATTTTGTTTCATTTCATGTTAATTTACACTTTCCTCATTGTGTTTATTCATATACATGGTGTTTTTTTGATACATTGGATCACTGCAACTAACACATGTCTTGTATAGTGCTACCTTATCATTAATATTTTTATTATAAGCTGTTAATAGTTTTTACACATGCTTTCTATATTCTAGATATTACTTTTTTATGTGGATTCATTCATTGATTTCTTACTACATGGATTTTTATAATTACAATACTATGATTGTTTTCTTTATACATCCTAGGGGTCTTTCTTGTCTTGTTACACCATGGACCTCCCATGTTTGTGGCTTCATGCTTATTTTGTGTCTATGCACTTCTTCTGTCTATGGCACGTTGTGCCTTACATTGTGATTTTGTTGTGACACCATGGATATCCCATGTGTGTGGTTGCATGCCTATATTTGACCATGTTTTTTCCTAATTTTTCTTGACTCACTACATATTGTTGTTTCTAGATTACACATACACTACTATTTTTTGTTATGACATTATTACTATGTTGATTACACATTTGTTTTAATATGGATTAGGACATGATTGATATTATTCTCTATTGTTATTACTTTCTTTACACATGTATTCTTATTTGTTTCTTGTTATTTGTGTCATGGTTTCCGCCATGTGCATCCCATTTTACATGTACAGGTTCTCAAAGATGTCCACCACTTCATCCTTTTATGTGCTTCTACACATATTATCGATATATAATTCATGGGACTATAATACATGGGACACGTCTATTATTTTAATCCACATGCTCAATTTTTTTATCACACATGCCTCAAAAGAGGGGAATTCAATGAGGTATTTATATAAATACGAACAGATTACAAGATACATGAACAAATTTCTTCAGGGATCATATCCTTAGAAAATTTCATGGATGCTAAAAATTGTGGCAAAATTCAAACATGGACAAAAATGTATAGAATAGTCGGGAATGTGGTACAGTGTTAACCTCTTTTTATGTTCCCGGATAGAGGGAAGCTTCGCAAGTTTATACCAAACATTTAGAAGACCTCTCTATAGGTACAAATACATATTACTGAATTTAGAGTAGGTTACAGGGGCGTGAGTACTTCATTCCTTCTTCACAAAGGTACTTTAAAAACATCTACATAATTGGTTTGGGGCATGGGCCTCCATCTCCCGAGAAAATTCTCAAAGTTCTAATAATCAAATCAAACATAGTATCACATTATGGGGGCATGAAATAGGTCA
The DNA here is from genome assembly GCA_018340775.1 of Taxus wallichiana var. yunnanensis. NCBI lineage: Eukaryota > Viridiplantae > Streptophyta > Pinopsida > Cupressales > Taxaceae > Taxus > Taxus wallichiana. Next base: position 602,765,714 of record CM031236.1, on the reverse strand, counting down.
TTCTATCTAAGGTCTATTGAAACAAATTTGACATAGATCCTTCTACAGTATTGTTCTACGTGGGTTTAGTGGAAAGTTTCGAAGCAAGATTGTAAGCTTTGTAGACTTATCTTTCCCCTTCTCTCAATAGATTCTTAGAAAGGGAAAGTGTCAAAGAAAAACTATGAGCTCTATAAACTAATATTTCTTCCTCTCTCTTAACACTCTTGAATGGAGAAGGCATCAAATCATATGGGTTCTTCATAATATAATCATTCCTCCTTTACTAACTGCTATGGCACAACATTGGGGATTGATCACCTCAATCATCCAACATATACAAAGCACACTCACGAATCTCCAAGTCATGACAAAACAAAATATTCTCCTCTACAAAATAAACAAGTTTACTCTTTCCATGTTTTGCATCTCCTTTGCGTACTTTTTTGCAATTATTCAAGGTTACAATACATTATTTATATTTTGAATTAAAGTTAATTTTCTATCATAAACACTTAATACAGACTATGTTATAGGTTTCATCATGGATCATGCCAACACCAACACATCACAAAGTCCTTTTGAGTGAAAAAGTGTGTGTGTACACACTCATGTATGTTTTTCCTTTAAGCATGTAATTTTAAATTACACACTTAAACCGAGGCAAATGTAGACACTAAAACCTAGTAACTTTTCCTTGTACAATGTCGAGTTTGACCTTGTATCATTGTCATGATATACATTCACATTTGGAATCCAATATTTCCATCTCTTTAGCCATTCTATAACTTATTTATCTTTACATCATCCTTTGTTAACAAATAGGGAAAAAAATATTCAATCTACGAGGAATAAAACATATGATATTCATTCTCAACTTCCAGTATAAGATTTTCTCTCTCCTATCCAAAACTATATAAAAGGGTTAAGATGTCTGGTCCGGTCTTGGATGACATGCATGGTCCTACCACTTCTCAATCACTAAATTTTATTTTGATGTTAAATCGTTCTTTGGGTCATTTCATCTTCATAGGGTCGGCTTTATCATGATATCTCATCTACGAAAGACAATATAAGTAATTCATTATCACATTCTAACTCACATGGAATTCTTATAATCTCATATTGTAAATGTCGTTTCTTAAATCTACTCAAATCAAATGCACGTCATCTAGGGTAGTCCCTCCTACAATTCTAAAGCACTCAACCAGGTCAACGAGTCTAGCTTCACCCATCTATAAACATGCAAAGATCATAGATCCATTTTCTAAGAAAGAGAATTGCACAAATGTTATTCAACACAAGGGTTATGTCACGTAGTTAAGTCACACCACATATCATTACTACCACACTATGTACATTCTATACTACTCATTTAGCCCATTATCTTAGTGTAAAAAAGACACAAGGGCACCCCTACGGGATTGGTTAGATTTACACACTTGCATGACCACTTAAGAGAACTACATGAGGTTTGATTTTGCATCAAAGATATGTATTTCATCACTAGGAATGGTTCAATAGATGGAATTTTGACCACCCATAATGGTCTATCCATAAGCACACACATGTTTTTCTCCTTTGGTTTGTTGATGCTATGATGAAGGATTATGTATTTTGTTAGTGTTTCTACTTTGTTGTAGATCATTATAGGTCATACCTGAGTCTATGTGAAGAAGAGAGAGACACAAAGCTAGAATTATTTCTACATATGTGAAACACCTAGAAAGTTATAGATATTCACTACCTTCTAGTCCAATACCTTACAACCCTTGTCTTAGACAATAAATTTTCTTCCTAGACCCTAAAAATACTATACGGTCATGGAGTTACAAATTTTCTAGTTTCAAAATCTTCCTTGTAGGATCCAAAGTTCTAGTTTCTCATATTCCACTACATGGTACACTTAGATCATTCCAAAATCTTCCTAAACAAGCTAAGTATCTCTCTCCTCTTGAATTTCTAACAAGTTACTTCTTGTGTATCAATTGTTTATCTTATTTCAAGTTGGAATACATTATTATGGTCATGCATAAAATATGTTGGAAGTTAATGACATCATAATAAACTACATGTTACATATTCTTATATCCTTTTCATCATGAAATATAATTAGGGTGTAAATATAAGCTTACATGGACATGTTATGTTCTATGGGTATATATATCTTTGAGACGTTTTGTCAAATAATTGGCTTGTATTGGGTATGCTTACACAATTTTCATACATGTCTACTAGGTTTTTCACAAATACGACATCTAACAAACATCCAATTTCATTAACATTTTTATGGATATCTATATCATGTTCTAAAACTCCCATTTTAGCAACATTGGGAATGGTAAAAAGGTTTGGTTTTAAACCACCAATTGCATTTCTATACAGGTGTTATGCCCTTAATATTATAGCTTATATCAGATATGTAGGGTTGACTTGTGGCTTACATAATCCCTTTTCTTATCATATGTCATTCATTTATGCTTTCATATGTTTAGTAGGTCATCCTAGGTGTTTTCCATAGTATATGAAAGGTATATATAGGAGTTAGTAAGGATCGAGTTAAGCATCATATAGAGCATTTGAGTCTTATTGTATGATTTGGAGGTTTCCCCATCGACGTAGCTAATTCATTATACTTGCATGTTGTGATCATTTATCTATATTTTGGTGTTCTTTGGTGTTCTATTATTGTTGATATTTATATATATCTAAGTAATTTCATTACAAGTGGTATCAGAGCTTCAATCTCATCAAATTTGGATCAAAACCCTAATTTTAAAGATTTGGCTATATATTCAACACAATGGTGAATTTTCCTACAATTTTTTAACTAAAGTGACAAAATTAGTCAAGTAAGTATATCTTAAAATTTCAAGATATGTGGACTCAATTGTCACAAGTTATATCCATTTTAGTTTTTTTCATAAATTTGCTCCATTGATCGTGCATTTTTTTTAAGTTTCCTATATTTTTGGAAATATTGCCAAAAATAAGCTAGGGTTTGTTCTCTAATTTTATCTTTATTCATCCAATAATCTTAAAAAATCCCAAGCCCTAAATTTCTACCCTAACCCTAGTATCCCAAGATACAAACCCTACATCATGACAGGGAGATCAACTAGAGGCCAAGGGAAAGGTCAAACTCCCAATAAAGAAGATGTGGATTTTTAATCTTCAACTTCTCGGGGCATCAAAGATAGTCTCCCAACTTGAGGACATGGTGAAAACTAGATGAACAATGTGTAGGCAAAGTTTGGTCATAGCTTGAACACAATGAAGGGTGAAGTGATGTCAAAATTGGACAATGGATTGAAAATAGTGAAGGGTGAAATGAAGATGGAATTTTAGTCATAGAAGGAGTTTCTACAACTGAGCTCATGCATGAATTATAGAAAAAATCCATTCAAGTTACATGGGTTCCTCAAGTAATGCACACTTTGATTCAAACCACACCAACCAGGGTGGATCCTCTACACACACCATTAGATCTTCTAACCAATGGTGTAACATTATTCCTAAAGTGGAGATGTGTAAGTTTAATGGGAATGATCGATCACTTGGATCAACCAAATGGAGAATTTATTTGATCTACATCAAGTCCCAAGTGGATAGAAGGTGGTAATGGCATCCTTATACCTGGAACCAAAACAATTCATTTGGTATAGATGGATGTGTGAGCAAAAGAAAATAAGGGTCTCTTTGTTACTTGATTTATGTTCACTGATGAGATCCAAACATGCTATAAGAATAGTGGTACAAAGAAATATTTTAGCTAGATATCCAAGCTATGAAAAATAGTTTTGGTTAAGGATTATATCTAGTAGCTCCAAAATCTATCCTTACAAGTGAATAACATCTCAAAGGATCATTTAAATTATCTCTTCTTAGGTGGACTCAATAATAAAATCCAACTTGATGTTCTCCATCTTAATCCAAATTCCATATCGAAGCCATGATCATTGTTCATCACGTGGAGGAAAAAGATATGGTAAAACAATATGGTCTCACTAATCACAATGAATGCATGAATTTAGCACCATCATATCACCAACTCACATGTTTGATTCCTCAACAAATTGAAGAGAAATGAGCAAAAGGTTTATGTTTCAATTTTGATAGTAAATGGAGCAGAGGATATAAATGTGTAGAGAATAAATTGTTTTACATTGAAGGGACATGTGAGGAAGAAAAATATGAAGAAATACCAAGTCATGAAGTGGCAGTAACCTGGAGGAAGAATGTGAAGATCCCCATCTCGGCTATTTCATGTCATGATTTATCTAGTATTAACACTCGTAAACCCTTCAAGTGGTGGGTTACCTTAAGAATCAGAAGGTGGTAGTATTAATTGACTCTGGGAGTACACATAATTTCATCAATAATAAGTTAGTAATAAGGTTAAATTTTTTCATCTACCCATCATCTGAATTTCAAGTAATGATTGCAGAAGGTGAAACATTCCAATGTTTATGGAAATGCCATAAAATAATACTTATGATGGGAGCTACAACATGGAGTCCCGTATGTTTATTATTATTATGGGTAGATTTAATATTGTCTTAAGTTTTCAATGGCTCACAACCATGGGCACCATAGAGCTGAATTTATAGGAATTTTTATGTGCTTTCATTCTAAAGGAAGAAAATTTAAACTTCAAGGACAACGGGTGAAATCTCCATAATTGGTTAGCTCTCAAAAAATACAAAATATTCTTAAAAGGGGGTCAAAAGGATTTGTAGCACAATTGTTATCCATGGAAGGTCAGTTGCATAATACAATCACACATCTTGATCTTCAAAATTTTATTGATAAAATCGTAGTTTTATTCAAGGAACCCAAAGTATTTCATCCCAAAAGAGATCATGATCATGCCATTCGGTTGGTTCTTAGAAGAAAACCCCCAAACATCAAGACTTATACATACACATACGTGAAAAGAGTGAGGTTGAGAATATGGTAGAGAAAACGTGGGAAATGGGTATTATCCTCCATAGTGAGTACTTACTCAGCTCTAATGGTGATGGTGCATAGGAAGGATGACGGGTGACACATGTGTCTAGACTATAAAGAACTTAACAATTACAATATCAAAGATAAGTTTCCTATTGTTTTCATTGATGATTTTTTAGATGAGTTACATGGTGAAATGTATTCTACAAAACTAGATATTCATTCTGGGTATCACCAAATTAGAGTAGAGGAATAGGATATTCATAATACAACCTTTAGAACTCATCAAGGCCATTAATAATTTTTAGTGATGCATTTTGGCCTTAATAATAACATCCACATTTCAGATTTTGATGAATTATGTATTTCAACCATTCCTACGAAAGTTTATCTTGTTATTTTTTGATGATATCCTAATCTATATAAAATCATGGTAGGAACACTTGCATCATGTAAATATGGTCTTATAATCTTTAAAGAAAGGTAAAATGTATGAAAATTCTTCACAGAGTTCTTTTGGGGTAAAGGAAGTGGAATACTTAGGCCATATCATCTCTCATGAAGGTGTCAAGGTGGACCCTTGCAAGATCAAGGCCATGGTGGAATGGGAAGTTCCCAAAACCCTTAAGAATTTACAAGATTTATTAGGACTCACGGGGTACTATCAGATTTGTAAATAAATATAGCGAAATAGCATCACCACTCATAGTATTATTCAAGAAATACTCCTTTCATTGGAATGAGGAAGCTTCCAGGGCATTTGAAAATTTGAAGGAGGTGATGTGCACCACCCCTAAGTGTTAGCAACCCCAAATTTTTCCAAGACCTTCATAGTTGAATGTGATGCTTTAGGAAAGGGGATAGGTGTAGTACTCATGCAAGAAGGAAATCACATAGCATTTAAGAGCAGTCAATTAAAGGGAACAATTTTTTTAAAGCTCGCCTACGAGAAGGAAATGATGGCAATCTTACATGACATTAAAAATGGAGACCATACTTGATGGGTAGACACTTTAAGGTAAAGACAGATCATGATAGTCTCAAATACTTCTTGGAGCAACAAATATCTTCTTAAGAGCAACAAAAATGGGTCACAAAGATGTTGGGTTATGAATTTGAGATCATTTATAAGAAAGGGAAAGAAAATGTGGTCGTTGATGCACTATCTAGGAGGGATGAGTCCACAGAAGCATTGTTATGTGCCATCTCTATACTAAAGGCAGATTGGGTAGATCAAGCAAGGACAAAATGGTAGAAAGATGTACAGATACACAATCTCATTCAAAATCTCCAAAAGGATCCAAGCATATCTAAAAAATTATATGGAAGTGTGATACATTTTAGTACAATGATAGGTTGTATTTGTAAAAGAAATTTACACTTAAACATCACAATATTTCAAAGTGTCATTCATCTCCACTAGGCGCCATTCCTGGGTTCTTGAAAACTTATCATAGAGTTAAACAAGATCTATTTTGGGAGGTCTTGAAAGATGATGTTAAAAAAATTATCATAATGTTTGGTTTGCTAGTGTAATAAGGGAAAGAACATTAAGGAAATGTGTCTCCTACAACCTTTTTCTATTCCTAGTCAAAGATGGGAAGAGGTCTCTATGGATTTCATCACAGGATTACAAAAATCAAAAGGGAAAATCGTAATCATGGTCATGTTTGATATACTTACCAAGTATGGTCATTTTTATGCCCTATCTCATCCTTTTATAGCTAGTACAGTGTGTCATCTCTTGTATGGATATAGTTCAAAATGACCATGACACATCCACAATTATAGTAAGTGATAGTGACCCTATATCTACTAGCAATTTTTGAACTGAAATATTCTCTTATTTGGGTACCCAATTAGCTCAGCTTTCATCTTATCATCCCCAATTAGATGGGAAAGCCGAGGTGGTAAAAAATGTTTGGAGGGGTGTCTTTTATTTTTTACTTCATATAAACAAGAATGGTGGGTCCAATGGTTACCGCTTGCAAATTGGTGGTATAATACTTCATTTCATACCTCAACTAGAATATATCCATTTCTGGAACTATACATGTACCATCCTCCATCACTCATCTCTATCTTGAAGTTCAAACCTAAAGTCAGATAAATCGAAGACCACATTCTGCACTAGCACGAGGTACTCTCTAGCCTTAGAGAGAATTTGGAAATGGCACAAAATTGTATGAAGTGACAGGTTGAACAACACCGTAGTGAGCAAAACTTTGAACTAGGAGACTTTGTTTTTGTTTGACTATAGACATATAAACAATTTTCCTTAAAATAGTAGAATAAAGATAATAATTTTGCACCTAAATACTATGGTCTTTACCAAGTTTTGTAAAAAATTAGTAGTGTGGTAAACAAGCTAGATCTCCCTCAAGGAACTAAAATACATTTAGTTGTCCATGTTTCTTGGTTGAATAAAGTCATTAGGCAGAATGTGTCAACCCAATCAATGCTTCTTGAGTTGGAAAAGGAGGGAAGGATCATATTGGAACTTTAAGCGATCATTCAAACGCACATAAAAACATTGAGGACAAGAGTCATTACCAAGTATATAATCAAGTGGAAGAATATGGATAGTGAATATACAACATGGGAAGATGAAGCATTTCTGAAACATCTAGGGCTCGCCAACATTGGGGAAAATGTTGCTTCGAAGGGTAGGGGCATGTTACACCCTTAGTCCTATATCTTATTTCATATATGTAGGGCCAACTTGTGGCTTACATAATAATTTTTATTTTCATATGCCATTCATTTATGTTTTGATATGTTTACTAGTTTGGCCTAAGTGTTGTCTATAGTATAGGAAAGGTATATATATGAGACAATGAGTAGTTAACCATCATATTGAGCACTTGAGCCTTATTGTATGGTTTGGAGGCTTCCCCTCGAACTAGATAATTAATTCTACTTGCATATTGTGATCGTTTATCTAAATTTTGGTGTTTTTGGTGTTCTATTATTGTTGATATTTAGATCTATCTAAGTAATTTCATCACAACAAGTTTACAAGGCCTTTTTTTAAAACCCATTTTTTACATTCCCTACAACCATGACATTCCATGAGATGGCATTCGGCTGAGGTATTTTTTGAAAATCCTTAAATCCTCATCACAAACAACATTGTGTGCCTATCTTGCAATCATGACAATTCAAGAGACCATATTTCTTCCGGGCATTTAGTCAAATAGTTTACATACCATTGCATACCCTAATACTCGCATACATATATTCCAAAGCACTTACAACTACAACATATGATAAAAGTCCCATCCCTGGGCATGTTCCATAGTGGTTCATTATCTCAAATATTTTGAGAGCATCCTTCCAAAATCCATTACATATATCCTATAGTCATGGTAATCCATGAGACCACATTTGTTTACTGTAATTTTGTTGAACATTTCATGTGCATTGTGTGTGCCTCTATATTTTAAATGCATGTCTACCTAGAACCTACCAAAATATATATATAATATCTTTCCATTATGCTTTGTTGGATATCCATGTGTTATACCATTTTGGAAAATGTTGGGAAGATTGTAGATCATTATAGTCCATGATACCATGTTTCATCCAAAATTTAGTTAAATATTTCACATGTCGTGTGCATGCTTCCACATTTTGCAAACATCTTCCAAGGAACTTGCAAAAACAACATCTATCGAAATTCCCTTCATAATAGTTGGGAAATTTTTGACACCCAGTTTCAAAGTTGCTTTTTTTACACATATTAGGAGCATGCTAGAAAAGATGGCCCTATCAAATTAGACACCTATTTGTTATAGTAAATGAAACAACATCAATTCTTCACACGTAACTATTCGGGTTGGAAACCTATTGATTGCATTTGGTGAAACAATGTAAATGCTTCGATCAAGTACACCGAAAAAGGCCTTGTGAAGAGTAAGTGCTTCAAAAATGAAACAAATCCTACTATTGAAACATTATACATGTCTACCGATGGATATATGCTCAGGAAGATATCTATTTGATTTTATTACTACAAATATAATATTACGGTAAGATGAGGTCGTGGTGCAGTCAAAAAAAAAGAATGGGAAAATTTACTATAAAAGTGTCTATCGAGGAAAAAGGGATTAAAAACGTCGTGAAAAAGATCTGGAAACAAGACACTTTTCGGTGAGGCATTTAGTAAAGAATGATGTCTCCAATGAATTATTTGTCCCATGGGTTGTTTTTGGTAGCCTTGTGGACGTTAAAAGTTCTTCTTCTTCTTCTTATAATATAAATATTAATATACCTATCTACGAAATATACATGTGACATTTTTTCCACTATATTGCTTATAAATATTATCCAATAAATTTTGAATATGCTGATTTTTAGAGCTTAAATGGAACATGTGGATGGTCACACTTAACTATGTAATATATAGAAATACATATATATGCACAATGCTAAATAAAACAAGGATTCCATTTATTTGTTCTTACCTTTTGTAGAATATTATATATTTCACTTTGAAGTTAAATAATTTCTTAGCTCTAACCAAAATAAAAGCTTGAAATTGCATGTTATTTCAACAACTATATAGTTTGGGATTCAAAATTGTGTAATATTCTTTAGGACTTATTGTGAAATATATATTTTAATTTAATATACTAATCATACACTACTTTCAATGTTAGTTTTAAATATTTTTGTTCACCTATAAATATTATCAAAAGACATGACTTCAATATATATTAATAATTATGATGTAACAAAAACATAAAAAAATTAACGAATTTGTTACATCACATAACAACCTATATTTTTAAAAAAACAATAAACTATATATTATTTGTCTATAAGTTTGATTCTAGGTATATGATAGGATGATAACTTTTTTGCCCCTCATGTTCTCAATATTTTGGAATTTTTATTTTAATTGAATCAATTAACGTTACTTAATGTTTAGGTAAAGTACAATCTATTTTTTATATATTTTAACAATAAATTATAAAATTGTCACATACTATATTTATGTTAGATGTGACAAGTTCAGGTTTAATAAAGCAATTGACAATATTTATCGTACTCTAATATTTTAATTAAATATATATATAAAAACCTTGCATTAAAATAATTAATCATACTAGATGTCTTTTCAAGTATTACATTTCAATATGATCCCCTTTAAGTTCTTGTAGACACTCAAATTTAGTAACTTATCCTTTAGCAATAATAATTTTGGGTATGTTCCATTGATGAGACAAATTTTCTCATTCTAAGGCCAATCAATGCATCTCCATAACACTTTCGACTTGTTCATCTCCACACTCTACTCTATCATTCATTCAAAGAATTATTTTCTAACCAAAGTAGTAAAATAATTCCAAAGGTCATTCTAAACATTTTGGTTTTACATCCCAAACTACTTGGAAAAAATTGTATATTATGGGCTAGAGTGGACTACGCTTTGGTTGATTGCATACAGTCCTAGGCCTTTCATCTTCCAACCCTACTTTCAATTTAAATATCTTAAGTGTGTCATTTCATCTTCCTATGGTTGACCTTGTCATAATATTTCATCTAGAAAAGGTTGTATAAGCAAGTCAATATCACTTCATTACTCACTTAGCACTTTCATAGGCTCTTATTGCAAATATCAATACAAAAACACTTAATTCTCTCATAGATCTTCTTATATCATTTGCACGTCACCTAGAGTAAACACTATTATAATTTTGAAGCACTAAACCAAGTCAATTATTATAATTTCATCTATTTCAAGCAAACCAAAGTCATGGAGCCATGTCTTAAGCAAGAGCATTCTCCATTACACTACTTAATTACAATTACAAGAGCAAGGTTTTGGGGCATGGGCCTTCTTGCCCTTTATGGTACTTCATAATTTACATACTTTTCCTCAACTATACAACACATAGTGCGGACCTTGTGTGTCCATTCTTTTTCAAATGTGTAGTTTGTTTAAAAATGGGCCTAGATCCATCTACAAAGTGGTGTGGTTCATGGGGTTGTAGAAGGTATCAAGAGGATAATTTCTTCGTAGGTAGTCCTTCCTCTCCTTTTTCACATTTTAGGGAAGATATCAAGGTTACTAAATATTTTAAAACATGTTATTATCTCTTAATTTTTTTCTTTGGTTCATGCATCTCCTCTTTAGTGTTGGGTTGCATGCACTCAACAAAGTTTCTCCTTCAATACATGGGGACTGATCACCCCCAATCCTTCACATCTTAACAACAGTCCAAACCTCCAAAGTATACCAATAATGGGAGCTTCTCCTTTTGCAAAATGAATAGTTGTATTCATTCAATGTTTGTCATCTCGTTTACTTTATTTTGTGCAAGTTAAAAATTTACAAGCGATATTTACATGGAGTTAAGGTTTGCTTTTTATCATAGACGTTGACTCGAACTTTGTGTTATAGGTTTCACCATGGAGTGTACCAACACCAATACATTAGAGACATATATCAAGCAAAGATAAAGTGTATGTAAAAATTAGGTATGTTTTTCCTTTAAGCATGCATTTTTATTTATTCGCTTAAAGGGGATGCAAATGTAGACACTCGAATTCAATAACTTGTCCTTTGGTATTGACAAGTTAGGCTATGTTCCTTGATGATAAAATTTGATTCAAAGCCCTGCATACATTCTTCAAATCACCACTAATTTTTGCATTAGTAGTCACAATTTCAACTACCGAATCCCCAAACTCAAGAAACCAATACCTTACTCAAGAAGACCAATTTTGCTCAATAGGCTAAAGATGCATAAATCATTGTATCAAATGTTAGAATCACTTTAAATATGCTTGTAAATGCCAAATAAACATGATCAAATCAAGAAACAAGCTCCACTTCATCAACCTTCATACTTTCCCTTTTATACCTCACTCTTGCCTACTAGCCCTCCAAAACCTATTTTATGACATAAAACCTCAATTTTCATTAACTTGTCTAATGGTAAAATTTTTGGCTACCCATTTGGCCCATTAATATTCTTGTGAAGTTCCAATGGGGTTTGGGTGGATTGGTTAAGATGGATGGTTGTGTCCGGATCCACCCAAGTTTAAATCCCACTAGGCACGATCCCCTTCAAGGTGGTTTACCAGTGGTGGCGGGAGTTGTATCATTAATAGATTGTGGTGGTTATCGATGGTGGTGGGAGTTACATCGCCAATGACCATGGATCGTGGCTTCAGCTGGTGTTTATCGACGGTGGCGTGATTTACATCATTGACATTGGCGGATGTGGCTCTAAAAATGGTTGTGGTGGAAAATTGCATCTTTGATGTGAGCTTTGTGGTCGCAATTTATGTTGGTTTAATTTTAATATCTTGTCTAAAGGACATTGTTGTAGGGTGGGGCCCCACTAACCCTTTGGTTCATAGCTCCGGTCAAAATCGTTTATCAATCATATATATATATATATATTGTTGTGAAGTTTCAAGACTTAATTCCTTAACAATAAAAAGTTATCCTTATTTTTGTAAATTGACTAGCTCCTCCAATTAGCCCTCCTATCATGCAAACCTCCAAATTGGGAATGACCCACAAACATTCAATCAAAGAGGGTTATATTTTTGGATACCCTTTATTTTTTTGTGCTTTATACCAATTTTCTTCTCTCAATTCCCTATTCTCTTCACCCAACTCCAAATCTTCACTTTTAGGCTTGTTTCACTAGCTTGTGCTAGGGTTTCTTGAGTTAAACCCTATGGGTTGATTTATTCTCACTCTACCCACTTCTTAAACACATAAAATCCCTCAACACACTTGTTCATACTTCTTATAATGTCTCTACACCTCTCTAATTTCAATTACTCCAACATTTCATGTTTTTGGCTTAACTAGTACTATCATGGACTAAGTGTCCTTTCAGACCCTGTTTTAGCCTTTTTGGAAATATTTTGTTCCAAATTCCTTTTTATTCACATTTAATTGTTACCTCTACAAATTATCCTTTAATCAACTCACTCTCTTCACTTCTTTCACTTAGACCACAACTCAATCCCTTCCTTACTTGGCTTGGACTTCTTATTTGGTTTAAGACTCTCCCAAAGGACTTTTTTGGTTTCACTCTTTTTTCTTATTTTTAAGGTATTATATTATTTCCAATCACCTATCTCACTTTCTAACAAGTCTTCTCAACTCCCTCCGTATTTTTCTTGCTTATCTCCTCTAGGCATTAGTTTTCCACTTCCTTTTATCTCTTCCTAGATTCTTTTTTCTCACCTGCAACAATATATCAAGTTCATGACAAGGATTTTGACACACTAATACTTTCATATATTTCAATACCTTAAACACATCAAAATAAACACCCCAACTTGTTTTCTCATACCATATTTTTCCTAGTTAATTCAAAATGGCTTGTTGCATGGTTTTAGCAAGGACTCATCACAGTTTACTCAATATTGTAGTCTATACAACAATTACAATTCTTTCTCCATTGATGACTCCACAGATTTGTCTAAGTATTTAAGGCCTCAAGTTACATTAATAACATCCTCCCCAACTTGTTTGAATTCGCCCACCTTCAAATTTTAGTTTCTAGGACTATTGTCATACAAGATTTTTCTTGACTAATTGGGCATTTAGGATTGTATATTTTCTTTAATCTTCCAACCACCTGGTGTTATATCTTTTACAAGGATTTTGATGACTCATCATCACATGGGATTATCTCTCTAACCTTAACAATTACTCTACAACCATTCTTTCCACAAACCAATGATCTTACATTTAAGATGCTTCATTTTAAGGTTCCAAAATTGTGTATCAACACCGCCTAGGTCTATGCATGCAAGATTCCAGTCTACAAGACTTCTCAACTATCTTGATTTTCCTATTATGCCTTGAACATGTCTTAACTACTTGCTCAATTACTTGTAATAATAATAAGGAGAGCTTCTTGTCAAGTTTTAAACAAATTTCTTGGTCTCAAACCCTTAGAGCAGGTATTTAAGCACCGTATGCATTGTTACTTGGTGATTTCACTCCTTTAAACGTTAAAGGTTTTCTTGATAAATAGTATGAATCTACAGACTACTTATAACTCTCTCATGCATCTCCTTCAAACTAGTATTCATATCAAATACCTACACACTCATGAACCCTCCTTGGAATTTCTAATGAAACTCTCACAATTTTCAAGGTGAATTGAACCTTTAATCGAACTCATACACATTTAGTTGGGGATTACATAAATTTATCATTCACACAAAATGAATTTACCTTCATAAACTAACATTTTACCTCTCGTAGCAGACCATTTCCACATATTCTTAGCTCCATCATTCATTCTCTCGACTATCTCCCATCAACCTAGCTACAACTCTAAGCACATTTAAGATTCTTTGATCACTATATGGTCCTTTTCTCACATGGAACAACATTCATGAGTTATTACACATAACATACATTCATTTATTCCTACATTTAATTCATATCATGAGAATAAACCATCAAATACAATATTTCCCTTAAGATGCATTTCATTTGATCATTATCATTGATAATCTGTGGCTTCAAGAGCCATATGATCTATTAAATAACCTTCCACACTTCAACACTATCCTCCTCTACACTCCTCTCTCCACTAACTCGAATACCTCCTCAATTTATCCTCCAAAATGAAGAGAACAAAAATGTAGTTAGGGTTCCTCTACATTAACCCCACTTTTCTTAAACTAACTCATGATGAGTTAAAGGCTAGAAAGGTGATGAGAGTCATGTCCAAGGTGGAGTGGATGACATCTAACCCTCATTACCACAAATATGGCTCTTGGACTATCACCTAGTGTTAACACCCTCTAGTAAACTATTTAAATATTCAAATTACAAAAATGGAGGGAAAACTCCTTATTGTGCCTATGGAGTCCAAATGGTCAAGTACTAACTATGACCATCACAATTGGACCCAAGGCACACCTAAAACACTCAACGAAGACAAAATACTTATGTACATGGCGTTCATGCATCAAAAATTATCACATTCTAAGTCCAATGAACAATTCTCCATAGTTATTTCTTAACTTGTTCATCTCCACACTTTTCTCTATCATTCATTCAAAGAAATATTTATAAACAAAAGTAGTAAAATACCTCTAGGCATCATTCTAGAACTTTTGGTTTTGCATCACAAACTACTTTGGAAATACCATAAAATTTTGGTTAGAGTGGTCTATGGTCCTAGCCAACTTGTATGGTCATATACCCTTTCATCTTTTGAATTTACTTTCAATTTACATATCTTAATTGTGTTGTTCCATCTTTCAGGGGTCAAGCTTATCATAATATTTCACCTACGGAAGGCTATATAAGCAATTCAATATCACTTCATTAATCTCATGTCTCTTTAATAGGCTCTTATTACAAATATTAGCGTAAAAGCACTCAAAGTGCACTCCTAAATATTCTTAAATTATTTGCACATCACTTAAAGCAGCCACTACTACAAGTTTGAAGCACTCAACCAGGACAAAGATTCCAACTTCCTCCATTTACAAGCATGCAAAGGTCTTCTAGCCATGTCTTAACAAGAGCAAAGTCACTCCAAACATTGTCAAATATCCTTAAGGGACAAAATAGTTTTTTCTAGTAGTTGAAGCACATTACTATCGTATTAGGTACATTCTCTACTCTCTATATATTCCACTATATTTGTGTTGATAAACACAATGGCACTCATATGTGGTCAGATTAGATCACAATTCACACTTGCACATACACCTAGGAGAACTATACGAGGCTTGATCCCGCTCGAGGACATGTAGTGAAGCACTTAGATTGGTTTAATAGGGTTTAGCATCAA
The DNA here is from genome assembly GCA_018340775.1 of Taxus wallichiana var. yunnanensis. Taxonomy (NCBI): domain Eukaryota; kingdom Viridiplantae; phylum Streptophyta; class Pinopsida; order Cupressales; family Taxaceae; genus Taxus; species Taxus wallichiana. Next base: position 602,749,986 of record CM031236.1, on the reverse strand, counting down.
GGGTAAGACTGCCTCACCACACACTAATTTTTCATTTTGTTATATAATGCTTTGATGAAGGGTATAGTAGGTATCTAGGGTTTCTACTTTATTATAGGTCATTATAGGTTGTGCAAATAAGAATTAAATATAAATAAGCATATTTCCAAACAAGCGAAGGGCACAAAGAGTTACAAAATATCACTTCATGAAGGACCAAGACTATAAACACTAATTAGGACCATATAGAATAAGGGGATGACTGTATAGAATAAGGAAATGTCGTATAATAGTTAGATCTTATACCGTAGAACTTTCTAGTGTCATCCTTAGGAAAAAAACTTCTACAATCTCAAATCATCATGTTTCCCATGTCTACACATTCAAATCTCTTATGCTTTATTTAATGCATCTAAGTCTTCATATCCTCTTGTATATTTTGGCTATCGTTTTATTACTTACCATTGTTACAAGTATTAATGTGTTATTATTATTATGCATGGTTAATTGAAAATTAACTAAATCAAAGTATCCTCTTGTTATGAACCCTTACATCATACATATTGTTTGACATTTTGCATTTGCATTCATCTATGGTATCTTGTAAACATTTGGTGAACCCAACTCTTGAATCGAATATATTGCACAAACCTTAGTGGTCATAGGTTTCTTATTATCTTATTGGTGCATTATAGCTCTAGGATTTTCATTTTTGTATAACATCATAATAGCTCATCACTTTCGTCATATTTGTATCAACCCTCAAGGTTCTCACCTTCACCCTCATATTAGCTATTATCCCTTTAATAAAGTCCATGCTCATACTAAATGTGAGGGTGGGGACACTTCTAATTCCACATCTCAAGGAAAATATCCTCTTGTAGGCCACCCCAATGACAATATGATTGATGCTAAAAAACAACAATGTATTGTAACCCACAAAGCTACAATTACAAGCATCTCAACAAAAATTCATACATTTTCTTTGTGCACAACATACGTTGCTTAAAATTTTACTCGAGCACAACCTTATATATCTCCTTTTACCCTAATTTCGATGTAAGTGTGCATTATAGTAAAAAAATGATGATAATTCCCATTTTGATTATTAATTTATCATAGATGTGTTGGTCATACTACTAATAAATGTTTTAAGCTTCGCCATGTTATCCAACGCTTTATTGATGCACAAGTTATGAATGGTATGTACCCACTAAATCTACTAATAATAATGTTACGTTACATGACCCACTACTTGATTACAACATTACTCAATCTCATTCAATTAGGCCTCACAATTATCATGTGGTACCCCCCATATGATCATGCATTTGATGCTTTGTTTGATACAATTACTACTACGACACCTTCTTCGTGGTTATTACTTTTAATAATATTGTTATGGCTCATGATATTATTTTAGATACACTTTTCATCTAATCTCCGTTAACCAACATCATATACATAGTGTTTTCATTGATAGTAATGCTAACATAATATATGCACTCTCAAGTTTCTTTGTTCTTTTCGGTATACTAAAAAGTAACAATTGATCCTAAGGCAAAAATGGGGCATATTGTTCTCCCTCTCATAATCGGATCTGTTATTATGGTCATTCCATTTTTGGTTGCATATTTTATTCACTCATGTGACATGTGTATAGGTTTCCCTTCGCTATGTACTTTTTCAGCTATCCCATCAATATTGCATCAATGTGTTAAGTTTATTCATAATCAATAAGTGGTTATAATTAGGGTATCGATTCGAGGCTCCTATAATTAGGTGACTTGGCCAAATAGACAAAGTTAATACTCCCACTCCTAAAGCATCCTCACACCGCTCTTATAACTCACATGATATTTCTAGTGGGCCACTCTCTTCTATCCTTTTGCTCAATATTCTAGTTCACATGGTATTTCTAGTGGGTCACTCTCTTCTACCCTTCTACTCAAGATTCTAATTCACATTGTATTTATAGTGGGTCACTCTCTTCTTGGCATGTTGCTTAGTATTCTAGTTCACATGTTGTTTCACATTCTAGTTTGGGAATTATTTACTAACCAAAGTAATAAAATGCCTCTAGACATCTTTCCATAACTTTTGGTTTTACATCACAAATTACCTAGGAAAACCACACTATTTGGGCTAAAGTGGAATACGGTCTTGGCTTACATGTATGGTCTTGCCTCCTTTCATCTTCTAAATCTGATTTCAATTTGAATATCTAAAGTGTGTCGTTTTGTCTTCTGAGGTTCGACATTATCATAATATTTCACCTATGAAAGGCTATATAATAAATTCAATATCACTTCATTACTCGCTTGCCACTTTCATAAGATCCTATTGCAAATATCAATACAAAAGCACTCAAGACTCTCCTAGATCTTCCTAAATAAGTTGCACATCACGTAAAGAAGCCACTAGGATAGGTTTGAAGCACTCAACCGGACTAAAGAATATGTCTTCTTCCATTTCTTAGCATGCAAAGGTCCTAGATCCATGTCATCGCAAGAGCTAAGTCATTCCAAACATTCTCAAATATCATTAAGAGACAAAAGATTTTAGTCTAGTAGCTAAAGCACACTACTACCACATTGGATGCATTCTCTACTCTTTAATTAGCCCATTATATTTGTGTCAAAATACATGAGGGCGCTCATAAGGGGCTGATTTAGGTCACATTCACACTTCAACATACACTTAGGAGAACTACATGAGGCTTGATGTCACTTGAGGGCATGTAGTGTAGCACTGGATCGGTTCGGATGGGATTGACCACCAAACATAGTCCAACCTCACCACACATTGATTTCTCTTTTTTTTATCTAATGATTTAATGAAGGGTATTGTGGGGTATCTAGGGTTTCTATTTTGTTGCAAAACATCACATCTTGTCAGACGAGGTTGTGCAATCAAGAGCGACTTATAGCTAGGCGTATTTCCAAACAATCGAAGTGCACATAAAGTTATAAAAACTCAATGCAAGAAGGTCCAAGATCATACAAAGCATCAATTGATACGATATAGAATAAGGGTGAGACTATACAATAGTTGTACGATCTTGCACCATGGCACTTTTCGTTCTAATCTCATAAACAAAGAATCTACAATCTCATATCAATCTATTTTCCTTGTCTACATGTGGAGATCTCCTTTATTCTACTCTTTACAACTAATTCATCATCTCCTCTTGTGTATTTGAGTTATCGTTTTATTGTTTATCATTGTTATAAGTATTAATTTTGTGTTTTGATCATGCATGATTAATTACAAATTAATTAAATAAGGATAACCTCTTGTTATGAACCCTTAGATCATATATATTATTTTGTTGATTACATTTACATTCATATATGGCTATGATTTAAACAATTCCAAATATATAAAATTCTCCTTTTTGCAATTAGAATTTTCCTCCAACTAATTTATAATTCTATAATGTAGGAACATGCCACATTATGGCTCTTGTTTCAAGTGGTACTATTATGTCAAAGTTGCAACAAATTACGTAATACATGAAATAAGTTTCATTTTAATGTTAAGTAATCGGTATGGATATGAATACGTGGACAAGAACTTGTTACGTTGGTACAACATTTTTGGCAAGGCTTAGGTATGGCCATACCAAAAATATAAAATATTGAAAATGTACCTAAACATGCAAATTAACCATATAATATGCATAAAGTGAACAAAAGACGCTAAATAACCACAAAACATAATGGTAATTCAATGCCAAATGTCATTATAGTCATTGTTAGAATAAGTACATTGTGAAAATGTTGCAATGTATACATAAAAATCAAGACAAATCGGCATACTCGTTATTTTCATAATCATAATGTTCTCTAGTGCATTCAACAATCAATCCTTGGCAATTGAAAATATGAATATGAGAGAGCAAATGTGTAAGGAAAAATAATTGTGCAATCAAAGGTAAATATGTTGTTGTTTGAAAATAATTTCGGTTGTGTATTTAGGGTTAGGGTTTGTTCTTTATATTTGAAAAGACATTTTGGACTTTATTTTGATCAAAGAGAAAATAAATGTTTTTATGGTAGGTACATCGTGGAAATGCGACAAGTATGTGTTTCAAGATGTGGTATATCCGGGTACTAAAACACACCCTTGATGTGTTTCCCCTACATAGTCAAGTGCATACTTATACTCGGTACATCCTATACCAAAACACACACGACAGTAGTGGTCATACCCGACAACCTAGTTTTAAGGTAGTGTTTTATCACATCATTATGGATCATGTTGCAAATCATTTCAATTTTCTAGATGTGGATTAGCCTTAACACTTTACAAACCATGAAAGGATTCAAGCGAGAATATAGACTAGCAATCACACCGAAAGGTGCAATGGAGATGTCAATTAGGGATGCAAAGAACTTAACGAGGGTTGTCGATGAAGCTACAAGAGTGGGATATGGAGCTTGTATGAAGGAAGGAAGAGTAGTAGAGTTTTTTCATGGTGCAAGTAAACTTTGGAGTGAACGAAAGCATTCTTACTTTTTCTTTTGATTCGAACAAAGGGGGCAAAATTCGTTTGGTTAAAACATTGGAAAGAAAATGGCGAGGCGTATTGCAAATCTTGCAGGCTTTGAACTTGGGAGATAACTTTAAAAGTAATGCCCTGAAATTTAATACCCTCAATCCCAATAGTTTCTTTGGGTAATGTTAACCCTTATGCTTTCTCGGATAGTTAGAGCCCATTCCATTTTAAGAGGGAGTTGTTTGTGGCTTCTTATGGTAGACAAGAAGACCAACACATCAAGGGGGAGTTGTAATTTTTGGCAAGATTGATATGCTATTTGAACTTGATAATCTAAGAAAAGTACCTTAAGAGGTTTTACACCAATTTTCTAGAAGATGGACATGATTTTTTTGATTGCACCATTAACAAGTCCATCTCCAACACACAAGTTAGCAATAAGTGTAACTTGTTGACCCTCTACAAAGAATATTTTTTGTTGAAGTTGATGGCCACCTTGTGCGAGATGAAGATTTATGGTTAGTGTACTCAGTATTGCACTAAGCCACCCAAAAATTCAATGATTAACATTTCATCCTTGTGGTGGTCAACCAACCATTTATTGCGAACAAGTGAGACAAGAAACAAAATTTAGCTATATCCTCTACACACAAAAATATTTGTTCAAGATATAAGGGTCTCCCAATCCTTGAAATGAGCCTCTATGTTTCACATATTGAGTAGAAGTTGTAAGAAAGAGACCTACGTTGGGTTGAATCCTTGAGATGCCCCCCTAAATAAACGACTTCACCCATTTCATGTTTGAGATCTATTGTGTTCAAAACCAAAAATAAAATAGAGCAAACCCTTATTAAAAAAATTGTTACTACAATACCACAAAAATAATAGTAGAGATTAACGTTATTGTATTCCAACCAATACAAATTCGTCCTCACCCATTAATCCTTGAATTTTAATTCCTCCTAGAGTTTATAGTTAGGGTTTAAAAGCCAACAATGTTTGCTTTCACCTAGTCATATTTGAATTGCAAATGAGATGAACCCACACACTATGAAAAGAAAAACAATATGATGTGAAAAATACCCTTATGGATGAGTAGAAGAGTATATGTTAAGGTGGCTTATATTGCCAAAATAAGCCTTGATCAATGTCATTCATTCACTTGATGCACCTTGACATCTCAAGACTTGTCACAATTTATTACATTAATTTGATCGAGGGTTCTTCATCAATTTATGCATTAAGGCACACATAGGAAAAATCTGCACAAAGGAAGAATCTACACAAAGTAAAAAATTGCACAAAGGAAAAATTTGTACAAAAGGAAGAATCTGCGCAAATAAAAAATGTGCAAAGGAAGAATCTATGCAAAGGAAGAATTCATGTAAAGGAATAATAGGCACAAAGGCAAAATCTATGGAAGGGTGCGAGAATCTACCGAACACTACGTAAAGCCGGGGAAAATGTATAGACACATAACAAATAGGAGACTCTAAGATCTAATCAAATATGGACACATGGAAAAATTGAACATAAGGTTAAATTTGACGGCCATGTGGCCATCAACTATGTTAAACGGTCCATGAATCTTCAATCGACCTTAACTTTTTATCCAAGTCAACAAATCGAGATAAAATCAGTCTCTTTGGAAATCCCACGAGGAGATATACATGATTAGAGTGGTTTTGGGTCCCTTTCAAGCTTGTTTTGTGACCAAATAAGTGATTCAAGGGCCCACAAGCATTCAAATCTTAGTTTTACAACATGAATGGGCCTTATTCTTTTGCTCATACCTTTTTACTTATATATTCTTTTCACATGGATGTCATATCAATGGAAAGGTCATGAGAATAGATTTGTTTTGAGACCAATTTCAGAGGTTATAGTGAAGAGATCAGAGATATCTTCTTGACTAAATTTAGAGACTATTTTCAAGTTTTTTCTCAAGTATGGGATGCTCAAATCAATTTTTTCATTTCCTTCGAGTCTATTTGATCTCACACCATTTCTCGGTGGAATATTCCTTCAATTTCCCACAAAGCACGAGATCAAGGGAGTTATAAGATCTTGTAACAAATTAGAAACAAACAAGGAGCAGTTTCAATGGTCCCAAAAACACAATCATGGCTTTATTAGACAAATGGCAGCTCAATGTTCACCTATCTCTCCTGATCTTGTGGGCATTCATGGATATCCATCTTAGAGTTCATCTTCTAGGAAAATATTTGCTTTGGCTTGTTGAGGAAGGCATCTTTCTTGTTAGAGATCATCATGAGACCTGGAATATGCTCTTAGAGGCAGTTTTGGGTAAATTTTTTCTTCTTAGTATCTCTAGGACTTCCAAATCCTTCCAAAAGACATATTCCATGGCATATTTTGATCCCTTCTTCCTTCCTCTCCTTCTATAAATGTAATGAGTTTCATAAATGAAACTATCCTCTCTTGAATGCAAAGAAACTCTACCCAATTGGTTTCTAAGTGTTCTGAGTTTGTGCAGACCCTTGTGTTGAATTGTGCAATGCATTCACTACCTTCTCAATGATTGTGAGAGATTGTGTATTTCTTAAGTAATAATATCTGGTTGATTGTGATTCATATCTATCCTTTGGCTTGTGTTATTGCATCTTACCTTTCTCTGTTGTTATTATATGATGTGTATGAATTATATTTACATAATTTCAGTCCATTGTGTCATTTATACAAAGGATTAAAGGTTGATAGAATACTGAGTGTGAATTGCCCTTTGTTTGTCCCTTTTTCCTTGATCTCAGAAAGAGTGATCCCTTCATAGTCTAGTGTATCACCATTTTTGTCAAATTTCAACTCTCTCTTCCCCTCAACTTCGTAGAGTTTTTTCTTTTAGTTAGATTAGAGTAGTGGTTAATCTAAAGTTTTTTAGGAAAGGACGAAGCCTTATAATACATATTTATCTCAAGGGTTAAGGTCCCACACCTTAGAGATAATCTCATTGTTGTTGCAAAGACCTTCAAATATTTGTATAATTGCCTAGATTAGAAGTGTGCACACAATTCGATGCCAACTTCCACATTACTTGTGTGCATAAGTTGAGCGTGCGAGGAAGGTGTACCATACACGTTTCATGATGTTAGGGCTCGAGATGATGTTGTTCAAGCTTTAATAGAGCTGAAATGCTCAACCAAAAATCTTAATGGAAACATTATGTGAATAGAAAAACTTCAAAATAATCTAGGGTTCAGTAATACTCAAATAACAACTCATACCTAGAAGAAGTTAAAGTGCAAGGAACAAATTTGAAACATTGGAGGAGGAAGAGGGGTGCAACATATGGAACAAAAGCCACTATAATATTATTCAAATATGGAGAAGAGGCTCCAATTAGAAAATGCAACAAGATAAACCAAGGTGAAGTAAACTAAGAGAAACAAAGTGTTATTTCTTTAAGCAATCTCCACACTTGCCAAGTCAACATCAAATATAAGTTGTAAGAGTTTTCCTTTTAGATTTGTATTTGGCATCACCTCCTCAACATTCCAAGTTCTTACAATCATTAAATTTGGAGGATTGTCATGTGTATAATCTTACGCTTGTTTTAAAATATTGATGTTGTGTGGCTCTGTGATATGAGGGAGTGGTTAAAGAAGATGAGAGAGGACCAAGTGTATGGGTATTCTCATAAATTTTGTAAGGATTTTATTGAAATATGATCAAAGAATTAGATGTAAAGATTATGTCTGCAGGGAAGAACATATGGCATAATTTGTTGACCTTGAGATCAACAATCTACATCATGCACATTGTCATTCTTCCTTTTAACAATAAATGGAAAAAACAAATTTAGTATTAATGTTGTTATCCATTATCCCAATTGTCATCAAGATATATGCCTAAAATTGTATGGAACTATTTCCGATAATGGACTTGAAAATATATGTAGCCCCATATTGATGCAAAAACTCGAATCATACGATAGAATTATTCAAACTAAAATTGTGTGTTGTACTTTCAATAACATGAATGTTTCCTCGACTTCTTTGCTTATGCGAGACTATAACAAGCCCTAGGACTCATCTTCAACCTCACATAAATTCCCCAACCTTAGAAATGAAACAATTGATAGCTTAACAAGTATTTTTCCGTCAAACAACAACAAATTCATTGGCGAAATGCTTGAAATTTTGCTTTACATTATATTATTAACGAAGCCTCTCACATGTGGCACGAAGTACATTACACATTTTATTTACTACATTCAGCTCCACTAAAATATCTTTTAAAATCTTCAACTAATGCAATCCTTCCCAGCCATATAGGAAGAATGCAACAATATTATGGATGCTCACCAAGTGATAGAGTACGCGTATATTATCATATGGCATTGATACCATTTTCCCAAATGGAATAAGCATGTGTCCAAGTTGTAAGATTATCATTGCTCCATATTCCCATCCTACTCATACCTTTTATTTGAGGCAAGGTAGATGGATAAACAATGCGAATTTTTCAATGCTTCAATCTAACCATAGAATGCCAATTCCATCCACTACATTATTTAGAGAGGTTCCCTGGAAATGAGACACTACACATTTTGCTTACTACACAATGCCCTTATGGGCCTCCCTAGGCATTGTTTCCTCATCACAACAAATGCCAAAGCCCAAATGAAATCCACGACTACGGGTATGAGTGTGTCCTTTCACCCTCTTATACATGGTACCAAAATTTTTCTTTTAAACACATCCCCCTAACAAAATTGATCGCACCTTATTTTAAATGCATCTCTAGCTTCTATAAATTGTTCCCTTTAATGTGCATTAAATCTTTCATAAATGGTTCCAACTTCCTCTTGTTTACAATTAACCTATTGCAGATAAATGTAAGATATACTATTGCAAGGTAGATTTATAATGGTTGTTTTGCACTTCAATATTAGTAATAACTCAATGTTGTGAAAATGGAAGGAAATTTAGGAAGTACTATTATTCTAAAAATGGATTATAAGGTAGATCTAAACACAGATTTTAGGGTGTTGCTTTCAACTTTACTATTTAATATGAATAAGAATTTATATATCCAGGTACTTCCAATATCAATTGAAGACTATATGCTAGAAACCCTAATATTTTTGAAATGTCTAAAAGATTAAAAATTATATTTTTACTTGCAGAGGTATGGATGCAATCTCAAGTACCCCTAACTACCAATGTGGATGATATACTTGGAAGGAGGCACTACCTTTTTTTGGATTCATGCAATTACATTATTATGTGTTTTACTAACATAAGCATTGAACGAATACAACAAAAAATATGTGGACACATTGAAAATTTGAAATTTCAAAACACAATAAGAGTAGCAACAAATTTCTATCTTAAATACATCAAATATAACATTAATCAATACTTTTATTTCATTTTCTTCATGTTTCCCTCTTACTACTCACAAAAAAATCTTTCCAAAAAGGGCCAAAACTCTACCACAGTCAAGATATTAGTATGTTTTTATTGGTTTCTCAAAGTTTAAAAAGAAGCTTTTAGGGACGCTACAATGAGAGGTGTTCTACATCGACAACACAGAGAGGAAAGATCTAATACCGTGCACATGAAAGAAATATCCCAACCCGACATATAAAAACAATTCATTACTCTAAAAACCTAACACAATGTTTTAAATAATCAAACCGACTACATTTGTTGAATTAAAAATTTAATAATATAGAACATCATGGAATGTTTTAAATAAATAAAATAGACTCGATTTTTTGAAATGCAAATCATACGGAGGGGGAGGAACGGGTGAGGGATAAGGTTGGGAAGTGGGGATAACAAAAAAAAAAAAAAAATCTAAAGCAAGACAAAAGAGAACAATAGATTGAAGTGAAGAGTATAGTTAAATCTCAACAACATTGCCATAATATTGTAGGTTGAGTACAACAAACTGTTCTATTAAATACACCTCCATAACTAGGGTAAAACATTCCCATGTGCAATACCAAACCCCAATAACCTTCGGTAATCCCCTTATTTTGCATAATCTAAAACAAGACAAAAGAGAATAGCAAATCAAATAGAACAATAGAGTGAAGTGAAGAGTATAGTTAAATCTGAACAACATTGTCATAATATTGTAGGTTGAGCACAACAAACTGTTCTTTTAAAAACACCTTCATAACTAGGGTAAAATATACCCAGGGGTAGTATCGAACCCCAATAACCTTTGGTAATCCTTCTTTTGCATAATCTCTGCACAGAAATAACCTCGATAAAAATGCACAAAATCACTAGAACATAGTGCACTTCTTCATTTTTTTAAACATTCAAAAAAGCCCTAAATACATCCTCTTGGAATTTGCAGCAATACCCATTGTGTCCTATAATGATCTCAAACTACACAATGCCCACTCTTAAGTTGTTGCGTCTTATTCACTATTTAAGCCTATATGGCTCTTTCCTTTGAAGTGTTCTTTGTATAATCCCACGAGGCTTTCTATATCCATAGCCTTCAAAGGATATCCCTTGCAATATCCTCTACATCTCTCTAACCCTCTGCCATTACAATTGTATGTGCACACGTAAATGGGAGGAATGTGTATGTGTGAAACCAATATCCTATCGTGCATATTTCCTTCCATACATGACAAAAGAGGCAAAACTATTTTCCACATGGATGGCTATATTTCATTTGTACTTCAATGTAAGTCCTATCTATTTCAACCTCCATTATCGTCCATCTATAATGTGCCAATGTCAAGCACCCTTCATCGAGTTGAAGGGAACACCTATTGGCATAATTTTCATATGTGCTTCAATGCAAGTCGATCAATTTCAACATTCATCGAAAATTGTCTATAACATGTCAACATCAAGCACCCTTCATTCGATAGAAGGAAACGCCAACGAACATAATGTTAGAAAAATATTTGTTACTGCGTATTTGTTTGTTAGTCAAATATATTTGTTATACCCGTAATATATATTTTGATGCCTAATTATGGGAGTAACCACATAATTAGTATAGAGAAGAGCCATATTGGTCAATTCCTCAGGTTAATGAAGGCGTGCCTTCAATTCAAAACTAGCAGGAAACAATGAAAGGGACCCAGACCTGTAACAAAAACACCATGATCTAATAGATACCAAGACAATTCCTCGTAAACATGACATTTTGATGCCTAATTATGGGAGTAACCACATAATTAGTATAGAGAAGTGCCATATTGGTTAATTCCTCAGGTTAATGAAGGTGTGCCTTCAATTCAAAACTAGCAGGAAACAATGAAAGGAACCCAGACCTGTAACAAAAACACAATCTGGGGAAGACTATGATCCCACCACAACAAATATCTTCCATTTTCATTCTGCACGCCTAGGTCATCAGCTTTGGACACTTCAAATCCGGTCTAAGCTGCAACTCAGAAATTAATTGGAGAAATAGGAAATTTGCAATTTGAGAATGTATTCTTTCTTACAGCAAGAGATATACCGAGCTTGCCCTTATATATAGATAGATAATATTTTTAACATTACAACAATCCCTTTATCTCTGTATATAAGAGGTGGTCCTGACAAGAAGCTAGACTTTTGGCACTGTAAATGGTCTTTTCTGTCTAGGGATAAAAACACAATACATGCATGTTTTGTACCATTCTCAAAGGATTTAGTAAATTGGCAATTTAAAAATCTGAACTTGGAGATTGATCCTTGATGAGAAGTCGTTAGCTAATTTTACTACAGTAACCTATAAGCAAAACAACTTATGAGGTAGCTAAATTAAATAAACATTAAAATTTAACACTAGTATTTGTGCCGTACCTCACTAACCTTATAATTTTCAAGTAAGATGTGATCAGCAGCTGAAAGAAGTACCAATTATTCCCATGACAGTGCAATGAATATGGGAGAACAGCAGATAACTGGTCATAGTGAAACTGAATTATAAATTATATACAGAAAGTAGGTGAGGGAAGGATTCGGGCAGTTTCCCTTTGCTTAAAGCAACTGGATGCCTATGGTGTTAGCATAACTCAAAATTGACCAGCCTTGTGCCAACATATAAATGCCAATAACAAATGTAAACTGGTGAAAAATAGCACGATATGAAATTTGCTTTCTTTCCTACTCTTTAAAGAGAACAGCAGGAAAACAAAAATGATCTACCTTATTAAATTTCCTGATTTTCCTGAACTGGAAGAGTCCCATTATTCAGGCCGGCTCAAGGGCAAGCACCGTCTTCAGGAATCACCCCTCAACTCCAAGTTCAAGCCTGGTAGAGCAACCACTAGCAGATTCCTTCCAATGATAACTCCAGCGATACCGATCCCGCCACTTAAGGTTAGAATCTCCAAGGAATACTCCTAGTGGAAGTCGTTGGACTCCACTCAACCATACGAAGGCCTTACGGTGAACTCCCCTATTACTGAGAACAAGGGCCAAGTGGAGGAGAAACTCTTCCAGTAGCGCACCTAACAAGAAGGCTTTGCCCTACACGACTGTGTGTCGGCTCATTGGTGGTTAGGTATCCCCAAGGCCCCTGTGGGGCAGGCTACAACACATCCCTCTCTACAGCCCAACCCCAGAGGGCTTTCTAATACAAAGGGAACGCCACAGCTAGGAAGTTCGCCACAAGCGTAAAGCCTGCAACACCATTCCAACACGAGTGATTGCCTAACTAATACAATAGACAATGGTCACCACACTCCCCACCGAGGAGTAACAAGAGTATGCCTTTCTCACTAGCATCCGCTAGGCAACACACCACAACTCCTGCAGGACATTTTGAAACCGAGACGACATTCTTTCATCATGCAACCTTATGTGTTGGTAGTGCACTTAAGGATGAGGTGCAGGAGAGAGTCCTCTCCAACATCCACACAACGAGCACTGACCACCGAAGACATGATCAACTAACCCAATTCTAACAACGCAACTACTAAGCATAAAACCTTCCACCATAGCATTGAGAAGCCAACAGACAGCTTCCGCAGAAACATTCTCATACCGTTGAGCCTGCTTGATGTAGCTTTGAGTTGCCTCCAACTTGGCTTGCTTAAAGAATCTTAGGGAATCCTGAAGTCTGAACTTATTCTCCCAAGCCACCCAAGCCTCCTCACGCACCAAAAGGCTATTGCTTGCCCTAGGCACATTCTTCTTGAGCCATTTGGTCATTTTGTGGATCCAAGTCCAGATCTCACCCACCCTGCACGGTGGGTTGTGTTAACAAGATCAGCAAGGACAATTTTTAGCACGTCATACTTCTCTAGGGCCTCGGCCCTCTGGCCCGCATTAAATACAGGGACCAGGCAGATATTGAGTTCTCAATGCAAGACAGCTTGCCCTATCAGATTAAAAGTAAAAGTCTTGCCAAAGACCCATTTTATACCTCCGCGACCACCCTCTGCAGGGAATTCTGATTGGCTACATCAAACATCCCGGTCACTTACACACCAAACATGAGCGCCAGGTGTACCAGTGCCTTAAAGGTTAGGATTTTAAACCAAGTAGGGATTCTTCAAGAGGCCATGAAGTGGCAAACCCCATGGAGAATTCTACTTCTTGACGCTGCTCTTTCCTTGATGATTCTTTCCATAGAAAACTGCAAATCAATCTCTATCCCCAAGAATTTGTAGTTGTTGCACACCCCAATCTTTTGGTCTCCAATAAGAAACTCGTGTTGCACAAGTTCTACCTTATCACTAAAAAAATTTATTACCTTGCACTTGTCAATGCCACATTCCATCCCCCACTTATTGCTCCAAATCTGAATCTTTTGTAACATTTCCTTGAGGTCTTCAACTGAATCTGCCATGGCCACCAAGTCATCTGCAAACATCAACCTGGTAGTTATATTGGCAAGGTCGGGGACTCCCACACCCATCCCATCCAGATCCTTCGTTATCTCGTTTATGAAGATATTAGAGAGGGTGGGCGACGCTGGGCACCCCTACCTTACACCTCTTTTTACAAGCATGGGGATGACAACAAGTTTTCATACCTGACCCAAACCAAATCTTTTTGAGCCCATCTTGGCTTTTCAAGAAGAACTTTCTCTTCTCTAGCTCCTATTCGATTCTCTTGATGATCACATTGGTGAGGATTTTAAGCATCACATTTATAAGGGAAATTCCCCTATAATTGTCATGAAGCATCAGGTCTCCCTTCTTGGGAATGGAGACCAAGACAACAACATTAAAATCTTTGGGAATCACCCCATTCTTCCAAATGCAATTCATCACCTTCAAAGTTTAGACAAGCCACCACCAAGGGACTCAGTTCACCTTACTCCTTTGCTTCCTCCCTTACCGACCACGCTTCATCCTCCCGAGCACCGAGTTGAACCATTCTAGGTGCAGACCATCCTCATCCGCAGCCTTACGATACTCCAAGCTCCTCACAACCTAAGTTGCCGCATTCGGCGAACTACAAGGAAAAAAATCAAAATTCGCCGGATTTTAACATGCCCAATTAAATGCGTTGAAATTCGTGATTTAATTCGCATTTCTTTCCTTTTTTGGCATTTCTTTCATGATTTAATTCGCATTTCTTTCCTTTTTTGGCATTTCTTTCCTTTTTTGGATTTTTGGTGAAGAAAACACGAGTATAGAAAAAAAAATTGCCATTTTTGGAAAGGGTCCGGGAAGATGTAGCAACAAAAACTTGCATGTGCCATAACTTTCATTATGTGGCTCCATTTCAGGTGTCATTTTCTCTAAAAGTGCATATTTTCTTGAGCTCTACGCATTGATGGCAATATTTTTCTTATTTTCATAAAATCCATTTTTACACCTTTTTGGACCAAGCAACTTCTTTGATCTTAAGAAAGAATCATGAGCTTTGATCGCCTGTAGACAGATTAGTAATTAAAAATATTGGATAGCTTTCCAAAACTCGGCGAGTATTCTCCCGTGCTCGGACTAATCGTCCCACCTGCCAGCTTGGTCGCAACCTGCGAGCACATGTTTTTTGAAGTTTTTGCTTTCAATCACATTATTGTAATAGCTACTTATGAAATCAATGAAATGTGATATTATCTCTCTTTTGAAATGTGAATTTATCTTTTGTTTTTATATATTTAATAAAAATGTATATTTCTCATAGTCGAATTTAATCACGAATTTAATTGCTGATTTTTTTACCAACGAATTTTTCACGAATTTAATCATCGGTGAATTCGAACACGAATTCGAATGCGGCAACTTCGCTCACAACAGCTTTAAATTCCTTCCACTCAATGGTGCCATTGATAGATGCCAAGGTTGGGTGTTCCTCTAGGGGAATACCATCCCAGTGACGCCTATCTTTAGCCAAGCGGTCGCAAAGAAGCTTAGTGTAATGAGCCTTCCAGCTCTCATTCACCTAATCATAGAACGTGAAAAGGGTGCATGCTGATGATTATCAGGGGCCTAAATTGAGCAAACAATATAAAATTATTACATTCAAACCCCTCAAGAAAAATTGTAGGACTGGAAACCTTTTACTAGTAAAGAATGGCAAGCAAATCTTTCAAATCTAAAATCCTAGGATCAAGACATATGCGTGTTGTATGCAAGTTTGAGGACAGGCATAGGATTTCATGTTAATGCATGTATATTTTAACAAATCTAATAACTGTGTATAGATTTAACGAGAATGTTTGGAACATCATTTTTTTGAAAAATTTGCTAATTGGGGAAATCTAATGTTTGGAAATTTTGAGGAAAACTATTCAATTGGTGGAAATATCTCATTAAAAAGCACTGGAGCCACCACAAAAGATCATACATAGAGCACTGGATCTCCTGCGAAAGTTCATGCGTCATAGTTGCTTTCTGACATTGTCAGATATTAAAATATGAAAGAAATACCTTTCAAAGGGACTGCACATTATCATTGATTACAGAAATAAAGAACAAGCTCAAGTCCGAAGGCAATATTAATAAAGAATTTGTCAAACACTGTTGTTTTGCTGCTGAAATCCAGTTACCCATGCAGGGTAAATGAGCAATACAGATAAGTATGCTTTTTGCCCATCAACTAATCCAGAGGACAACATTCGCTTTTACAACTTTACAAAGCTCAATATGTTCAATGTTAAAAGTCACCCATCTGCCAGAGACTGTTACATATCTCAACTTCTGACATATTTTTCCAATCAAATTCAAACTCTCTACTTTTCTTTTCTCCTTGTCTACAATATCTGGAATGAGTTAAGGAACCAAAAAAATTGGTGCTATTTATTGCGTTATATAAACGCTAAACAATTGCATCTGAAAACATTGCATGGCAATTTGTTTGCAATGTCCCTATTCTTGCAAGCTATAAGAAGACTTAACTTGCTGATATTATTGATGCTATCATATTTTTGAAGTTCTAGAGTTGCAATCATTTTCGATGCAGTCTTGGAATATGTCTCTTCCTTATCAGTTATAACAGGAGAAAATATTGGCTTGTAGACAGAATTTTGGCTCAAAACATAACCAATATATCTTATTGCAATAAAAACAACCTAAAAGAGAATTACACTTAGAAAAATTGATTACACAAAAATAATCAGACTGAAATTAATTAGATTCCACTCCAGTGAAACACAATACAAACCCTGGCACAAATATTAAATACTGAACAAATCAAATTAATCAATAAATATATCCATCCTACAAAGGTTTCAAAGGAAAAAAAACGAACAAATAAGCCACAACTTCCACTTGATCAATGCATATTTTTGGAAGGATACGACCAATGTACTTGTCTGTTGCATTTAAATCTGGAATGATTCTTGTAACAGATGCATACAAAGAAAGTTCACTCCTGCAATTGATAACAGCATAAGATAAATTCATAGAGCATGAGTGATCAACCGAAAGAAATGAGCATTTATATTGGTGCTCTAACAAATGAGTGTGAGTCAATATAAGGAAGATTTACACTGGTGCTCTAAGAAACATGTGCAGAAAAGCATTTTGGATTAGATAAAAAAATTGTACAGTATATGTGGAAACAAGCAAATTTATTGTACGGTATCGGTCCTGACTCACTGACGTAAAGTATTAATTACCTTATCTTTCATGTTCTATCAAATCCTATAAAAGAAAGGTTTTTCCAAGTAGGAATTCAGACCGCAGAACAATGTGTGTCCCACAGTCTTGGATGATTATCAATACTGCCAAATTAATGAAAGGCGTTACCGACAATCAAAGTAGACAGGTTAATATCTGATGGCAGAAGTTATTCATGACTATTGATGATTGATAGTGGAGAATATTCCCTATACACTGCGTCAAAATATAGGAAGAACATGCAATTTTAAGATTATTTCTTGCAACATTGATACTTTATGTTGCCTTGTAAGAAAGTTTGTATACTATTTCTTATCACATTTTTCATGAGTAACTCCCCCAGTGGACTGGTCGTGGCAACCAGCAATTACATGGGTAGTTTGGGGGAAGGGGCAGGAGAATGATTAATGATAACCTGCAAAATCCATTGAAATTCTATGTTATCCATATATTTAAAGGAAACAACATTATTTTCTCAAGATGGCGGCCTGTTTTGATATACCGAAGCTTCTGTAGCTGCTTAAACCTACGAGAGATTTCAGCAGTCATGTACATCGGTAGATTTCATGTTTTGATATGGAATTATCCACAATCCTATGACATACAGGCTGGTTGGGGATGCTTTGTTTACCAGCATTGAATCTGCTGTTGCCTGTTTGCCTTTGTGTTCAATATCTTGCTTTAAAAAGCTAGACTATTGATGAATCGGGCACGTATAAACTGTATTTGGTGACATGCAACTTGAAAACTAATCACATGCATTTGATGACTGCATCTAGAGAATTTTAAGCCAGAACTTAAGTAGATACTATTAAGTGTCAAGTAAATTACTTGTAGCTAGACACAAGATGGAGTTAGTCATTTTTATATATGAACTCTGGCAACCAAGAGTTTACTTGTGGACATTAAAATATTCCACCAAGCTGATGAGAAGTATATTTTAACTTTTGATGTCAACATTAGCCTCTCAACTATGAATTCTTGGCTTGTCATATTAATTGCCTTTATCCTCATATTTTGCTGCATTTTAAGGCTAGTCTGGCTTACTAAGACTCTGTACACAAGTGAAAAATCTCAACATGGCAATAGAAAGAATACAATTTTGTATCTCCTTGACAACACTTAATGGATTAAAACAATATACCTTTTGCCATATAATGTTTGCTCATGGGCCAGATTCAGGATAGGCTTCATAAACAACTCTGGTATAATAATATAATTGATTCTGTAATTAACATTGCATTCATACCATTAATCTGATCCAAGATGACAATTTGAAAGCTGATGATGTGTAAGAGATCCATGAAAACACTCCTATATAGGATGTAGACATAATCTACAAACTACAGAGGACATGTCAGAGAGTTTTCAACTCGTGTGACTAGAAACTCCTTGATAGCCCTTTGTACTTTGACGTGGTTTCACAAATCATTTGCACGAGTGAGAGTCACACAGCATCACAGATTTAATTGCATTAGGCTGTATGCGACACTGAAGAATACACAAAGTTTGTAACAGAATTTGTGCAAAAGTTATTGTTGGCATTTTCCTCAACACTTAAGATGCCAGTACCACAATGGTTATTTTGCTAATTATGCTTTGCAAATATAAAGAAAAAGTAATCAACAAAGGAAGCAGATTACTTAGATTATTAGGATCCTGATTCAAGTACTATACCAACAGACTCTATTATATGGAATCATCACAGAATCTTTACAAATCCAACCTATTACATAGATAGGAACTGCATATTTATGCTGAGAAGCAATGCAAGAGTTATGAAAATAAGAGCATTCAAGCCTCATTATCAGAATAGACATAATGTTTTATATACATAGAGATCTCGAGTTCAACCTCACCAATTGAGTACAAAATTTGATCTTGAATGCAACTTGAACTAATCATCCAAACAGAGACTACAACAAAACATACTTGGTGGTGCATTCTTGTTTAGCTCTATCTACCAGTGTAAAATCTTGGCGACATGTGTAATGAATAGAACAGGAAGGAACTGGCAAATGAGACTGAAAGGCAATGCAAGAGTTATGAAAATTGAGATTCTGAAATTTGATCATGGATGCAACTTGAACTCCTCATCTAAACTGAAACTGTAATAGAACATCCTTGGTAGTGCGTTCTTGTGTAGCTCTATATACTAGTGTAAATGTTTGTCATGTGTTGGAAGGTGTTTATAAAGGATACACACTCACACACAAATACTAAAAGTTCTAATTCACCCACAACAATCTCACACAAGGTGCTAAAAATTGAGGGGGATTAATGCATCAACAATGTCCTCACAAAGGTAAGTATCCCTCACCATAAACTCTTTCCTTACGTTGGTTTGATTGATTATTCTAATGTATCATGTATTTGACTGGGATAGTGTCGCATATCTTTGTCAATTATATCATCTCTTTATAACACAAGCTTACTGCCAAATGGCATTACAACCCTTCGTTTGGGATTAGCTCTTGCTTAATACCCCTTGGGATCCTAGTAAGACTCCAAAACACAGATCTTAAACATAGTTATTGGAACCCTATATCTTCAATATTGAGTGTGGACTACTCCCTTCTATATCCACAATTATTTACACTATGTAGCTATATCTTGGGATAACTTAAACATACGCTTTGGAACCCTATATCTTCAATATTGAGTGTGGACTACTCCCTTCTAGATCCACAACCATTTATGCCACTTGGCTATACCTTGCTTGTGTGTCGGCTCTAGTATGGTCTTCTACATACATCCTATATTATAGAGGATCATTATATTGGCTATCTTAGGTAACATACATATGTAACTTTAGCAGATGAAATGCAATCAACATGGCAATTACATAGGGCGATTTTGCATCTGCCACGGCAGTTTAGCTACTACCAATTAGAACATACATCGCTAACCGTTGGTTTCAGTATTAGACAGAAAACACTCTTAGTGGCAGAAAACCATACTTTTTGAACTTCACGGACCTGTTGAAGCGAAACCACCACCAATTACCGCAGACCTAAGCTAACCGACAATTTCACAATGAGACAGATAACACTTTGTCTCAATGGCAAAAGCCGCCCATTCTAACTCCAAGGACCCGTCGAAGGTTATTGCATTCATGTAATTTGTCTTTGACGATTGAAAGCCCACAAGCACAGAAAATATCTTTTTGGGTGATGCAAGATTGCTTGATTAACCAAATACTCTTGCATCAAACCCCTAAGGTAGGAGTTTGTGAGCATGTTGCTCACAAATTTGGGCTATGTGGTAGAACCACCCTATTGGCTTCATGGGTAAAGACACAACACACCCTTCCACATTGTGATGTAGCATCATATTTTCCAACTGCATTGTTGAGTTGCAAAATTTCCCCCACCAAACTCATTCCACGGTAGCTCATTTCAACCTCTACTAACATTGGTCCAACCCCTTGTGCAAAATCTCACCATCTTCGCTCTCTTTTCCGCTATACACATCAAAACTAATGACAATATTCATTGTCTCATCCTCCTTTCAGCTATTGCAAGCAACTCTTCTTCCTTGGTCTTTATTTTGGACAAGGAAGAACCATTTATCCCTTCCTCTATCAACACCATGATTCTTGTGCCCGTTCTCATCTTCCCTTCCTTAAAAAGGGCTTAGAATGTACCTTTGCCCATCCTTCTTAACACTTATTGTGTTAGCCTTTCCATCATACATTTCCCTATCAAATTGTCATGGTCTTCCCAACAACACATGGCATGCATCCATGGGTAGAGCATCACACAAAATCTTGCCCTTATACCTAGTAATATACACTTCCACTTCATAACACTCCTTCACAACATCACTATGCCCCTCTAATAACCAAGACACTCTATATCGGTGTTCCACAGGACATGCCCCCACCCCCAAATTTTGTTGTATCTCGGGGCAGGATATCTCGAGGACTTGGTGAGATCTAGGAAACGCCCCACCGTACTCACCACCACCACCAAGACTCAAGGGATGTCCCCAAGACTTTTCCCTAAAGTGGGGACATTTTTGTCTTAAAGGGACGTTTTGGCAAGACATCCCCAAGACTTCGAGGGAACTTGCCTAAATCACTCGATTGTTCAAGGACATGTGGTCGCCACCTGCTCCAAAAAAAAGCCAAAAGGTGTTACTTTAAAAGTACAAACATACTTTTTTGGATGTTTGTGCCCCCAAACCTTGTGTAGTTCATTGCATTAGCCTTTTGTTTATGTTAGGTTGGTCAAATGTCAAATAGTGAATAAAGGAAATTTGTTGCAATGTTACATTGTCAACATTACAACTCTTTGTCGATCTACAAGAAATATGCTGCATTGCAACTGCTAGATCTAATATGCAGGATCCAGATTCGCTTCTGCCTTCATTAAATATTTCTGCTTCTCTTAAAAATTCAATAGTCACATAGAGAGATGGTACTTTTCCTTGGGTGGCATAGGTGAAAGGGCCCCAATTCTGATGATGGTAAGCAGATTGAAGACCTTATTATAGGCCGACTGTATGAAGTTTTTAAGCCTGATGGAGGATGTGGTGAGCATCACTAGCATGTTTGATAGAGATCAGCCATCCTTAGCGGGCATATATAAAAGCCCTAATTAGATGAGGAAGAACCTTTATCAAATAATATCTAATACTAATTCCATGATTGACAGTGTAACAAGGGATGAAGTGCCCAATCTTAGTCTTGCAAAATGGAAGATGCTTCATTGCTCCATTCAATGGCATTTTTACTCAACCCCAAGTGCTTTCATAAAAAACCAAGTGAAGATAAAGTGGCAATGGATAAATGGAACACCTTTGTCAATAAGTGTTATAAACATGAGGATTGTACACAAATACAGGTTGAATTAGGTAAATACTTAAAATCAGATGACCACTTTGCAGATAAGTATTGTTCATATGGCAGAATAAAAATTGATCCCCTCAAATTTTGGGAGATATATGTTGTCTATGTACCCACTTGCTTCATCGTTTTTCTATTTGTCTACTTTTACATAAGCTCCTTAAGTCCAAACCAGTCTTGAATCTCTTAATGTGAAGTTCAGAATTTTAAGTAAATTTCTTACTTCAATTTTCAATTATTGTATTTTATGTAGATCATGTCCATTTCATTTTGCAAGTGGCTGGCTCGTCAGCATCCTAGCAAAATTGGAGCAAGTACTCATTCATCCAATTTATAAAATGAATAAAGCCTCCAAGCTTCCACAATCCATATGTGTGTTAGACCACAACTTGTGGATAGTATTTCAATAGTTCGAGTGATGAACAGTTTGGTGCGGACTTTGGGAATGATTTATGATTAGTGGCATTGTGCCAGTGGCCAATTGTATTTCAAATTTGGATATAATTATCATTTTGAATATAAATTATAATATAAATATTAATATGTTGATATTTGGCATTTTCATTGTTCAATGCAATGTGTTTAGTGTTTCAAGGTTTCATTTGTTATTCCTTATACATTTTTTTATAACTAATTTTTCAAGTACTATATATATTTGCATTGCCATCCTCAAACCTAGGCCCTTGTTCCCCGTCCCCATGTCCCTCCATCGCAAGACACTGGAATTATGCTCTATACAGCCTTAGGTGTTGTGTACCCACCAAATTAAGATTACGGCTACTTCAATGGACACTAAATTACTGCAACTTCCACTATCAACCACAACTTTACAGCACCTACCTTTTATTTTGCACTTGGTCTTGAAAACATACCTTCTTTGGCATTCTCCTTCCCTCTTTACAGCACCTACCTTTCCGACTCTCCTCCATGCTAGCAAAATCTCACCTTCTTCTAGATTATGCATGCAATCAGGTGATGCTACAGATTTTGCCTCCACTTCTACAACTTGTACGAGACTCTGTGGAATTATCTCTATACAACCTTCAGTGCGGTGTACCCACCAAATTAAGCTTGAGGGCTATTTCAATGGACACTAAATTACTACAACTTCCACTCAACAACAACTTTACAACACTTACCTTTTGTTTTGCACTTGGTCTTGAAAACATGCCTTCTTTGGCATTCTGCTTCCCTCTTCTCAACCTTTGAGACTCTCCTCCATGCTAGCAAAATTTCAACTTTTTCTGGAACTTCCATGCAATCGGGTGATTCTACAGATTTTGCCTCCACTTCTACAAATTGTACGATACCTTCAGTCCTTCACTGCCACCATCGCAAAGGGCATAAGGACACTTAAAGCACGGTGACAAAGCCCCCACATCTATAGCAGGGTCCATTGAACAACACTAAATTACTGCAACTTCCACTATCAACCACAACTTTACAACACTTACCTTCTGTTTTGCACTTGGTCTTGAAAGCATGCCTTCTTTGGCATTCTCCTTCCCTCTTCTCAACCTTTGAGACTTTCCTCTGTGCTAGAAAAATCTCACCTTGTTTTGGATCTTCCATGCACTTGGGTGATGCTACAGATTCTACCTCCACTTCTACAACTTGTATGATGCCTTCAGTCCTTTGCTTCCACCATCACAATGGCATTGAGAACACTCCAAGCACAGTGGCAAAGCCCCCACATCTATAGCAGGGTCCATCAAACGACACTAAATTACTACAACTTCCACTATCAACCGCAACTTTACAGCACTTACCTTTTGTGTTGCACTTGGTCTTGAAAACAGACCTTCTTTGGCATTCTCCTTCCCTCTTCTCAACCTTTGAGACTCTCCTTCATGCTAGCAAAATCTCACCTTGTTCTGGATCTTGCATAAAATCAAGTGATGCTACAGATTCTGCCTCCACTGCTAGAACTTATACGAGACTCCGTGGAATTATGCTCTATACAGCCTTGGGTGTGGTGTACCCACCAAATTAAGCTTGCAAGTTCTTTCAATAGGCACTAAATTACTACAACTTCCACTATCAACCAAAACTTTACAACACTTACCTTTTGTTTTGCACTTGGTCTTGAAAACATGCATTCTTTGACATTCTCCTTCCCTCTTCTCCACCTTTGAGACTCTCTTCCGTGCTAGCAAAATCTCACCTTGTTCTAGATCTTTCATGCAATTGCGTGATATTACAGATTCTGCCTCCACTTCTACAACTGTAGACACCAAAATCTGCACAAAATCATTATTACATCATGCTTTTGTTGGACTTATATACATGTGAGTTTTGAACAATGAAATAAGGTCATAGTGGCGTCATTCTCTTCTTACATTGCTCTTTATGGCTTGATTCGACCCCATCTATTACTATTTCAATTTTTTGAGTTACCTTACAAAGATCTCTAGCTACTCCATTTTACTATTTTATTGTTTCTAAGCCTAGTCAAAACTGTACAACAAGGTCAGAACTAGACCATACGATCTTAACCCTTCTGTACAGTCTTGATCCCTCTTACTTTTTGGTTGTTTTCTATTCATGGGCCCATTTGTTATTGTTTTATCTTTCAAAATTTATTTTCTGAATCGGCCTTTTCCCGCCAGTAAGGTCCAAATTTCAAAGTAATAACTCATATATATACAAGTTTGATGTAGGCATTTATTACCTAACAAGCACCTATCTATCTACCATACTAAGCTAAGGAAGCAAGAGATACATCTGCATACTGCATACACAACATAGGAGGGCATAAATCAGATTTTGTCATCTACACACAAGGGTTTCTATTAGGATGAAGTAACATAGCCCGCTATCGGTGTTGAGGCACAAGGGCCAAACTAGGTCAAGGGTTAGTTGCATGTAAATCAGCACAAAGCACTAGGAGAACTAAATTGAGTCTGAAATGTAGTGCAACGCTCGGTGACTCACATACAAGGTGACTGCCAAGTCAGTCCTATTAGAAGATGTATACAAGGAAGAAATGAAGAGAAGGCAGATTGCACACATTTGAGATTGTGTGTCCGTCTATTTATTATAAACGAAGAAGTTACAAAACGGTTGATGTAGTTACAACCGGTTACAACCAACTTGTAATGAGACACCTTATAAATATGCCTTATATTCTCATACCCCCTCTTAAGGCTTATTCTACATAAAGCAAAAAAACAAACAATCTAACAAAACTAGAACAAAAATAGAACTATGCAATCTTCAAACACTTTCAATTTGAAAGCAATGTTATGATAAGGTAGGGCTCCATCAAGCTTCGTGACTTTCGTAAAGGTGTAGTTCCCGAGCTGAATTCCCGAGTTCCCAGATTCCACCTCCCGAACTCCCGAATCACAAATCTCCCGAATTATTGGACAACCATCCATACTGAGCCATCCACAAGTTCCATCAAGTTGTCTCATGACCCTCATGAGGGTATAATTCCCAAGATCCACAGTCTCGCGAACTATCTGAGCAACCATCCATACTGAGCTTCAACCACCCTGTATCCTTTCTTGCCTTCAAAGTGAAAGTGTTTGAAGATTGTGTAGTTCTGTTTTTGTTCTAGTTTTGTTAGATTGTTTGTTTTAACTTTTTTGCTTTATGTAGAATAAGCCTTAAGAGGGGGTATGAGAATATAAAGCATATTTATAAGGTGTCTCATTACAAGTTGGTTGAACGGGTCAGTAACTACATCAACCGTTTTGTAAATTCTTCGTTTATAATAAATAGACGGAAAACAAAAAAAACAAAAAAAAGTTTTAGGGAAAATTTATTTAGAATATCCCAAATTTCCTTCGATGATTTGTCTAGGTCTACATGATGAAGTTGAGTCGAGAGAGCAAGGCCAATAATAGCTTTCGCTCTATCATCTCTGCTTTGCCATTCTCGACAATTTCGATGCATCGGTAGGTGTTATCTCTTTCCGTTTACAATGCCCCACAAATTTTTATTCATAAGTTGCATTTGTTTTTCACTCTCCGTGTATGAAAATTTAGACCAAAATATTTTTCTATGGGCATTTCCATTTTAATAAAATAAATACAATCTGCGTATTTTGGAAATGGATGATAAAAAATAAAATAAAATACCCGATTCATAGTTTCGTGCCCTAACACAGGTATTGTCTTTAGATTTTCAACTTGATGAGAGTTTCACTACATGATCATACGTTATGCCCTTGCTGATTCGTGGTTTGTAATGGCTGATTGTAATGGCTTTTTCGTATTTGTGAATCGTGATTCTATTCGCGTCGTATTTCCCTTTCGAAAATAGTGTTATTTTCCTAAAAAATGTGCCATCCCGGGACTTACTTTGTGCTCCAGATTGGCAACTCCTACGACTGTGTTTGCAATCTGGTTCTCACGATTACATTTTCTGCCTTCACGAACACGAGCGTGCCCTTGATTTCATTCACTATTCGTGACCATCGTTTTACGCTTTCGAAAGCGAATGTCTTCATAAAAAACGTGATTTGTGTCCTCCACTTTGAAATGCCCTAGATCTCTGTCGAAAATCATAAACGAAAATGTGTTTGTTTTTCTCCTTACGCTTCAGATTTCGTGCCCTGATGTGGCAAATTTTCTACCTTTCTCTCTTTCCTCGCTTGCCCTTGCTCTGATACCACTGTTAGAAGACGTATACAAGGAAGAAATGAAGAGAAGGCGGATTGCACACATTTGAGATTGTGTGTCCGTCTATTTATTATAAACGAAGAAGTTACAAAACGGTTCATGTAGTTACAACCAACTTGTAATGAGACACCTTATAAATATGCCTTATATTCTCATAAGTCCAACTCAAACATTTGCATCTTTATTTTTTAAAGCCAATGATTGTTTGAGGAGTTCTTGGATAACTAGAGTTTGTTTTGTAGCTACAAGTGTGAAATCTACGATTCACGGGAATATCTATATATAGAAAAGTGTGAAACAAGAGATAACAAAGGAACCCAAAAAATCAGACTCGAGGAGTTGACATTCCAATAAACTAGGGAAGGCCAAAGTCGGACATATTGTCCTAACCTTTAAGTAATCTCATGCACCAAAGAGTACTACCAAAGAAAGTCGATCTAGGTTCGTCCAATATCTTTCATAGGTCCAATTCTATGAATGACAATCCAAAATATCTCTAATAACATGCTAAGTCATTCCTTTTACCTCTCTTGCAATTTCAATTGATATATTGGTTTGGCATGCTTGTAAATAGTTCGAGTTTTCATTGTAAATTTGTAGATGACTGTATATCTCTATAGTATGTAATACATAGTTTCCAAATCTACTTAAAACCAGTTGCATTTATTATCAACTCTAAACTTAATCAAAAGTTTAATTAGGGTTGATACATTTTGGTGAACCCGATTTTGATCGAACCCTTCACCTAATTTGGCTATCTTGAAATTGCTTTGCATTAGGCATCGTGTTTTCCCAAACCCTAGGGCTGAATTGGTGCATGTGTGTGATTTTTCTAAGTGCCTTTCTTGTTCTTTGTGTCACCATGACTTGTTATAGGGCTTTACAAAACCACAATGGTTACCATCCCTTTAAACAAGCCCATACCACTTCTGGTTTTGCCAATCGCTCTGATCTTCCTCATCCAATTCCTATTTTCCATACTTTAGCAGATGGCTCTACCGCTTGGTTTACAAATAAGAGTTTTGGCCATGAGATCATCTCAATCTCATAGGTTGCTCCTAATAAAGCTCTTCCACTCTCTCCTACTAAGGATGACATCATATTCAATTATGATCAAGAGGTTGATCCCAATGTGTTCCAAGATGGACCACCTGCTTTACTCCAACACATAGCACTCTTCCTCCCCTATCCTGTAAAGGCTAACCTCCTAGCTAAGACCATGACATTTCTATGTGCCCCTCCCACTACCAAAGGTGATAGTGGTCTTACTTACGAGAGTAATTTCGTTGGTTGGGACAATGATAGTGAACACCAAACTTCCCTCCAGTTAATGACCTTCCTACAGTCACAAATCCTATATATTCTAGTGATGATGAAAGTGTTTCTCACTTGCATGAGGATGATTTCCATTTATCCTTACCTTAATCAATTGTGAGTGCCCTAGTGATGACAAGTTAGCTTCCATTCATAGTGAGCGCCCTAGTGATGACATCCATGATGATCCCACTCTTGCACATGATATCAACAACCACACTCGTGTCTCTCCCACTCCTCTTGCACATGAT
This sequence comes from Taxus wallichiana var. yunnanensis, assembly GCA_018340775.1. Lineage (NCBI taxonomy): Eukaryota > Viridiplantae > Streptophyta > Pinopsida > Cupressales > Taxaceae > Taxus > Taxus wallichiana. Next base: position 602,721,455 of record CM031236.1, on the reverse strand, counting down.
ATCAACAACCACACTCGTGTCTCTCCCACTCCTCTTGCACATGATATTAACAACCACACTCATGTCTCGCCCACTCCACTTGAATGCAAAACTAACAAATCTAATAGTAATCTTTCTATTTCGCATGTATATGATTCTACTTGTGTTTCTACTCTTCCCATTGAATGTGAAAGAAATGATCTTGCTTGCACCAATAATGTTTCTACTAATACTTTTAAATGCAATAATGATACAAATGATTCCATTCCTATTATGCATACTATGGTTGATACAACTTGTGTTTCTACTTCTCCTCTTGAAAGCAAATGCAATGATTCTATTATTACTTCTCCTCCATCCCTTGTAGATGATAATGTGCATAATGATGAAATTGTTTCTATTTCTCTTAACAAAAATGAACATGTTGATTCTCCTCTAGTTGCATGTAATACACAGTCTAGTTTCCTCTCTTAGTGTGAATGTTATGCTTGTAGATAATAGTAATACTCCTTTAGAACCTTAATGTGCGACCAAGCCCATCGAACCTTGAATTCCAACTAATGACACACCACCTCATATTGCCTTTAAACGACATAGCGTTCTATGGCCACTATTAATGGTAAGTTACAACCCTTAAACAAGCCTCTAGATGTTTATGCCATACCTCCTCGAGAGGTCCACACATGAAGTGGGAGATTTGCAATGTGAAGTACATACTTTGACCCTAAAGAGCAAAGCTTACTATGCTAGCATTGATTTCAATTCTATTTATGGCATTCTTATTCGGCGTAAAATCTTCCAATCACAATTCCTAGGAATTTTGTCATGTCGTCATTCCAGTTTTTTGATGGTACCTCAAATCCTTACCTACATCTTATGCATCATAGGGCACTTATGGTCTCATATCATAATGATAGATTACTTCTCAAAGCTTTTCTAGAGTCTCACAGGAGAGGATAAGTATTGATTTACTCACATTCCTAGCAGATCTCTAAGTACTTTTCTCGAACTCGAAGATGCTTTTCTAGCCCACTTTAGTTGCAATAAAGGCCCTAAGGCTACATATGAGTGTTTACCCTCTTTACATCAAGGTGAGAATGAACCCATATCTGACTATATTTTAAGTTTCAAAGCCAACATGCACTTATTATTATATCAACCCATTGACCTAGAGATGCAATATATCTTTTGTCGAGGTCTCATACGACCTCTTAAGGAACAATTTACTCTATGACACATGTGATTCATTTACCAAGCTTTGTCTATGTGTTATTGATCTAGAGCGAGATCTTATGTTCCCACATCAACCTAAGCTTCCTGATGAGAACATTACAGTTGTTTCTATTAAATATGACTATGATGCACCACGAATCGAGTACTTAATGATACTCAAGTTAAGGTTTTGCGCCATAGTAACACTCTTTATAATCCCGTGCCTAAACCAAGAGTTATCCCAAAGACTCCTCCTAAGCGCAAGCATAAACAGCGATATTTTGGCAAATCTATTGATAGATTGTGTGACATCCTACTTACACTAATAGATAAGGAGTTAATTTGGTTACCATCTAATCATCATCATCCCCCTCACCGACTTGAACGAGCAAAGGGAAAAAAAAATTGCAATTTCCATCATATTATTGGACACCGTGACAATGATTGTTATGTATTGGATCAAAAACTCAAGTTACTTGATGACAAAGGCATTATCACTTTCGAGACATGCCACTCCAACAAATCTACTTCACCCCCACCACGACATAGTCCTACAACAATTGTTACTCTCACTAAGCATTACTCCATTGATACATCAAGTAATGTTTCTAACAATGAAGTTATTCCTCCACATGAGCCGTCATAGCCCACATATAAATGGCTTGCCACGGAGTAGAAGTTTGTACCAAAAGTTGCACATGTGACTCATACAACTTCTTTGGCACCACCAACGACACGTCGATTAAGCTCAAGCTTCACATTTGATTTGCACTAAATGCATTTTCGGTCTCTAGAGTGATTGCTTATACCTAGTCCCACTTGATTTCTCCATCATGATGTTTTACACTCATTATCTACGTCTCTTCTAAACACTATCCTTTCACTAAGTATCTCACAACATATATGAGGATCGCCCTTCTTTCTTAAGAATAAGTTTCCTTTCCCCATATGCTGATGAGATCTTATGTGGAAGTTGAGCACATACCACCCATTACACTTTCTCATCACTATACACACATCGATGATTGCACAATCAATTTTCTAAATCACACAATTCGGATTCATATACATATATTCTCATAACATCTACATTAGATTTCTTACACCTCACACACATTTCTTACCAATCTCAACACTCCATTTGCATCATCCAAATGCCAACAATGTACACATCCTAATACCAAGCAATGGTACCAATATCACATGTAGCTATGATATCAGCAACTATATCCATACATCTCATCAACTATGCTATAAACGCCTAACCATTACACCAAACACAATCTTTGCATAATACAATATCAATATCTATACATATATGTCTCAGCACTTCACCAATGACAAGACAATCGAGGGTCATCCCCTTTCGAATGTCTATACATCATCACTACCCTCATCACTCTACCCTAACACCCAACCAATTCATCAAGATATTTTCTACCTCCACGGATAGAACACAAAAAAAGAACCATATTTTTCTAGGGCACATATCCTCAACACTCAACACAAACACCCAAAATTTAAAAATTCTAACAGAGGCCAATATTATACGGGACTATTACGATTTGTACCACAATCTTGCCCATAACATATGTTCTGGACGGGGGCATCTCATATACAATTTTTCATTTTCACAAATCCTATAAGCTATCTATAGCATTTTTAATAGTCTAAAATATCTATCACTCAATTCAAATAATTATATAGGTGACATGAGTATTTCACCACTTCTTCCCAATACTATTTTGATTCAATCACAAACATGAGATTTTGGGGGCATGCGCCCTCTCGCCCCTATCATTTCTCCAAATTTATATGACCAATCTCAACACCACAACTATTGAAGCGAAACATGGCAAACCATCCCTTCCATGCTTTCTAATCAAGCAATTAAAATAGTACAAAATTAGACCACTTTAACTGTTTTACACAATTATCAAAAATTACTACTATTTTTCAACACAATCACAAGATGTTGACACTTACTAGCTCATCACCTTCTCGCACCTTCATAGAATTCACTACTCAACCAACATCCTGACCACAACTTCTTTGTCATGCAACATCCTATCTCTCACCAATTGCTCACAAAGCAAAAGTCACTATCAATCACCGTAAAAACAATGCACTATTTGACTTCCCACCATACTATTTATAGTACACGAGCCCCTATGGGCCTATGGACACATATCCTTACCTACTTCCATAATTTGCTTTATGCCTCACACTTCTGTAGGCCATATCTTGGTCTCGATTTCTCTAATTTTTTTGTGCCATCTTTAACATCAAGATTGTTATTTGCCAAATTATTATACTAAACCATGATGACCCTTCATCCGGATCTCATAGTCCTCACTTTATGCAAGTCTATTTACAGATGTTAAGCCTATGGGCTCCCTATAATACTTCTCAAACAACATTCATGCACAAATATAATACACATTTATTCTATCAAGATTGGATCTTCTTTGATCACTTTCTACAAACTCTATATCATCTTGGCAAGCATACCGTTTTATTCTAAAACTCCTACAAATCCAACCCTTATATCAAGATCCAGTCTCTATTATAAACTTTCTACAAAATCTATGCTACTCGGCACTTTATCCCGCAATACTCACTATGTTTTTTTCACTACTATCTACAGCACATCCTCCAAGATTGTGGGCAAACTCTTATTAACATCTTTCTATCTCTACGCACTACTCCAATTACTTTGTCACAAATCCTTTGTTCTTGATCTACATCTCCACTTGCAGCTTTTGCAACGGTATGGTTCATATCTTGGGCCTTGTTTACCCGTTTTACACGTCGTTTACAACATCGCAATCATGCTTTCGACTACTTCCGCATTAATACACGACTACACTAAATCGCTCACCCTATACGGTTGTGCACAAGTTTTTCTACAAATTTGAATTTGGCTCTATTACACACATACTACTACATTGCCTCTTATCAGTCACTCTATTCATATACAAATCACGCCACTCAAATCTCAATTGTTATCCACTACATTACACAATCTCGACATACTCTAGTCTCTCATCCCTTCACTTATGTCATAAACGACAATGTTTCACACTCTCCCTTTCGCCGAAAGGGGGCAACTCTATAGGCCAACCATACATGGTCGTCTCCTTTTCATCTCTCAAATCAGCAACCAACATCCAATGGATTGGTCATACAAGGCCATCCTCCTTACACACATTACACACAAATCAAGTAAGGTTGGCTATGCAAGGCCACCTTTTTCTCTTTGTCATATAGGTCAATCCAATTTCATCATCTCGCATGATCACTACTAATTACGGAAGTGTACTACACGCTAAACATGCATAGTTGATATACAAAAAAGCCATTGCATTTGGTATAAATGCAAGGGCAAAACAATCAAGTATTCCAAACTCACCAAAGCACCAATATTACAATAGTACACATGTATAAACATGTTGGGGGCAACAAGACATTTCCCTTCACCTTATAGGGGTTTCCATATCTAAGATCTAGATCCGTCTACAACGGTGTGGTCCCATTATTTAGAAGCGTTATCATGGGTGACCAAAAAGCCTTGTGACACTCTTTCCTTGGTGTCGGGACACCCAATTCCCATTTAATTACACCTTGTTCGGGATTTGATCACCCCCTGACTCTATAAATGCACAAGAACAAATCTCCATGTCTCCAAACATTTCTTTTTGCAACCCCTTTTGACACTATGACACGCTTCTCCCTCATCTCCGCATCGGTCAATCAATGACTCATGTTATTCGCCACCCATTATTTCTCTCGGCACACTTGCGGTTGTTCTTGCTTCAGCACTCTCTCAAGTACAACTTTCTTCTCCTTTACACTAGTAAATTTCATTCGCTAGCATAAGGGGGCCAAATGTAGACACCAAAATCCGTACAAAATCATTATTACATCATGCTTTTATTGGACTTATATACAAGTGAGTTTTGAACAATGGAATGAGGTCTTAGCAGCATCACTCTCTTGTTGTATTGCTCTTTATGTCTTAATTTAAACCATCTCTTAATATTTCACCTTTTTTAGTTACCTTACAAATATCTCTGGCAGTTCCCTTTTACTGTTTTATCATTTTTAAGCCTGGTCAAAACCATACAACAAGGTCGAAACCGGACCATTTGATCCTAACCATTATGTACAGTCTCGACTCCTCTTACTTTTCGGTTGTTTTCCTTCATGGGCCCATTTATTACTCTTTTATCTTTCAAATTATATTTTTGGGTCAGTCTTTCCCGCCACTAAGATCCAAATTTCAAAGTACGAACTCATATATATAGACATTTGATGTAGCCATTTATTACTTAGCAAGCACCTATCTATCTACCATCTAAGCTAAAGAAGTGAGAGCTACATCTGCATACTACATACACAACATAGGAGGGCATAAATTTGAATTTTTCATCTACACACAAGGGTTTCTATTGGGATGAAGTAACATAGCCCGCTATCGATGTTGAGGTACAACAAATGAGCGAAATTAGGTTAAGGGGTAATTGCATGCACATCAACACAAAGCACTAAGAGAACTACATTGAGTCTGAAATGTAGTGCAACACTTGGTGACTCACATATGGGGTGACCGTCGAGGTCAATCCGACTCAACCATTTGCATCTTTATTTTTAGAGCTAACAATTGCTCGAGTGTGTTGCAGGATAGATAGGGCTTGTTTTGTAGGTATAGATAACGAAATTTACGATTCTGAGTGGATTTGAATATAAATAAGTGTGAAACAAGCAATAACAAAAGAACCCAAAAAAATCAGACTCTGTTAATAGTCTAAGAAAGTAGGGAATGTCTGAATCGGACATACAATCCCGACCTTTATCTACGGTCCTACACCACAAAGTATCACCAAAGAATAGTCGATTTGGGTTCATCCAAAATCTTTCATAGTTCCCAATTCTGGAGGTGACACAATCTGAAATTTCTTTGATACTAGGTAAGTCATTCATTTTACCTCTCTTGCAATTTCAATTGATATATTGGTTTGGCATGTTTGCAAATAGTTCAATTTTCATTGAAAATATGTAGATGCTTGTATATCTCTATAGTCTGTAATACATAGTTTCCAAATCTACTTCAAACCAATTTCATTTATTATTCAACTCTAAACTGAATCAAAAGTTTAATTAGGGTTGATACAATTTGTATGAGGCCTTCAGTCTTTTGCTTCCCACCATCACGATGGGCATGAGCTAGACTGCACAGAAACGCCAAGTACTCTCTTGTACCAGGCCTAATACATATAGGGTACTAGTACTGGTACGTTGTGGGTACTATGTGGGTACATACCCACAAGCCCGGGGTACTTCCGTACCCAAGACATACCCAAGGCCTGTGGGTATGTACCCACAACATACCCACATGGCTTTTTTAAGTGCAGAAAATTAATGAAACTTGAGGGCTTTGACTGCGATTGAAACTTGGAAAGTTCGTGTGAGATTCAATATTGCCAATAGGCTCCGAAAGATCAACAGAGATGAAAATGACTTCATTTGGTTGACTTACTATTTGGGTGCTTTCATGTTGCTCCTCATGGGTCCTTTATTCTTCAGTCAATTTGGAAGGCATGGGAACAAGTGAAGCACTTGGTGGTTGGGCAGCCTATCTTCTCTTCCTTTGACACTACGTGCCAAGCCTACAAATCAATTTTGTCGAATCTGAAATATAATGACAAGATCATTGCCTTAACAAGGGGCTGCTCTGCCCTCCTTTGGTTTGAGAAAGGAATTAGAATATCTCATGACTTGTACAGATTTGGGAAGTGGATGGAATGGACAGACCTTCAAGCTTTCTATAAGCTTCCTCAATCTCAGTTCAGAATGTATACAATGCTTAGAAATGCTTTCACAGCTCCCTCTACTAGACTAATTATGGAGGATAAGAATGACTTTTGGGATACTATGAGGTGGCTCAAAGGGACCCTTCTCTAAGAGGCTACCTCCAAACAACTCTATGAAAAGATTGCCTTCTCCCAAAACCTTTCCCTAGGCCTTAACAATAAGTGGAATATTTGTGAGCCCATTAGTAGATGGACTCATAGATTTAATGTTTTGTGGTCTTCTTGTATTCAGTCAAAGAAATCTTGCTTTAGATGACTTCCAATTCATAATAAGCTTCTTGTTGGCTTCTAATATTTTATAGGTTGTTGAGACTATAAGCTGCTTGTTTTCTTTAAATTTTTATATATATTTATATTTTTTACTTTTTAAAACTATATTGTACGAACGTACCCACAGCGTACCGTAACTGAGGTTTTTAAAAATTGTCGTTTCAATGTACTGTACCCATACCCGTATCTGTATCCGTACCAGTACCAAAACAGTCTAGGGCATGATGACACTCAAAACACAGTGGCAAAGCCCCCACATCTATAACACGGTTCATCAAACAATCTTCCTCTTCCAGTGGTGGCTCCTCCTCTAGCGTGCTTAGTTGTTACCTGGAAACTACTAGATCTTTCCTCATTCAATTGTTGATTGTTTTCATCAAATGGTTGTCCACTCCCAATCCTAAACCTCTCTTTTCCTCTTGATGCACTTTGTTGCCTCTGGACAACTTCTCTACCCTCAAAGCATATATGTATGCTTCTTCTATCATATGCAACCTCACTAGGCTAATCTCATCTTAATATTCAACCCTAGTGCATTGGTGTACCTCACTACCGTTTCTTGATCCATCTCACTATGACCAACCCAAATCGAGATTCGGTAAAAGTCCTCTCTATACTCCTTCACACTTAGCTCCTTTTGCCTCATGTTTTATGATCTTTTCAAGAAATCCAACTGAAAATCTGTAGGCAGAAACTTGCCTTTCAATTTTGCAATCCTTCTCTCACAACAGGTAATCTTGTCCTTACCCCTCCTATACCTTTCAGTCTGCATCTCTTTCCACCATAGGGTTGCATGCCTTTTGAGCTTGGTCCAAGCTACTTTCACCTTCTTTAGATCAGCTATTTCAACAAATTCAAAATATTCTTCCATTTTAGTGAGCCAATCAATCAGCTCCTTTGGATTTAAGGTTCCTGAAATACTTGGGGCTTTCACCTCCATTCTACTTCCAATCTTGATGATTGTCTTTTATGAGCCTATCTTACCCTCCCTTTAGCTGCTTTGGTGTTGGTACCATATCTTCTAAATCTCAACTCTTCATTCTCCACATCACTCACATCATCCCTTAGGACAAATCCGCTCCTTCCATCTGTTCAAACAGCAACCAATCTTGTTTGCATAACCTTCAACATCTCTATAATCTCATCTAATCGTCTTGCCATAGTGGGCACCTTTACTCTAGGTCTATCTGCTCTTCTAGGAGGCATCTAGACTCACTCTTTCAACCTCAACCTACTACTACAATATCTTGCAAATCTACATAGGACACATTGCACTCTAAACCATTCTTTCAATACTTGGTTATCTACCCACCCACACAAGATAGAGAACACCCAACCAGTACCTATCCCAGAGCTGTTATCAGCTCTGATACCAACTGATGTAGACAAGGATGAGGGTCTGATGAAGGACAACCTTTTACCTTGCAGCCTTCCTCAATACATAGACACAGGGGCTTGGAAAACCAAAACACACTTTTATTGATATCCTTGATAAGGTATAGAGACAAAACACACATACACACTCACTTACTCTCCCTAAGTCCAAATAAGTCTACAAACTATGTTCCACCAAGTTTCAGACGAGGACAACAAGGGATGCATTTCCGAGACAGACTTTTCAGAGGCTATTTATTAGGGGATGGCTATTAAAAAATAAGGGAAAATTTAAAATATAGGAAATCTAAAATACTCATATGATAACACTGATAAGGCATTCATCATATTGATAAGGAATGTTCTAGGGAGACTTGTCTGAAAGAGAGAATGCCTATTTTTAGATTTAAGATGCAGCACAAGCTGAATAATTAGAACCATTAGACATTTAGATACAATTCCAAGTAAAGGTGAGATATCTAATATAATTTCAGATGGAAAAGGGTGCTGAAATATCCCACATGACATAGTTAAATCATAATCATATAGTTTCTTTTTATGACATAAAGGTATTCGTAGTAACAAACTTTTAAAATTGAAAAATGTGTAATCTTGTTTTGTAACCTAAGTAGCCGATACAGCACCCCTAGGGCACTGGGTACTGGTATGAAATGTACCCGGTATGGGTATGGCCAAGATACGTGCCCAGAAACAGCCAGTATCCAGACCTGCCTGGCCATATCCTGGCGTTTCCAGGCCCAAAACTGTGTTTTTTTAAATTTTTTTTTTCTAGTTTAAATTTAATATATCATTACAGCAGAAATTACAGTTTTCACAGCACCACTATTCTACAGAAGGTACAGTTTAAATTTAATATATCATTACAGCAGAAATTACAGTTTTCACAGCACCACTATTCTACAGAAGGTACAGTTTAAATTTAATATATCATTACAGCAGAAATTACAGTTTTCACAGCACCATTATTCTACAGAAGGTACTAAATACAAGCCATCATAAGCATGGATAAAAATAGTAGGTCTGAGATAAATCATAAATGTAACAAACACCTCAACTAGATATAGTAGGGTCAAATGAAATTATGAATGTATGAGTAATTTGTTGTGGTTATTTAGCTTGTTTTGTTTTTCATATGCATAATATGTGGTTAATTCCTATTTAGTACCCTGGAATATATATATATATTGTACAGTCGTATCCAACGTCGTATCCGGGGCAAAAAATAAATTGCCGTATTCGCGTATCGGATACTCCATATCCATACCCGTATCCAAAACGTATCGGCTACTTAGTTTGTAACCATATTAAACAGCCAAGGCTTTTACCAAGCAGATTCGAGTTATCAGAGTTTTCAACGTATCGGCTCCTTGCAGTTGCTTCCACAACTGTGCATTTCAGAATCATAAAAGTGTGCACCTATTATCATAGATATCATTAGGAAGAGGCTGTTGTGAGTCGATTTAATCATGAAGGCACTTCATGAGCTACAAGAATGGATCTCTCATCTACTCCAAATATTCATGTAAGTGTTATTTGAGATACTCCTTTAAATTTATAAATTAATATCTGAAACTGCTTCTAATTCAGAAGTCCATTGCAAAATGAATATTTTCTAGATCAAGCAAGAAGCATTTCAAAAATTGTACCTGTGCATTATTCCCAAAAATGACTTCTAATGGTGACATGCTTCTAATATGGAGCCTCTAGAAGATTAAGTATACCTTTATGGCGAATATATTCAAGTGGAAATGATCCATAATTCATAGTTGTTTTTCACTTCAAATTAGCTAGGCCGAGACAAACATTCATTTTTGAGTTTTTTTAAAGTGTTTTAAAGCTGCTGGGACATAGGGGAGGGCTAGTTGTTTCCAGTACAATCGAGGGATGTCTAGAAATCATCCTCTAGTTGTACCAGGGACAGCTAGTCGTCCCCTACCAGTCCCTGTCGTACCCTGCAATTTTTATGATGTCCCAGCGACATTTCCTACAAAAACAAAGATTTGTGGACATCTATGGAACATTTCCTACCAGTCCCCACATCCCCAAAATGTCCAGTGCTGGGGAGAGGCCCAAAATGTAGGGAACATGTCCCTGGGGTACACTATCTACAACAAGGGAGGAATGCTAAGACCTTTTCTAAATTGAACACAAATTTATACTCCTCTAAGCTTCCTCTTCAAGCAATAGTAACACACTCCTTTGGAAGATCTCCTCCAACCTCCCTTGACCTCCTTTGCCACTTCCTCTCTCTCTCTTTCTATTATGCCTGTGAAGTGATTCTTACCCTTCCAAACAATCTCGAAAATGCTCACAAGAAGTTTCCAAACATTCCAGGACTGTTGCTAAACATATGCAACTGACGCGAGCAAAACCGCTAGTCTGTTCACACCATCGATTGGTTAACCAAAACGGCTATGTAACTGCCCTGGCAATTTCAAAACCACTGTGGCAGTTTCACCATGAGACAATAAACACTTTGTCTCGGTGGCTGTAACCACCCTTTCCGAGCTCCACAGACATGTTGAAGGTGCTTGCATTCATGAAGATTGTCTTTAATGGTCAGATGCCCACAAACACAAAAATTTAAAAAAAAACTTTTCGGGTGGATTCAAGATTGCTAACTACCCAGGTGCTCATGCACAAGCTTCGCAAGAGTAGTGCTACAGAGAGTGGTGCCACAAGACAAAGATTTAGCGGTCTTAGTGGCAGTAAGTTGTTACTCACTCATTAAAAACTTCGAGGCTCCTGAACCAAATTAGCCAAAAGGAGGCTTTCTTTGTGATATTAAATATGCTGAAACAGACAGACCAGTTTTGCAATCTTTGTCGCTACTTGCAGAGCTAATAAGAGAGGATACTTGAAATTTTTCTTAGGTCTCCATCTAACTTAGTAAGTTATGTGATAAAAAATCTACAGAGCAAGTTTTCTTGCATGCCAACTTTGGACTCCTAATGTTCTTTCTTGGTATTGATTACTAAAAAGGAGTTATGTTGGTTCTTGAACTTCCATATTTAGTATTTTATTCTATTTTGTTTCTGTTTGATCTTCGTCATGAAAGCGTGCTTTTTTCAGTCAATAATTCCATGAACGTAAAAATACGTTGGTTTTTGAATCCATAGCTAAATTATATTTCCCTTTTAAATGTAGCTATTACTTTTAAGCAACTTGTGCCTAGCCCTAAAGTAAATGTATATATCGCCATATCCTCTACAAGGTGCATATAGAGATGGATAGGCTTGAGCTACTCCCATTACCTATAGAATAGGGATGTCCACCTCTACCGAGACATGCCCGCCTACACCAATCAATATAGATAGCTGTCGGATAGGGCACCTCTCTCTCTTCACCGGCCGGGCCCTATCCCTATCTATATAGAGGGGCAGGGGGACTCTGCCCTCTGAATTGAGAGTTCTGACTGCCGGGATGCTGGAGTGCAGCCCCGATAGATAGGGTTGACAGTTGGGATGCCCAGCAGCCGCTCGATAGTTATTCAGTCAGTCTGCGCCCTTTCTTATATGTTAATCTGTGTTAAGAATTGCTTGATGTTAACATGATGCAAGTAAGCTAAGTCACAAGGTTCGAGTTTGAGTACATGTTCGACAAGAATAAAGCTCGGTTCAAGTTTGCCTAGGGATAAAGTTTGAGGAAAAAATGTCTTCAAGTTTGAACAAATAATTTTTTCTATCATTTTTATTTTCTAAAAAAATGCATAAATATGTCAGAGGGGCAGATTGGAGAGAGTTTTCTGTCCTCTGCTTTCAGACAGTATATGTACATATGCACACAATTATAAAATAATGCAAAATTATGTCAAAAACTTCCCGTGCAACAATAACGGATAAAGTCCATGTTCATGTTCGACAAGAATAAAGTAAAATTTGGCGTACCTTGTGACATAGCAAGTAGGTTAAAAAATCAAAATTGATGGTTCTTTGTTTTTCTTTAGGATTTTAAAAGAGGAAATTGAATAGACTGTGACCCTAAGGGGTAGGATTCGGCAGGCTTACAGTCAAACTTGAGAAAGATAATCCTTCAATTCTTTCCCTTAGGTAGATAGGCGACACCCTATTAGCTTAACAATATAGATTTCATACCTAAGCTGACTCGCCTCCATGGGAGAAGATGATTTTTCTTTCTCAACGGTTGACATATTTTCCCATGCAATTCTATAGATGCAATAATATTGACCTTTTCTTGTAAATGTTCTCGTTTTTAATCTCAATTTTTATCTATCCATTAGTCCTTTCTTAGACTATTTTAGATATGTCTATCTTCATTTCTCTCTCTTAAATTTAATTAGATCTGTGGTCCCTTGAGTGTGAAAAAACCTGCTATGCTAGCTATTTTATATTTTTGAAGAATATGGTGGGGGTGGACATCCATAGTTGTTTGTAGTGGTTGGTTCAAGTGTGGGAGAAGGGTATCTAAGACAAAAAGATGTAGAGTCCCCTCTACCTCCACCATGCCCTTCAGTAAAATAAATATCTAACATAGCATTATAGTTGTTTATTCCGGTTGGTTCAAGCAAGGAGCATCCAAGATAAGAAGGTTACGTAGAGGATATAAAGGATCTTTCTTGGGTAGTGACTGATGAGCAGGTTTCATGCACATTGTTGCAATCGTTGCTCCAAAATGCCAATCATTGTGCAAACACTTTTTAATCCTATATTTAGAGACTCAAGCGAGACATCCAATAACTTGTTGGAGGATTTGGTGGTGGATCCCCAACCAAACAACATATGAAACCACTCTTAGGCTTGCCTTATCCTATTTTGAGTAGAAGGGATGCAACCATGACATACAAAAAACACCTACCTCTTGAGAATGCCTCCCCTTGAAACCATGAGTCTTGTCAAATCAAGCTAGCTATAGAGAAAAAGATCACTGCATGATGCATCTACATTAACTCAGAGGAATTAAATTGTGGTTGATATTTTTACTTTCCCGCACAAGAAAAAGTCAAATTGATCCTCTCTGTGTTTCTCAAATATTTAGCATTGACTACATCACCGATATCGAAAAAGTAATAAAATCATGACAAGAGATTGGGAGGGACGATATTTTATTTTGTGTACAGCAACATCATAAACAATAGAAGAATATCAACAATTCATCATCATTGTAACATTCGTGCCCTAAAATGTGGATCAAATTAACAGTCTTACTGTGCTCGTATTTCTTCCTTTTTGCTTTGTTTAATGCTTCCTTGTCTCTCTCTATGTGAACCCGCTCCAACTCCAACCTATCCATTTCATCTTCAATCCCTGTGTGAGATTAATTGTGTTAGAAACATAACTGTTCTAAAATTATCTTCCTTCAAAGGGGTTGTCAGTACCATAGGCTTATAAAACTTATCTAAGCTCTTGACTAAATTGAAGCTCGTATTGCTGCTCCTTTTCCAATTCTGTGCGTAAGGCATGCAATGTCTCATCATCCACACCCTCCTTCTCTGCAGCCTCTACTTTCTGCTCGTGCATAAGTACTTTGCCATGAACGTCTGCAGTTATGATGTTGATTCAATGAGCATATAAAATGAGCAAAAGAAAAAAAAACATGTAAGAGACCAACACCGGAAGTCTATGTACAAGGGGTAACTGGAAAAGAAAAATACATGATGCCAGGAAACTAGCAATTACAGAAATAACATAACAGATCAAAAAAAAAAAAAAAAAAAAATCAGGTCAAACCCTAGATCAAACACTCCCCACCTAAACTGAAACTCTTAACTCAAAACATTTTACCCCCATGAATAAGAACCTCAGGGGAATCAAAAGCCCTTCCTCAAAATGTTGAATCTTGGATCAAAAAAAGCTAAAAGAAGCGTTGCAAAACAAATTATAGCAATTTACCTTTCAAGATTGTTTGGACCTCTGACCAATCTTCCTCTAGAACAGATTTAAGCCTGCTTAGTTCTTGTTTTGCTTCAGCTAACGCAGAGATATCTCTAGCAGGCTCAAATACCTGACATAGATCGGCAGCGAATGACATAATAACGTTTGTGTCTAAACTCTGGGCAGAATGTAGTTTAGTAATGTCCATGATGTATTGAAGCCAAATGTCGTACCACCTGCCACCTGTACATTCAAGCTCTCTCAACTGCGAACTCCATTATTCCGCTAATATTTACAAATATATTTATGTAAAACCCTGTTCGAAGAATTGTTTTTAAGCCCTTTCTCACTACTTATGGCGCTCTTTTTTGAAATCCATGAGGCACGAATAACATTTCCTTTTATTTATATATATATATATATATATATCAAAATTTGTACCCTGTTGGAGGGTGGGACACCTCACCAATTTGTCACATAGGCTATCTTTGGTAGCCTCGTGGATGTTAAAATATCTTGTTCTTCATAAATAAGAATAAGATTCTAAATTAATAAGTTTGTCTAGACATTTGTCTTTAATTGGTTTGTCTAGACATTTGTCCTTAATTGGTTTGTCTAGACATAAGTAAGGAAAAAATAAGCAATAAAAGTCGACCATCCATGTAATTTGCATTTAGGTGTGCCTTTAATGTGTTAAGCCTACTAAGATAAGCATTTGTTACAACTCTATCTTGATCAATCATGTGCTAATGTATCTTAAGGGCTATAGAGCTCAATGTTTCTAATTAAAGAGTGTTTTTTCCTTGATATGAGGGCATATGAGTTCACGAATAATCTTGCATCAACCATAAACATGGGGGTGTTTCGGTTCATGAATAGTCGTGTATCAACCAAAAACATGGGTTCGAGTTTTGAGCATGTGTGATTGTGTTTATGTTTCTTATCGGTCTTAACGATAAGGCTACATGTGTTTAGGAAGTTTACATGCGATCTAAAAACACCACCCAAAGCTCGAGAATGATATCAAAGCTAATGAAAAGGAATAATAATGTGATGTTCACCATTCTCATGGGTCAAGTGACCTCTTTGGTGGACAACGATGAATTCACCCCTCTACATAGATCACTAGTTTACGTAGACGACAACTATATGACCGTCATATCAAATACGCAATCGTTGATCTACTGAAACTTGAATTTTCACCCGCAACATATGAAAAACAAAAGGTAATGCCTATATTTCCAATTTTCAACTCATGGACCATTTTTTCAAGATCTTTAAGACTCTGAGATCTATGTCAATGGTCAGTGTCAGAATGTGGATTCGAAGTAAGGGGGTGAAGAGTTGGAGGCGATTGTGGAAAGGGGAAGTTTGAGCAAAACAAGATTCGGTTTGTAGAGAACTCAAAGCAAGGAGCAAAATAAATATTAGCTCATATAGGGATGAAAGTTGAGCCAATGCCCTACAAGTTTGATGTTTACAAATTATAATCAACCATTGGGATGAGAGTGGGATTTCTTCATAGTTTGTAGGGTGGGGAGTGTGTGTGTTTGTATTTTACATCTTTGTAATGTTATTAAATATTAATAAACAGGTGTGTTCTTTGTAGAATTATACCCTTTGTTTTTGTTAGTCCTTTAATTATGGGTCGGGAGTCCAAAGTTGGTGAGTTTGGCGGCCCGATTACTTGGCCTTCGTTCTCATGTGCATCAATTGGTATTAGAGAAAGGATCTCGTTGTTAAGTTGAGCGTGTGAGGATTTTGACAAGGCATTTATATGTTGTGAAAGAGAAGTTGACTTGTGAGGATATTGCACATATAAGAGTACATTTTGCTAGAGGAAGAGAAATGGCACTAAGATTGCCTAGAGTTATAAACATGGTGGTGATATTGGGAAGAATTTGAGTGAAATTGGATGCGATGAAGGATGTACAAAGTAGAGGATAAACAATTATTGATGAAAGTGATGATGAAGGGGAAATCGTAGATATTCAATAAAGAAGGCAAGAGATGCTCAAGAGGAACAACTTTTGAGAGTTGTTGCGAAAGGCTATGAATCAAACCAAAGATGGATACCCCAAGTTATGGTGAATCTTGAACCCGAGGGCAAAGTTGGAAAAGTACTTTGACTATAAGTGCATTAAATATTTTAAAAGGGTGAAGTTTTCTTGTACAAAATTGAAAGGCATTCCATCCTTGTCGTGGAATCACATGCGATTGGAGAGACAATGAAGATAGAAAATTGAGATCAAAGCTTGGGACAAAATGGTTGTAAATCTTAAAATTAAGTTCTTTCCTTTGGATTATTAATTGAATTTATTCAAGAAGCTACAAAATTTGAGGCGGAGAAGACGAATGTGAAAGAATACATGAAGAAGTTTTATAAACTCGTGATTATATTTGGTCATGATGATCAAATCAAAAATAAATATCAAGGCATTTTAATAGAATTTTTATTTCAATTCAAGATGAGATTGGAATGTTCACATCGAGGTCAGTGGAAGTGAACTATTAACGTTCTTTCAAGGAGAGAAAAAAATGGCTAGAAGGAAGAAAATTACCTATAGATGTATAGGAAGGTTCTTTGTAGGAAGAGGACAAAAGATCGGTGGTAGGAGATAACCTACTCAATGGGGTCGAATCTTATCAAAATCATATTCAAACATAAAGAGGGAAATCGTATTCTTCTAAAGGAAGATGATTTATAAGTAGAGGAAGACGTGGAGGATTCTTGGGAAAGTGTTTTGAACATGGAGAATATGTTTAACATAGAGCATGTGAGTGTTTTAAAGTATTTTAGATCAACAATAAGAGGGTTGATTCAAGTTATCATGTTGTTCTTGTAAATAAAGAGTGTTGCTCTTACAAATAAAGATAGTGTTGAATCTCAACACATGTATAAGAACGAAAGCATGGCGGAGCTCAATTGATGAAAAGAGTGTTGATAAGGCCAATCAAGGAAGTAGACGAATTAGTGCAAAGAAATAATATTTCTGGACTATATGTAAAGTTAGACATAAGTTTATAAGATTGTTATTGATAAGCAGTAACATGAATAACTTAGTTGTTGATGAGGTGGTATGAAATCTATAGCGGATAATATATGTGCATCCCAATCTATATTAGGTGTCTTGGTTATTGAAGAGACATCAAGAAGTAGTGAAAGAATAACATGGTGTTATTTTTTAGATTTTGGCTTACAAAGATGAAGTGATATGCGACATATGCTTATGGATGTTTTACGTATGTTGTTGGGTGGACTATGGCAAAGATGATATAAATTTTGTGCATGATAAAAGAGAAAACACTTGTAGAAATGAAAAGGATGGTATAAACATCACATTGCTCTCATTGAAGGATAGAGGAGAAGCGGTGGATAACAATCATAAAGTTTTCATGATTTATAGTAACTATTTTTGAAGGAAGTAAAGAAGGAGAATATGTATATGGATTTCATTCCTAGGCTCGCAAAGGTTGGGATACCTAAGAATATGAATGAAATTCCACACGAGGCAAGTAATTTGTTGCACGAATACATAGATATTATTTCTAGATATTTGTTGTATGGGTTGCCACATGTGAGAAGTATTAGCCACCATATGTACCTAGTCCCTAGATCAAGTCTTCCCAACAAGGTACCGCATAGGTTAACACCCAAGGAGAATAAAGAGGCGAATAAATAACCAAATGAGCTATTGGAGAAGTGTTTCGTTAAATAAATTTTGAGCCCATGTGCAGTTTCAATAGTGTTTTCACCTAAGATGGGCGAAAAATGGCATATTTGTATAGATTTGTTTGTTATAAACAAGATAATTATCAAAAATAGATTTCCATTTCTAATAATGGATTATTTGACTCGAGAGAGATATTTCTCCAAGTTAGATTTGAAGAGTGGAGACCATCAAATTTGGAACAAAGAAGGGGATGAATGAAAAACTACATTCAAAACAAATGATGAATCGTACAAGCAATTTTTTATGTCGACCAATCGTGAAATGCTCTAAGTACATTTTGAGACTCGTGTTAAAACCTTCCTTGAGTACGTTTTTATTGTCTACATGATAATATTTTGATTTTTAGTAGGAGCATACAAAATCATTCGTTGCATTTGAGTTTATTATTATTGTAGACATATAAATTTGACAATTCACTCTCTAAAAATGCTAGTTTTGACAATGCACTCTTGCTAAGATAAATATAACCTTCTCATTCCCGCTTAGCACATTTCGAGGTCTCTTGTTTATATTTTTATCCTTGCACAATGACATGTTGTCAAATTTGAGAACATAATGCATAAAATTCATAGACAAACATCATGTAGTAACTTCCAAACTTCAAGTTACATGTTTTCTTCCCTAGTTAAGGGCGTATAATTTGGTCAGGATAATATATCCGGCCTTGGCCGACTTGTATAGTCTTGGACCAACATGTCCTTTGACTTTACTTTCAAATTCATATCTTTTGTTGGGACTTGTGATCTCCACAGGTAGACCTTCCTTATATAAGTCATCTACAAAACTATATATAAGCAAGTAAACACTACCTCATTTTCTAAGATGGAAATCCCATGTCATTACATTGATACACTCACTTCCAACACTTACGAAAGGTACGTGAGGCTCCCTAAATCTTGCAAAAACACATCCATCGTCGATAGGGTAGAAATATATATAGGTCTTAAGCTTCTTATCGGATTAATACAACAATATCCCTCATCTATGAGCACTCAAACATCCCTTTCCCAAGTATTTTAGAAAGAGCAAACTCAACTCAAACATTGTCAAAGGTGGTTGTTAAATCTAGTTGCATTCATTTAGATATCACATGTTAGGTAGAGAATGACGTGTGGTTTAAGGCCTATTTGGAGTAGTGACAACGCCGGTGTGTGTGGGGGTGCCCATAACCAAGCTAATGTTTATTTTGCAAGTCTTCACATCCACAGATTGGGTTTGATATCATGATCGAGTGTCCAAAGAGCTTCACAACATGATCACAAATTGGGGTTTGACAGGGATAGATACTCAAGTATTTGAGAGGTAGAGGAAGAGGAGTATGCTTTATGCACCTAGGGAAAGGATGTTATGATGTATATATCGATGGAGATGCCGACATGTGGCACAAATCCTTATCTTATTATATCATTCATTTATGATTTATTATGCTTAGGAGGTCGGCCTCAAGTATTGGCCATAGGTTAGAATGGTATATATAGGGGTTATGTAAGGATATTACTTGTATAAATTAGAACATATACGAAGAATAACATGAGAGAACACCAAAATATAGATAAATGATGACAATATGCTCATATAATAGCTTTGCCACTTCGAGGGGGTAACCTCCAAACCATACAATAACACTCTAATACTCGATATGATGATTAACTACAACCTTTTAACCCCTATATATACCATTCCAACCTATGGCCAATACTGAAGTCGGCCTCCTAAGCATAATAAATCATAAATGAATGATATAATAAGATAAGGGGATGTGTGCCACATGTCGGCATCTCCATCAATACATATACATCATAACATCCTTTCTCTAGGTGCATAGCATTCCTTCCCTCCTTGACATGTTTCGTCCCCGAAACATAAGAAGAAACCATGTAATGAGTGTGTTATAAATTTTTACACACTTGGCGCCATGATCGATCATCCATCCGTATGTGATCATGGTAGATGATACATATCTGAACTAATATTCATATTCCGTTGCACTACTCTGATTCCATTCATGACCATAGCTTATCATCTTTGGATTCCATGCATAACCAACATAAGGATTCAATGCATAACCATAATTAGGATTCCATGTATAACCATAGTAAGGATAACCATAATAAGGATTCCATGCTTCATAAATGTTGCTTCATTAATCCCCTATATAAATAAAGTGATTATTCCTCCAATTACCTGTATATCTATATTGGTTGGAAATATGATGTGCCCTGGGATATCTCCATGATTTTTTTCTCTCATGTTGATGTGGATTTCCATATGCTACAGTTGTAGTATCCTCAACCTTATCAACCTATTTCTGAACTTTCTTTTCTTCTTCCACCTTTGCATTTGATATTTTCTTTTTCTCTCGAGTAGATGAATCATCATTTCCTTCTTTGTCTTCATGTTCCTCTATTGAATCATCCTTATTCCATTCTTCTCCATATTCTAAATCATCCTCATGGTCTATATTGAATTTTCTTTGATTTCCATTAAGCCTGATATCCTGTAAAGTGGCCTTCTTCTTTTTGTACCAAATCTTCATAAACTTATTTTTCATATTAATATTAATTGTCCCCAATGTCTCTAACCAAGGATACCCAAGAACAATATCCAAACCATCCATATATAAGGCAAAAAAAAATCTGAATGTAAAGTATATTTGTCCATAGTAAGTTTTAAATCTTCAAAAACTTGAATTTTCTTACCATTCACTTGAGCTTCTTTGATATTACTTTCTTGAATATGTAGATGTTGAGCCATATCCTTGTTGATGAAGTTATACTTGTTGTTAGGGTTTATGGAAACAATTATATTATTCCTTTGAATTCATCCATGAAACTGAAATATGGTATCTTCCTTCTTGGGAGCTATAATATCTTCTTCGCATCAATATCTTGTTTTTCTTCCTCTTCTTCATAGTCTTCTTCAATTTCTTCGCGTTTGATTTTTCAATATATGTTGCACCATAACCTTCCCTTGAATCTTCTTCACCTTCCTCTTCATCTTCTTTCTCTCTTGATTCTTCAATATATTCTTCCCCATCATCTTCCTTTGACTCTTCTTCCTCTTTGTGGTCCCATCTATCCATAAAAAGTTGTTCCATTTCCTCCCACGACCAATCCTTCCCTGTCATTTTTAACTCGAGAAAACCAAATCCATGTAGGAACACCAAGATAATGTGAAAACCTATTCCTTGTCATGAAATATGAGAAATATATATTCTTAAATTTTATCCACCATTCTTTAGCATCCATCTCACCATTTCCATAAAAATTGTTATCCCCGTGATCATGATTAGGGTTTAGGAATTCTAAAAATATTTCGGTAGATGGATAAAAACACAAAGAACAAACCCTAACTGAAATTTTAAGAGCTTTCCGAAAATATAAATTTTGCTAAAAAATACCAC
Organism: Taxus wallichiana var. yunnanensis; assembly: GCA_018340775.1. Taxonomy (NCBI): domain Eukaryota; kingdom Viridiplantae; phylum Streptophyta; class Pinopsida; order Cupressales; family Taxaceae; genus Taxus; species Taxus wallichiana. The sequence goes on along the minus strand of CM031236.1, from coordinate 602,699,758 downwards.
AATTTGCTTCCTAAAAAGCAAATTTATGAAAAAACCTAAAACACCAATAACATCCGCAAAACAGATCCAATGGAGCTGAAATTTTCAGATATTCTGAATTAGAGTGTTTCCAAATTATGATGCAAAAATTGGGAAAAAATATATACCCTCTTCAATATATATTCGAAACAAAAAATTAGGGTTTTTGCCTAATTTTTCGTCGAAATCAATCATTGCTCGATACCACTTGTGAGGATATTACTTGTATAAATCAGAACATATACAGAAGAATATCATGAGAGAACACCAAAATATAGATAAATTATGACAATATGCTCATATAATATATTTTCCACTTCGAGGGGCAACCTCAATACCACTTCGAGGGTAACCTCCAAACCATACAATAACACTCTAATACTCAATATGATGATTAACTACAACCTTCTAACCCCTATATATACCATTCTAACCTATGGCCAATACTCGAGGCCGACCTCCTAAGCATAATAAATCATAAATTAATGATATAATAAGACAAGGGGATGTGTGTTACATGTTGGCATCTCCATCATAACATCCTTTCCCTAGGTGCATAGCAGAGTAAGAGGAAGAAATCAACGATCTGGAAGAGGACAACAACAATAGAAAAAAAATTAAGAAGAAGTGGCTAGTTCACAACCACAAATCTCATTTAGAGGTTGTTATTCAAGAGGTGGATATGAATACAAAGGCAGAAGTTGTTATGGAAGAGGTAGAGGTGAATTTACGGGTGAAGCACTACAAATGTAACAAGTTTGTAGGACATACGTATTTTGAGTCTCTTGAATACCCCCAAACAAGCAGCAATAGAGTTAATGAAGCAAGGAATCAAGTATCACATGCACAAGAAGAAGAATGTGCTACATCACCATACGGAGGAGAAGAGCACGAAAATGGAGAATCCTTGATGAGGAGGAGATCTTTGGTGAATGCAAGCGAGAAAGAAGAACCAGTGCAAAGAATAACCTTGTTTAGAACCATATGCAAAGAAAGAGGTAAGTGTTGCAAGCTTATTATTGATAATGGTAGTATTGATAATCTAGTATCTAATGAAATGGTAGAAAAGCTAAATTTGAAAAATTTCAAGCATCCTAATCCATATAGAGTCTTTTGGGTACAAAAAGAGCATCAAGTGCTAGTGATTCAATGATGTCTTCTTGATTTCAAGGTGGATATATATCATGATCAGATATTATGTGACATATTACCCATGGATGCATGTCATCTTCTATTAGGAAGACCATGACAATTTGACAGGAGAGCCATCCATGATGGGTGGACAAATACCTACACATTTGTGAAAGATGGAGTGAAGTATACTTTAAATCCATTGAAGGATAGAAATGCATGGCCTGAGCAGCAGTCAAGGGTGATGTTTATGGGGTGGAAAACATTCTTTCAATAAATACAAGAAAGGAAGGTAAGTGAGAATTGTTGAGTGTGGAGCTTAATTACTTCACCGGAAGATCGTTTTTACATGTTGTTGGTTTTGACAGTGATCGACATCAATCAGGAGGCAACCAACATCGGTCAAAAGGTAACCGACATCAGTTAAGAAGTGACCGGCATCGGTTAGGCGAGAGCGACATCAGTCACCTGTGTGATGGTGCTTTGTTCTTTAAATGAGAATTAGAATAAATATCTTGCTTTAAAGATGATTTATTGATTGTAAAAGCATAGTTAGTTGCCCATTATATATATATATATATATATATATATATATATATATATATATGTATGTATGTATGTATGTATGTATGTATGTATGTATGTATGTATGTATGTATGTATGTATGTATGCATTGTATGAGGGTATGAGAGAATAATATAGCAATTGTTTTGCATGTTAGTTTTCTTAGTGAACAAGGAAGAGTAGGTGAGTGAGGAAAAACATTGAACACCATGTGAGGTGTTGGAAGACTACAAATATTCATTGTATTTCCTCTATAAAGCACGATTAATAATATTCTCCGTTTCTTGGTGAACGTAGCCCGCACTTGGTGAACCACGTTAAATGCGGTGTTATCTTTCTCTTGTTTTATTTTATCTTGGTTAGTTTTCAGCATTCATTTCTTGTATGCTTTATCGATTATATATTTTGCAACATTGTTATATGGTTTAAACCCAAGAACGGTATCGAGCTTTGTTTGGAGGTTTTGTGTGTTGACGGGATTCTTGACAAAGGGTTTTTATGATTGAGTGGGAGCAGAGCAATGACAGAAGATAGTAAATACCGAGTAGAGAAATTTGGCGGTCATAATTATCAACTATGGAAGATGCAAGTGGAGGATTATTTGTATTAGAAATATCTATACTTATCATTGTATGAGCATGGATAGTCGGACACAATGACTGATGAAGAATGGAAGGTTCTTGACAGAAAGGCTTTGGGATCTATAAGATTGAGCCTGACAACATCGGTGGCTTTGAATTTTACAGATGCAAAAACCATGGTAGAGTTGATGAAATCTTTAGCAAATTTGTATGAAACTCCTAGTGTTTTGAATAAGGTTTATTTGATGAAAAAAATGTTTAATTCTAAGATGCAAGAAGGTGGATCTGTATCTAATCATTTGAATGATTTTTGGTCTATTGTAAATCAATTAAAATCGGTAGAAATTTTGTTTGATGATGAAGTGAAAGCACTTTTATTCTTATGTTCTTTGCCAGATAGTTGGGATAACTTGGTAATGGTTGTTAGTAATACAACGATTGCTTCTAAAGGTTTGAAATTTGATGATGTGGTTAGTGTAATCCTTAATGAGGAAATACGTAGGAAAATCTCAAGAGAAGCATCATCTGGAAATGCTTTAACTATAGAAAGGGGGAAGATCTAAGGAGAGATCATCAAAGAGCAAGAAGAATGGGAGATCAAAGTCAAGACATGGCAGATCTAGATCTAGGTATAGAGATTTACTTTGCTAGAATTGTGGAAAGAGAGGACACGTAAAGAAGGAGTGTTGGTCCAAGGAAAACAAAGAGAATACATCAAACAAAGGTAAAGAGGCAAATGTTGCAAGTGAGGTAAAGCAAGATGCCCTTATTCTCTCCTTGGATAATAAATTAGAATCTTGGGTTTTAGATTTTGGAGCTTCTTTCCATGCTACCCCTAATAAGGGTTATTTCAGAAATTATGTTCAAGGTGATTTTGGACAAGTTTATTTAGGAGATGATGAGCCATGCAATATTACTGGTAAAGGTGATGTTCATCTAAAGTTGCAGAATGGAAATCCATGGGTATTGAAGTATGCAAGGCATATGTCAAGCTTCAAGAGAAATCTAATATTGTGCAGGGCAACTAGGTGAATCTGGATGCGTGGTTACATTCACAGTCGACTCTTGGAAGGTTACCAAGGGATCTCTTGTTGTGGCAAGAGGTAAGAAGGTAAGAACTTTATATATGTCTACATATGTTATTGATTCCTTTTATGCTATCTACTACAAATTTAGATGTAAACATGTGGCATAATCGGCTATGCCATATGAGTGAAAAAGGAATGCAAATCTTAAAGGATAAGGGTAAGTTATCAGATTTGAAACAATTAGATCTTGAATTTTGTGAGCATTGTATATTTGGAAAGTAGAAGAGAGTGAGATTTCTCAAGGTTGGGTCAACAAATAAGGAGCAAAAATTGGAGCTTGTACACTCATATGTGTGGGGACCAGCTCAAGTAGCTTCTATTGGAGGATCCCAATATTATGTGACTTTCATTGATGATGCCATAAGGAAGGTATGTATCTATTGTATTAAGCATAAATTTGATGTTTTTGAGACTTTTAAAAGGTGGAAATCCCTTGTAGAAAATGAAACAAACTTAAAATTAAAGTGCCTTAGATTTGACAATGGTGGTGAGTATTGCAACAAGGCTTTCAATGATTATTGTTCATTGAATGAAATATGAAGATAACGAATGGTTCCTAAAACTCCATAGGAGAATGGAATTACAGAAAGAATAAACAAGACAATCATGGAACATGCTAGAAGCATGAGGATACATGTCGGCTTGCCTTTGAAGTTTTGGGTAGAAGTAGTGGATATAATAGTGTACTTGATCAACTATGGGCCTTCAACAACACTGGATGGTGGAATACCAGAAGAAGCTTGGTCTGGAAAAGAGGTAGATTTTTCTTTTCTTAGAGTTTTTGGCTTAGAAGCTTTTGTGCATGTTGATAGGGAAAATAGGAAGAAGTTGGATGCTAAATCTAAGAGATGTACTTTCATTGGTTATGGATCTGGTGATTTTGGATATCAATTTTGGGATTTAGAAGATTCTAAGATTATTAGGAGTCATGACGTTGATTGGAATGAAAAAAGAATGTATAAGGATTAGGTTTTGGTGCCTAAACATGAATAGGTTGATGAGATTTTGAAGGAAAATCAATTTTTAGACCTAAAACAAACATCCACAGACATTGACGTCGGTTCTACAGAAACCGATGTCAATCAGCTAATCGACATCGACATACATACAGGATCAAGTTCGAGAATAGATAGCTAGTGGAACCAACATAAGTACTCCTTGAACCGATGTCGGTAAGGCAACCGCATGATGGTCGGGATGACAGACAAACCATGGTCGATTACTGGTGTGACCGATGTCGGTCACTGATAGAGATTGACATGAATGTGTAACAAACGAGAATGAGCCCCAAACACCCCAAATCTCAATGAGAAGGTCACAAAGGGTAAGTATACCTCTAGAGATATTTTCACCTTCCTTTTCTTATTTATTATTGACTAATAGTGGTGAACCAAAAATATTTGAAGAAGCAATGCATGTAGATACCCATGAGTTGCCTTAGATCCTTTCCTTTGCCACCATGTTCAAACCATTAACCTCTATTTCTGTAGGGAGCTAGATGACATACACAAATTCCACATTGTTTCCTCCAAGCCAATCGCATGTTGACCATAAATGAAGTGTTGAGCTATCGAATAGTTTACACCTTGTCTCTCTGCTATTAGCAACAAATGTGTCACAAAGCGGTGTAATCTCTGTGTTCAGCCTTAGGTGGCCATGGCCTTGCAAATAACTTTCCCCAATGATGCGTTCAATTGCCTTACCCAGGGACTAGAGGTAATTCTAAAGAATTTATTCAATCGAGTAGGGGAGAGGGCCATAAAAGGCCATTTCTCGCATCTCTCCTCTAAGATACAGACCTAGATAGGGTACGGAAGCCATTGAAACAAACTATACTGACCCTTGAAAACCAAAGCAAAGAAAGTAGAGAGGCATGAGAGTAGAGGGCCCAAGCTTTCAATAAAAAGGCCTTCCCACACACCGACACTTTAACTGATTACTCATATCCTTGAATGGCTTCACTTTCCAAAATGGTGGCCAATCCAAGCCATAAGGATCAATCATAAGACATTATGTCATTATTTTCTGTATCACCCTATGATTTGATAAGTGATTATTCTTGAGTTGGCCTCACGGTACACATGTCTTATGTTCCATGTATCCAATTTGGTGAGCCAAAAGAGAGTGTTTGATATATAGAAATCTAGATTCCAATTAGAGGCCTTACCTGAAATGAGAGTTTGAATTATTATATGTGAGTCACCCTCAATGAGAAAATGGGTACATCCACATTCCACAACCCTTTTAATGCCAAAAATAAGGGCTTGTGCCTTAATTTGATTACATGTACCTTCCTTGAGGTGGAAGGATCTGGTCCTAACAAGATCACTTGGATTGTTATGAATGACACACCTCGCCCTCGAAAGCCCAAGAGTTCCCTTTGGAGGCCCTGTCGAAGTTTAACTGCAGAAAACTAGGGGTGACGATGGGAGTTGTGTTCTTCCAATTCTATATTACCTTAATTTCCTTCCTTCAAATAAATATAAAAATAAACATGAATTATAAAAAATATGATTGATTTCTCTTTTTAATTTAATTAAGTTCAATTTGCAAGTATTTAATCAAAGGAAAGTGAAGAAGATTATCTAATTGTATTTGTATTTTTAATGAAATAAAGAGATAAATATAATTAACTTCTAAACTATCTTTTTGGTTTTTACGATTATTTATAAATTAAATAAAACAAAAACTACACACTCATATAGACTAATTAATCTAAATAAAATAATATACTTCTATAATAAAATAAAACAAACACGAAATAATTATATGTAGCTATTCTTTTTGTCGTAGGATGTGGAATTAAATCTAACTTAACAAAGGATGTATCCTAATTTAAAATTCTTTAAATATAATTTCATCTAATTACATCTACCTTAGATTCATGGGAAGAAATAAATCTTCTCATAAGCAATTTCTTCTTTTCCCAAAAACTTCCCTGAAAAAATATTAAAGTGAAGTGTGATTGTTTGGAAACGAAGAAATGATAAAAGGAAAAGTCCAGAATCTTCCTCCAACCTCTTTCCCTTGCAAATCCAGAGGGATAGGAAATGAAGAAGATATACACGAAATATTTGTACACTTAGAGTAAAGAGATGAATAATTATACCACTTAAAACAAATGTATTTCCTTTAATTTAAATAACAATGTTCAAATTAAAGCTTCAAAGAAATGTAAATACACCCCCAACCTGGTTATTTTTGTATTATGATAGATGCCCGGTGTGTGATGATGGATTTATTGTCTCCTCATCTTCCTTTCCTTTCCATAGATGAGTTCCAAAAGATACAAGGTGTGCAATACTATCTGGTATCAAGGTAAAAAAAAGCAGATCGTGTATTTTATATATTTGTGAGAATTAAGAAAATGCTAGAGCTGGTTAGTTCGAGAAAGCCGGTCACAAATACAATACTAGGAAGGAACAAAGCAATGGACTATGTTATCTATGTATTTCTCAGTAGGATTTTAGCGAAAGCATAACAATGTAATAAAAATCTTAAATCTCCAACCCATCATATGAGTAAAAGTTTTGTTTTAATAGAAATGTGAGGAAGAAAAAGACTTGAACACATGACAATCAAGAATAATATCATCAAGAAGAGAGGGAGTTAACATTCTAAATATAGTAAACTAAGAAGAATACTTAAAAAAAAATTGATCAAGCTAAAAATCGGGTAAAACAATCAAGAAAGAAATGCGAGAAAAGACTCAAGAATTTGCAACACACGTTCAAAACACGCAATTTGAACTCTAAGATTAAAATACACAAAACTACCCATATGCATGAGACAATGGTTATGCAATCGATCTGTGTAGTAGTTGTATAACCTCAATTTAGGAAGATTGATGGTTGCATAATTGACGTTGTGGTTACATGACTTAAGGAAATGCATGAAGAAAAAGAGGCGAAAATAATTTACAAATGCACGAAAAGTTGAATAACTTAGAAAAAGGATAAACAAGTCAAAATAAACATACAAAAGGTGAAAGGAGAGGGTGCGTATCTCATCATTGTTCTAGAGAATGATTCTTTCATCATTAGATATTTTACTATACCCGTCAATGTAACACCTATGTGATTTTGGGTGTGTGTATATATTACCCCCTTGGAGAATCGCTTTATCCATGAATGGGGTAAAATGTTGATTCCAGTATGGAGCTCAAAAGTGGGAGAGTTATAAATTATATCTTATTATCTATGTGTTGAAACCACACCAATCCAACAGTCCACTACTTTCAAAGGAGAAACGAGAATCATGTGTAAATATAAAACAAGATTAGTAAAATACTCGAAATAAAACAACAAGATTACTTATCATATACACAAGCATGAGAAATATACTTGCTCCAATGCTCCATCCTCGCATACACTCACTCAAATCCACATTATAAAACCACATTTGAGTTATAAATATTGTTATCCAATTTTACACACTTTGGCAAAATTAGACAACGGGGTCTATTGGATCTTGGGGTGAAAATAGACATCCATGATAGGTTGCGGAATCATCTTGTTTTATTTTCCCCTTTTTTGGGTCTTGGATGTTGGAGATTTACTTAGAGTGAGAGATTGCCCTGGTGGGCCCACTCCTAGTCGTCACTGAAAAAATGATCAAAATTGGTAAATCATCTTCTAAGGGGTCTCTCTATGTTTTCATGATTCTCTGGTTTTGAGAGAGAGCTTCAAAGGATCAAAAGTGGGGAAAGATTAGTAAGGAGACCTAGATGGCAAGCTATGAAATAGTTTTAGCACACTCGGTGGGACCATAGGAGTCTTATCTTTCATAGGTGTGTGTATTGTGTTGACTTCATTTAATTAAGTTGTTGTGCTCTTAGTGAAATTTCATCCTTAGGAGGTATACCCAAGCACAACTGCCCAGCGACTCCATTAGTCAAAGTAACCTTGAGTCTACGTGTTGCAAAATTTCATTTTTACCTATTTCCATCTATTTTTCTTCCACATATTTTCATTTTTCTCCCATTCATGATGTTGTGTAATCATGGTTTCAATCTGAAGTGGAGTTCCCACTTGCAAGCAACGATACGATTTAACATTCCTTGAGCTTGCAAAATCCATCTTCATATTATTATAGTTCGCCTCTAGTTCAATATTATGATGAATATCAGTTTGAGCATGCATGTCCACATGAGCAAGAGGTATACCAATTTGGCTACCCACCAAACTTTGGGGCTCGAGGATCAATGACATGAGGATTCTAGAAGTTATCCTACACACGAAGAAGATTACTTGCGAGAATAAGGTTAGGGAGTTGAGTATAACATGGTGTAAATAAGGATCAAGGAAATATCAAGGCGAGTCTAGATTAGCTTCAATATTCCATATCCGTGGGTGGTCATATACCATGTGAGCTTAATCCTCCACAAAACTTCAATTCATAATCAAAGCGATGGCTCAACTTGGAGAATGGGTCAAGAAGAGGGGCGCTCATGAATGTAGTGTTAGTCCATCGTGTCGATGAGAGGTCCATGCATTACCACTTATTGACCCTCTTTCGTATTTCCATCCACGTAATTTCAACTTGAACCTCATGGTTCTAACCTTGCAACTGCTACTCTAACGATGGAATTCATTGCTTCATCTCCTATTTCTCCATCCCATCATGAACCTTCTATGCCTCGTTATTCTAATATTCCTTCTTTTCTACAAAGGCCGTCAAGACAATAATTATAACCGCCTCAAATGGCGATCAAAACTTTTGAATCCCAACCCGCCCCTCTTCTTGCATTCTAGAACCCATTTTGGAAGAACCAAATAGATGAGACTATCAAAGAAGAGGAAGATATGGCTGGGGAGACTAGCAAAGAAGAGCTTGCAAAGAATCTGAAGGAGTGGGTTGAAGGACTAAATGTTAGGAAAATATCTCTCTTAGGGAAGCCTCTACTCAAGGTTGAAGCTCACAAATAGGTAGGAAAACTAGTTTTGCACTGAAATGAATCCGAGTTGAATGATGAAGACTAGCAGTCTACATTGAGAATGCGAAATCAGTATCCATATTGGTTCTCTATCATCAAAGGAGGTCAAATCACCACAAGTGGAAAAATTAGTTGTAGAAGAGAAAGAGTTGGCTCCAAATATTCCAAGAGAAGAACATGTGCAAGTTGAAGAAGAAAGACTCTCAATTATACCAGGTGATTCTAAGGAGTGCAATGATCCTTGTTTCCATGCATGTCAAGAACTAGACACACTTACGGAAGTTCGTCACAACTTTACGAGGCCATAAGTAGATGATACACTGATCAGCCATAAAGAGTTTCATGAGAACAAGCCATATTCAAAGGTCATTAATGGAAATGAGGCCATGGAGAAGGTTTCAAATTCTTTCTCCTCTCTACCTTCTCAAAATTTTGATTGTTTTGATGATTTTGAACTTTCTAATTTTTTGCTTGAGGATGAGGAAGGTCATGAAGAACAAATTATCAATACAAAGAACATCTTGGAGGGGAATTTGAAACCTTACAACAACCGATCGTTGGAGAAGTAGATTTTTTTGGATCTAGAGGAGTGTCTTGTTGCACATGAGACTTTGGAACTAAGTAATTTGGTTGTCCCATTACCTCTTTTCCACTACAAAAGCCTTATTTCTTCAAAAGAAGACATGGGAGAAGCTAACACAGTTTCAAAAGAGTTTGACGGAGATGATATCATTGAGAGTTTCTTGCTCTCAATTGGGGAATCTAATTTAGTTGATGAACCGGTGATGAGGAGGAGGAACTCTTAGATGAGCAACACATTTCAAAAGCTTGTAGTAATTTTCAAATAATTCCATTGGGGAATGCAAACAATCCAAAAGAGTTGTATATTGTGGAGGAACTCTTTGTTGTCAAGGAAGAAAAAGAAAATGAAGGGGACATCACTCAATGCAAGCTAGGAATATTCAATGGGTTAAACCATGCCCCATAAGGTATTTGGATTCATTGAAGCCAAAGGAGAAGTTAGAACCAGTCACATTCATTTCAAAATGCAAGGATGAGTCTCACAATCCCGAGGATTAGTTGCGATGCCTCTACAAGATAAATGCATAAAAACTAAAATAGGCATACTTTCTCTTTCCAGTTGATGCCTTGGTGGACCAAGTGGAGAAGTGGGCTTGTTTTAGTTTTCACTCTTAGTCTCGATCATGTCCATTGTCAAATCACTGCGCATGGTTGTCCATTATACGAAGGAGCTATTTTATACAACTAGTTTCAAGGTTCATTTTACTCACCGAAGCTTTCAATTAACATAGATTAGGAGTAGGTTTTCTTTCAACATGATAAGTGCCTAGCACACCCCGCATGTTTCACTCGAAGCATGTATGTTTTTAGTTTTGTATGTGTTGTGTGTTGTCATTTCCTTACACAGTGTATCGAATGCGGAAGTTTTCTAGGAGAGGAAAAGGTTCAAGTTCCATAAGAGTTTCATAATGTTGCTTCATCCAAAATCCTGCAATATGCCATAAGTTCCAAACATTCATCACATTCGATCTACTTCCCACTTAGTATTTTCAGAAGTCCACCATCAACAATGCCCAAGGAGACTTTAGGATTCATCATATCAGTCTTGGGATACCAATATTAACTTCATACCCAATGGATTGCTCAAGGCTACTAGAATCATGCTTAGCAGGTAATCATCCCCAATAGATCGACAAAAATGTCAACCAACTTTACACACTTTGGAAAAATTGGACAACAGGGTCCTATTGGATCACGGGACCGAAAATAGTCTCCATGATTGCTTGTAGAATCATCTTGTTTTATTTTCCCCTTTTTGGGTCTTATATGTTGGAATTTACTTAGAGTGAGAGATTGCCTTGGCAAGCCCACTCCTAGTAAATCACGAAAAAAAAAAGATCAAAATTGGTAAATCATTTTCTAAGGGGTCTCTCTATGTTTTCATGATTCTCTAGTTTTGAGAGAGAGCTTTAAAGGATCAAAAGTAGGGTAAGATCGGTAAGGAGACTTAGATGGCATCGAGCTAAAAAACGAGCTCACCGAACTCCTCGATGAGCGAGTTCGGTGAGCTAATATTAGTACATGGATCATCGGGTGTAAGATAGCTCGGTCGAGCTATTCTAAATCATGAAAAAGTCATAGCAGCTCATTATTGATAGCTTAATGTTTCATTAAGTTTGTAGATTTGTTCGTGAAATGGTTATGGCTCATGAGAGGTAAGGAACACGTCAACATTGGATCAATTCGGGTGTAGAACCTACATAAATGCATGTAATATAGAAGTCTGACAAGCTCGTGGGATTAACAAACAAGCCAACATGTAGAAGACTCGATGGAAGAAACCAAATCGGTGCTCGTGGAAGAACTCAAGCATGTCAAAATGATGAATAAATGACAATATACAAAGCCGAGCTATTTGAAAAACTCGTCAATCGAGCTAAAGGGATGACCCATAGAGTTTAACTCGATGTGAAGTGTCAAAGAAATGCGGAGGACTCCATAGGCGAGTTCGTTCATTAGAGCGGCGAGCTCATGGAAAGGACTTGGAAATTTGAGCTACGTTGAGCTTGACTTGGCATTAAATAGAAAGTCATCTTTGTTTTACGTGAAGTGTCCGGGGTAGGCACGGAATTTGACGGTCACCCCTGCCTGTCAAAAGGAAATTTCATGACGGTTTCGTGATATAGTTACCTTTCAATTTACGTTTTTAGTAAAATTTTAAATTGTCAAAAAATCTTAATTGATATATATCATTTTTAAATAATTTTAGGATGATAAATATATTTAGTAATTAAATTTAGTAATTAAATTATAAACTCATTGAATGAGACGTGATGAATCTAATTTTTCTTGTGGGTATTGTAAAATAGAAATTCAGATGTTAAAATGAGAAGGGAAGTTTACCAGCGTAAAGATTTTCCTTCTCTAATTTTTCGGTATTTTATTATTGAGTAGCGACTCATTTGGATGAATAATCTGTGTAACAATAGTCTAGGAAAGAAGAAGAATAGTAAATTATGAGAGCAGAGACAATCGTGGTAGCAAGGCCTATAATCTATCTTGATTCCCAACTATGAAGCACTCAATACCAATGATAAACCTCTTATCATTGTTACCATTAACAACAGCTGATGAATTGTAATTTTATATTTTTGAATAACAAAAAATATTGATTTCAAGGAGGGCATTTTTCAAAAATATATCTAAAAACCCAAGCCATTTTTTACCATGACAAGTTTCAAAGGAAATACCCTTGATTTCAGTCCAACTTCGAAGCTGTTGAAAAGAAAGGACATATGCAATCTAAATCTGTGATTTGTCGATAAACATGTATGTCTGCAAGGCTTAATCAACCAATTCTTCCGTGGTGGCAAAAATGATACTGGAAAAGATCTCAGGTATTTAGAAATATTGGTTCATGTTCTTGTTCAGAGATAAAAAGTTGCCTTCAAGAGTAGATGATGAGATGAATATGTCACATAAATATCTTTATATATTTTGTAAAACCCAACTGAAATATCTTTGTCTACTCTACTGAAGGCCCAATTTTTCCTCTAGTTTACAGTCCTTGCTTCCAGAAAAATGAAATTGTAATATGTAATAATTCTATGTTATTCAAAATAATAATCATGTACCTGTATTGATGTCTGTATCTCAAGCTTCTTCTTGGATGTCTGTAACAAGATTCCTTAAATTTTCCTACAGCAATAAAAATTTGAATTGAAACTTGCATAAAAGTTAAATTGAAACTTGTAGATTGCAATTGGTAATGACAAAATGAAAATAAATACAGTCACAATATCATTGAAATTAGAAACTTATATGTTTTTAGAAAAAAACAAAGACAACGTGTGAACTTTGAGTTTAATAAATTCATTATTCACAGAAACTTATTTTAGTTTCTAAATTTAAATTGGGAATTATTAAAAATCATTATCAATATGATTTATAGAATATTTGTAAAATGAATAAAATCCAATCCGATTTCATATATATAGTAATATACCTTATATATTATATTTGACTATTATGAAATTTTACGGTTTTTAAATAATATAAACTTGCTGAAATACAATTTTATTAAAAAATTACCTAGCTAAATTGACGGGTTTGTTTTTTATTAAATTGTAATTTACGGCTAAAATACCAAAAAACGGTCTACAGACCATCAAATTCCGGCCCGGTCGAGGGCTATACATGTGAACGGTGTGAGTCAAGTTCATTTTAGTGTGCTCATATTTGGACTAGGTAGATTGAGCCATGTTGAAGGAAGGGATATCATGGTTTGACGACATGGTGCAATGCATGAAGGGGCTCTGAGCCGGGTTAAAGTCGAAGGATGGCTCGAGGATTCAAATATTTTCAAATCGACATTACAAAGTGGATCTCACTAGTTTGAGCCAATGCTCGGTAGAAGGAAATGAAGTTGTTGAGGAGTTCTGAGTAATTTCCAAGTCAATTTTGGGATGGTTCAATGAGTTGATGCAATCGATTGAATTTCGAGCTCACAGAGGTTTACGCAGCAAGGCATGATCAACTTGGGTTAGCGAGTCACTCGTCGGGTGCATAAAGAAAAAGCTCGAGGCTAAGCCAAGCTAATGACCACACAAAGAAAAGTGACATTACAGAGTTGTTTTACAAGCATGCTAAATCAGATCCGAGGTGAGCTAAAACATAGCTCATCGAGCTATGGGAGTCTTGAGAACCGAAGTGTGTCAGACGTACGTCTTAATGAGTTTGTCGCACAAGGAGATATCAGAGTGTCGAGATAGGACCACGACAACATTAAGAGAGCTAGCGGGATGAGTGATTGGGAGGCTCATTGAGTGGGCAGATAGGCTATAGAGATGAGCTTGATGAAATGGAGGTACCAAGTTGACGGTGAGTTAAACTGGAGTTGTACAAATGATCCCATGCTTGATGTAAAGAAGATAGGTGACTGAGTTAGTTTTTATGAGCTTGGCTCGGAAAAATTAAGGTGATGTATGGGGGTCTCGAACATGGAGCTCATGTCGAAGGAACAAATATTGATCTCGGCGTGCAGTAAGGAGAATCAACTCAAGTCAAGCAAAAATGGCTTGCAGAGCTCGGTAGAGGAATAATGAGATAGTCCTGGGGTGATCTCGTTGTGCGAAGGACTCATGAAATCTTAGGATAGCCATGCCAACTCTATGGGGAAAATCTAAGTTGAGGCCAAGGTTTGTGGAATTTTGAAGTCTTGTGGCCAAGTGGAGATGAAACGATGGCGGGTGTCATCACCAATCCGGCACTATGATAATTCTTCACCGAACTCCTCGTCTTATGATTATTTACTAATGCACAAGCTTTAGTTTGGTGGATGTAACTGGAAACAAAACAACAACATAACACAAGAATACCATCGACTATGATAAGATGGAATGATGACAAATCGAAATATCAAAGTAAATTATAATATTAACATGAAAGCACATAATCTCACCCATGAGGTACTTCAAGTGTTATTGACTTCACTTGCCTTTCACCAAGACTATGGGAGAAAATTTACAATTACACCTCTTAATGGCTTCGCAACACACCTTTAAACTGATGGCTTCCTTCGCACACTTCCTACAATATTTCTCACTACTTCCTTCTATCCTAAATGAGGGGGGTGGCCTCTCTATTTATAGAACTTCCAGGCTTATCCATCTTATCTCTAAGATAGGATAAGAAATCCACTCTGACGAATCATATTCCATACCTTAACTCTTATCTGTACATGTAAGCTTATCTATTAAGATAAGATAAACCTTATCATTTTACATGGGTTCCACATTTTTAGACTTTTTACAAATAAAATACACAAAATATTTATGACCTCACTCCTTGTCTTTATTACCAATATAATATTTCTAATTCCTAATCATGTAGACCCTACTTCTCTAATTACCCAAACTTTGACATTTTAACATTACCGGACCACTTACAACAAATATTTACTTTTTACAACATTGTTATTGTACTTTGACTATTACCGTACTCCACATTATTGGCGCATCGCATCGATCTTGGCGCCGTTATCTTCTATCGACGCTACTACTAATTATACTAACAACATCCTATTCCTAATACATACATTAATGAAATAGAAATTACGGAGGAAAATTTTAGTGTCGACGGGGCCAAAGTGCATTCCCCACTCGGGCGTTTGAAATATCATGACCAATGGGGAATTGAGGCCGATCTACCAAGGATGTGGGATTTTATGGTATGAAAGCCATGCCAAAAAAACATGGCAAGACAACGTTTGGGCTCCTAGGCCAAATTAGCCATCACAGGGAACCGTCAAGGCAAATGTGGATTTAATCTCGATTTGACCAAGTCATGGGCCAACGCATTTAGTGGATGCACGTAGAACAACCACCGAGTTATTATCTTAGCATCTCAATTAATTTAATACCGACAACATGGTGAAACGCATGGGATGGAGCAAGACCCAGTTACCCAATGAATGCGAGGGACCACAATTCCTCGAATATAGCATGGAATACATGTGAGTTTCAAGGATAATGGGCCCAGGAAAGAAAGGGATGTCTTTCATGGAAGAAAAACATACTCAAGTCTTGAATGAATCAACTCACCGAGTCATAGGTCAATCGAGTGAGTTGTTTGGGCATTAAGAGTTCAAACCAACGTAAGTGATCTTTGACGAGCAAGGTTGCAGGATGGCGAGTTGGTTTTGAGAATCTAATCTTAGGGCACGATATCAAGTTATAATATTTCTAAGCTTGGTGGAATACACAAAGGAGCTCGGTTGACATGATGCTTGGGAGATGACTCGGGATGGTCCGAGTCAAAGCCGAGTCACTCAACCAATAAATATTTAAGAGAAAGGAGCTCCACGAGCGAGCTCGAATGGGTGAGTTACTCACATGGTGAAATGATGAGCTCGTAGAACTTGGGGGCTTGACACATCTGACAAGGTGAGTTCACCAAGGCTCACCCGAACATGGAAGAACTCGCCAATCCATGAGAAAGGAGCTCAACTCTCCGAGTTGAGCCATGCATTGAGATGAGCTTGCCATGTTCAAATGAAAGAGAACTCGTCAACCAACTCGGTGAGTTGGCAGGCAAGCCAACCACCGAGTTGGCCTTTCTCTCAAGGGACCCCCCTTCAATGCAAACCAACCCTAAGGGGGTCCCACTTGGAATTAATTCTATATTTTTAAAAAATAATAATTAAATTAATATTTTTATTAAAATATTTTAATAAATGATATTTTTATTATTATTAAAATATTTTATTTAAAATATTATTTTAATTAAATGAGATGGATAAGTTTAGACCTTTCATTAAGGCACATGATGGAATGTTCTTAAGTGGTTCAACCAACTCTGTAATTAATATTGACCATCATGTGCCTTCATTTTAGGGAGGAATTTATGACTTCTCCTCTTTTCTCTCACAGAGTTCTTCTATAAATGTAAGTTAGAAGCTCATTCCAAGGGGTTAGATAGGTTGGACAATTATACAAGTGCATATCTTTCAAGAATCATCTCTCTTCTATAAGTTAGCTTTGTGGATTGGGGAACTCTCAAGCCTCCTTTCTAAGACTGTAATGGAAACCATTGCCTCTTCTGAATGTAATGATGCATTGTGCACGTTGTTGAAGTAATAAAGTGTGTGTTTTGTGACTCTTTTGTTAGTCCTTTCATCATCCTATATACTTCTTTGTGCCTTTCTCATGCTTACTGTGTACACTGTGCAAGTTTAAGTTTCCATTGTAGGTTCTTGGAGTTTTGTGCTTATCAAGTGGTGGAGTTTTACATGCAGTTGAGTTGTGGTGCTTGTTCACCCTTCTCAGTTTCATTCTTCTTCACTGGAAGACTGAAAGATTGTTTGTCTAGTTGAGTTTAACAAAGGGAACACACGCTTCTTAGTTTGTGGTATTTTGTTTACCCTTTCTAAGTTGCAGTAATAGGTGAAGTTGGCTTGTGGTGTATAACACCCTCTTCAAAACAACCTTTCCCAAAGTCTAGTAATACCCTTTATTTGGTGCATCACCATCCCTAGTATAGTTTTATTTTCTGCAAATCTCTCTCCCTAAATCCCATGAAAATGTTAGTATAGGTCTAGATAACCATTTTATTGCACTAGGAGTAGTATAACACTTAGTTTAGGAAGAGGAAGTTGGCCTTCTCTAGAGGTTCACCTCAAGCCTAAGTCCCACAACTTGAGAGGTGATCCCATGTTACCCAATCACACCAAATGTCATGTTCACATTTTGACCATTCGAAGGGTGTTGTGATTTGGTGATAACAAATATCACTATTTACCATTTTAAAAATCATTTTTACGCATCCACTTAGCTAAATTTGGAGCTCGGACTTCTATGATCATTTTTCTCATAAATACTGACCAAATCAAAGAAACCGAGTCACGATGGAAGCATGACTAGTGGCAGTAATAGAAGGTCACAATTACGTAAGTTATATGTATTTGTTTATCTTTTACCTAAAATGTAGAGCTTGTTTAAAAATAGATATAAGAGGAGAGGTTTTGATGTTTTTGGAGTCAAAATAACCGTAGGGGGTTCCTTTTAGGTTTCAAACTTGTTTGGATGTTTTTGGTTATTTTAATGTGTTTTTCTAAAATTTTCTTTTGAGGGCACAACCCTATTTTTGCTTGGCACAACCGCATTACTCTGCACCAAACAAATGCAACACAAATGTACATTCTTATTGATCGACACACAAAGTATCTCATGCCAAACCCAATCAATCCCGACATAGGAGTATCGGTAGGATCCCTCATCCTACTCCTTTGTAGAGATCCACGAGGGATGGATAGGCCTAGGGCCTTTATTGCTTTGAGACATTTTTTGATGTGTATATGAATTTTATTTTATTTTTGCTCGTAGTTGATTGTTTTTACCACACTTGTCCTATGGTGTGAGGAAATTGTATATTATAGACTTTGACATATATATATATATATATATATATATATATATATATATATATATATATATATATATATATATATATATATATATATATATATATATACACATATTTTGGTTTGACATCATTTCGTAATAGTTGATTTCATTATGGTTCATCTCATTTGTGTACTCTTAGATGGTTTAGAATTTTTGATGCTTTTGTGTTTTTGAATGCATGATATGGATGATGATGCAATGTGATAAATAATACATATGATTATGAGCATGGTAACAAACTATAATTTAGATACTTTATTTTTCAAGTAATGTTTAGCATTTCTATTCCATTGGCAAAATGTGTTAAACATAATGTAATGATAAGATAACCTCACTTCATTCTTAACTCCACGAAACTAGTAGGATGTAAGGGCTCATCACCGAGAGTCAAGAATAACGTGAGATAGGTATTTTGAAGAGTGTGAACAAGTCTACAAGAACGATGAATAAGAGAAAATATTTCTTACAAATATTTATTTAGAAACTTACAACCCAACCCAAATAACAATCAACTAACCAATTCAAAATGAATTTTTCTTGCAAGTTTTTACTAGACTTAGATCCATGGATGGCCTATTGATTGATAAGATTTGGTTTAAATAATGGTTGTCTCTCCTAACATACGCATATAAGTCATTTTCTTGGGAATTTTCATATTTTCAAGAACTTTTATTTCCTTGTTTATTTAGAAATTTTTGTTTATTGATGTGCCCCCTACGTCTTACCCCATGCTACTAGTAAGAAGCATGGGCTCATCACCGAGGACAAAACATAGGCGAGTAAGTGCACTTCCATCCTTTTCCAATCTCATGCTACCAAGAGTAGAAGCATGGGATCATCATCGAAGGTTGGTAGGGAATAAAAGTGTAATTATTTATAATAATAATATTTTTTATTGTTTATATTATTTTTTTGTTTCAACTTTTTGAATTTGAATTGTGCTTTTGGGAAGAAACAATTGCCCCTAATATCAACTCCATATAACTAGTAGGATGCAAGGGATCAACACTAAAGGTTTTAATAGGTGAAAAAAATTCGGGTGAAATGTTTAGAATTTTTTTGTCATGGATAGATATTTTTAGGAAAATATTCATCATCAAGAATCTTCTAGATAAAACTATGGGAAAGAAACATCCAAATTAGAAGCAACCATGAAGAATATTGAGCATGTAAGTCCTTATAAATAAATGTCAATTTTTTCACACGAATGAAAGTGATGATAAAGATTATATAGTTTGAATATATGAAAAGAATGTAGAATAGGTATGATTAAAAGATTTTCCAATGTTTGAAAGTCAAAGAATTACTTAAACAAGTAAGTTTCCATTTTACAATTTTAACAAAATTATAATGCAAGTAACAAGATAATGTAAATGAAAAAGAGGACAATGTGGAAATGAAAATGATTATATGTAGAAATGATTGAGTTGAAACGAGTTAAAGGATTAACTAAATTCCTCACACTCAAGATTACATAGACAATACACACCGTTCTTGAAATCTTCCATGACTTGGTAGGGTCCAATCCATTTCAGCCTAAACTTCATACCTTGGTAAAAAATTTGTTTATTTGGCTATCCAGTCTCAAAATAAGGTCTCCTACCTGGATTTCATGCTCATAGATATATTTGTTATATTGATGAAACATTTTTCTACATAGACTTGATGATGTTGTTCGGCCCTATGCCATTTTCATCTAGGATCTCTAAATCTGCTAGATGTGCTTTCTAGTACTCATCTTCATCTATAATGCCTTATAAAGACACACAAAGACTAGGAAGTTCTACATATAGCGATAAAATTGCTTTGGAATTGAAAGCTAAAGAAAAAGGAATCACCCATATTAGATTTCAAAAAGAAGTCCTATAGGCCCAATAGAAAGGAAATATCTTCAAGTGCTAATCTCTCTTATCCTCCTAAATTGTCTTAAGACGAATGGACTTAAAAATTTTATTAGTAGCCTCAACATGTCCATAGGCTTGAGGGTAATACAAGGAGGTCGTGTTATGAGATATCTTAAATTAAGCACATAGCTCACACACCTCATCATTCTTAAAGGGGTGTCATTATCGAAATAATGACTTACGAAACCTCATACTTGTAGATGATCTAGTTCAAGATGAACTTATCAATGACATATCCAGGTATTGTAGTTAGAGGCATGGCCTCAACCCATTTGGTAATACTCTGTGGCTGTGATTATAAATTTATGGTCGTCGATGACGAGGGAGAGGATTTCCTATTATATCCAAACCACAAGTGGAGAAAGTATAAGGTATAACTATTGGTTATAAATACTAGATTGGAATATGTATGGCATGCGAGAATTCTTGAAATTTCTAGCACTTCCGCACATATTACAAAACGTCATGCTCTAGCATGGGCCAAAAATAATCCATCTGATGAATCTTATGAGTCATTGCATGCTTTCCAAAGTGACCACCACAAACTCCATTATGGGCTTCAAATAGAATCTTTTCCACTTTTTCTCCATCAACACATCTTAGTAGCATGCCATCTAAATCTCTTTGATATAACACTTCTCCCACAATTACATATTGGTAGCTATGCATGTAATAATCACCTTTGTTGTGAATTGTACCCCTCGGGATATGTTTGGTCTATGATGTGATTTATTATATTTGTGTACTAGGGGCATGAATCGATGGGGGTTTCTCATGTAGTAAACACCCTCATTAGGGAACTTTAGGTTAAAATTTTATCACAATATATAGGGTTAACCAATTAGCAATGATTTGTACTTTCACATACTTTTGATTGGTGAAAGTAATCTCAAATTCACCTATTAATGTTATGAACCTACCTACCTTCTTAGACAAGGTTTCCTGAGTTGGGAATGTTTGCAACTAATTTGATTTAAAAATAACTCTTGTTTCTTGGTTAAGCATACAATGCCTCAACCTCTTAGTTGTGAAAATAATGGCTAAACAATCTTTCTTGGCTTGGGTATACTTAGTTTCATAGTTGAGGAGTGTACAACTAATGAAATAGATGACACATTCGCAACCATCATCATTCTCCCACGCTAACATGAATGCTATTGAAACATTTGTAGCTAGAGAATAAAAATTTAGAAGATGATTAGCCTTTGACAACATGAGTGTGGGTAGATACACGAGGAAACACTTGACTGACTCAAACACATTATGGCATTCATTGGTCCATGATTTTAAACAATCATTCTTTATCAATTTGTTAATGGGATGAATAACATATGTCCAATCAAGGAAAAACCTACAAACTTCCCCAATATTTCCTAAGAAAGACCTAATACTAAACTCATCTAACATTGAAGTCATTTCAAGAATCGCCCATATTTTTATGGAATCTACATAAATTTCTTAAGAGGAAATGATATAACCCAATAACTTACCTCCAATGACTCCAAATACACATTTCTTTGAATTTAAGGTCACATTATATTCGATCGTAAGTGAAAGAATGATTCAAAGAAATTCATGGTGGTTACCTCTCTTATTAGATTTCGCTAAGAGATCATCAACGTATGTTTTCACAATCTTGTTAATAAGATCATGGAATATATAATTGATGGTGTGTTGAAATTCATTGGGGAAAATGGATTTCTCATTGTTTTTAAGATCCTCTTCTTGAACCTCAAAAACCTCCACTATACATACCTCTTCAAAACCATTCTCCGAGAAGAGATTCTAGTCTAAGAGCATTTTTGATACCTTGAGAATCGAAATGGAGAAATATTGGTAAGTTATTTTCTAAGAGTTTCACTATCTCTATTATTTTTTGGTAGATACAGTTTCTACTATAGCAGTCTTACTCTCTGTCATATCTACCCTTCAATCTCTTTGTTTTATCTAATTTAGTCATTGAAACTAAATTTTTAGTAGGGACCATTGCCTTAGAAGGTGATGGTTTATTCAATTAATTAGCTAGGAGTTCAAACTCAGAATGAACCATGTGTTTCTTTTTAAGGTTTTATAGGTGAATATCAAAGGGCTTGGGATCACCCTAAGCTATGAAAACCTTACCCAAGTGAAGTAATCTCACTTCTTAAAACAATGTGGAAGGTATAGTATCCATCCCATGGATCCAGGGCCTACCAATAACCATATTATAGTTGGTTTCCCTATCTATAATATAAAATTCGATTAGGATGGTCTTTAGACCAAGGGTAACTAGGAGAACGATGATTCTAATCAATGTGTCTTTCAGACTATCTTAACCCATCAATGTGTTTGGTGGAGGAACAATTGATCTCTCCATATCCTAAATTTTGTAAGAAGGATAAAGAAACAATGTTTACATCAGCCCCGTCATCAATAATTTCTCTCTTAACATAGTTATTATAAATCCACACTTACAAATACAACATGGGATTCTCCCTTCATGCTAACTCAACATCTACAAGAATCTTGTTTATGTCAAACACAAACTTGGTATCTCACTTGTGTTGATTCAAAGGATAAACGTTGAAAAGCGTGTGGTTAATATGGGATTACGAAGGGTGTGTGACATGCACTAGGTGACCAACTCCTAATTATTCTAATAAGGTAAATAGGTGAGGCGGTGAATTCTTCAAAAATCCAAGAATAAAATGTGAGAGAAGGTTTTGGCGAGATCCATAATCAAGTCATAAGCTCCTACCGGTTTAGAAACTCTTGGCGAATTGTCTTGTATGAGAGGATAAGAGGGAAGAGGTTGTGATGTATACTCTCGAGTAAATGTAGTGGTATTGACCTCTGGTTCTATCTCCAACATGACCAAGCCTACGATTTTAGTTTTATTTCTCTGATCCATGTTAGGAGAAACTCGAGGATCACTAGACGTAGAAGCCTCGGGATCATTAGTCACTAAAGGAATCCCTTTGTTGACATTATGAGATTGAGCTTCTCATTCTCAAAACACTTGTGGAAAGGATATCTATAAATCCCTAAGTTAGAATTTTGAGGAGTGACGAGCCCCATATTGGTGTTACTAGAAGTTCCAGCATTTGCTAAGAACATTTCAATGAATATTTGTCTCTAGTATTCTAGGAGCCGTTATATGAATTTCTTGTAATCTTTACAAATTTGAACATCATGACCTATCACTCTATGAAACCCACAATACAAGTTGGGATCATAATCCCTTGGCCTCTGGTTTTGATTTTTTTGTGGCCCGTAATTCTAGTTATTATTTTGATATTGATTGTTATAGTTATAATTTGGAGCCCCTTGGTTGGGATTGTGATATTGAGATGGGCCTTGGGCTTGAGCTTGCCGATGAATTGGACATTTTAAATCAATAACATTACCGGAGGGAGAAATATTATTGAACCTTTGATTATTCATATTTCCATTGTTATTTTTATTGTTAGTGTTCAAGACATTTGGATTCTTAGGCTGATCAGTGACACCATCTGTTGTGGCACCACGGTTTCAATTAAGGACCTTGGGTCCTTGGTTTTTATTTCATTTTTTTGAGTAGTTTAAATTTGTTGGATTAGAGGTGACCAACATCCCATTAGTTCCATAGGTATTACATCCACTATAAATCACCGTTTAGTCAATGCTTAACATACCTTATAAGAATTCCTCGTAACTTTGTAGGGGAAAATTTTGGACTTCCTTCTTGGTTTCCCAGTTAAGTGAATTGAGGAAAAGATTGCAAATTTTTGTTTGGTCCATGTTTGGAGGACTTATATAGGAGTAGATAACTTATCTACACCTCTGGATGAAATGGGCAGCAAATTCATTTTGTTCTTGCTTGATATGTAAGAAGTATTTGATCCTTGTTCTAAGCAATTTGTTCATGTCAAATGTTTTGATAAATTCTGAGACAATTTTACTTAAAAGAATGGATGGATGCTTTAGGAATTTGATAGTACTAATCAAGAGCAATTCCTTATTAGTTTTTAGGGAATATCTTAGCAATGAAAACATCCCATAGAAGTAACTCTTTAATTGTAGTAGCATACACCTTAATATGGGCATTGGGATATCCCTCCCGTTTAAATTTGGGGAGGTCAGACAATGGTCATGGGAGCATTACATCTCATATTATAAAGTTAAGAGGCTCTTTTAAATACTCAGAATAAGTTCCCATTGCGTAGGATTCAATCATTAAAGACCCTTGGTGAGGAGGGGGAGGTGGAATAAGAGCTTGATAAGGCACAACATAGGTACTAGTAGGGGCATAAGGAACCCCTTCATGTTTCCTGTAAACACCAGAGAAAAGTGTACATGTCCATTTGAGTAGATTTGGAATACATGTGGACATAAGGTGGGATGGCACTAGGATATGGGCTAGTGGGTGTATATTTAGGGAACTATTGTTCTTAGTTTTGTTTTACTTGAAAATGATAGGTTTAAACTCGAATGAATTCTAGTTCTTAAAACTACTTGCAAAAAAATAAAAATGAACAATCCAAAACACAACACAATATTTTTATCTTAGAAACCCCAAATTGAGGGAAAACCAACCGGGAAGGGAAATTGCTCTTTCTTCTTAGTATTATATTGGCCAATTTAAAATAATACACATTGAAAGAAGTTAAAGGAAGAAAACAACGTTACTTCCACCCTCTCTACTTGATTGCTACGCTCATACACCTTGCTTCTACAAAACAATACCAACACTAATCATTTCTTGCTCAATTCTCCCATAAATTCTTGTTTGATTCCACATGCTCCACTCATATTTATATCTTGTTTCCTATGTCCTTCCCTACATTGGAGAATAGGAAGAGTCATCCAAGGAAAAGACATATCCTAGTCATTTCAAACAGGTGACTGTTCATGGATATGTATATTTTTATTTTACAAAGTGATAAGACCACCATTGTATATAACCTCTGTAAAAGTTACGTGATTGTGGTGTCTATAGAGGAGTGGTTACGCAACTTCCACGACAGGTTACATAACTCGACACTCTATAAAAGGCAATGGTTCGTAACTTAACCATTTCAACATGTTTCTTTTTTATGATTATTGTTATTACGATGAAGTAGTGTTTATCTTGATCCATGTGGATCACATCTCCACTTCTAAGGAGGATTTTGGTCCCATAAAATCTTAGTGGGGAGTAGACGAGGAAATAATTACCTCACTTTCTCCTTTGAGTACCAATGGGCATGCCTTGGTGTATTTCCCTTGATTATAACTTGTCAAGACTCCTTTAGACCTCTCCTTGTTTCCCCGACCTTTTGTTTTAACACTAAATCCTCCTGCAATTCACCTCATGAATCCAAGATGCAATCCTCTATGGAATGTAAAGAACGACATTATTCTTCCTCATCAAGCATAAATGGATTATATAGGTGTAAATTCTCACAATTTACTACTAATTACATCCACATGAAGTGTGGCAAATCAAGTCTCGAAATCATTTTCTCCAACTGCGCTCTACTATGGTGAAAGGGTCATATTGTAGTGGCTTAAGTTTCCTTGATTGACCTTATATTATTTCCTTGCTTAAGTACATCCAAACCTTTTCTCCAAAGATAAAGCTTGTTCTCTCTTCGATGTTAATCGTGCCTTCTACTTGGCTTGTAACTTCTCTAATTTTTCTTTCACTTTGAGATAGATTTTCGGGATCCTCCTCTCAATGAAATTTGCTTCTCTTAGTCACTTCGAATCATGTATTTGTCCTTCTTCCTATTGTCCAACCACGATGTCCAGTGGATTGGTAGGTAAATACCCCAAGAATATTTCAAAATAAGATTGCATAGTGGATGAATGTACTTCCTTCTTGTATAAATGTTGAATGTAGGATAAGGACTTGCCCTAAGTCCATGGATATTTTTATTATACCCTCCAAACAAGTTGTACCAAAGTCTTGTTTGCCACCTCTATTTTCCCATCCATTTGGGAATGAAAGGTCATGCTTCTCACGAAACCCGGTGTCCATCTTATCCCATAAAATAGTCCAAAACTTCCATAAATACCTAGAATCTCTATCGAAACAATAGACTTTAGAAAACTAAATTGAACCCAAACATTAACAAAGAAAAGTTCAGTGCCACATGGCATTTTATTGTTTTTTTGCATGCCATAAAGACATGTGTTTTTCTAAAACTATCTAAAAAACACATAGATAATCATGTCCATGTTTAGACATAGGTAGTCCTCCTACAAAATCCATATATATATCCTCCCAAAGTTGAGTAGGGACCGGTAAAGGCGTATACAAACCTTCTTTCCGATTTTAGGATTACTTGTACAACAAAGTTTACATCCTCTTATGAATTTAGATAATTCATCTTGCATATTGGGCCAATTTACATACCTTTTCAAATGGGCCATGAAATTTCCAACACCAAAATGTCCTGATACTTTTGAGGTATGTGCTTCCCTCATCAATAAAAGCCTTTCTTATTTTGGCACACAAAGCTTCCCCCATTGGTAGAGCAGTCCATCTTTGAGATAAAAATCATCAATACTTGTCTTTTCAGCCACTTTGGACTACAACTGCTGATATGTAGTCCCATAATTTGTCTTGAGCATATGCCTATGCATAGGATTCCTTTGTGAAGGGCTCAAAATGAGAGATAGTCACCAAACTAGATATTTTATCTTGTGTGGGTGGCCTAGAAAATATGTATGCCACCAAATTTGTGTTACCTTTCTTGTATTTGATTACCAAATGGAACTCTTGAATTAACCCTATCCACTTGTAGTGCCTTTCATATTGTAATTTAGATTGTGTTTGCAAATATTGGAGAGGTTTGTGATCAGTGTGCACAATAGTTTCTTTACCCAAAAATAGTGTTTCCATTTCTTTATTGCATGAACTAGTGCATACATTTCCTTATCATATACTGAATATCCCTTAACTTTTGACGTGAAAGTTTTAGAATGATAGCATACTAGCTTACCTCCCTGTGTGCAACACTTGCTCCTATAGCAAAAATTATCGGCATTAGTCTCTACTTCAAAAGGCTCCCAAAAATTAGGAAGAGTAAGTATTGGAGCATAACTAATTTTGTATTTTAGTAACTCAAAATCGTGGTATTGTTCCTTACCCCAGTCAAAATCCTTAATTTTTGTAGCTGCTTTGTGTAGAGGTGTTAAATAGCAGAGAATCCCATAGTGAAATTCCTCATGTATTGTACTACTCCCACAAAAATCCTAGTCTTTGTATCTCTTGTTGGTGATGGCTTATACCTTATTTGGATCCACTTGTAACTCTCCTCCTCTAACCACATGCCCAAGATATACAAGTGACAATTTAGAAAATTCATACTTATTCACGTTACGTAGCAATTTTTTCTCCTTGATAACTTGCAAGACTTGCTGCAAATGTGTTATATGTTCCTCCCATGTGGTAGTATAAATCAAAATATCATCCAAATCTATAATGTCACGTGTATCTATGAACTCTCATAATACATTATTCATCAATGTCATAAATATAGTGGGTGCATTACATAAACCAAATAGAGGTATTAACCACTCGCATAAACCTTGTTTTTTTAAGGCATTCTTCCATAATCTATTTTTAATGATAATCTTGTTCAAAACATGGTAGTTGATGCACATTCTCCAAGAACCATCCTTCTTTGACATCATCACAATAGGTGAACCGTATAGCGAAGTGCTTGGGCATATCACCCATTGGTCTAATATATCTTGGATTTGTTTCTTTACCTTTATACTCTCCAACAAGAATTTCCTATACAACCTAGTATTTGGTGGAGGAGAATCTGGAAACAACTAAATCTAATTCTCTACTTATCGTTTTGGTGGTAACCCATTAGGAGTTTCAAACACTTCCTAAAAATTCTAAATTATGTTATCCAAATCCTTCATCCCTTGGTTATAAACATATGAAATTTATACTTCATCTTACTTATCTTTCAATAAAAGTAAACAAAATTGATTATGATTTTCTTGAATTAATCTCATTGTTTGATTATCACTTACCAAGTTTTAGCTTACGTTGGTGTTCCCGGATGTTGTAATTGACTCCATCCTTGACCCATATATATTGGTTCTCCCTTCTCATGAATATAGCATCCCTGATATATAAGTAAGGACTCCTAAAAACAACATCAAATGCATCAAGTGGAATTACATCAGCTTCTAATACATCTATATATTGAGAATTGATCCCAAACTTGAACTTACATCTTTGTGTTACCTGAATTTATACACCCTTCTTCACCCATCCCAAAGGATAAGGATGTGGATGCTCATAATTTTCAAGACCAAGATTCTTTACAACCACATCAGAAATTAAATTAGATTGAGAACCAATATCAACCAAAACATTTACCTTAGTCCTCTTAATCTGGATTTTGATTTGAAATAACTTACTCATTTCTTCCTCTTGTTCTTGGTTGTCCATGTTAGTTTCCATGCATCCCAACCACTCGTCTACATCATAATCATCCTCTATCTCTACCTCCCCATTTATCTTTACAATTGTCATGGACTTCTTGGAGCCCTTGGTTTGGTTCTTTGGATGTAATTTTGGATGCGACTTCTAACATGTAGCATCAACATGGCCATTGATATCACAATTCTTAAAAAAATTCTTAGGATCCTTATAAGTATTCAAAATGGTAGTGGTATTTTTACCTTTTCCATTCACCCTTGTTACTTTTTGTCCTCGCTCTTTCTTTGGTTGATTTATTAAGCGCTTTGTCTTTCACTCTACTTTTCCTTGATTTTTCTCTTCATCTATTTAGTATGCTTGCACATATGCTTCATTAAGATCATTGGGTTTCATGGAGATCACATTTATTTGTAGGTGAATGTGAAGTCCTACCAAATACTTAGTAAGAATATCCTCATCCTCCAAGTCCGTATTAAGTAACATATTTTTCCTCCAAAACTCGATAGTGTAATCCTACACACTTTGACCATTGGTTTGTCTTAGATATTGCCATTTAATCATCTTGTGGTACCGATGGCCAATAGGATAAAAAATTTCCCTTAGAAATTCTTTAAAACCCTCCCAAGAACTTACAATAGAATTTATTATTATTTTCACAAGTGGTTAGATGGGGTCCCCACCAAACAAGAGTATGGCCTTTCATCTTGAGACATGCAAAGGTGATCCTTTATGCCTCAGTGATATTATGCACACTAAAATATACCTCCAATTGTTTTAACCATTTATCTAGTAATTTCGCATCTACTTGTCCTTTAAAGCTTTTAATCTCAACTTTAGTTTCAACTTTAAAAGGAACATGATCAAATTTTACCTTTCCCTTATCAACTTGTAGTTTCCTCTTCCCACTCTTCCATATATTCCTCATTGTGGCTATTTTCTATGCCAAATTCTTAGCCAAAAATCAAACCACTGAGTCTATGGAGTATTTCTTAACCGCTACTTTCCTTTGTTGATATGAGATTTCCCTTTGGTGTTGAAACACCATATCCATAGTGCTTTCCTAGTATCTCAATTTGATGGACGAAGTTATCTTCTTCCATTTTTTCTCTAATCCTTTGATTCCACTTTCGTAGCTATCTCCGGATCATAAGGTGTTAATTCTTTGCTTTGAGACCTTTTCACTTTCATACAAATCACACAAACATGAATACCACCATCCCTTGGATAAAATTATCACTACGATACCAAAATGATATGTAACCTTCTACTTTGGAAACTTACAAAATTGCACAATTGTTGTTCTTACTTTTGTTTTACTCGTAAATGATAGATATGAAAGTTAGTGAATGAATTATAGTACTTGAAATACTTACAACAAAATAAGAATGAATAATCCAATACACAACACATTATTTTTATCCTAGAAGCCCTCAAATTGTGGGAAAACTAATCGGGAAGGGAAATTTTTCTTTCTTCCTAATATTATATTGGCCGATTTAAAAGAATGAAAATTACAAGAATGCGAAGGAAGATAAAAATATTACTTCCACCCTCTCTACTAAAAGGAACAATAATCAGATCTTACCAATCAAGAACATAGATGCTAATCAAACACCACGATCAATAAAATGAAAGTAATTTACGAAAAAACTTTACATAAACATTTGCAAACAAATGAGAAGCAATATCATATATTATTATCAAACTCAATGAATTACAATTAGAATGGGCCTTGCTTATATAGGCAAGGAATAACAATCTAAGAACCAATCAAGGTCGTAGATCAAGCCATAAATCAAGGAAATAACTAGTCATCAAAGAACTAGTCAAGACCATAGATTTAGGAGAGATCTAAACATCAATGATCTAGTCAATACCATAGATCAATGGAAGAACTAGTCAATACCATAGATCAAAGAAAGAACTATACCTAATAACTAGATAATATCTCCTAATATCTAGATAAGATAAAAGAAATATCCACACACATAAGTGGGTGATGATAAATACAATAATGGTAAATAAAGTACCCGGGTGAACATGAGCTAAGGTAAATACCTACTCTAACACCCCCTCAAGTGAAGCTAGGGGCCAAAATAGAAGTGGCATGTCCACAATACGATTCCCTACAACTAGGCCTAATGAGGTACTCATGTACAATAATAAGCGGGAAAAGGGACACTGTAAGGTCCCCAAAACCAGTAACAATAAAGTAGAGAGAGAAAAAACCCGCTGCAAGGCATCCCAAGAAGCTCGGCTAAAAAAACTCGTACAATGTTGAAGAAGTTTGGTGTGCACTATGATTTGACTCCACTGCTCAATCACAAAACTCAAAAATAACCAACACTGGGCTTCACCAAAATAGCTCCATACAAGGAGAATGTCAACGAAGTGATGTCAAAAGTGCAAGAAAAAACACCAAAAATAATTCGATCAACTACTGCAAATAGGTGTGCCACGATCCAAGAACAATAACCAAAGCAACAAGGCAAGGAAACAAAATCTAGAGTGTCACGATCCAAGAAAAGCCAAGGTAACAAGGCAAGGACACAAAACTTGAAGAAGCAGGATCAGCACCACACCCTCCCCATCTTTGTTGAATGGGTGAAGTTGATGATAAATCTCTAGATTTGCATAAATAAATTAAGCAATAATTAATTAAAATCAACACATGAAATGAAAACTACAAAAGATAGAAACCAAATGTAAATAGAATGGAGCAATTTCTATTGAATATGAGAGGGCATTTTATACAATTGTTTGTTCCTAAAATCATGGAGTCAAGTCTTATCATTTTATCCCCATATCTCTCCTTTATTCCCTAGTCTTACTCTCAATCCCAAGATATTCTCACACATTCCTATCTCTATGAGTTGTGCATGAAAACTAATTGTGCACACTCATATATTATTTTATAAATATTAAAAACTATTACTACCAAATAACCCAAACCACTCCTAAGTGTTCACACTATGAACAATATTTCGGTAATAGTCACCCCCTTAGTGTGAACATGGGGAAAGCTATCTCCTGTACCTGCTCATGATCTACAAAGAAATGAAGGTTTTCAATGAGTACCAACAACTCAAACAATATGAGGTTTTCAAAGAGAACCTCCAACTCAGAAAATGGTTTTCTAGTGGAACCAACCACTACATAACAACGTACATTATTTTGCTCACATCATTGTTTCTAACTTAGAGGGATTACAAAACAGAAATTATGCTCATGCAGGAGCTTTAAATAGGAATGTTACTTTTGTTCATTATTATAACATAAATTAAACACACCACACAACAAAAATAAAAGGTCACCAATACGATGAAGTAATCTCTTTGTTGGTGACTAACAAGAGATGCCAATTTTCCTCCATCCTCCTATGCCTCTATCCTCCATCGTGATGTTGCAAACTCAACCAAATTTATCTTTGAGGATCATTTTACAATTATATTGGGTGTCAGTTCAACTGATAATGCACCCTTACAATAATAACTAGCTTTATATTTAACCAAAATAATAAAGTATATCGAAGTGAAATCACTCACTATTTTTTACAAAATAATTAGAAACGTCAGAATTGTTTCCACGATTACTCTTAAAATAAGAAATGGGTTTCTGTAATATTTTGACAGAAGTTTTCCATAATACAAATAAAAAAACCCAAAAAATTGCAAAAAATTATGAATCTGGGTTTTTGAGAAAAACATGAATTACCAGTCATTTTTAAGATCAGAATCCAAAAATGGTGATGGAAGCTTTAAAACTCTCAGATCTGCATCCTTGAGGCTGCGGTTTTGTCCTACAATCACTCTCATAAATCTTCCTAACCTGCTCTGATACCAAATGATGATAAATCTCTAGATTTGCATAAATAAATTAAGCAATAATTAATTAAAATCAACACATGAAATGAAAACTACAAAAGATAGAAACCAAATGTAAATAGAATGGAGCAATTTATATTGAATATGAGAGGACATTTTATATAATTGCTTGCTCCTAAAATCATGGAGTCAAGTCTTATCATTTTATCCCCATATCTCTCCTTTATTCCCTAGTCTTACTCTCAATCCCAAGATATTCTCACACATTCCTATCTCTATGAGTTGTGCATGACAACTAATTGTGCACACTCATATATTATTTTATAAATATTAAAAACTATTACTACCAAATAACCCAAACCACTCCTAAGTGTTCACACTATGAACAATATTTCAGTAATAGGAGTGATGCTACAAATTTGTATGAGTTCCCAAAAACCAACTAATCGAACACCGACAAAATAACACCGGAATTCACAGAATAGATCCCCCACAAGAGATACCGTCAACATGCCAAAAGTGTCGAAAATATAGATATAAAATCTCTTAACAAACAAGAGAGATACACTACACCTATTATAGAAAAAATGCTCAAAATAAGAAGCATTACAGTAAGGGCAGAAGGTATAAAAAGTGGAGCAAGAGGTTGAATGGTGGACGAGCCATGCTTGTAGAGTCCTCTCAATGAATGCCTATGTCGCCACCATGAGTGATCAGATATCCACCCCAAATCAACACAGATGGATGAAGAAGATTCTTGCATATGACTTGGTACAAAATGCACAATGGGTGCATGCAAAGGAACATCAAAATGTGTGTCAGGTTGATCATGTCTGACAACTGAAATCTCAAGTTTCTCAAGCCTGAGTGAAGGTGCAGAACTCATGTGTTGCTCATGATCCTCAGAAATAGGTGAGTGAACAAAAATAGGAGCTCTGTCAATGTGTGATCCCAATGAAGTATCTGCTCGAAAATCAATGTCATGGTGATAATTCCACTTAACATGTGGAATAGGGGACAAACCCTGCAAATGTCTGCCTATACCTCTGCCAGTGAAACCCATAGAACGAAGCATTTGAGGATTGAATGCAGTGGTATGCTTCTCAAAAGAGCCATTCTTATGAGAAGTAGGATACACAACATGTGTTACTAGAATAGGCACAGATGTGGAAGAACATGCGAGTAAGTAGCCTCACAAGCTTAGTAGCATCGAGAAGCGAAGAAAGCTCAAAGAATGACAGATCAATGTCAATGAGTACAAGAGCAATAACTGCAAGTGGACTAGGAGCATGGACATGGTTGTCCACAATATTATGGCGATGTTGTAGGCTAGCAAGTTTTTATTGCAGGGAGTGTATTAGTGTATCCTTATTGTGAATGAGTGATTGTAGAAGAGAACTTTGTTTCTTGAGTAATCTATTTTCTTCCACAAATTTTACAATATACTCTTGAAGTTCACACACTTGAGAGAAAAACATATCATTCCTAGAATCCATGATAGATATAAGAATGTAACTCCCAAATGTTTAGGACGTTGGGCTCAAATTTGAAATTGAAACACTCCTCCATATTTGACACTTTATAATTATAGTGTAAGTCTCAAAATAAATATTTCCAATGGAAATAACACCAAAAAAAGTACTTTTGTAAAAAAACGACCCTCAAACCCGAGTTACCAATCAAAAGATACAAGTTTTTCAATATTATTCTCTACTATTTATTTTAGTTGCGAGAAGTGGAGTTAAGCACATACTAGTAGGATTCACAAGATTTAAGCCCTCATACGACCATACCATATGACCAAGGGCTAAGGATTTTAATGGTTACAAAATAAAACTTACAGACGGATGTCAATAGAAATCTACTGCTCTAATACCATAAAAATGAACGATAACCAGATCGTACCAAGCTAAGAACACAGATGCTAATCAAACACCACGATCAATAAGATGAAAGTAATTCACCAGAATAACTTTATATAAACCTTTGCAAACAAATGAGCAGCAATATCATATATTATTATGGAACTCAATGAATTACAATGAGAATGGGCCTTGCTTATATAGGCAAGGAATAACAATCTAAGAACTAGTCAAGGCCGTAGATCAAGCCATAAATCAAGGAAATAACTAGTCATCAAAGAACTAGTCAAGACCATAGATCAAGGAAAGAACTATACCTAACAACTAGATAATATCTCCTAATATCTAAATAAGATAAAAGAAATATCTACACACATAAGTGGGTGAGGATAAATACAATAAAGGTAAATAAATTACCCAGTGAACATGAGCTAAGGTAAATACCTACCCTAACATCTACTTACTTGCTCTCAGCCATACACCCCGCTTCTATAAAACAATTCCAACACTAATGATTTATTTCTCTCTTGTACCATCAATTCTTGTTTGATTCCACATACTCCACTCGCATTGATATCTTGCTTCTATGTCCTCCTATGCATTGGATAATATGAAGAGTCATTCAAGGAAGAGACACAACCCAAACGTTCCAAATCTGTGACTATTCATGGATATGTATTTTTTTGTTTTATAGTGATAGGACCTACAGTGAACGTTGAGGGGCAGTTACACAACTGCAACTTTATAGAAGGTAGAAATTCCATAACTTAACCTTTACCTCCTATTTCTGCTTATTTTCCTTTATGGTTCTAGTTAATCTCGATGAAGTGTTGTTTTTATGGATCCCATGGGTCATTACAATAGCATACACCTCATATTGTTAAAGCAAGAAATTCTTTTAATTACTCACACTAAGTTTCCACTTTGCATAGGATTCAACCATTGAAGACCCTTGGTGAGGAGGGGGAGGTGGAATAGGAACCTTATAAGGCATGTCATAAGTACTAGCAGGGACATAAGGAACCCCTTTATGTTGCATATAAGCACCCAAAAAATTGTACATGTCCATTTAAGGGGATTTGAAATACATAGGGACAAAAGGTGGGATGGAACTAGGATATGGGCTAGTGGGTGTATAACTAGGAAGTCACATAGTTCAAAGTGACAACATTCAAGAATGCAATTTGGACTAGACCTTGTATAGGATATGAATAGGAAGGATGAGAATCCATTCCTAGTGTACCAAATCTCATAAGGAGGCATCCAGGGACTAGGAATACCCAAGTAAACTTGTGGTTGTGTTTGTTGTATCGAGATGAACATTAGTGGCATGGGTATAGTTATAATAATATGGGGTACTAGCTTTCCCTAATTTGTACATGTTGTGAAGCTTGAGAAACCTATAATTCCTTAATCCTTCCAACTAGCATCAAAATTACATCATTGGGGGAAGAATGTGAAGCTTGTGTAGGCATTTGATGCACATTACTAGGTTGAGGGAATATATGACAACCCCTTATGAATTGATCTTTAGTCAAATCCTCCTTCGTCATGTTCCCTCTATTTTTGGAGGGGTTGAGGTGATATTTGTTTTCAATAAGACACTCATTTATGCCTCGTATCATGTCCAAGGATCCAATTAAAGCATCAAAATAGCTACCACTCTAGGAAAAGCTGTGCTAATATTTCTTCATGTTTTGGTGAATGAAAAGGAAGGGACTGAAACTACATACTAATATGGGGTCTCAATAATACTCGTAAACAAAGACTGTTTCTCCTTTACAGGTCATATAGTTAGATTTTGAAAACTTTGGTTGAGAGTTATGGTTAGGTTGGTCTGTCTCCTCAATTCTTACAGTTGAACCAATTATTTGGGGAGATACCAAGTTTTGTGAATAGTTATAAACCCATCCCGATGATTAGGGTGATTGTTTAGAATTTAAACAATTGTAATAGGCTTACAAACCTAAAATAGGCATGTTATAATCATGACTTGACATATTCATGGCATGTATAAACACCCACAAAATAATGGGAGAGGAGAAGGATGGAGAATGAAACTAATAGAAACAAACATGAAAAAGAACTATTCCTTCACGTTGGGTTCACCAATTTTGTACACCTAAAAATCAACACTCACTTTTAGATGCATGTGAATTCTTGAGGTCATGATGAGACAAGTGAAATGTGATATATATGATAGTTATGTGATGGATAAATAGAGCATAAGTGGGATAAGTGGGAATGGTGATGAAAGCAGGATACTAATCAAGGCAATCGAAGGTTCTCAATTGTAAAATTGGGGATTTGTTCATCTAGAGCAATGAATGCTCGCCTAACCTACACGGGGGTGATACTATGATCAAGGATGATCGTGGTGTGTAGATCTTGATCAATGTTAGTGGAACCAAATAAAACCCAACTCGTTGATGGATGTAGGGAATTGTCCTTCGTCTTCTAAGTATTCCTCTCTGAAGAGGGTCATGAAAGTATGAGAGAAGGCGTGAAAATGAAAAATCAAGGGTTGTGAAGTCTAACCCTATCTGCTTGGTTAGCCCAATACTCTTAGGCAATGTCCGACTTGTCATTGAGGCTAATGAGTTGACCAATGATCTCTTGTGGTATAGGTGTAGCTCTAAACATTAATTGGTGTAAGCCTTCATCAATGTCTACTCGGTTTTTTTCAATCTTTAGATGACCTATAATTGGATCAAATATTCTCACGTGTTGTTTTTATGGACCGAGAATGGTCATGTGGTTACAAAATCATTAATAATGGAAACAAATAAGCAAACTACGATCCAAAGGGATTGAGAGCTAAGTTCAAGTATCCTAGGTCGCTAGGGAAGTATGAGTTATGTTCTTTCCGATTTTAAATTACCTTAAGTTCCTACCTTTAAATAAATAAACAAAACCTGAATTAAACAAAAGATGATTGATTTCTCCTTTTAATTTAATTAAGTTTGATTTGCAAGTATTTAATCAAAGAAACGTAAAGCAAACTATCTAATTGTTTTTGTATTTTCCAATGAAGCTTTTGAATGAAATAAACATATGAATCTAATTAGCTTCTCTTTTTTTGGTTTTTTGGTTATTAATAAAATAAATAAAACAAAAGCTACAAAAATAGATAAAGGAATTAATCTAAATAATACAATCTTCTTCTAAATTAAAACAAAATAAACATGGAATAGTTGGATGTAGTTATTCCTTTATTGCAGGTGTGGAATTAAATCTAATCGAATAGAGGATGTATCTTAATTTATAATTTTATAAATATAATTTCCTTTAATTGTTTCTACCTTAGATTCATGGGAATAAAGAAAGCTTTTCATAAACAATTTCTTCTTTTCTTGGAAACTTCCACGAGTAAACATATTAAAATGAAGTGCGAGTGTTTTAAAATGAAGAAATGGTAAGAGGAAAAGGCCCGTGACCTTCCTCTAACCTCTTTCCCTTTCAGATCCACAGGGATAGGAAAGGAAGAGGATATTAATGGAATATTTCTACGCTTATAATAAAGGGATGAATAATTCTACCACTTAACACAAATGTATTTCCTTTAATTTAAATAGTTCAATGTTCAAATGAAAGCTTCAAAGAAATGTAAATACACCCCAACACGGTTATTATTGTCTTGTGACAAATTCCCAAGTGTGATGATGGATTTATTATCTTCTCCTCTTTCTTTTCTTTCCAGAGACGAGTTTCAAATGATCAAAGGTGTGTAATGTTAGTTGTTAGCAAGGTAAAAAAATAATGAGACTATATTTAATTGATTTGCAAGAAAAGAAGAAAATGTTAGATCCAATTGGTGATTAAACATATATTGAAAATTTATTCCTAAATCTAATCCAATTGTATCAAGTAAATGAATAAACAATGGAGTACAAAACAGAACCAAGAAAATAAACATTAAGATTTAAAACCCTAAGTGCAAATTGGGAGATAAGATGACATAGTTGATTCATAACCAAATCTTGATTGCTTCAAGTGATGACGATGAACAGAGAGGGAGAAGTGTCTCACAAAGCCTCATAAAAATGTGCGAGTTGAAGATCTTCCTAGAATGGGGTACCTGGAAAGGGGCAGGGGCACCTGCGGGCACCCTAGACTTGCTCTTGGTGCCTATGATTGTTCAAACCCTCAGAAAACCTCCTTCACAGGGTCGCAAGATGTTCATTGTCCTTCACTTCTTATCACTAGGGTGTCACATAATGATTGTTGATGCCATTGATAACCTACAATGAAGATATGTCTTGCAAAACCCTCACAAGCACATTAAATCCCTAAAATAAAATAATGCATATGAGGGATTTGATTATCCTCGGCTATCAAACAAGTGAACTTACGACTAAGTGTTGTACTACATTTTAGACCCAATTCCGTTCTAGGTGTGTGTGTGTGTGAAATTTTTCCCCTGGGTGGCTCTTGTGCGTGTAGCACTTGGCGTGAGAAAATAAATAGATGTAAGAAAATTTAATAGATGTGTGCATGGAATAGAACAAAATTCCCATCCTATGAAGTGTATGCAGAAGAATGTAGTCCCTTGCCCTTGAATGGATGCGTGAATTCTCTTGAATATCCTTTGGATGCAACCTTAGGTGATGATATCTAATGCTTAATTTTTAGTCCTTTATTATGGCCACATAACTTTATATTTATATGATTCCCTTGCTGAAATTTTATAATTAATTCCAAAAATTCTGACTACCAAAAAGATTAAATGTTCAAACACTAGAAAGGACCCAAAAGATGTGAGAAAAGAAAGAGGTTAGGGTGTCAAGAGGGGACGGGGGCTCCAAGCGTTGACTTCTTGGCTAGGCGCTAGTGTCAGGATGAGAAATGTGGAGGTATGAAAAGATAAACTAAGCTATAAATAGTGTAAGATCAAAAGTGACAACAAAAAGAAAGCAAAGATGGACAAGGACATGGGTTAATTAGTATTTTTAAAATTAGGAATCATATGAATAGTAGCATGTAATCAAGACTAAATAGATACCTAAAGTGTGTGATTTTTGTCTACAGGTTGGTTACAAGAAAATTGGTCACAAATTCAATATTAGGAAGGAGCAAAGAAATGTACTTGTGTTATTTGTGTAATTCTCAACAATATTTTTTCAGCATAATAGTGCAATACAAGTCTCGAAATCTCTAGTCCATCATCTAGAAGTTTTGTTTTTATATAAATATGAGGAAGAAATAGTTTAGAACACATGGAAATTAAGAAGTGTCAAATCATCAACAAAAGAGGGAGTTAACATTCTAAATATAGTAAATTGAGAAGATTCAACACAAACTCATCGAGAAAAAAATTAGATGCAACGGTCAAGAAACATGTGAAAAAAGACTAGGGAATTTGTAACACGTGTTCAAAACACACAGTTTGAACTCTTGAATTAAAGCGCATAGACTTGTTGGTATGCACATACCAACAAATTTGTGATTTAAGGAAGATACATGAAGGAAATGAGGTAGAAAATAGTTTGTAAATGCAGAGAAAGATGAATAAATTATAAATAAGGATTAAAAAAATGAACATGAAAAAGGTGAAGGGAGAGAACTTGGATCTCATCATTGTTCTAGAGATGGATTCTTTCATCATTTGATAATTTATTGTACTCGTTAATGTCACATTTGTGTAATTTTGGGTGTGTATAGTCACCAAAAGATTTAATCTTAATTTTAGGATTGGTTAACCCATCATAGGTGATAGAAGGGGTGATACCCCAATATCCATATGGCTATATAGGGATCCAAGGGTTTTATCGAATAGATTAAAACACCTTATTAATTACAGGAGGTTGTGAAAATAGATTTCCATTGTGATAAACTATATGAGGTGGGGATGACAATGATTATGCATACCCCATTAAATTTATATATATCTATCATTTATGCTAGTAAGATTTACATTCATTTAAATAAATTCATTATCGACACTAGCTTATTGCAAGCTCATTTGTTTGATGAGTGTAATGTCCCCTTTTCTTGCACCAAAGGCCTAAGGGCCAAGTCGAGTCCAAGTCGAGTTCAAGCCGTGGTCAGACCCAAGGGGCTATGGATGCTGGGAGCTATTGGGAAGGGGCCACGTGGTTATAATATTCTAATTTTGCATTGAGGGTCACTTTTGGACCATGGTGACTTAAAGGGGAAAAGTAACTTAAGTTACTTTTATTTTTATTGGCCCCTCCATGGAATGAAATGTGTCTAGGGTCTGTTGGGGCTCTTTTGCCTTGGAGAAGTATATAAGGAGCTGGGGGAGAAAGGAAAGGAAATTTTTGTTGCATAAATTTTATCCTCCTTCATGTGCAAAAGTTGTTATTGCACATCTACATTTTGTGGAGTGAAATCCCACAGGGACCCTAGCTTTGGTGGTGAGAGACCCTACCTAGCTAGGGGCATTCTTCGGTAGTGAGTGATCTACCCTAGTCTGTCATTTTTGAGCCTCTTTCGTGGTGTGTTTCGAGATATTATCAGAGGGTTCAGAGGAAGGGTTTGAGGATTTTTGGGGGCATTTGGGGAAGATAATCAGAGGGGTTCCAGATCAAACTTACGGTAGCCGTTTGGGTTGAGCTTAACATCACTTTGAAGGCACCTCCATCAGTTTCCAACCCCTTTCCAAGTGAGGTGACTTGCAACCTTTATTTGGAGGGTTTCACAATCGGCCATTTTAGATCGAAGGTGGAAATATTATTTCCTATATTTTTTAATGTTATTTCCCAAGGCCCTTAATTTTTGCTCTTGTATTTGGAGAGTTACGAGCCTTTGAAGTTTTCAATTTACTGCCAGGGCACGCCTGTGCTTTTTTCGACAACATTTTAATTTTTGTAAAACTCCAAAAATAGTGTTATTATGTCATTTATAATAATATCAAGCTTTCTTTAAATTTTCATGTAATTCAAGTGGATATTTTGGGAGATTTTAATTTTCTTTAGTCCGTTGTCCTTATTGTAAAAATCTACAAAAATCAATATTTTATTTGGCTGCAAATTTTCAATATTTTGTGCATTTTTAAGTAGTATCCCATAAGGGATATTTCAATGAGTTATAAGATAAGTTGAGTGTGATCATTGGAATGAGGATATTAATAAGCATATGTATTTGAATTATTGTTTTCAGTGTATTTGTGTTATCAACCATTGTATCAAAATTAGAAGAGTTTCCCCAAATGAAAGTGTATGCCCTCATATGGGTCATGATGGATTTATGAGGTTGGTTGATGAAATTGGGGTAAGCTAAGATGAGTTTTGTTATGTACCTTATGACATGTGAGGATACCATATATGGGTTTATGGAGATACTTAACATGTGGCACACATCCCCTAGTTCGTTATGTGTTTATAATATATGGTTCACATATGAATGAGTTATATTGGGTAATTAGTCAACCTACACGAGGATTAGTGTTACCCACCCATTAAGAGTAATGTATGTCGATATAAATAACATGAGTATAATTATAATATATTTAATGTATCATTTTAGCCTTATACTTGGTATAGAAATATTGGAGGTGTCCCCTTAAAGTGGAATTCCCTTATTTGGAGATTTTGGAGTTACTATTTTCATAAGGAACATCGTACGGTGTTGCCTCTACCTTAAGGATATTTATATGAATATATTGAATATTTGGGAATCTTGTCCCACCAATATATATTGTGCTTTGTCATCTTTTGCATATTATTCAACTTATTCATTTATTATATACAAAGATCTTATCAAGTGGTATCAGAGCATCAATCTGGGCAATTTGTGGGATGAAACCCTAATTTTAGTGATTCACATATATCTTGAGATTGATTATGATACTTTCAAAATATTTTTTTATGAAGTGTATAAACCATTCAAGGAATCTACCCTAAAAATTTAATATTTTTGGAGTTGTTTTGAGAAAGATATTTTAGTTTTAGGGTTGAAACCCTAATTTTAATGATTCATCTTCATCTTCAAAAAACTTTATGAATTTTTCATTGAATTTTTGTATGGTGTGGTATTTTTTTAGGATGAATTTTTTGTAATATTTATTTTAGTTTTAGGGTTTTTGATAAATTCTTTCCACACACCGCAATATGTAGCATTTTTATTATTATTTTACATTTTCAAAAAGCACTAATTTTTTAAATTAGGGTATGTTTTTTATAATCTATGATTTGAGGATAAAAATTGGCCAAAATGGTAGGGAAAATATTGGTCAAAGGGATCTATTCTTGAAACCCTAGCTTTGTGGATCATGGGGATGAAAACTTCTATGGGGATGGTAAGTGTAGACACCAAGTTTGTGTCATACTCCCCTTTGTCCCTTTTAATTAATTAAGCACACCATGGCCCCATTACTTATTATAATTAATACATTCACCTTCACATTATTAATTAATTTAATTTAATTAATTAAATTAATTTCACCCTAACACCTCAACCTCACCATGACACATCACCCTGGACCCATTCTAGGGGCATTTAACTCACAGTGACTGAGTCATTACCCTCAGCACTAAGTCATCACTGAGTTATAACTCCTAGTTCTGAGTCACTAACTTGACCTAACTAACTAATACTTCTTCCTAAACCTAATTGGACCTTTTCTAAGTTCTTCCTGCCTTCTCTCACATGAACTCCACTTTCCTAAGTAGAATCAATGAGAAAGCACACCAAATATGGGAAGATCTGCCTATTTTTGGTAAACCTAGACTTTCTTGCCTTAACCGACGTCGGTTATTCCTCGACTGATGTCAATCACCTAACCACCATCGGTTCCTTTATATACAACTTTGCAACCTTTTACCTGGGTTGGTCATTTTCAATTTTGGGAGCTCTATTGCATTCAAGCATGAATCAAAAGCTTCTCAGCTTTCTGACAACAGAAATACTCAACCACGGAGACCCAAACAAGCATTTGACTCGAACCCAAGGCATTAGAATATTCACGGGAACACTCGAGAGTATTTCGTGACACTAAGCTTGAAGCTCTTCACAGATCAACTATTGTCCTCCTTCACCTACCGGATCTACAAATGCAAGTAAGTATACATGATTTTAATCATATTGTGATTGCTTAAAGTTTAGATCCATTACCTCTTTCATTATACTTTACTTCTTCATGTGTTCGTTTATCTCCACCTTCTTACCCATCTATTAATCCAACCACCTACGGACTTTTGGCTCTTCTTACCGCCCCATATGCATTCCGAGTCTTCTTGGTAATGTTACAAACCCAACCACTCTCCTTTTATTCTTTGCACGATCACAGAGAAGCTCAAAGGTATTTTTATTAAATTATTACTAATTTTCCCCTACCGACATCGATTACCTTAATCTGTGGGTTTTCTTGCACCGACATCGGTCACCAAATCGATATCGGTCCACCGTGTCTTTTTTTAAACTTCCACCAAACAACCCATAACTCAACCAAACTCCACCCAAACCTTACCAGACACCCCTGTGACCTTACCTAACACCCTTGTGACCTTTCTCAACTAGAAAAATACCTTTCCTAATGCTAGATTAGCTTGTATTTCAATATGTTGCTTAATCTAGTGTGTTGATAATGTTTTGAGATACCTAAATCAAGGGTTGGTAATAAGACCGTTATTTCTTGAATTTAATTTCATTAATTTAATAAAAATAGTGGATTAACGACCATTTAGGAAGTATCACACTTCTCGAAACTAGCAATCGCTAAGCGAGGTCCCTTCGTTATTTACTATTTAATATCATTTGGTGGTCTTGTTTTGTTTCTTACACGGGTCTTTCCTCCTAGCCAAAGGGAAGCTCCCACATTCAGTCTGATCAAATTCTACAATGTGCACATATTGTCTACATAATCATGGGTATTCCTCCTTGATTGTTACCTTATATGTTTTATCGCATACTTTGAGGTGAAAGAGTAAGATTGATGTTAAAGAATGGTTATTCCAATTTAATGATAATTATGTTTTATATAAATGGCCATGGGTTTATTTTAAAATTTGGTTTGGTGGTTTAGCACAAATTTTGTATCATCAAGTGAAATAAGAGAGTCTGGATTGGTCTTGGGAAGAAATGGAACATGTTTTCTTGGCTCGATGAGTTAAACTAGGAAGAAAATGAAGATGAAAATAATGAGAAGGTTGCAAATAAGAAAGAAAAATAATAAGGATAATAAGACAATGATGATGATGAAAAGGCTACGCATGATTCAAAAGGAGAAGTAGTGGATCAATAT
This sequence comes from Taxus wallichiana var. yunnanensis, assembly GCA_018340775.1. NCBI lineage: Eukaryota > Viridiplantae > Streptophyta > Pinopsida > Cupressales > Taxaceae > Taxus > Taxus wallichiana. Next base: position 602,655,252 of record CM031236.1, on the reverse strand, counting down.
AAGAGTTCAAATCTGCATCTCCAAATAAGGAATCTTCAATATTTTAGTTTTAAGGGCAAACTCAAATGAAAAAGGTAATTATTTCAATAAATCCTAGTAGAAATTATAAGTTCATCAACATGGATATAGCTCAACATATACATGTTGAGGAAGATAATATAAAGGAAGTAGTGGAGGGTAAGTAAATGCAAGTTTTGAATATGTAGACACCTAAATTCCGCTTTTGCAACCTTATTGCCAAAAGCACACGAATAACTCTCATTCTTACCATTTCCGTTATAATTAGTGATTTCCACTAATTAACTAATGTTTCTTACCATTTTGGTTAATTAACAACGCTTTGTTGATTACCTAACCTCTTTCGCATTCAGGATGCCACTTTATGACACATCGTAAGTCAAAATCCTCTTCCAAACAAACAATTAACAATTATAAACTAATTAAGCCTATTTTACCCTTGTTTTGGTGGTCAAGATATCCTATTATTGGTTCAAACCCCTCTTTTCTAACCATTCAAAATCACCCCATTTCCCTCCACAACATCTCGTAAAGCTTCAAAATCTTATCCTAACCTCCTAATTGACTCCTAAGTGGTTGATTACGGCTCTTCACATCCTAATCACTTTTTAATTCACTAATCATGATTAGAAAATCCTTAATCATGATTAAAAATTCTTAATATAATTTGTACTTTTAGTCCCACATGCACCAAGATGCAAGTTTTACCCAAATAGAAAACTACAAAAAGGACTAAGTATCCACCCTTAAACTTTACACCATGCTTTGATTTGCATATCATATAAGAAATATGATTAATAACCAAGCTCAATCTTTGCCTCAAGTCTTTAATGGGGTTAGTAGATGGGTATCTGATATGATCTTGTAGTAATTATTGGAGAGACCATCTCACCTTAGAGTAGAAACAAACCCAATTTGATTGCTCTCCTAGATATAATTTGGTTCGAGTCGCGATCCTCCCTTGCTTTGCAGGACATCCCTTATTCACGCCATGGCAACCTCTTCTTTCATTAAAGATCTAGCCAAATTTAAATTCTCCTAAGATGAATCCTATGTCACAATCTCCTAAGATGACTCCTATGTCACAATCATCTAAGTCAACACATACGTCACAAACACCTTAGATGACTCCTATGTTGCAATCATATGTTGATTTTCTACACGATCCTCATTGTTTCCCAGTAATATGTTGTCTTCTAGGAAAACCAATTCCAATCAGTTCCACATATACATCTTCTTCTACTCACGAGACATCTAGATCCAAATCTACTTCATCTCTTGATTCATCATCTTCTTAATCTTCCACACCAGTTGGACCCATTTCTTCTAGTAAACCTCCCATGGTCAAAGAAAAACTACCCATGCCAATCGATTCATTTCAGGATGAAGAATCGATCACAAAAATCATGGGGTCACACGATGACATTCACTTAGAGGATCACAATCAATAATTATATTTAGACCCCGATACATTCACATATCATGGGGAAGATGTTGATTTCGTTTATCGAATATAGAGGAAGACCCTAGGATCATTGCACTTGATCCTCCTCTTATTCTTTTGTCTTCACATTCTTCATTACGTGATGAAATTCCTGAGTCCGACATTAATCCATGATCTATCTTATCATTACCCAATAATTTTTTATCTTTCAAAATTATTCTACATTTGTAATCTCACATTGGGTCACCACCTGGTATCCCATTGCCTACTTCTATATGTGGGGAACCTCTTGTACCCCATTTTCTTCTATACTGGGGGCATGTCCTAGAGATCCCTCATCTTTGATTCTTTGGCCACGTCCTAGTATCCAATCATCTTCCATATATGGGACACCTAAAGGTAGCTCTTCATCTTTAGTTTACGGGACACCTCCTGGTAGCTCATCCTCTTCTATACTTTGGGCACATCCTAAAACCCCATCATCTTCAATTATTGGGCCACGTCCTAGTAGCACATCATCTTCTATATATGGTACACATCCTATAAGTCCCTCATCTTTGATTCTTGGGCCATGTTCTAGTATCCGTTTTATTCTATATATGGGATCGTACGCACTCCAAAATTGTAGGGTACTGTGCATCTTAGGAATAACGTAACACATACCCCAATGATGATATAGGTCTCCTCGCAAGGTTTTCAAGATCTGGAAAATCTCTCCAAGTATGCGTTAACATCCCACATGTCCCGCTTAGCCCTTGCATGCTTTGTTGTTCTCTTTTCCCCTCTTTTTCTTTGTGTTTTGTTCTTCAGTTACAAAACCACCGCCCGCTCGGGGTGGCGGTCCTTCATGTGTTTTCCAGAATGCTCTTTTAACGTGACTCACGTAAAAATTCAATGTTTACCAGCTTTTTTTCACCGCCTTTGCTTGTATTTATGATTCTGGTTCCCTGGAATAGTGTTTTGGCATTGTTTATGGTTTAAGAGATCAAATTGGTTTTCACCTTCGGGTAAATGTGATTCTATAAATAATGGCTTTTGTGCTCAAGAAAAAGGCCCCTCAAATTTGCCTCCGAGTTTCTCATTTCAATAGTTTAGCCTTTCATTTTGTTTAGAATTCATAGTTTCATTTGTTAGATGCATAGTTAGCATTGTTTAGCTGTCAGAAAGCCACATATTCTCCTTGTGCAAAGTGCTATGTTGTCATTTCATCCAAATCAATTGGAGTAGGATAGTTTGATTTCAATAGGAATCCATTAAAGTTGCAGGTTTTGTTCATCAAATAGGATAGTTTCAGGTGCTAGACGTTTTATGTTGCATGACTCGCAATAAATCCCGCTAGGAATTGCATAAGCCAAGCTCTGTAATCTTGCGTTATCCCTCTCCTACTCGCATTGTATTTAGTCTGCATCCTAAGCTGCCTTTGTTCCAATATCTAATTTTGTTGATGCTATCATTACACGCTTTTCTGGATCCACGTGAGCACGAAGGAACGAGGAGATCACACTGAGGGGACAAGGTCACACACCATCGGATTCGCCACTGTTTTGCAAAATCCAGGTTCTAGCTTTCAAAGTTCTAGTTAAAAGCATATCAAATAAAGTAGTCAATCATTCCATTTTAGTTAATTTCACTTTCGATATTGCCAGGGAAGCTGTGGGGATTGACATTTTTTGAGAAATTATGATTCACTCCTCACTTCTGAGGTAGGATCAAGAGTCTTTCAAATAGAGTAGATCAGTGATCAGGTTATTTAGGATAAATCTATAAACTGCACAGACAAGTAGCTACACTCGGTTGCTTTGTTTGTTTTAATTGCGTTATTAGTTTAGTTTTCAATTTTAGATATATTAGATAATTCCCCTTTAAAATTTTGTTTAGTAGTTTATCAATAAATAACAGACTTAGAAATATACGTAGATATATCTTGCATATTTAGTTTATTTTGTCATTAGTTAGCTTTATATCGTTTTCTTTTGTATGACAATCACGGGACCTAGAGAGCCCAGAGAATACGTATTCAAGCCAATCGTGCCTCAACCCAATCTCGTCACAGTAATAACTGATATAGATCAAAATCTTAGGATCCAAGTCTTCCGAACAACAGCAGACTTGCAACAGATCAGCTCACAATTAAGCGGGTTAAACATAGAAGATGACCAAGCGCACACGTTTTGGTCAAATCAGCCAAACTATAGATTACCCTAGATAAATATCCGCATGACTATAGAAGGGCTTGAAAGAGAGAAAACGTTCGGTTGTGATCCTTTGGTCCCATAGCTAGACACATGAGACACTCTCATAGACATAAATACTAGCTTAAGGATTCAGGTTGCAAGAACACCTATAAGATACTCAGAAAAGATCACACAACTGTTAATTTAATTACAACATAGAGGCCGAAAAGGCATACGACTATTGGATACTAGGGATTAGGGACTGATTCCGCACATGACCATAACAGGTCCACAACAACCACGAATCTATGGTTGTGACCCAAAATCCCACAACCCAACGAATCCACAGGTGAATTAGACATAGATGCTGGCTTACGCACATTAGTATTCAGATCTACTCCACTTCCACCTATCATCATCACACAGTTATCCTTGTTAGACGTAGAATATAACAAACCTAAGGATTTCTAGACTAGACCAGAGAATCACCCCTAGAATCCACTGTGTACCCATCATCTATCTTATGACCCTATCTGGAGACATACACGAAGCAATCCCAGGTCATTTTCCATGTATCCCACAACCCATAGATCGAATCACGCCAGAGCTCGATATTGATTGGAGCCTTTGAGCAGTCATCCTCGCCGATCGATCTGTCACGCCAATCTAAGTTAGAAGGGCCTTCTTTGCCTTAGATTCGCAGATTCCACTGGAGCACGTTGAAGACATAAGATTGCCTAACTAGTTTCTCTACATCCCACGCGTATTCCTTCCCCACCGGCTGTCTCGGCATGACCTCGGGAGGTCGGGTGCAAGGAAAAGGTACTTGTAGATTCTCATGCTCGCTTGTCACTTTTCCATCATACAGATACCTCTAGGTATTCCTTCATCTTCAATCTTAGGGCCACATTCTAATAACCATTTATCTTCAGTCTATGGGAAACCTCGGGTAGTCCTTCATATTTGATCTTAGGGCCACATCCTAATATCCCTTTATCTTCAATCGATGGGACACATTCTGGTAGCTCATCCTCTTCAATTCTTGGACCGTATCCTTCGTGTCCATCGCATTGTCATTTCTATTCATGATTGTGGCAAGTTCACCATCATTTCTCACATTGATTCTATTCGTCCACTTTGTTCTCCCACTTCTAGGGATCAAACAACTCACATATTAGCTTATAGGAAACCCAAACAATTTCTTCATTAGACTAACCTCAAAAATTCCAAGAGCTCCAAATCTCACAACAATTTAAATGATCTTAAAGTTCAGAATCAACCATGATTCAAAAATGCACATCAACATACCCATCAAGTATAGTGCTAAGTGCATAAACCTCTAGATAATTACCTCAAGCTCATGCATACAAAATCCACGTTTCATGATAAATTGTAGTCATTTGTTGAGTATGAGCTCACCATGATCATCGAGATCGGGGATAATATGACTCTTGATAAGCAAACACACCTAGTCTTCATTATCAAGGAAATCACTAACATTGTTGTTGGATCTTATCATGCCGAGTGACCTTGTTGGTCCCATTTTTAAAAAAGACAAAAATACAAAAAAATGAGAAAACATTTCAAAAGAAAAAAATCAAAGGTAAACAAGCACACATTGCAATCAAGTATTGCACACACATGGATGTTCTTTCTTCCTTTTCTTGCTCTTGTTTCATACGTATTCCTACCATGTTCATACCTTCGATGATATTTTGGTTAGCATATTTACATGCATTTTGTGACAATTATCCGTATGGTGTCCTGTTTAACCTTGATATTTCATCACCTTGGTAAATTAAAGAACGACTAACCTCATAGAGATCCTATCACAATATACATCTAATAAACTTGTTACAAATAAATTTTGGATATATTTTTGTACACTAGCCAATATCGTCATCACAATCACTTCCACCTCATTCCATCAAACCATCAAGTATTTCTTAACCCCTTTTCAAACAAGAGAGATGAAATATTTTTTTCAGAAAGTAAAAGAATCAATCAAATCAAAAAGCCAAAGTTAAAAGTAAAATAAAATTGATATATAAATCTCTCTTGGGGTATTTCCAATAATCTCTATGGGGCTATGAACACTTGGTTGAAAGTAGAGCATTGTTGTGATTAGAATCAAATACATCTCCATCGGGGCTATAGACACTGGATGGCGGTGGAGCAATGTACGGATCTCCTTCCACAATCCATTCAAAAAAATCAACTTTGAAAAATAAATCATTCCTACACATTGGCTAGGTGTCTTCACTTGTTGTCCATAAAATCTTCCCTTCAAGAGGAAATACATTTCCATATGCACAGACTGGATCTTAATGAGAAAATAGGATTATTATGTTACCAAGTGTCTTTTTTTGGACCTTGTTCAAACTCTTACTTTAGTCTATATCTTGTCTCATAATTTGTACCTTTGACTAATAGCTTCTTCATTGTGAGGCTTCTAAGCTACATTCATTCACATTCGCTATTCTTTTACTTCATTCAAAACATCCATGAGTATAAGATTGCCTTTTTTCCAAGTTTGCGGGAACCTTTTTCCTCTTTCACCAAAAAAATCTTCTACTTCTTTTTATCGTGTGCTTTGCCAGCTTGTGCTAGGGGCATCCTTGCTCCTTCCTAGGACTTCATTGGTTTAAGTTCATCATCATGTTGAACCTATCCATATTGTCCCTCATCTAACTTTTGCATGTGAAGATTTTTCCTTTAATATTCCCATCTAAGGATGGGGAAACTTTGCATCTTCACCTTATTACACATACACGTGGCATTTCGCCTTCAGACATCCCATTTTTATTTGAGGGCATCCACGTTTCTTTTTTTTGTTGATAGCTTTATAAAACTTCTAGAAAATCGCAAAAACATTCAAATATGTTTCAAAATCGTAAAAACATTCAAATATGTTTCAAAATCTCAAAAACAGGAAAATATGTTAGTTAGAAAATTCAAAACATTCGGATATGTCTCCATAGAAAAAAAAACAATATAACATTGTCTCAAGTAAAAAATAAAAAAATAGGTAAAATCATTAAAAATCCAAAAAATTGCAAAAATTCAAAAAAAATCAAAAATTGGTAAACGATATGCATGCAGTTGAAGCCTGTGTTAAATGCATCATCCTCGAACATCAAAATTTGTCTTACAAAAGCATATTTCTTAGGTCCTTGCTTGTTCTTGTCTCAAACAACTTGTAGATCATTATGATCTACCTCCATTAACAAAGCTAGTTTGCTTAATATGTCGGTACTCCCGTGCAATAGTGAGTTGCCAAAGACTGTGTCATATCGCATGAATGATTTCCATGGGACTACTTGTGTCCTTTATTATTCCCCTCACATGTATCCTTTCTTGGGGCACCATTTTTAACCCTTGTCGTTACAACATGAACATTCGGGAACTGAAGCTTGATAACAAAAACATTGGTACAACTATCTTGAATGTTGTTTGTTTGAGTATGTGTGATTGTACTTGTTTCTCTGTTAGGTTAGTTGGTTTACTTTCTCATATTGCATTGCATTATGTATGTTGCATGGAGTTACACATTTTTAGCAATGAACAAATGTTAGTAATTTAGATTTTCATGTTTTCTTCCACTTTTGTTTATTTCAATAAAGGCCGATGATTTAGATCATAGGGGAAAATGATGAAACAAAGTTGTTTATTCAAGATTGGATGCATATAGCTATTACCATTCTCCACTATCACCTCTTATCACTACTAATTCTTCTTCACAAACACCGGGGAAATAAACAATCCTTTTTATTCCCGTCTTACCTCTTCTATCCATTTCAATCATATTTTCGATCATTGATTGATTCTTCTATCCCCCATCGACACTAGAGGGGGAATCCTTCATCATACTATTTTTTCTTTAAAAATTTACTTGTATATGCTTATCCTCTACTATATTTTAAGTGAAGTCACTTACTTCACCTCAAACATGGGCAAATGTAGACACCTAAATTCCGCTTTTGCAATCTTATTGCTAAAAGCACACAAATCACTCTGATTCTTACCATTTCTATTATAATTAGTGATTTCCGCTAATTAACTAACATTTCTTACCATCTCGGTTAATTAACAATGCTTTGTTGATTACCTAACCCATTTTGTATTCAAGATGCCACTTTATGACACATCGTATGTCAAATCCTCTTCTAGACATACTAGCGATTATTAGCTAATTAAGCCTATTTTACCCTTGTTTTGGTCAATATACCTTATTATTGGCTCAAACCCCTCTTCCAACCATTCAAAATCACCCCATTTCCCTCTACAACATCTCGTCAAGCTTCAAAAGCTTATCCTAGCCTCCTAATTGACCCTAAGTGGTTGATTAAGGCTCCTCACATCTTAATCACTTGTTAATTCACTAATTGTGATTAGCAAAGTGTTAATCATGATTAAAAATTATTAATCTAATTTATAATTTTAGTCCCACATGCACCAAGATGCAAATTTTCCCCAAATAAAAACTATAAAAAGGACTAAGTATCTACCCTTAAACTTTACACCATGTTTTGATTTGCATATCATATAAGAAATATGATTAATAGCCAAGCTCAATCCTTGCCTAAAGTCTTCAATGGGGTTAGTAGATGGGTATCCAATATGATCTTGTAGTCATTTTTGGAGAGACCATCGACCTTCCTTGTAGTAGTAACAAACCCAATTTAATTACCCTATTAGATATATTTAGGTCTATGTTAGTTAACAATTCATACATATTAAGGATGTTTTGTAGATTAATGTTTAATTCTATTTAGTTTACATTCATAGCAAGCTTTTGAGATTTGATCATTGATGTTACATTCTTAAACTTAAAGCTTGGTTATAGGTTACATGGTGTTAGTATTTTCTAATTAGTCATATTATTTATTTTTAAAAGTTTGGGGTGTTATCAGAATATTTGAATCTCTTTATGGATACATATTTTTGAATTCAAATTTTTATGAATGGTACATGGATGGTTTGGATATTGTTCTTAGATATAATTGGTTATAGACCTTGGGAACAATAAGTATTAATGTGTAAAATAAATGCATGATGATATGGTGTAAGAGAAACAAGGTTACCTTGCAAGATATCACACTTAACAAGGAATAATTATATATCAATATAGAATATGAGAATGACTTTGAAGATAGTGAAGAAGGTAATGAGGGTGATTTAGAAGGATAAAAATAAGAACATGATGAAAATATAGAAAATAATTATTCATCTAGATTCAAAAGAAAAAAAAAAAGAAACAACAATGTGGAAGAGGAAAAGAAAGTTGATGAAAAGGTTTATAAAGTTGAGCATAATAAGGTTGTAGTATATAGACAACCACATCATCATGAGAGGAGATAATCATGGAGGTATATTAGATAACATGAGGGTAGAAATGTATATGGATATAAAATGAATTAGACAAACAATTATTATTGCTATACATATAATCAAGGAGAAGTAATTATATGATATAATATCATAAGAATAATTACAATGACTATGCATATATGCCATTGATGAAAAATATGGACATGGAAGGAATAGAATTAGTACATCAAATTATGGAATTAGATTTATCAATGTATCACCCACCAAGATCACATATGGGTGGTTGGATGATTGAGCATTTGAACAAGTGTTTCGTGATTTGAAGAATATTCATTACATTGTTTCTTCTCATGTTTTAGCACAAAACATGTCAAGGAGGGAAGGAATGTTATGTACCTTGGGATATGACATTATGATGTTTATGGGTTGATGTATATGTTGAAATGTGCCACACATCCCCTTAAACAATCATGTGTTTATAATATGAGTCACATAAGAATTAGTTATATTAGGAAATGAGTCAACCTACATTGGGATTAGATGTTACACATTCATTAAGAGTAATGTATGCCTATATAAATGATATGAGTATCATTATGAGATATGTCATGTATGAGTTGAGTCTTTACTTGGTAGAGGTATATAAGAGATGTCCCCCTCAAATTGGAATTCTTATATTGGGAAATTATGGATTTACTCTTCCTTGATGAGTATTGTATGGTGTTTCCTACCTTAAGGAGATTTATTTTTATATATTGAATATTTGGGCATCTTGGCCCACAAATATATATTGTGTCATGTTATATTATACATATTATCCAACTTATTATTTATTATATGCAAATATATTATCAAATTATTGCATGACACGAGTATATACATACTCTGTATTGGTTTCTTCTCTCTCATGCTCAAGATCTTCTTTAGGAATAATATTGTTGGTATTAGATTGAGTATTCCTTCTATTATTACTTTTCAAGCATATTTTATTAGTGTTGGTGTCATACATGTTACACTCATAATAGAAGGGACTATGATTGAATGAGGAATTCGGTATTGGGATTCGTCATTACATTAAGAGTTGAGAGATTATCCATGTTGGAGTGATTTAGGAAAGATTTAGAGTGATCTAGAAAATGTTTTAAAAGGAAAATAAACATGAAGATTATTCAATTAGAATATATAGTAAGATTCACATCAAGTTCACTAGGGTGTAATTGTTGTGAATATAAAGTGAAGGTATGATATAAAGGAAACAAAAAGGAAAATAAACATGAAGATTATTCAATTAGAATATAGAGTAAGATTCACATCAGGTTCTTTTGGGGTGTAATTATGGTGAATATGAAGTGAAGATATGATATAATGGAAATAAAAAAATGTGACTCAATCATAAGAGATAAATATTCACACCAAGTTCACTAGAGTGTATAAAAATAAAGAGTGGTCCCAAAAAAACATTTCATCTCTCTATAATGGGGGTATTCTAAAATAGGATAACAAAGGAAACCAAACTCAATATACATACCATAGGTTATAAGTTGATGTAAATGTGGAACTAGGAAGGCATTATTCCACACTCTATAAGAGGTATAAGGTTCCAAAGCCTATACCTAGAATAGGGTAGTGGCATCTAACTATATCCTTTTTGTAATATGATGTTAGTGAGGTTTAATTAGGATTATAATCAAGATATTATAAGAATAAAATACCCAAGAGGTTGTGAAGAATGATTTGTAAGGATTAGAAGAGAGATCTAAGAGATTTCAAAGCAAGATCAAGGGTTGTGCAAGGTTGTGTTAGGATTGTAAAGGGTTAATAGCTAAATAATGAAATAGATAAAGAATATGTTACCCTATACTAATATATGCATGATAACATCCAAAACATACAAATATGAAATGAAAGTAAATGAACAAGAGAGGTTAGAGTAATTTACCTGCATGAAGGAACCATTATCACATTAACTTCCCCCTAGGTTTAGTAGACCTTATGAAAGAGAGTTGATGTAGGGCACTTCAAATAAATAGAAGAAGACCTAAGAAGACTATTGATTTAAGACTCCAATGAGTCTAAAGGCTTGGTAGACCATGGCAAGTGAAACTCACGTGCTTTTAGATCTAAGTACATAATGCTTTACATGTAGAATCCAAAGAATACAAACAATACTAACATCAATACATTTTAATCCTTAAGAGTAGGTTTTGTGTGTTAGTGGACAAAATGCATGATGGATGAGATTTGGAAACAATGTTTAATGACCTAATATAAATAGCTCAATGAATGCATTAATGATATGTGTTATCCAACCATGGTTAATGTTGTTAAATATCATAAATTATTAACATGATTGCATTAACAATGGTTAATGGCATCGAAACATAAATATGTTCGACATAAAACATGAAAATGGTCGATGTCATATGAGAGGGAAATGTGGGCATAAAAGTCAAAAATCAAGTCAAACCATCAAGAAGAGACTTTTAGGTGCTAATAGATATGATGATGGTGTGAGTATATTAAAAGTATATGTAAGAGTGATGATAAAAGGATGAAAAGGTGATATCATAGGCGAAAAAAAGATGATTACAAAGGTCAAAAAGATAAATGCAAAGGGTGTGACAATATGTGACATTTTTGATATAATTAGGATGCACATCAAAAATATCTTATAAGAACCATTGTTGACCATCCCAATGTAACCTAAAGGATGCGCACACAACCATTTCAGTTTAATCATTACTCCCAACCATATCCACGAGAAAACCATTATAGGGAGTCTAATACACGATGGTTATTATAAATAACAAAAGTAAATAAAGTGAAATATTATATGTATACACTATAAGATCAAATAATTGGGAATACTCGCACAAATATCCTCAATGTACTCCAAAAATATAGCATCTACAATGTTCATAGGGATGTTTCATATAATATTTCATACCGAATCATTGATGATATATTTCCAATAATTATCGGCCGCAATCACAAGTCCACACAACACTCATTAAACATCATTATAATCAATTATCAATGTAATTTTCATAAAATTCAATCAAAATATACTTATGATGTGCCATGATAGAAGTTATGCCATCATCTATGGGTGTATTTACTTGGTGGTTCCCTACATCCTCCTATTAGTGGGGGAACATCTCCCTCACCTCTCTTGTCACATCTTATGGGTTGAGGCATTATTTCTCTACATAATCCTACTCTTCATACACTTTGTGTGGAACTTTTACTATCTCTAGAAATATTAATACATGTCATGTTCCCATCAACAAATGAATGCAGCTAGATGTATAACCAATGTCATATCCTATTGCCAAAACTATAGGTGGAATTACTTCATCTACCGATTGTGGATCTAGATTGGTCGATTTTAACCCTAATTTGGCTCCCTCTTTTTATGTTGAGTGTAAAGATATCATCCATGGGTAATATGATCAAGGTACATCATCTGTCACCCAAAACTATTGTGTGAACTTTTCATATTGAAATCATTCCCCTATATTTGGAATTAGTCCTCCATAGGTCAAAACAGTCCTTTACACAACCTATATAATTTTTGTAGGGTCTCTATATGAACCCATAGGAATAAATATATAAAAAATTACTTAGTACTCCATTGTATTAATCCTCATATATATGGGATAAACCACATCACAACAAAATTATTCAAATGGTCCAATCATCCCATGAATATATTATCGACTAATCACTACTATGTGCTCATATACCCAAACATGCAAAATATTGATTTGATTTTGAGTTGGTGATGCTTAGAGAAAATGCATACATCATCTTATATCTACCTTGAAGGTTAAAATCCAACCATTCTAGAGTGTAGACACAAAAGTATGAACTTGTTACTATTACACTAAATCTCTATTATGTTGTTAAATGCATGATTCTTAAGTGAGAAAAGTAGACATGGTCATACCTTATATTGATTTAGATTGGTTTTTTATTGTGAAATTGTCTTATGATTTATGGATTTATAATTTTATACATGTCACATGGATCCTTGTCTTTATCTATGGCTTGGTTTATTTTTCTTATCTTAGGGACAATAATACCCAATAAGGACACTAATGCCTGAGTGCTAGTGTACCCTTTTGATGCTTTTGTCTAATCTTGCTTCGTTTTAATTTGCCACTTAACACTTGATTGAAATTTTTTCTAATTTATATTTCATGTTTTGGGTAGGATTTTTCTCATTCGTGTTGAAATTCAAGCAAAGGAATCATATATATACACAACCTACTAACTATTCTAAGGGGCAATTGGGATATTATTTTCTTTCTACTACTTGGGGAAAAGGAAAACTTGAGGATTGCATTTGGGATGCATTATTCACTACACAAGAAAGGAAAATTTTAATTCCATCACACATATGTTCTTGGGGAAATTATTTGTAGCCTGTTATCTTGGTGTAACTTGCACAAGGGAAACCTATCTCCAAGGGATATGATTTTATCACACATACCGTAACTACATTGAGTCCGAAAAGTAGGGGAGTAATTGGTGAAAATCACATGGGGTGATCATCTAGGTCACCAACTTAAGAATGTGCATATTTTATTCCATATAATGTGTATTTGAGCCTTCAGTACAGTAGTTATGGTTTGTTTTTCACATACAAGTGTGATTGGAGAACCCTAAAAAATATATCTGTGGCACAAAAATAAAGTGAAGGTGACACTATCAAACCCTATAAGATCCATATTCACACTCACTACTAAGACAATAGTTCCCAGATCAAACACTAGCACCCCAAGATATCCTTTCCATACCCAAGCACTACTTTCCAACACACATGTGTAGACCAATGTATTGTAGACAGTGGTTAGAATTTGATGAAGAAGTTAGGGCTTTATTAGTTTTGTGCTCTTTACCCGAGAGTTGGAATAGCCTGGTAATGGCGGTAAGCAACTCGGTTCCAGCTAATTCAAAGTTAAAGTTTGAGGATGTTGTAGGGGTGATTCTAAGTGAGGAAATGCGAAGAAAAAGCTCTAGGAATCTTCTACTTTAGGGAATGCTTTGACAGTGGAAACTAGAGGGAGACAGAAGAATAGAGGAAGTCGTGGAAAATCAAAGGATCGGGCAAGGTCAAAATCCAAAAGCAAGATAGTATGTTGCACTGTGGAAAGTCTAGGCATGCAAAGAAGGATTGTTGGGAGCTTCAAGACAAGAAGAAACAACAGGAAGAAAACAAGGAGGCAAATGTGGCAACGGGTAATGTATGTCAGGATGCTTTGATTCTTTCTTTGCACAATATTATTGAATCTTGGGTTTTAGATTCGGGGCTTCTTTCCATGCTACTCCACATAGGCATTATTTTGTTGATTATGTTCAAGGAGATTTTGGGCATGTTTTTCTTGGTGATGATGAGCCTTGCAACATAGTTGGAAAAGGTTCTATTCAGGTTAAGATGTAGAATGGGAATACTTGGCTATTGAAGGATGTCAGACATGTGCCTACATTAAGACAAAATTTGATATCGGCGGGCGGTAGTAATGGGAAGATGATGGTCAGATCGAGATATTTACAGCGGACTCTTGGAAGGTTACTAAGGGTGCTCTTGTGGTGGCAAGAGGTAAGAAGGTTGGAACCTTGTATTTAACCACTTATAGCACTAATGTTTGTAATATTGTGGCTTCAGAAGTAGATACAACATTATGGCACTATAGGCTCGGTCATATGAGCCATAAGGGCATGGAGATCATAAAGAAGGATTTGCTGGATATACAGAAACAAGTTTGGAGTTCTGTGAGGACTGCATATATGGGAAACAAAAGCGAGTAAGGTTTCTCAAGGTTGGACCTACAAAGAAAGAGAGTAAGTTAGAGTGGTGCATTCTGATGTATGGGGGCCAACTCAGGTATCATCTCTTGGGGGTTCAAGTTATTATGTTACTTTTATTGATGATGCAACAAGGAAAGTTTGGGTTTATTGTATTAGAAACAAATATGATGTATTTGACACTTTTGTTAAATGGAAAGCCTTGGTAGAGAATGAAACAAGTCTTAAGATAAAATGTCTTAGGTCAAGGGGAGTATTGCAACAATGAATTTGATGATTATTGTTCTAAGAATGGAATCAAGTAGGCAAAAGATGGTTCCAGGAACTCCACAATGAGAATGGGGTATCAGAAAGGATGAACAGAACAATAATGGAACGTGCTAGGAGCATGAGGTTACATGTAGGACTGCCTCTTTCTTTTTGGGTAGAAGCGGTGAGCACAACTATGTACTTGATAAATAGAGGACCCTCAAGTGCCTTGGATGGAGGCATACCTGAGGAGGCTTGGTATGGTAAGAAAGTTGATTATTCATTTCTTAGAGTCTTTGGATGTGAGGTGTTTGTCCATATAGACAAGGATGATATGACCAAGCTAGAGGCTAAATCAGAAAAATGTACTTTCATTGGTTATGGTGATGATGACTTGGGATATAAATGTTGGAGTATTAAGGACAAGAAAATAATTCGATCTAGGGATGTGGTCTTTAATGAGAAAGTCATGTATAAGCAGTAGTTGTAGGAAAACATGAAAGAATCCAAGAAAGAATATGCAGCACTCTACTTGGTAGAGGATCTTCCGGATGGGAAAGTGACACATGAATCAGTTATTGAGGAGGTCTTCTAGGGTAAGAAGAGAACTTTGAATGTTTTTCTCCTTCTCTTTATTATTTATTAGTCACCGATAGTGGAGAGCCATAGATCTTTGATGAAGCAATGCAGGTAAATGCTAGGAAGAAGTGGGAGCAAGCCATGAATGAGGAGCATCAGGCTCTCATGGAGAACTAGACATGGGATTTGGTGAAGCTACCCAAAGGTAAAAGAGCATTACAAAACAAGTGGGTGTTCAGAGTCAAAGAGGAAGGAGGAAAGAAAAGATACAAGGCCCGGTTGGTGGTGAGGGGTTTACATGGGAAAAAAGGTATAGATTTTGATGAGATTTTTTTCTCCTGTAGTAACAATGACTTCTATTAGAATTGTTCTAGGAATAGTTGCAGCAGAAGACTTGCACTTAGAATAACTTGATGTAAAGACTGCATTTCTCCATGGTGATTTGGAGGAGGAACTATATATGCAGCAACCAAAGGGCTATGAGGTCAAAGGTAAAGAGGAGATGGTGTGCAAACTAAAGAAGAGCTTGTATGGCTTGAAACAAGCTCCACGTCAATGGTATAAGAAATTTGATAGCTTCATGATGGAGTAAGGTTATATTAGATGTCATTCTGACCATTGTGTGTATACAAAGAAATTTGAGGATGGTAGTTATATTATCCTTTGTCTGTATGTGGATGACATGTTGGTTGTAGGTAAAAACATGCAGAAAATAAAAGTACTCAAGAAGTAGCTAAGTGAATCCTTTGCTATGAAGGATTTAGGGTCAGCCAAAAAAATCCTTGGTATGAGGATATCTCAGGATAGGAAGGAATGTAAGCTGAATTTATCTCAGAAAGAGTACATTAAGAAAGTCTTGGAGAGGTTTAATATGCAGGATGCTAAACCGGTTGGGACTCCTTTGGTAGGCCATTTCAAGTTGTCAAAGGAGCAATGTCCCAAAACAGAGTAGGAGAGAAACTAGATGTCCAAGGTACCTTACTCATCAGCAGTCGGTAGTTTGATGTATTCCATGGTGTACACCAGGCCTGATATTGCCCATGTAGTGGGAGCGGTGAGTAGATTTATGAATGATCTAGGTAGAGATCACTAGCAGGCAGTAAAGTGGATCCTTCGGTATTTGAGAGGGACCATGGGGACAATTTTGTGCTACAGTGGATCAAACACCACTTTGTGTGGTTATGTAGATTCAGAT
The DNA here is from genome assembly GCA_018340775.1 of Taxus wallichiana var. yunnanensis. NCBI lineage: Eukaryota > Viridiplantae > Streptophyta > Pinopsida > Cupressales > Taxaceae > Taxus > Taxus wallichiana. The sequence goes on along the minus strand of CM031236.1, from coordinate 602,638,451 downwards.
ATGGTTGGAGATGTAGACAGCAGGAGGAGCATGACATGTTATGTTTACACTGTAGGTGGGACAACAGTAAGCTGGATTTCACGACTACAGAAGCTAGTGGCTTTGTCAACCATGGAAGCTGAGTATGTTACTACCACAGATGCAAGCAAAGAAATGATTTGGCTACAACAATTTCTTGAGGAGTTGGGGCATAAGCAAGAGGAGGAAGGAAAGTTGAATAGTGATAGTTAGAGTGTTATACACCTAGCTAAGAACTCTGCTTTCCACTCTAGGACTAAGCATATACAATTAAGGTACCATTTCATCGGGACAACTTAGGAGGAAAAGAAGTTGAAGCTGGAGAAGATTCATACCAATAAGAATCCTGCAGACATGATGACCAAGGTGGTCACAAGGGAAAAAATGAAGCTATGTTCAGCTTTGGTTGGTCTTCACGAAAACTAGTGAAGGGTTGAGAAGCTTGCTCAGAGGAAAACTAGTCTCCAAGTGGGAGATCGTTAGGTTGTGGAGCCTATTTTCATGTGTTAAAGTGTTGAAGATTGTACACTTTTCATGTATCCTCGTGAATTTTTTTTGGTCTTAAAACGTGCCTCGATATACTGGGAAACGTGTTTTTCTCATATGGGCGGGATTTTGTCCCATAGGTTTATGGGACGGTTTTTGCCCATGGTTTTGATACCCACGGTTTTGTAAAACTACTTAAGCAGTTGTCTACTTATATGGTTTTATGCATATGGTAGTAACATAGTAACATTGCAGATGTGTTTTGAATTCAGTGTGAATTCTGTAGAGTTTGTTGAGCATAGCTCCAAACAGATCTGGGTATTGTATTGAGAGAGTGGTGGCTTGTAATAAAATTTGAGCAAGTGATTCTTGGTGGACGTAGCCCAAATTGGGTGAACCACGTTAAATATTGTCTCTTTGTGTTATGTTATTTTATTTTACACTTTTATTTGAGATCTGTAATATTTTTGCATATTAGTTTCTCTTATTGCGATTACGTGAGGGATTATTCCGCATATTTTATACCTTATTTCCTAACACGTTTCACAACTTCAAGCACCCACTCGAAGATTTACTGAGCACCCACTCAATAGATTTTAGCAAGCAACAACTTGAAAGGATAACCCACCCCTATAATCTAAGAACCCACTTAGAAATATTGTTTTACAATTACAATTTGACCATATATAATAAATATTGCTTACTCAACGGGTTATGATCATTTTTCAAGTTATTATTCGCACTCGCTCTTTCAGGCGTTCTCTACATCCTCTTTCTCTATCTCTCAAATATGATATGAACCTCTGATTTCCGCTCTCTGCCTCTTTTATAGCTAATATATTTCATTTACACTTGAGATCTCTTTCTCCCTCTGTCACTCTTCTAATTCATATGCATCGATTCCTTTCGTGAGAAACTACACAAACTGCATGGATTTTTTTCTTTTATATGAATCCATACTCTTCTCCCTTTCACATTTACCATTTGATTTAAAAACTTGCATCGGGTTTTTAACCCATTAATTTAGGAGCCAATTCTATTTCTCATTACTTGCATCGGGTTTTTAACCCATTAATTTAGGAGCCAATTTGAATTCTCATTATTCTAGGATTTACAAAAAAAAAAAAAATCGAATCAAGGATTTATTTTTGATCTTCATCAATGCCTATAAATTGTCATTTTCTTAGGAATTCTAACCATTTATCCAAATATTCAATTGAACATTTGATGTTGGCACCTAAACCTCGAGATTTATCAAAACAAATCCGATTCTTCATGTAGTACTATCTATCTTCAATCAACCATTCATGGATTCTATTATAGCTTATGTGGATTTTCCCTTGTATTTTTGCTTCATCTTTTGTTTCACATCTCTCCCTAGTCACCTTCAACCTTTACTAGTAATTTACGGATCTTTTAGTCTTCCGCATGATTTTCTCTTTACTTTTGGATTTCTTGTCTTTTGCATCTTTGTCCTTTTCCTATAGATTTTCATTTATACTCGTGGTTGTCCTCCTTTTCTTTGCGGCTACCTCTAGACTTCCTCCGTAACCTGCGACTTCATTCTTTTACTCGTGGCTTCATTCCTTCAACTCGCGGATAGCATTAGACCTCCACAACTTCATCTAGACTTAGTTGGTTTCCTATAGAATTTAGTGGCTTCCTTCTCATATCCGTGGCATGTACTAGAACTTGACTAGACCCCTTAGAAAATTCTTGGATAATAAATAAACATGCAATCTTCATACAATCACTTTGAATCTTACCAGAGAGCTGACACTACCAATCAACCTTCACATTTTCATGTAGATATTTTCTTGAATTTTCATTCCTTCAGTATCTTCTTCATTAATGGTTCTACTGCAATTTATGACGCCATACTTCTTGCATCTGCACTTTTTCCATCAATGCAACTTGACATCAATGACAACTTCAATGATAATGACAAAGGTCCGACAAGAAATAACTCTACTAAGTATTGTGGGACCTTGCACGCTTAATGTTATATATCATGTTATGCCTACAAATCTTAATTATAATATCCTTTTAGGCCAACATTGGTTACATACTATACATATAATCCCTTCTACCCATGTCATAGTATACCATTCCTTGTAACACCTTCCATTGACAATGCTATAATAGATTTCATGCCTCATGTTGCTAATGTTTGTGATATCCCTCTCATACTTGATGATGATGACACTACTTATATTGTGCATGATTGTCCTCTTGTGATAGAATATAGTTCTCTTGGATTACATGATGAACTTTCCATCGACACCCATGATATTCCTCCCACTATGTATCACTTTCATCCAAATGGTGCTCCATCCCAAATATATACTACTATAAACTTACCTATATCTAAATATTTTTACCCTATGGTGGTTGTTACATATATAATATATAAGGTGTTGGGAGATACTCATATCCTCGTTCACAATGTCTCCATGATAGTGGATTCCAAATATTTTTCTTTGGACAACTATCACCGCAATTATAATGATCGTATGCTTAATGAATCCAAAATCACATCACTTATTATAACTTCTCCACCATAAGTAACAACACAATGATCTAATTTGATATTGATTCTTGATGTTCTTCCCTTACTCATTTTCCCATTTTTTTGCATGACTTGTATGTTATATCTCCTCTTGTTTCATCCACGGGGGTAATAAATCCCCATCTTTCCACATTTATGTCTATGGTTTCTTCTATAGTCATAGGGGCTAGTACATACAACTTTAATGCTTCCAATAATATCAAATTGTAATTATTACTTACCAATGTTACACAAATTCTAGTTTCTTCTAATGACCACACTCTTGTTTTCTATTTCATTAAACTTACTAATCATGCAATTGGGATATGTTTTCCCCTCACCACATTGAAATTTTTCTTTCATATCTCTTATGTTATCCCCTTGTTACTTGATGACACGCTCTTGTTTTAGGTTAAACAAGACTATTGAGGGCACACTTACCATGAGCATGGATTTCAAATTTTATGTTGGGGACAAAAATCAGTGCAATTTTAATGATTTTATTCTTACTAAATCAAATATTACATCACTTATTCGCAACTTCTCCATCATAAGTAACAACACAATGTGTTGATTTGATATTGATTCATGATGCTCTTCCCTTACTCATTTTCCCAAATTTTTATGCATGAATCATATGTTATATATCATTTTTTTCATCCATGGGGGTAATCAATCCCCATATTTCCACATTTATGTCTATGGTTTCTTCTATAGTCATATGGGCTAGTGTATACAACTTTAATGCTTCCAATATTCCCAAATTGCACCTATTGCTTACCAATGTTCCACCTATTCTAGTTTCTTCTAATGACCACACTCTTATTATTTATTTCATTACACTTATTACTAATGTAATTTGGATCTTAGACTCCATATGATTCTCCCCTCACCATGTTGACAATGTTCTTTGGTAGCCATTGTGTTATCCCATTGTTACTGATGACACACTCTTGTTTTAGGTCCAAACACAACTATTGATGGTGTACTTACGTATATGAACTTTACTTCACACACATACACACTATGGGGAAACATATCTTCCCTTCCCTAGTCACGAGGCTCTTATAATATAATAATAATAAACATTCAAATATTTACAAAAATGTAAAAGAAATAGCTTAGATCTTGGTTGGATGTATCTTTGCTTGCTTATACTATTCCATGTTTCATGTTCCTATCATGTCACTTGATTCATAATATGTTCTATCCTTTTACATAAACAAATATATGCTTACATGGTAATTTAAGGTGAATGCATGTTATACGCAAGTTATTACATGATGTATGATGTTTGATACTATTCTCTACTAGTCCCACCGAGGCTCGTATGGGAATATACCTTCCCTACCTCCCCATATTCAAGTGCTATCATTGGAATATTCACTACTTTCATTTATATTTCAGATATATACATTGTGAGACTATTCCTCATCCTAACATGGTAATGACTTATTCACGTGTAGTATGTATCTTTCTTACCTACCTCCATTGTTTGGGGGATGTGCCCTAAGATTGCTTGTTTATTTTATTGCATGGCCTTAAAGGAATTGATTATCTTGCAACATCTTAAGTGGTGTCTCTTGTTTTCCACCCGCTACGATGTTGTTCTTTTGATGTATTATTACATGTTTGACTTATCTCTTTTACATTATACCATGATTGTTTGTTAGTAACACTTTTTGCTCACTTTTTCTCCATTAGTTTTCATGTGCCATGATTACTACCATGCATATTCCCCTTCCCCGATAGGAATACTTATTTAAGGTCTCCGCACATCAACTTCATGACCTTTCATTTTAGATGTACTTGCATTTGATCAATCTCATGCACCCTAAATGAGGGGGGAGCCATCTGGGCGATTATTTTAACCTATTAATAGTTCAAAATCCAAGAACAAAATGGTACAAAGTAGAATTAGACAGAAAAAGGACTAAAAAATGGTTCAGAATCATACATGGACCAAAAATAATAGAGGGACAAATGGTGGGCACTAGTATCCCACAGGCGATTCTGTCATGGAAGAAATAACATGTATTTTAGCATTTGGCACAATTTCTCGGTGACCATTTTTTACAAAATCCAATAACATATATTTATATTTGAGTTTAATATCAATACAAAGGAAAAATAATAATTGGCATGTTTCATATCAGGTAAGGGAACTAATTACTCTTCATTATTAGTTCACAATTTTCCTACCGGTATATAATAAGGAGTGGCACCTAGGGCATATTTAGGAACATTGATATGCCTGGAACAAAGTGTCATCCGTGGCTAGTTACTATTGGGTTGGTGACCATCTACAGTGGCACTTATTTGTGGGGAAGTGTTATGGATGGAGGAAAGGATGAATACTCTCCCAATACTCTTCATTTGGTAATAGGACTCCTAAATCCTCATAGTTGTCACATCATTTTGGGATTGATCACCCTTGAACCCTCAAACCATATCCTAGATTTTTTTAAAGGAAAAAATATACAAGAACATTCTATCCTCTCTCTTAGCATTTAGTTATACTCTATCCTTTATTCATTTTTTTACTTTACACATTTCTATGTTGATTTTGTCCAAGTTAAAGTTTAATTTCATATACTATTAGCATTGACTACACTTTTTCTTCTTTTGGAGGTCTGTCCTTATCCCTAGAAAAAGGTAGTATAACTGGAATAATGAGTAATCTCAAGCACAAGATGCTTAGAAAAGGCAATATTCGAGTTATGAACGTAGATATCCTTTTCAATATGCACACAAGTCGCCCTAGGTCCTTATCCCCTCTTAGACTCCACAATACACCAAATAATTTCTATTTGGAGCGATATCAGTATAAATCTCTTCAACTCTCCATAAGGTACATTTTTTCTATCTACTTAATGCTACTAAATATTCATTCACCAACATAAATTGGAGGAAAATATAGACACAAATTAATGCACTTAGTAATATTACATTACGCCTATAGTATATCATTATATGCATGATCGCTAAATAATAATTCTATACACTTTGGTGACACTTTTCATAGTCCTATTGATTTTGCTGATTTTTTATTGTGACATTGTCTTTTGCTTTCTAGATTTATAATTTTATCTCCATCATAGGGATACTTATCTTTGTCTAAGTGATGGTTTTATATTTCTTGTCTTAGGGACAATATCGCTTAGTAAGGACACTAACATTCGAGCAATAATGTCCCCTTCGAAGATTTTATCCAATCGTGCTTATGTTTTAATTTACTTGGCGTTTAATTATAAATATTTTCTAATTTCTATTTCATGTTTGGGGTTGGAATTTTGTGTCATTAAGTGTCGAAATTCAAGAAAAGGAATCATATATACACAACCTACTAACTATTCTAATGGCAAATGGGCTATTACTTTCTATCTACTATTTGGGAAAAAGGAACACTTGATGAATGCATTTGGGTTGTATTATTCACTACACAGGAGAGGAAAATACTGAATTCCATCACACACATAATCACGGGGAAAAGCAATTTTATCTCATTATCTTTGTGTAACTTGCACAAGGGTAGACCAGATTTAAGGGATATGATTTTATCAAACACACACACACACACACACCCACACACCCACACATATACAACATTGAGTCTGAATTTAGTGTATTTCTTAGTGGAAATCACATTGGGGGGCATATACCCCAAATGTTGCATATACCCCTTCAACAATGTCGCATATACCCCAAATGAGGGGGCATCAATTGGGTTGATTAACCACCCCATACAAAGTTATACACAACACTGATCTGCAGACAACACACTTTGGGAATCAAAATAAGACTTGGGTCTATCACATAGTGGCCTTTCCTGGATTGCTTGAGACAAGGGGGCCATATCACACAGTAGCCTTTCCTCGATTTCTTGAGACTAGGGGGCATATCACACAGTGGTTGGTAGTTCTCCATAATCTATAGAACTCCACATACATTATTTTATAGGGCATAAAGTTCTTAGCACTTATACACACCATCTGCAGTGGTGCTTTATGCAACGGGGAACAATTAAATGTTGGAGCACAACACCAAAAAAATCTCCCTACATGATCCATATGGATCCAAAATGACTCTACTTCATCAGATCAGTCAACACAAAGAAGGAAAATAAATACACAGAGGTTCTATCTTTATAGTAATAGGATCGCCACTCTGTACAAAGTGGCGGTTACAAAACCACCACCTAACTAGGGCGGCGATCCTGAGACTGCCGATCTGCATTGGGTGGTGGTCCTGGATCTTTTGGATAGAAAACAAAAATATGAAATGAACAACCCCAAAATTTGAAAGGTTTTCTATGTCTCTTCTCCTCCATGACCTTTCCCATTCTCCAGTGCATGGGAGGACATGAGAAAGGCTATAAATACATGTTTGTAGAAGAGAATAAGATCATCGAAGCATGAAAGCAAGTGAGAAAGAAGTTCTTAGTGCTGGAATTGTGTTTTGTAGAAGAAAGGAGTGTTAAGGCAGAGCAAACAAGTAATTGGGAGGAAGTGTGAGATATTATCTACTTCTCTTTCATACTTATTATAAATTCTGTACTTATTGTTTTGAATTGGCCAATAAAAGTGGGAAGAAAGAGCAATTTCCCTTCTCGACTAGTTTTTCCTCCTCTGGAGGTTTCCAGGATAAAACTTGTTGGTGTTTATGAGTTTATATTCTTTCCTTTCCTGCAATTGTGGATTCTAAGCATAAGAAAAATTCATTCACTAGTTGTCTCTATCATTTTATAATAGAAAGTATAACATCAACGTTTAATTTGTGATTCTGTGGATAATTCCAAAGTTGAAGAGTTTACATATCATTTTGCTATCGAGTTAATAAATATCCAGGACTGTGGTATTCATTCTTGGATTTGTATGACAATGACAAGATCTAAAGGTGAAGAGGCTTTACCTTGCCATCCAAAAATTTCTACAAGGAAGTGGAAATAGAGAATTTTGGGACAAATGGAGGAAGAGAACTTGGTCCGCATAATTGAGATGCTGGAGACCATGATGGATAGGATGTTTAGAAGGAAAGAAGAACTTGCAGATTTGTAGAAGACAACTTCTGTCAAGAAAGACTCCATGGACTCAATGGTTCGAGGCTTAGCTAAAAATTTTGGCATAGGGAGGATCCACCATGAGGAAGATTATGGGGAAGAGAATGAAGAAGATACTTCAAACACAAGAGAAAAGGTAAAATATGATCATACTCATTTTAAAGGTGAGATGAAAGTTAAGATTAAAAGCTTTGAAGGACAAGTAGATGCAGAGTTGCTTGATAAATGGTTAAAATAGTTAGAAGTCTACGTTAGCATCCATAATGTCACTGAGGCATAGAGGATCACCTTTACACATCTCAAAATGGAGGGACATGCTCTGGTTTGTTGGGAAACCCATCAAACCAATTGTGAAAAGAAGAAGCATCCTATTGTGAAATCTTGGCAAGAATTTAAAGAATTACTCAAAGCTTACTTCTATCCTATAAGCCACAAGACTAACCAAATGATTAATGGGTAGTATTTTAGACAAGGTAGTGGTCAAAGTGTGCAGGACGATACTATGGAGATTCGAAGGTAGGCCATGTTGCTAAACATGGAATTGGAGGATGAGGATATTTTGACTAAGTACTTGGGAGGACTTCACACTCACCTTCGAAGAAAAGTCATCTCCACAAAGACCAAAGATCTCAATGAGGCATGTGTGCATGCATACCACATAGATGATGAAAAAAGTAAGGAAAAACAAATCCAAGGGCAAAGCAATTGACAAATTAGCGAGAAAAAAAAGAGTATGGGCAAACAAGTAATAAGGGTAAGTGGAAAGGGAAAGGTAAACAAGCTATGTACCTTGGGATATGATATTATAATGTATGTGGGTTGATGGAGATGCCAACATGTAGCACACATCCCCTTATTTATATGTACAGGTTCACATGGGATATAATATTATAATGTATATGGGTTGATGGAGATGCCGACATGTGGCACACATCCCCTTAGTTATATGGGCTCACATAGGAATTAGTTATATTGGGTAATGATTCGGCCTACATTGGGATTAGGTGTTACCAATCCCATTTAAAGGATGTGAGTATCATTATGAGGAGGATGGATGTATGATTTGACTCTTCTACTTGGTAGAGGTATATTGGAGGTGTCCCCTCAAGTGGATTCCTATCTTGAGATTGTGGAGTTACTCCTTCCTTAAGGAGCATTGTATGGTGTTACCCTACCTTAAGGGTATTATTCTACATATATTGATTATTTGGGCATCTTGGCCCACCCATATCTCTTATGTTGTGTTATATTCTACAATTTATCAAGATTTATTATCTGTAAATATCTTATCAAGTGGTATCAGAGCGTAAATTTCGGCAAAAAACAAATTGGGTTCAAATCCTAATTTTAGTGATTCGGCTATATTTTGGAAACATATATGAATATTTTCTCAATTTTTTACCATAGTTGTGAAAGGGTTCATAAAGCTACAGTCCAAAATTTCAAAAGTTTTGAGGTGTTTTGTGGAAGTTATTGCATTTTTAGGGTTTTACCTAAATTTGTTTCATAGGTTGTAAGTTTTGGAATTAATTTTCTAATTTTTTTCCAGAATTTCAAATTCCCTTTAGAAATCTATGGTAAAAATTTCAGAATTTTTGGATCTATTTTGTCAAAGTTATTGTAGTTTTATTGTTTTTCACTATTTTGCCCCATAGGCCGCAATTTGAGGAATTTTCCTAAATTTCTTACATTTTCGGAAGCCTCTCAAAAATTAAATTGGGATTTTTGTTCTATGATTTTTGATTTTCAGCCGACCTTTAGCTGAAAGGGTTAGAATAAGTTTTGATCAAAAGTGTCTATTCCTAAAACCCTATTTTGGTGGATCATGGGGATGATAACTTTTTTTGGAGATGGCAGGATTGATGCTAGAGAATGGTGGAACAAATTTAGGGATAAATTCTCTCAACCATTAGATATTTGTTTCTTCAAATTGTGGATTAGTGGCCCTGCACATATTTGGTTTTCTGAGTTAGAAAAGGAAAAGTCTAATTGGTCTTTGGAGGAACTGGAACAAATTTTCATGGACAGATGGGAAGAAGAAGAAGAAGAAGAAGAAGAAGAAGAAGAAGAAGAAGAAGAAGAAGCAAAGGAAGCAACATAAGAAGAAGAAGAAGAAGAAGAAGAAGAAGAAGCATGAAGCAACATTGCAGAAGAAGAAGAAGAAGAAGAATAAAAAGAAGAAGAAGCAAAAGCAACATCAACAAAAGAAAAAAAAGAAGAAAATGTTGATGATGAAGCTGCTACACAAGATAGTGCATCTCCGAGGAAGGAAGCTTGGTTTAAAGGGAACATTCAAAGGAAAAAGGTAATTGTTCACATAAACCCTAGCAACAAATATAACTTCATCAATATGGATGTAGCTCAACATTTACATGTTCAAGTAAAGCATATCAAGGAATCTCAAATGGATGGTAAGAAGATTCAAGTTTTGAAGATTTAAAGCTTTTATGGATAAATATGTTTTACATTCAGATTTTTGTGCTTTAGATATGGATGGTATGGATATTATTATTGGATATCCTTGGTTAGAGACATTGGGAACAAACAATATTAATGTGCAAAATAAATTCATGAAATTCTAGTACAAGAGAAAGAAAATTACATCAAGAAGATATCACACTTAAGAAGGAAAAAAGTAATGTAAAATTGGATAATGAAGATGAATTTGAAGATGGTGAAGAAGGGAATAAGGATGAATCGAAGGAAATGATGAAGAACGTGATGAAAAAGAATAAAATAATTCATCTACTCAAGGGAAAACAAGGTAGATGAGAAAAAAAAAAAAGTTGATTGAAAAGGTTGATAAGGTTGAGGATACTAAGGTTGCATCATATAGACACCCACATCATCATGAGAGGAAACAATCATGGAGACATGCTAGGACACACAAGGGCATAAATCTATATGGATAAACAGGAATTGGAGGAGTAATAATTTTGGCTATACATGGAATCAATGGAATAATAATTATATGACATGGAATCACAGGAATAATAATTATGGATATGCATGGCTACCGAGGAGGAACACATATGGACCAGGATGGAATCGGGCGAGCACAATGGAATATGGAATCGGGTTTGGAGTAGATCGGTCACTAGGATTTCATATGGGTGGTTGGATGATCGAGCATGGCGACAAGTGTGTAATAATTTAAAGCACACTCATTATATGGCTTCTTCTTATGTTTCGGGGACGAAATATGTGAAAGAGGAGGAAATGCTATGTACCTTAGGATATGATATTATAATGTATATGGGTTGATGGAGATTTTGACATGTGGCACACATCCCCTTAGTTATATAAATGGGTTCACATGGGATATAATATTATAATGTATATGGGTTGATGGAGATGCCGACATGTGGCACACATCCCCTTAGTTAGTTATATGGGCTCACATAGGAATTATTTATATTGGGTAATGATTCAGCCTACATTGGGATTAGGTGTTACCCACCCTATTTAAAGGATGTGAGTATCATTATAAGGAGGATGGATGTATGATTTGACTCTTCTACTTGGTAGAGGTATATTGGAGGTGTCCCCCTCGAAGTGGATTCCCATCTTGGGAGATTGTGGAGTTACTCCTTCCTTAAGGAGCATTGTATGGTGTTATCCTACCTTAAGGGTATTATTCTGCATATATTGATTATTTGGGCATCTTGGCCCACCCATATCTTGTGTTGTGTTATATTCTACAATTTATTGATTTATTATCTGCAAATATCTTATCAATGTTGCTAAACATGGAATTGGAGGATGAGGATATTACGACTAAGTACTTGGGAGGACTTCACACTCACCTTTGAAGAAAAGTCATCTCCACAAAGCCCAAAGATATCAACGAGGCGTGTGTGCATGCATACTACATAGATGATGAAAAGAAGTAAGGAGAAACAAATCCAAGGGCAAAGCAGTCGACAAATCAGCAGAAAAAAGAGTATGGGAAAACAAGTAATAATGGTAAGTGGAAAGGGAAAGGTAAACAAGCTACCACTACTTTAAATACTTGTAAAGATCCCAAGAATTTTTGCAAGAACTGTGATATCAATGGTCATATTGACACTACATGTTGGAAGTTGCATCCGAGTTACATCCGAAGAACCGAACCAAGGACTCAAAGAAGTCCATGAAATTTGTAAAAATAGAAGGGGAGGTGGAAATCAAAGATGACTCTGATGTAGACGAAAGGCTTGGATGCACGACCACCAACATGGACAACCAGGAAGAGGAGATGAGTAGACTATTCCAGATCAAATTCCAGATCAAGAAAACTAAGGTAAATGCTTTGGTTGATACCGGTTCTCATTCTAACTTGATTTCTGAAGTAGTTTCTAAAGAAGCTTGGTCTTGAGACTTACGAGCATCCACACCCTTATCCTTTGGGTTGGGTGAAGAAGGGTGTTGAAATTCAAGTAACAAGAAGATGTAAGGTCAAGTTTGGGATAAATTCCCAGTATATTGATGTTTTGGAAGTTGACGTTATTCCACTTGATGCTTTTGATGTTGTATTCGGGAGTGCTTAGGTCTTGAGACTTACGAGCATCCACACCCTTATCCTTTGGGTTGGGTGAAGAAGGGTGTTGAAATTCAGGTAATAAGAAGATGTAAGGTCAAGTTTGGGATAAATTCCCAGCATATTGATGTTTTGGAAGCTGATATTATTCCACTTGATGCTTTTGATGTTGTATTCGGGAGTCCTTACTTGTATATTAGGGATGTTATATTTATGAGGAGGGAAAACCAATACATATGGGTCAAGGATGGGATCGGCTACAACATCCAAGTGCACCAATGTAAGACACGAGTTACTATGGTGAGTGCTAACCAAGCAAAACGACTTATTCAGGAAAATTATAATTAGTTTTCTTTACTTTTGTTAAAGGATAAACAAGATGGGGTAGAAGTTTAAGAGATTTCTAACTAGGGAAAGCATGATTTGGATAGTATTATTCAAGTATTTTCAAGATCTCAAGTAAGGTTATCACCAAGTCAGAATGAAGGACAAGGATATATGGAAGACTTCCTTCAAGAAAAAACATGGTTTGTATGAATGGTTAGTACTTCCTTTTGGGTTATGTAATGCACCCGCTACATTTATGAGATTGATGAATGATGTATTGGGCGGATTTCATAGATTCATGTGTCATTATATATCTAGATGATATCTTGATTTTTAGTGCCACATGGGAAGAACATCTAATTCATTTACAACAAGTCTTGTAAGTTCTCAGGGAGAAACAACTACTTTGTAATATGAAGAAATGTGAATCGCCAAACAGTCACTTGTCTATCTTGGGCACGTGGTTGGAGGAGGAGAGCTACAAGTGGATCCAAAGAAGGTGAAAGGCATCACTAATTGGCCAACACCAGAAGAAGAAGAAGAAGAAGAAGAAGAAGAAGCAGAAGCAGCATCAGAAGAAGAAGAAGAAGAAGAAGAAGAAGAAGAAAAAGAAGAAGCACAAGCAACATCAACAAAAGAAAAAAAAGAAGAAAATGTTGATGATGAAGCTGCTGCACAAGATAGTGCATCTCCAAGGAAGGAAGCTTCAGTTTAAAGGGAACATTCAAAGGAAAAAGGTAATTGTTCACATAAACCCTAGCAACAAATATAACTTCATTAATATGGATGTAGCTCAACATCTACATGTTCAAGTAAAGCATATCAAGGAATCTCAAATGGATGGTAAGAAGATTCAAGTTTTTGAAGATTTAAAGCTTTCTATGGATAAATATGTTTTACATTCAGATTTTTGTGCTTTAGATAGGGATGGTATGGATATTATTATTGGATATCCTTGGTTAGAGAGATTGGGAACAATCAGTATTAATGTGCAAAAGAAATTCATGAAATTCTAGTACAAGAGAAAGAAAATTACATTGCAAGATATCACACTTAGCAAGGAAAAAAGTAATGTAAAATTGGATAATGAAGATGAATTTGAAGATGGTGAAGAAGGGAATAAGGATGAATCAGAAGGAAATGATGAAGAACGTGATGAAAAAGAATAAAATAATTCATCTACTCAAGGGAAAACAAGGTAGATGAGAAAAAAAAAGTTGACGAAAAGGTTGATAAGGTTGAGGATACTAAGGTTGCACCATATAGACACCCACATCATCACGAGAGGAAAAAACCATGGAGACATGCTAGGACACACAAGGGCATAAATCTATATGGATAAACAGGGAATTGGAGGAGTAATAATTTTGGCTATACATGGAATCAATGGAATAATAATTATATGACATGGAATCACATGAATAATAATTATGGATATGCATGGCTACCGAGGAGGAACACATATGGACCAGGATGGAATTAGACAAGCACAATGGAATATGGAATCAGGTTTGGAGTAAAGCATCACCCACTAGGATTTCATATGGGTGGTTGGATGATCGAGCATGGCGACAAGTGTGTAATAATTTAAAGCACACTCATTATATGGCTTCTTCTTATGTTTTGGGGACGAAACATGTGAAAGAGGGAGGCAATGCTATGTACCTTAGGATATGATATTATAATTTATATGGGTTGATGGAGATGCTGACATGTGGCACACATCCCCTTAGTTATATATATGGGTTCACATGGGATATAATATTATAATGTATATGGGTTGATGGAGATGCCGACATGTGGCACACATCCCCTTAGTTAGTTATATGGGCTCACATAGGAATTAGTTATATTGGGTAATGATTCAGCCTACATTGGGATTAGGTGTTACCTATCCTATTTAAAGGATGTGAGTATCATTATGAGGAGGATGGATGTATGATTTGACTCTTCTACTTGGTAGAGGTATATTGGAGGTGTCCTCCTCGAAGTGGATTCCCATCTTGGGAGATTGTGGAGTTACTCCTTCCTTAAGGAGCATTGTATGGTGTTATCCTACCTTAAGGGTATTATTCTACATATATTGATTATTTGGGCATCTTGGCCCACCCATATCTCGTGTTGTGTTATATTCTACAATTTATTGATTTATTATCTGCAAATATCTTATCAATGTTGCTAAACATGGAATGGAGGATGAGGATATTACGACTAAGTACTTGGGAGGACTTCACACTCACCTTTGAAGAAAAGTCATCTCCATAAAGCCCAAAGATATCAATGAGGTGTGTGTGCAGGCATACTACATAGATGATGAAAAAAGTAAGGAGAAACAAATCCAAGGGCAAAGCAAATGACAAATCAGCATAAAAAGAGTATGGGAAAACAAGTAATAATGGTAAGTGGAAAGGGAAAGGTAAACAAGCTACCACTACTTTAAATACTTGTAATGATCCCAAGAATTTTGCAAGAACCTGTGATATCAATGGTCATATTGACACTACATGTTGGAAGTTGCATCCAGAGCTACATCTAAAGAACCGAACCAAGGACTCAAAGAAGTCCATTGTAGTTGTAAAAATAGAAGGGGAGGTGGAAATCAAAGATGACTCTGATGTAGACAAAAGGTTTGGATGCACGACCACCAACATGGACAACCTGTGAAGAGGAGATGAGTAGACTATTCCAGATCAAATTCCAGATCAAGAGAACTAAGGTAAATGCTTTGGTTGACACTTTGGTTCTCATTCTAACTTGATTTCAAGTAGTTTCTAAAGAAGCTTGGTCTTGAGACTTACGAGCATCCACACCCTTATCCTTTGGGTTGGGTGAAGAAGGGTGTTGAAATTCAGGTAACAAGAAGATGTAAGGTCAAGTTTGGGATAAATTCCCAAAAATATATTGATGTTTTAGAAGTTGACGTTATTCCACTTGATGCTTTTGATGTTGTATTCGGAGTGCTTAGGTCTTGAGACTTATACATCCACACCCTTATCCTTTGGGTTGGGTGAAGAAGGGTGTTGAAATTCGGGTAACAAGAAGATGTAAGGTCAAGTTTGGATAAATTCCCAACATATTGATGTTTTGGAAGTTGATATTATTCCACTTGATGCTTTTGATGTTGTATTCGGGAGTCCTTACTTGTATATTAGGGATGTTATATTTATGAGAAGGGAAAACCAGTACATATGGGTCAAGGATGGGATTAGCTACAACATCCGAGTACACCAATGTAAGACACGAGTTACTATGGTGAGTGCTAACCAAGCAAAATGACTTATTCAGGAAAATTATAATTAGTTTTCTTTACTTTTGTTAAAGGATAAACAAGATGGGGTAGAAGTTTAAGAGATTTCTAACTAGGGAAAGCATGATTTGGATAGTATTATTCAGTATTTTCAAGATCTCAAGTAAGGTTATCACCAAGTCAGAATGAAGGACGAGGATATATGGAAGACTTCCTTCAAGACAAAACATGGTTTGTATGAATGGTTAGTACTTCCTTTTGGGTTATGTAATGCACCCGCTACATATATGAGATTGATGAATGATGTATTGCAGGATTTCATAGATTCATGTGTCATTATATATCTAGATGATATCTTGATTTTTAGTGCCACATGGGAAGAACATCTAACTCATTTACAACAAGTCTTGTAATTTCTCAGGGAGAAACAACTACTTTGTAATATGAAGAAATGTGAATCGCCAAACAATCACTTGTCTATCTTGGGCACGTGGTTGGAGGAGGAGAGCTATGAGTGGATCCAAAGAAGGTGGAAGGCATCACTAATTGGCCAACACCAACAAGAGTCACAGAGACTAGGAGTTTTGTGGGAGCAATACAAAGTACATGCGGAAGTTCATTCCAGATTCTCCGCGATTGCAACACCTCTACACACAGTGGCCGCAAAGAGTAAGGGTTTTGACTGGGGTAAGGAACAAGATAAATCCTTTGAGTTATTGAAATACAAGATTAGTCATGCTCTAGTACTTGCTCTTCCTAATTTGCAACAACCTTTTGAAGTAGAGACAGATGCTAGTGATTATGTTATGGGCGCAATGTTGCTTCAAGGAGGTAAACCCGTATGCTATCATTATGAAACTTTTTCACTTCAACAGTTAAAGGATATTTAGTATATGATAAGGAAATGTATGCACTAGTTTAGGCAATTAAAAAGGGAAGCATTACCTGTTGGGTAAAGAAACTATTGTGCACACTGACCACAAACCTCTCAAGTATTTGCAAACACAATGTAAATTGCAGCAGGTAAGACACTACAAATGGATGGGGTTCCTTCAATAGTTCCATCTGGTGATCAAATACAAGAAGGTTAGTGCAAATTTGGTGGCATACATGTTGTCTAGGCCGCCAACATAGGAGAAGTTATCCTGTTTGGCCACTATCTCTCAAATCGAGCCCTTCACGAAGGAAGGTTATGGAGAGGTATATGCCCAAGATAGAGACTTTGGGGTGACATTTTAGCATTTGCAGTCCCAAGGGACTGAAAGGACAGGGATTGAAGATTGTTATCTCAAGGATGGGCTGCTCTACCGATGGGGGAAGCTTTGCATGCCTAAAGAAGAAAGACTTATATTGATGAGGGAAGCACATACCTCAAAAGTAGCGGGACATTTCGGTGTTGGTAAGACCCTAGCCCACTTGTAAAGGTACATGTATTGGCACAATATGCAAGAAGAAGTATCAAAATTTATACGTGGATGTAAAATTTGTTGTACCAGCAAGCCTAAGACTAGGAAGGAGGGTTTGTATATGCCTTTTCTAGTACCTACTCGTTTATGGGAGGACATTTCTATGGATTTTGTAGGAGGATTACCTATGTCTAAACATGGCCATGACTATCTCTATGTTCTTGTTGATAGATTCAGTAAGATGTGTATTTTTTATGGCATGTAAAAAGACAATAAAAACACATGAGGAAGAAGATCTTTTCTTTGCTAATGTATGGGTGCATTTTGGTTTGCCAAAGTCTATTGTTTTTGACAGGATTCCAGGTTCTTGGGGAAGTTTTGGAATAATTTGTGGGACAAGATGGATACCAAGTTATAGAGGAGCACAACTTTCCATCCATAGATAGATGGACAGAAAAAGGTAGTGAACAAGAATTTGGTATAATTAATTAGAGGGTATAACAACAAATACCCAAGGACTTGGGATGAGTCCTTAGCCTACATTCAACATTCCTATAACCAAGCAGTACACACATCCACCATGCAGTCATTATTTAAAGCATGTTTGGGATATCTACCTACAAATCCGCTAGACATAGCAGTTGGGCAGCAAGATGAGGAGGAGACACGAGACATAGAGGTGACTAGAGCAAACAAATTCATTGAGAGGATTTGACAAATCCATCTCAAAGTCAAAGAACAACTAGAGAAATCTCAAGCCAAGTACAAATCTAGGCACGATCAACATAGGAGGGAACATAAGCTTCATGTTGGAGATAGAGTTTGACTTTACTTGAGCAAGGAGAGACTAAAAGGTCAAGCACGGAAGCTCAAGCCACTATGATATGGGCCCTTCACCATATTGGAGCAGGTTGGAGAAAATGCCTTTTGACTTGATTTACCATCATTTATGAGGATGTACTTTATAGTAAACTATGAGAACTTACACCTATATGAGTCATTCATGCTAGATGAAGATGAAGGATTGATTGCTACCTTCCATTGAGGATTGCATCTTGGACTCACTAGGCGAACTGGAGGAGGATGTAGTGCTATAAAAGAAGGTCAGAGAGACTAGGAGAGGTCCGCAGGAATCTTGGCAGATTGGACTGAAAGTTAAGACACCAAGGTAGGCCCAGTGGTACTCAAAGGAGTAAGTGAGGGAATTATTTCCTTGTCTACTCCCCCACTAAGCTTTTTTGGGACCAAAAACCTCTTAAGTAGGGGAGGTGTGATCCATAGGGATCCAAAATGACTCTACTTCATCAGATCAGTCAGCACGAAGAAGGAAAATAAATACACAAAGTTTTGTCTTTACAGTAATAGGACAACCACTCTGTATAGAGTGGCAGTTACATGGTGAACCACTGCTAAACCAGGGTGGTGGTCTTGAGACCACCTGTCCGTATCATTGGGCGGCTCCCTAGCTTGTTTGAAAGAAAACAAAAATATGAAATGAACAACCCTAGAATTTGAAAGGTTGTCCGTGTCTCTTCTCCTCCATGACCTTTCCCATTCTCTAGTGCATGGGAGGACATGAGAAAGGCTATAAATACATGTTTTTAGAAGAGAATAAGATCATCGAAGCATGAAAGCAAGTGAGAAAGAAGTTCTTAGTGTTGGAATTGTGTTTTGTAGAAGAAAGGAGTGTTGAGACAGAGCAAACAAGTAATTGGGAGGAAGTGTGAGATATTATCTACTTCTCTTTCATACTTATTGTAAATTTTGTACTTATTGTTTTGAATTGGCCAATAAAAGTGGGAAGAAAGATCAATTGCCCTTCCCAACTAGTTTTTCCTCCTCTGTAGGTTTCCAAGATAAAACTTGTTGGTGTTTATGAGTTTATATTCTTTTGTTTCCTGCAATTGTGAATTCTAAGCATAAGCAAAATTCATTCACTAGCTATCTCTGTCATTTTCTAATAGAAAGTAGAACAACATCGTCTAATTTGTGATTATGTGGATAATTCCAAAGTTGAAGAGTTTACAGATCACTACACTTCTTCCATTACAGTGGTGTGAGATTTCCCAAAAAACTTGCGTGCGTCCTTTCTACACTCTTTCCTCGTCATGGATAAGGTGCACATATTCCTTTTTCACATTTTCAACATTTTTATACAATGCTTTACATATTTGTTATGCATATTCATGCATATTTGACTACGTGTTAGATTCCCTTTTGCGAGGCTCGTTCGTATGGGAAGCAAGACTCAACATCATCAAGATTGTCAACATCAACAACAACATTAACATCGACAATAGGTATATCACACACATCGACATGTACACATGAATTTCCACCCTAGGTTCATTTTCACCACCTTTTACACTTTTTCATCATTAGGCTCCACGCTCCACCTTTTTCTCACTCCACGCTTTGTCTAGTCCCTCGGTAATAGCAAGTACACATATCTATTTGATTTATGTTACTAAGCGTTCCGCTCACCGATATAAAGTGAGAGCATATGTAGACACAAAATCACGTACTTTGGGTAACTATCTAGTCCTGATTACATACTACTATTCATAAGATTCCTAAGTAAGAAAATTACTAATAAACCCATGTCTTTGGCCATCTTTCTTTTCTTTTTGTTACTGCTTTTAGTCTTACACTCTTACTTACCCCGTCTAACTTTTTACTCTTCGAAATTTTTCATCCTGGACACAAGTGCCCATCCAAGACAATAGTGTCAAGCACTCATGTCCCCTTTGGGCACCCCTATCCTCTTTATACTTTACTTGCACTTTTTGGGTCCTTTCTAGCTATTTGAGCATCTTATTGTTTTGGTAGTCATATTTTTCAATGTTATTTATGAAATTCAAGCAAGTGAATCATATAAATATAAAGTTATGTGATCATAATAAGGGACCAAACACTAAGCACTATCTATCACCACCTAAGGTTGCATCCATCAAACATCTAAGAGATCCATTACATCCATCTAGCTCTATCACAAGGAACAAAGGTTGGTTTTTTGCATCACACTTCATAGGAGGGGAGTTTATTCTATTCCATACACACGTTATTTACATTATGCATCTAGCTACTTTCTCACTACTTCAAGTGCGACACACACAAGAGCACCTAGGGCACAATTATGCACATGCACAAAACTACATTGGGTTTAAGATGTAGTGCAAGTCCCAATTGTAAGTCCACAATTGTAAAGGCCGAGGACATTATGAACCCTCATTTTGCATCATTATTTTTTAGATTTTGATGTTTATTTAAGGGTTTTATAGGTGCTTTCTCTATTGCATGTTTACAACGACTTTGGTGATCTTACAATGACCTCCGTGCAATCAAATGTGACTAAAGGTGAACCTCTTGTGATACCTCAAAAGAGGTTTTTGAGATTTTTCTGCAAACCAAAGCACGTAGAATAAGACCTGGGGCACCCATTGGCAGCCTAATACCTCATCTAATGCTCCAATCCAGTTAAATCACTCAGATCTATATTTTTCTAGGCTTATGTGCAACGGTCCCTATCTCTGTTTGGCTGGTCAACACTGCGACACAATGTATAAATCATTGGGAATCAACTAAAGCTCTTCTAACCTTATTTGCAAATTAGGGTTTTATTATTTATTACTTAGTTGTTTGGGAATATTTTTGTATTTCCTTATTATTTCATTTATGTTTCCATAGCATATAGATTAGGTTGTTTATTTACATATTTAGCTTAATCACCTAACACCACATCATTCATCACACTCACATAGCCCTTTGTTCTTATGCATTGGCCTCACGAGTCTTCTCCACCTTCGATTATGCATCCATATCCTTTTAATTTTCTCAAACATTCTCATGTGTTGGATATTCCATCTTACATGCCCATCACAATGCCCATCCTTTTAATTTTCTTTAGAAATTGACATGTTTTCCACATCTCATCCACCTACTATCATCCCTAGCACCATGCTTCATAACACTTTACCTTGTACCAGTGATCAATTTTTATGTCCTTAACCACTAGACATCCTCCCACATCCACCACATTCATCATCTTTCTTATTTGTTTCATCCCCACACTCACGTCCATCACCTATTACTATTTTGTGGCTTCTATTCGACATTCTCACTTCACTTATCATCAACGTCATCCCCACCACTCTAATCATTTATCTCATCTATTGCTTTCTTTTATACATTGTGTCCCTCACTCATCTAGTCCCTATGTGGACTGGGGGACTTTCACTTGGGTTCACTACGACATTCTACATACTCCTTATGTTTTGCTTCTCTTCATCAAGCCCATATTTGAAACACGACATGATTCTCTCTGTATATCTTGTTCTATCACGATTGTCACCCACTTCCACACAGACTAAACATCTTTCAAAAATCCAAAATAAAACAATATATTCTAAAAAATTGCAATAAATAACACATTCTCATGAAAGTTCTTCTTCATTTGCTTCAGTCATATTTCATTCCAATTCTCTGTTAACTTCTACACATTTCATTTACAGTTTGTTCACATTCCATGTTTTAGTTTCTTTCACAACTTTTGGTGAATACTTTGATCATCTTGTTTTCATGTTTTTTCATTCAATAATCTTTATTATAGTTTCTTGAACTCGGTCTCTCCTTAATTGATGAATTAAGAACAAATGTCCTATTTGAGATCCACACGTGCTTACACTCTTGACAACTTGTCTTGAAGACCCCGGGGCATTCTTTAAAGACACTTGCCAATGTCATATCCATAATCACTTCCACTCCCTCCATCAATCCACTCATGGTTCCAAACCCCTTGGAAAATTGAGAGAGATGCATATCATGTGAAAAATAAATCTAAACAATCAACATCAAAAGAAAAAGTCAAAATTCAAAGAAAAAGTAGTATCGATCACTCTCTCTTAGGGGCCTTTCCATTATCTCTACTAGGGCTATGAATGGTTGGCATGTAGTAGAGAAATACTTCAATTAGAATCAAATGTATCTTAGTCAGGCCATGGACGTGTATTTCGAAGAAGAGAAACACACAAATTACAATTGTCTTCCATATCACTACTCACCAATCACATGTTTTAATTCACACCTACATGTTGGCTTGTGTTTTCACTCACTGTCTCGTGGGTCTTCACTTCTAGTAGTCAATTCACTCTCACACGCTAGTATGTCGCCTTGTTCAATTTAGAGCTTGTTCAATATTCTATTTTAGTGTGTTTGTTGTTTCATGTTTTGTGTTTTCAAGTTCATCACTTATTCATCACAAATGACGTCCATCTCACTTGCACACCACTTGCACTCCACCTCACTCGAACTGAGCATTCCTAGCTATCTACTTCTTGTTGCACATTTTTTATTTGCTTCATCATGAAATTTATTCAGTTTTGATTTTTATCACATGTGTATTGCACGTGTTTTCACCTTTTACCATTTTTCTTATTTTTTCATCACTATCACAATTTTCCAGACATTTCAAAAAAATTAAAAACATTGAAAAAATCCAAAAACATTAAAAAAAGATCAAACACCTAGCACTATCTCATCCTACCCACTTACCCTACCCTAACCCTACCCCTAACATGCAAACTACACCTCACTCCCATCCCCTGGCTTAACTCTCTACCCACCCCCTTGTCACTCACCGAGTTTCCCCACTGACACCCAACTTGGTCACATCCACGACCGAGCCAAGCCTTAGCTCAACCGAGCCAACCCTCGCTCGATCGAACAATTCATCACATCCCACACGTCATCCCTTCCATGCACTTCCTGACATGGCAAGTAGGTCACACGACTCACCCTTTTCTCACCGACCACCCACTCATCTTCCCACTTCGTGCCTCGGACGTAACCCCATCCTACCTATTTCCCTTCCCCATGATAGTTATTTATACAATCTTGTTCACTCTCTCCCCATTACATTAACGACTCCCTTCCCCACACTTTGGCCCACTTTATCATTCACCCCGTGATCCTTCACGGGCTCATCCCCTCCAACCCCATGAGTTGTCTTCCTAGCTCGATCAAGTTTACGACCGAGCTCTTTCTTCTCCACTTTAACTCCTTTCCCCCACTCCTAGTCGAGTTGAATGAGTGACTCGCCCCTACCTTTCTCCCTTCGAGATCACTTACCCCACCCACCGAATACCTACGGCCTACCCCTAACTCCACGTTTAAACCCTATCATGATGTACTCACCCCACATTTCCTCGCACCCTTCTCCCCTCACATATGTGCTTGACCCAAATCAGTCACGTTTGAGAATGAGCTTGCTCCCCTACAATTCTACCTATGAGCTCATCCCACACAACAACCCTCCCCGTATCGTCCCCATTCCGACACTCTGGTCTCTAACTTATTCACATTCGTGGATGAGCCCATCTAACCATTCTCGCCTTGAGCCTTTCTCCCCTCAACTCACTCCCACTTTTGGTTCAGCGCGATTGGGCCTCTAGCCCTTTTCTTGTAACCTTCCCCGATTCATTACGACTTACCTTTGCTCATCCCCTCCATCCAACTATCTCCTCCTGAATTGCTACCTTAAACCCTCTTTGCCCTCGAGCTCCCAAACCTCTAATTCGTGCATACGAATTGGCTCCCGCACTCCCCTTCTATAACTTGTCATTAAGCTCGCCAGCTAGCCCAATCCCTAGCTTACTAACCAACTCACCCTTAGCTTGTCAGCCATCTAGACTAACCAACTTGTGTTGGCATGTGCATCTAGCGCTCCTTGTGAGTTTCGTGACATGGAATAACCACCTCTCATGGATCTTAACTTTGACGATTGTAGCGGAGATTAACGCTGTGGGTTTTGTTCTAATGGAAATCGTGGTCCAATAAATGGTATTAGAGTGATATGTCTTGAGTTCCAAACTCATGTGGGTAATGATGGGGAGGATTGTTGGCATGTCCATCTAGGGCACCCTGTGAGTTTTGCGACATGGACTAATTACCTCTCATTGATCCTAACTCTGGCGATTATAGCAGAGATTAATGCCTGCGGGTTTTGGTCTAGTGACAATCGTGGTCCAATAGCTTTCCCCCACCCAACTTGCACCTAGCCCTTCTACAACTCATCCAACTCGACCTTCCAACATCTCATTCATCTAGCTCGACCATACCACTTATCCGACTCGCCCTAACTCACCCAACTTGTCACCTTGCCCAACTCGCCATGTAGCTTGACACCTCACCCGTGTCGCGTCACTCTTTGACTTGACCGCCTATCTTGTTCATCATTAACCTCAATCAACCAAATTAACACAAATTCTCAATGCTTCCATACTCTCTTGTACATACCCATCATTACGTTATCATATACACATGATTGGGGAAACACTATTCTCGTTTTTCCTTCGAACGCCTTTGCCAAAGATCATTTTATCTTCATCTTCAAGCACCACTTTTTGTCCTGCGTCACGTTGGGGCACCCTACACTTCCGAAGACTGTCTTTTGAAGGGAGAATCTGCACAACCCTTCTTGTCCAATTCTATGAAAACCAATCAACAAATCATCAAATCATTGACTCTATAGTCTTTTCCTCGTGAAATCAACCTATCTAACCATTTATAAACTCGCTTGAAGTTGACCTTTGATCACATTTCCAGGTTCCTTTCTATCCATTCAACCATCTAAGCCTGCAACTGTGGAAACCACCAACATAGGGTTAGATGATCCTCATCTCGTCTTCAATTTTTGCGTTGTATATTACATGCTGCAAACATGCATCCCAAAAAGGGAAAAATGTAGACACTAGAAAATGCACCTTACACATAAGGTCCCTTATTCGAAAACATAAAAACATCATAAAATACAAAAAGACCAAAAATATTAAAACCCCACAAAATGGAGCTAAAAGACACCTCACCACTCATTTACTAATCCTCTCGCCCTATCACATTTAATTTTGTCTACCCCACCTACCTATGTGTATCTCTAATGCACTATGGACCCTATCTTTGCACCCATGTGTGTCCCACTCCCCTATGCACTCCAAAACTATATAATCACCCTCACCCCCCTCATTCTAACCCCTAGCTCTTAGTGCACAAAGAATATACTTGAGTTTTATTGCTCACATATCTTGGTTTTGCAGATTTTGAAGAAGAAAAACTGAAGTTCAAAGGATACATCTGACTTGTTGCAACATTGTTTTATGGAAATCTCAACATAGGTGAGAATCAAGAGTGCGATTGGTTTACGATCTCTCTGCGGTTCTTGGCAAATGCAATTGCGATTGTCTTGAGATCTGAGTCAGGTATAATTGTCATTTCATTTCGTTTTTTTTTATCATTTTGCATCAATAAAATGTCATTCATCTCCTTAAAAGGGTAAGGGATCTAACTAAGGAAGGTCCCCTAACCACCAAAAATAACTAACATTTTTCAAGTGTTATTGTGTACATGTTTAGATTCAAATCTAAGGACTTTTACCCACTATATTCAATGAAAGAAACCACAAATGTCCTTCTCTTAACGATGACATCATAGGCCCATTCTATTTTTAGTAGCATTGATTTGGTTGTTATTGTTTGACTAATCCATCTTACATGTGATCCAAATCTAGGCATACAATTACAATTTAATCTAAATTATTCAGAAAACAAAGATCCAATTGCAACAAAGAGGCTATGTACATCACCATAAGGAAATGTAAAATAATATATTAGTTAGGAGAATTAGGGGTTGCATAATAAGATTTGATTTCATGTGATCTTGGAAGTTGTTGCTTGTGTAGTTTGTGGAAAGAAGCTCCATATGGCAAGACAAACAACTCCAAAAAACTAGACCTTAAAATTGAGCTATCTAGTTTAGTAGAGATCTAACTAAATTTAGCAAGGTACAAAATTGTAGGAATTAAATGAAAATGACACTATTTGGGATGACATTTTTGAACAAGTTATTCATATCTTACTATGCATTAAAATATTGTCAATTTGATTAGATTTATCATGAATAATTGGGAAATCGATCTCCATTGAAGAAACCATAATTTGTGTTGAGGTCCTTATAACACCCATAAAAATAGGAGATGTTAATGGGGGCCTGTGTTATCCCTCCATTATTATCATGTCTGTCATGATTTGGAAAAAAATGAAATAAGCACTTAATACAAGTCAACAGTCAATCCATTGTATTCAAGTGCCCAAAAGTTTATATTTTTGATGTGTGCAACATTTAATATAGGCTAAATGAATCTCTAAATGCTTGAATTCAACTTTTGACCCGAGGATGCTTTAGAAAAAGAATAGTTTTTTCACTTACAACCTCAATACCTCTCTTGTAACTAAATTTCTATGCTTGATTCATTTTCCTAAGCGCACTTATGTAATTATAGACTTCTTGAATTCTATATTGGTGCACAAGTCAATGCACGATAGATGGGAAAGCCAACCAAGAAGAGTACATGTGTTAATGAAACTAAGCTTGGGGTCAAAGGGCTAAAAATCAACCACTTTTGTAGAGATGTGACCAAATTTATAACGTAGGAAAGAGACAACATCTCAATGAAATTGGCAAAATGACCAAAATAGTGGAAGTACGACATTATCTACTTTTTGGGAGCCTAAGGGGTCGTCTGAGGAAACTAAATTACGATTTTGTACATTTTTGGGTGTTTTGAGTTGATTGGTGATGCTTTCAAGGGTTCAAGATAAATAGAAAATGGGTTTTTGAAATGGCCAAGGGGAGAGGGAAATTGGGTGAAATGGAAGTTTTTATTGACATTTAAATAGAAAGTTGACAAGTGGAGGATAGAGTTGTAAGGGATTGTGCAAAGTGCAAAGCATTGAAAATCGTACATAACACAAGGAAAACATGTTGAAATTTAAGCAACACAAGGAACACGTTTCAATAAGAGCCTAAATTGGAACAATGTTGTAGCAATATCGTAGATATATTGAGGCCCTCGGGGTTGGCTCACTCGACCTTGGCTACCACTTTATGTGGTCAGTAGGCGTGGGTTTAGTTCTTTTACTTAATCCCGATTCGCATTGCCGCCCGATCTATCGCCTAGAGATTATAGGGGTTAGAAGCCTGTTAAAGCTTCAGAACTTTGAAATGCTAGACTAACCTCGATTCCCTCTAGTTAACTGTATATATGTATGTAGGTAAGTACATATGTACGTATAACAATAATAATAATTATCAACGCTACTAACTTAGATATCTTAAATACACATTTATAAAAACAAAATATTAATAAATACCCATTCCATGTACATATTTTAAAATATGTAAACTATACTATTATAAATTTATAATATAAATAAATAAATAAATAAATAGTTAAGTTAATCCTTGAATCATATAGTTGAAATTTTTAATTTTAGTAATTACGCTAAAATAAGCACTTAATTTGAATTAAATTTTATTCAAGCCAACCCCTATTACCGCTAGGTATATAATTAAACGTAAAAGGAGTTGGGATTTTTATTTTTAGTATTACTTATTTGAGCAAACTTAACGGTAGAATGTTTTTAGCCAATGGGAAGTTTTTATTAATTTGTTTTAGCAGTTAACAGCAATTGAATTTATTTTAAGTTTTTAATCCGTTGGTATGGTTAGCTAAAAATAGTTCCTTTTGCATAAGAGGGCATATCTGAATAACAGGGATGCTCATTCGGCATAACAGGGTTTGATCACGAATTCGGAATTTGCCGTGGGATTGATCTGGGAATTAGCCATTTAAGCATAACTATCATAACCGGGTTTGATCTGGGTAGTATCAGGAATTGGGAATTATCAGGAATTGGGAATTGGGAATTATCAGGAATTGGAAATTGTCAGGAATTGGGAATTGAGAATTATCAAGAATTGGGAATTGGGAATTGGGAATTGATCTGGGTAGTATAGGATTGATCTGGGTAGTATCAGGAATTGGGAATTAGCCATTAATGAAGATGCATAACCGGGTTTGATCAGCAATTCGGAATCAGCAGTGGGTAGTATCAGGAATTCATAATTATTTGCAGTGGGTTGTATCAGGAATCAGCAGTGGGTTGTATCAGGAATTCAGAATTATTTGCAGTGGGTTGTATCAGGAATCAGCAGTGGGTTGTATCAGGAATTCAGAATTATTTGCAGAAATGGGGAGAAAAAAACTTGAGCTTGAATTGATTAAAACACACTCCGCCAGACATTCCTCCTTCAAAAAAGAAAGGCCGGAATATTCAAGAAAGCGAATGAGCTCTCAACATTATGCGGCATAGAGGTTACAGTCATCATTGAAAACCTTGAACAGAATCAGATGTTTGCATTTGGGGCTCCTGATGTGGATTTTGTGCTAAATAGTTTTCAGAACCTTCCGGCCTATCTCGACGAGGGAAAAGTTGAGCGGACAGTGGTATGCCAACAGATATATAATTCCATTTCAAGGGAATTTCATGAAGCAAAGAAACGCGACCTGAAACTGCAAATAGTGGAGGGTATCCTCAATGTCGATTCCTGGAGTAGAGAGGATATCCACAATATGAAGTATGAGGAACTGGAGAAGCTTGGTGACAAACTTCAAGAATTCAAGAAAATTATGGATGAAATCCATAGATCTGCCCAGTTTGCTTCTCCCTCCACTGGCTGTGGACACAATTCCCAATTTGCTTCTCCCTCCAGTGCATTACCGCATGGAGTCCAGTGTCAGGGTCCACAATCAGTTGCTGCTTCCCCTGAAGTCCAATATGAAGAAGCTCCAATGCCGGGATTAGTTTCTTCCCCTGGAGATCCTATTCCAGAATTAGTTTCTTCCCTGGAGCTTACTGTGAAGGAGATCTTGTAACGGACCTCCAATCTTTTCCAGATATGGAATCTGTCATTGATTATGGCTCCATTTGGCTATCTTCCCCTGGAATTTACTGTGAAAGAGATCCTACAATGGACCTGACATCCCCATTGATTATGGACCCATTTCGCAATCAAGAACCCCTGGAGTTCAATCTGAAGCATCTCCTACAGTGATCAGTCCGCACCCTTCTCCAGATATGATGGGTTCTTCCCTGCATTTGTCCACTGCATCCCAGCATTCCAATCCACAGGGTGGCAGAGCTGCAGGCAAAAGGCCATTCCATCCACTTCATCGGGATGAGGAATTTCAGACACCTTTGTCACCATCAGAATTTCCCCCAGACTGGCAACAGCTCCTATAATCAATCATGATTATAATGGGATGCCAGTGTCTGTGAACAGCGAAGGAGCACTTATCTTCGGGGATTCCGGAATATCAGACGATCTTGTCTACTAGTAAGAAATCATTCAAGCCATTTGCTTATGATTTCCTTTTATTCATAGTTGGCTATTCTTCATGTATGATTAACATTTGTAACACCCAATTACTCAATCAAAAGAAGATTCTAATTACCTTCCTCTAAACTGTAATTGTTCTGCATTAGTGTGGAATTGTTTTGATAGGATACAATCTGATGGTAATTGGTAGTTGGTATAACTCATTAGTGAATCTGACTTTTTTCTCATTTGCTTCTTTGCTTCTTTCATCAGCAATTCATCATTTGCTTCTTTGCTAATATTACAACTGTAGTCTTTTGCAAATTCTGTTTGCTAGTTTTGTGTGCTGATGTCTGAATTTCTATGGAAGATATGGGTATGGTAAATTTTATCTAAGTGCATACATTGGGTGTTTTTTATTTATGGTTTGTGGAGTGATATATCCTGAAAAATAAAGGTTTTTAGCTGTTGAAAGTGAAACAATCCAAGTTCGAGCACCAGTGGAATGAGAGTCCCTTAATTGTCAATGGTGAAAGCTGGTCCTAAACGCTCAAAACGAAAATTAGGGGTAGCGGTATCAAAGGGCTGAAGGATACAATTAGGCTGTGGTAAATTTGAAAAACAAATAGCCATGTTTTAGAAACTCTGGTTTGTAAGGGGCTATTTAGATCAAGTAGGTATGTTGTATTTTGCTAAAAACAATCAGGTGGGGTTGCCTTCAAGATATGATAAATATGACATTGAGGGCAGCTCACTGATATATAGAATTTGTGAACCGTTGATTGATTGCTTTGCAGCTTATCCCAGCCTGATTAGTGGTGAACTGTGGTCCTAAACAGAACAAAGAAACTCTCTGAATGCAAATATCAAGCATTGCAGTGATAACCATAAGAATTGTGTGCTGTATTGATTTCATGGAAATTTGGAATCCTTCACATTGAATACATTCATACATTTGTCCTCTGCATTCTTTCCGAGTGATGAACACATTGATTTTCTAAGTTTGGAAGAATTCAAGTTTTCTGGCACCGGATAGAGAGCTTTCATCTAGATGGGCAGCAGTTTCAGTTCATATGACATGTAATAGTGAGCTAATGAATGCTTCTGTAACAGGACAGTCCTGACTCCTAAGGATGATTTGCCTATTCAGTTTCATTTTAGATCAAAACTTTCAACCTATAAAAAGAATTTGATACTCATGGAAGTCACTAATGCCACATCAACGATTTCCAGAATAGAAATGAAAACTAAGTTCACTTTTACTTCATCCATCCCATTAATGACTTGCCAAACCCAGAGCTATCTCAAAATTAGGGGTATTCAAGCTGTTACTTTTTCTGAATTGCTATGAACTTAACTTTATATTGTTAAGCTTGAGAGTTCTCTCTGTGGTTGCTATCAAAGCCATCCGAATCATGACTCCATGTACTCCCACCATTTTCTATCATGCCAGAGTCATCGTCAAATCGAGCAACTATTTCGAGGAGCTCTGACTGAAGAGATGAACAGTTCTTCAAATATTTGAATCCCTCTGACTGCACAACCTCTGGATGATCAAAACAAGAGACGATTTTTAATACCACAAAATGCACTGATATTACTCAAAACTGGGAGCTAGCTGCATATGTTTTAAATAAACCAGGATTGATCTCATACTTCATACATTCTTAGTTTGCTGCAGCAAATTTAAGACACTCAAATTTCAGCTGAGAAGCCCGATAGCGCCGAGCCAATGATAGAATTGTACAAACATTGTTTATGGCTATGCCTTGGAATATTCTTGCCTCACACAATCCTTTCAATTGATCCAACCTAAACCGATCTGCTGCTGCAAGTAAACATTCAGCCATTGATGAAGATGTCGAAGGGCAAGGGGGTGAAGCAGTCAATGGTTGTGACAATGCATGTTCCTCTAAATCGGGAAGGGTGTCTCTGTAGATAAAATGTAATATAACCTGCATTGCAGTCAACGGAATATAAACGCAAGCTCAAGGTAACTACAGTCTGTCAAAAATGTAAATGGCAGAAAGAATTTCATGATAACTGGCAAAAGAAGCTTGCCTTGAACACCTTTGGTTGCATGTCTCCAATGAAAATTTCTTTATTATTCTGCTCCTGTGAGGACCCAAAAAACTGGGATTTGAAAACAGGAGAACGTGCTGCCAGCACCAATCTGTGAGCACGAAACTTTTCTCCTGCTACGTCGAACATGACATCTGCAGTTTCCTCGCTCTCCATAAGCTCCCCAAATTGTTGACCCAAGTTTGTTTCAGGGATGGCAACATAATGTGATTGAGGACTTTCAGTCACAGATACCACAACTCCAACTGTGCAGGAAATTTTCAGAGTGTCATCCTTAACAAAATCTGACGTGTCCAGCAATGATCGCCTGAAGAAATGTTTCTATCCCCTATAGACCCCAAGATTGTGAAAAACACAGAAAACAAGTGAGTAAAAAAGGTAACCAGATTAAGCTGAGGTCCCCTGGTGTATGGGATCCAACTCCCAAGATCTGCAAATCATATGTATCTGCCATCATGTATTGGTGGTTGTTTTGTGTATAGAAACAACATGCAAATTAAACATTAAAGCAAGATAAAGATCACTAGACCAAACCTTTCTCGTAACGACAATAATAAATTAATAATTGTACAATTTAGGATGTGTAGGGTGTGTGTGCATTGATCAATGGATTCACATGGTGATGGAACACCTATCAGCTGTGTAGGAGCATTCACTCAATTAATGTCTAGAACTACATAAGAAAGGCAAGAGAATTGGTTTCCCTGCAAGAATCTATATGAGAGTTAGGATGCATAAGATGTGAAGATCATTGAATTTGAATGAAATAAGAGCGACCCTATCTCATAACGACAAAGACCTATGAGCAGGTTATGAAGCATAAATGTGCAGTGAACCATTGATTCACATGGAATGATTATCAACAGTGTACTACAGCATTCTTGGATGGGTATTGAAATGTGTGTCTAATAATAAGAGAATAAAGACAAACAGAGGAACCAATATCAAAGACAATAGTTCATCAAGCATTTGTGCTATCTACAGGTATTGGCGCCAAAGTGATCTATGCTGCCCCATTCTGGCACTAGACCAAAGCTTTGATAAGTGGGTTACAGATGACTTGAGGATTTAGTCTGACGTTGAAGCCAACCATGGTATTCAAAATGCCTCCTAGGCCTGTTGCCACTCCTTGTGAAGCAACTGCTCCCATTGTGTCAAGCTCAGTGAAGAAACTTCTACTGAACCTGAGCTTCGGTGAACTATCTCCCTTGGTGAAGCTTTGGTGAAACATTTCCCTTAGTGAGTGATATCACCCACCCGGACAACTTTGCAGATGGCTATAGCTTGGTTCCTTGTGTGGTTGATCTTTCATGTCCATCATGGTCCATCTTTGCCAGTACATGACAATCAAGGTTCAACTTCTCTCGATGGAGTTGTTCAGAGGCAGCCAGTGTGTCTAGCAAAGGTGGAAAATGTGGGTGTATAAGCTCCGCATGAAAATATGATGCAAACCAAGGTAGGATGGAAGATTAGGCACATATGTATTTATCCCTCCTGTTTGGAAGTGGTGTATAGTCCATAGCAAAGATGTATGATTTTCTTCTTGACTTGTGAGTCTTTCCATCTGCAATTGTAGAAATACTCTGCTACCAACCTTGTATTGGTGCGGGCGAGGATGTTGGCCATGGTGCTGCTTGTTTTTAGCATTAGTTTTTTTGTAAGATTGATGAACTCGTTAGAGAATTTGTTGAATCTACTCAATGAATTCAGCTTTTTTCTCAACTTCTTCATACGCTGAGGAAGACTCTCTTGTTGGCAGAACAGTGTAGGCTACGTAAATAAGCATATAGCGACCTGAAAAGGCATGCGTCCCGAAGGTTGTGTGGCGCTCTGTTGTTGTTGTCTCAAGCAAACTTTCTTACTGCGCGCATTGATAATTTTGTACATTCCAAATAGATGAGCCATCATTTTGTTCAGCACTTTGATTTGGCTATCAGTTTGAGAATAAAAAAACTATTGACATGGTTAACATTGCATCCATCATGTACTATAGGTTTTTCCAAAAAGTGATCAGAAATCTGGGGTCTATCAAAAACTATGGTTTCCGACAGGCCAAAACAAACCCAAACATATTGAAAAAATACTTTAAGAATCCAGAACTGAGACAATCTTCTGATAAAATGCTGAGGTAGCCAACTTAGAAGATACATCCACCACAAGACAAACAAAATCATGACCTAGCCAGAAAAACATCCAGCGTCAGCTAGCTAAAAGGCTACAAGATCGAACTTGAAGGTTATTGGGATGCATAGACCATGTCATAAGAACATGCTTTATTCTCCAAATTTGTGAACGTATTTGTCTAGCTTTACAAAAACCTCGAAGGATTCCTCAAAGTTTGAGAGCCTACATATAGAGTTGAAACTAGGGACCAAGTCAATGTACCAGAACGAAATGGCTACTGCACCCTTCGAACAATGAGATCAGATTTACCATAAATTGTCTTCTGGCTATTGAATTTATTAAGCCAATTCAGATTAGTAACTAGACTAGTTGTCAAACAATTATTAGAGTGATGAAGGTAGATTAAGACCTTTCAACAAACTTTTGTTATGAAATGGGAAACGCTTTAATTTACAAGCAATGCGCTTGAGCACAGAAATGCTCTTCCTTATCTTTAGTAGGTCTACCACCAATATATTCTGAAACTATATCCGCAAGTATATGAAAATTCACTTGCACGGAGGAACACCTAAGGCAAAAAAAACCATTTGATTTTTATAAGAACATGAATGATGATCCACTCTATAGCACAGATAACGAGAAGCCATTTCAAGGAATAGAGAAACTCTACTTCCATCACAAGAAGAATGATTTTGTTTTCAAAGAATTTATCTCTTCCCATATACAGTCTGCTCAAAGATAACATCCCTATACATCATGCTATGAACAGAAAATGATGTAAAGAAATTTGAAGAGGATTAAAAAGGGTATGTTAGAATATAATTCGGGAATGATAGACACGATTCTAAAAAACATGTAAGCTCAAATTATTGGTTAGAGCACTATCCATTCAAGAAATGCTTTCTTGCCAAGGCTATTTCATGAGGAACTTGACCTCCATCAGAAGAAGAATGATTTTGTTTTGAAGAATATATCTCCCTCCTTATACAGTCAGCTCAAAGATAACACATCCTTAGACGTCATCCTATGAACAGAAAATGGGAGAAAGAAGTTTCAAGAGGATTACAAAGGGTTTGTTAGGATATATTTCAGGAATGGTCGATACAATTCTCTCAAACTAAAGGTAAATTGCAATATCCATTCAAATAATGCTTTGTCCACACCTGCCAAGGCTATTTCACGAAATAGAGAAACTCAACCTCCATCACACGAAGAATGATTTTGTTTTCGAAGAAATTCTCCCTCCTCATACAGTCTGCTCAAAGATAACATTCTTAGGCATATGCTATGAACAGAAAATGATATACATAAGTTTCAAGAGGATTTCAAAGGGTTCGTTAGAATATAATTTGGGAATGGGCAATACAATTCTTAATAAAACATGTTCTAAAGCTCAATCTATAGGTATACTGCAATATCCACACAAAAAATGCTTGGTCCACACCTTCCAAGGGTATTTCACAGAATAGAGAAACTCTACCTCCATCACAAGAAGAATGATTTAGTTTTTGAAGAATTTATCTCCTCCTTACACAGTTTGTTCAAAGATAACATCCCTAGACATCATGCTATGAACGATACAAATAAGTTTCTAGAGGATTACAAAGGGTTTGTTAGAATATAATTTGCAGATGAACGATACAATTCTAAATAAAACATGTACTCAGCTCAAACTATAGTTATACTGCAATAGCCATTCAAAATGTCCATATCTGCCAAGGCTATTTGTTCCATTATTGGATCGGCACCATGAAGAATTGATTGGCACAATTCCAGGGGACAACATTTTGATTGTGGGATTGATGTATTGTGGTAAGTAAAAGCATAATAATAAACAAAAAATTAAGTTCAGATATAATATTAAAATTAATTTCTAAACACCTCAAGAGATAAGCGATATCAACTAGGAATAAAACTAAAAAAAAGTGCAGAAGAACCGAGTAAAATCATGACAAGTATTGAGATTGTATGTTCATTTTTATAAATGTAGACCATACACGAGTACAAAATTTTAGAGCCAACTGTAAAGAACCATATGTTATCTCAGATGTGTATTGAAATAAAGTAGATGTAATTTGAAATGTAGATTATATAGTCTATGAACACAGAAGAATCCATGTACTTCAATGCCATGGAGAGTTTGTAAGAACAATCATGCTTCAAAAGGGATGTAGTGGAATTCTTGTACACTGACGTGAGCTGCAACTATGAAGGCATAATGCTAAGTTGTGCAGTTACAGACTGATATATATAACTCTTTACTCAGAGGGGCAGAGCTCTTGAATACCCTCTACTCTGCTTTATGCAATTGTACAGGTTGTATATAAAGCGGCATAAGATGTAGAGAAAGTAACCCGTTGGCAATAGAAGAATCCATTTGCCTCAAGAATCTCAAACGATTATCTATGCTAGAGTGGCATGTGTTGCTGAGGTGAGAATGGTGACAGCAACTTCGGTGGTGGGAGAGTCTTGACTATACATCCTCCAAGAATTTTGGGCACAGAGCCTTGCCTCTTATCTCCACCCTATAATGGTGCCGGGGTGTACTCCCCCAGCACCCCCGCGAGGGAGAGCAACAGAAAGCAGCACTGGATTCTGTTGGTGCAGTTGCATGTTATATGCCAGAGGTGTGTAAAACGTCCCGGTATAAGCTGCATTCCAGATCAAGAATGGACCAAATCCAACATCTGCTAAAAAAATGGGCTTCATTATTGTTTAATTGTAGTGCTTAAAACCGTAACTGCCAACTAGAAGCAAAAGCAAGTATTTCTCTTCAATATTTTTTCCATTGCAATGCTAGTTAACTTTCTTTCTCTGCCATAGCAAAAACGCTTACCAGAGACTTAACAGCTTTAGAGTGTCAAAGTGTGATCACCCAGCCTTGGTCTGTGACAACATCTTTTGGAAATGAAGGAGCAGGAAGTAGCCAAGGACATTTTCAACTACTGAATTCTGAGGGGCAGGCTCAGCAAGACTCAGTATGAGCACCATCAGGCATTTTCAAATTGCTGCGAGTTAAAGGAGATTGATTCAAAGGAAGAATGGAAGTCTAATTAGAATCTGCAACTAAATCAATCACTATTAGAAACTTTCAAGGTGAGTTTGGCTAATGAAAATTCAATCAGCATGCAAAATGAAGAAATAACTGGTTAAAGATGATTACAATGATCAATCTAGAAAATTCAATATATCTATTATTATTTCGTTACTAATTTTGTTTTTGTCCCTTTCCTAGTTGTAACTGCTAGCCTTGGTAATTCTCTACTACACATGTTCCTTCTTCTGGAAATAGTCTTGTTAAAGTTTCTGCCACCAATTCATCTTTATCTAATGCAAACATATTCAAGTTTCTCCTGATCGGTCTCTCCCTCTGTCCAGCTTCCTCTACTGCTTTGAATTCTTTGTGTAGCCTCCTTCAAGGTTCTGAGAGTTCAATATCACGAAAAAAATCTTTGTAGTTACTATTTCTTCTACATAAAATAAGATGTAGATTCTCCCATACCTTTCCAACTGTCGTCCTTTTGGAGTGTGATTATACTTATAATATTACTTATTACTCTCTTCTGCAAGAAATAGCCTTGTTGAAGGCTGTAGCACTGGTTTATCGATATCTATAGGAACATATTTGGGCTTTTTCTTTCTGTCATTTCCTAACGCCAAATTAATTCAGAAGATATCATCTTTCTTAATGACACCCGTGAGAGCTCTGAGCGGGTTCTCCCTCCAGTTACAAGTTATGTTAGCTCCCGGCCTGTCGACGAGAGACTCGTAGATCTAGCGGTGTTCGTGGTTTAGGCAGAGTAGCTTGCCTCATTTGTAACAGCTTCAGGTCCAAAGTTTTGTTGGTAACTTATTATGTCTGTTCCAAATACATGTCGTTTCATGTTCAGAGGGACCCACATACTATCCATGATGTTTTCATTGCAATGTGCTACTTTCCCCACCTCTTCACCCTTCGTTATGCACGTTGATGGGACTCATACCTTGGCATTTGTTCATAAATCTCCCAATACTCCTTAGTGGGCAATTTATTCTTCTAGGTGACTCCATTGTTGTGTGGGGACCCACCAAATGCTTACTCGTGATCTTGCACATAACAAGTTATGTCTTCGGGAGCGAAATCTTGAAGAGTTTGGTCTAAAGTCGAATCAGCGGATGGAAATACTCCATTCATAGCATATGGGAGGCACCTTCTACAAATGGGAGAGTCACAAAATCTACACACAACAAGCTTCCTTGATTCCCTAAGTCTAGTAGATTACCCCATTTCCCTCCGGGTGTGGAGGTGGTGGGGTGGAGCATTGTTGATTATGTCCTTGCTTGTAGATCCCACATCCCCCACATCCAAGATTTCCTTGTTTCCCATCAACTCCCGCTTGTTGACTGTGCTTTCTTTTACCCTCAACATTGAACCTAACTCCAATCCTCCACCGCCCTCCACAGCGCCTACCAACACTCACCAGATCACCATCCACTTTGATGATGAGTGCATCATTGACCATGCTGCCCAACTGTTCCAATTGCTGAGTCCATGTATCAGTTTTTACGCCATGACCTTTAGGATGCAGCCTTTGACTCCTGCCCCATAGTGTACACTACTCTCATCACCTCCACATGGGTCATATCCTATGAAGCATTGGCATGATGACAAGTGTAAAGTTGTAAACTCCTTATATCGAAAATTACGTTTTGCGCTTTTCCATGACCCTCTCTCCATAGAATCCACTCATAGAGATTATCATTGTGTTGTCCAATGATAGAAACGTGAGTTTCCTACGTGTAGAGGACTTGCTTTCCTTCTTTGCTGGCCTCCACCATTGCCACAAGATCTTTTGGCACACCCTCCTCACAAGAAAAATCCCCACTACGCCATCGACCCCTAGGCATGGGTCTCCTATGCCCAATCTCTTTACGACATCCTAGAGCATCTTGTTGTCATTGTCTCCACTCCACCACCATCTTCTACAGTTCTCTTTTAGTACAATCATGAGGACTATTCAGAAGTTATGTACCAGCAAAGCTGCAGATTACGAGGGCCTTCAGGTTGAGTTTCTCAAATATGGTGTAGACTCTCTTGCCTCCCCATTGGCAAAGCTTTTTAATAACATTGTTTGCTTGGTTTTTCCTCATTTTGATCCCAGCACATTATCCACCCCATTCGTAAGTCTAGGGATAGCTCCAACTCTAGCAACTACGAGACCATTATGACTTGTCAAAAGTTTGCTAAACTTTATGTCACAGAGTTAGGCATGCATCTTTCAGAGCACTTGGAGATAGGTAATCTTAGAGCGGGTGCGTCAGGTCAGCTTCATAAGAGAATGCCAGACTATTAACCACATCTTTACACTCTAGGCTATCATTGAGGAGGCTCATCATCGGTCTTCCAAAGTCTTTTGTTGTTTTGTAGCCTTCCAAAGGCCTTTGACTCGGTTCCGAGACATCTTCTTTTCCAGAAGTTGCAATTTTTCACTCCTAATTTTTTCATTACAGCCACTTGGAGGCACCATGAGACCGTCGTCGGGCAATTTCATAATTCTTGTAGTCTTCCTAGATTTGTGAAGAGTACCATTGGGGTAAAGCAAGGATACCCCCTCTCACAATTCCTCTTCAATATTCGCATTGATGAGCTAGAGGATTTTCTTTGACAGCATACCAATGTTGATGATGGTTGCATTTTACATGATGTGATGATAGCCATACTTCTTTTGTTGATGACATTGTTCTTCTCTCTCACTCCATAAATGGTTTATAGAGATAACTTGATGTCCTTGCTCATTTTTCCGAACAAAGACTAGATAGAGATAACATCATTTTTAGATGTCCTATTTATTACAAGATCCAGAGGGAGAGATGCCATTGTCTTTACAGGGACTCGAGAAACTCTCTATTCACTTTCTTTCGATACACAGATCAGCAGTGCTAGGCCCATTTTCTTCGGGAGGTTGTCACCCTTTGACGTAGGTCTTTACAAGGAGTTCCTAGAGCCCACAGGCTGATCACTTTATTCTTTCAACACATCGCAGAGGTTGGTGGTATGTCAACCTGGGGGGTATGTCAATGACGCAACACTCATCTCAGCAGAACACTACTACTAGGGTACCCTAATACACTAGCTCTCGATAACGAGGATTTGCCCATGCTCAGTGTCATAGACCTGCTCCTTCGCAACCACTTCTTTGGCCATGGGGACAAGCATACATTATGAGTTTCTTCGTAGCAAATCTGTTTACTAAGAGTTCTCTGCAGGCCCTAACGTTTCCATTTATGGTGTAGTGTATTTGCCTTGAGTGGTAGCATATTTGACTGTTGCAATGGCGGGTTTTGATTTAATGATTCATATTACACATTTTATCATTTTTAATCATTTGGATCACTAATTTGCAAGTTTTGTTTGCTTTTTTTACATCCTTCTAACTAGTTTGCAGCTTGGAATCCCATGTCAAAGCCTTAAAACAATCAAACTGCTACCAATTGTGTGTAGGGCTTTGATTTAATATAATCATTAAAGCATTTGATCTTGTTTATTTGCTTTCATTCTTTGGTAAAAGAACTTGTATATTTAATCATTCAAGCATTTAATCTTATTTATTCCCTTTCATTTACTTGTGTATTTTATATCATCCCTGTCTTGGTGTGTATGGTCTTCCCTCGCACTAAAAGGTGACTTAACAATAAAAAATAATTAGGACGTTTTTTTTAATATTTTAGGGCCTAGTCACTTGGATTTTAACACCAAGCACTCAACCAAAGTCCGTGTTCCGACAGACTCTAGAAATTCCTTGGAGGGGATGTCTTTTTTGGCTAAGCAGGAGTTCAATCTTCCCTAGCTCTTGTGAAGTGAGGTGTGTAGTTGCCACCAATACCTAGGCCTTAGATAAAACAGTTATATCACAGAATCGGGGCTCACGTGCTAACAACCTTTTGGCCGCAATTACGTAGTGGTGTTGGGCAAATAACATTCAAGATACCCATACCATATTGTTCCTTCAAGGTATATTTGTGGGCCATTGCATGGTTGTACAACTATTGACTAGTCAGGGTGTTATCATGTTGTGTGTTTGTTGATCCCCCTTGTCAAAACTAGCATACAAACAACCATAACGACAAACCTAACAAACTTAACAACACCTAAAACAAGATTTCAAAGTGGCCTTCAAGGTACTAAAAACCCTTTTAGTACCAATCCATTCAGCCATCATGGAACCATAGACCAAACTAATGATGATGATGGCCAGAGTCTCGCTATCAAAAGTAAGAACAACAAGTAATCATGAATTGTTACACACGGAACCTAAACATATGCAAATTGATAAATACCTATATCTAAAAAAGGATGATATCCTCCTTGGGCTTATTAATTTGGGTGGAAAACTCCTAACGAATTTTGTCATGAAAAACCTAATCCATATCATTGTTTACAAAGAGCCTTCCAACCAAAATCCGGGTTGACATCTAATGATCCCTGGACATGACAAATCCCCATCCAAGATCCACTAATAGAAACGTTGGTTCCAAAACAACACCTATCAAAACAAATATTGATAAAGGAAAGGTCCTAGACCTAACACACACTTCTTGAAACAACCAAAACTTGCAAGAACAAATCCAACAACTAAGTTGGCAATTGGCCAACATAGCCTCTTAAGTTAGTCCCGACAAGTCAAAGCCTTGAATACAACCAATCCAGACTCAAGGCCTTAACCGACCAAACTAAGCTTCATCTTACCCACAATGCCAACCTAGGGCACATCATTTGCGCAGGAATGGCAAGCCATGAAGGACGCTTTACAAGGACCATATGAAGGCAATCGAAACACAAATAAAAAGTATAAATTCAAGGAGTTGTGCCCTTGTCCATTCGATCGAGAAATGGTGCGCATCGCTTCCCTACCTTACTTTGAGTTTCCAAAATTTGAAAATTATAGAGGAAAGGATGACCCACAGGACCACATAAAAACTTTTTATGTCAAGCCAAGAAATTGCCTATAGTGAAAACTATCTAGTTAGACTATTCCCTCATAGCTTAGGTGGACAAACACTAGAATGGGTTTTACATCTTCCAAAAGGTTCCATCACCACCTTTGTTGACCTATTGGAGAGGTTCATAAGACACTTCTCCTTTAACATGGGCAATGAAACCACAATGTTAGATCTTCTCAACACCAAACAACACAATGGTGAAAGCCTAACCAATTGCTTCCCATGCCCGATCCCTAAAAACAATTAGTGAGCATTTTCGTTTCTAACCTTAACCAAGAGATAGCCTTCCACCTCCAAATGCATTGTGTTGACACCTTCAA
This sequence comes from Taxus wallichiana var. yunnanensis, assembly GCA_018340775.1. Classification (NCBI taxonomy): domain Eukaryota; kingdom Viridiplantae; phylum Streptophyta; class Pinopsida; order Cupressales; family Taxaceae; genus Taxus; species Taxus wallichiana. The sequence goes on along the minus strand of CM031236.1, from coordinate 602,596,125 downwards.
GGAGGTTACCAAAAAAGGAACGCAAATTTAGAAGGCTTTTATCACTAAGGGATTGATTAGACTTTTCAACAAAGACAATTACAACAACAAACAACTCAAGAAACCAAAGTTCTTTAACAAGAACAAAAACATTGTCAATGACGGAGTTACAGACTCTAAACATATTCAAGCAATGCAAAATACTCCACATGAAACGATTCCTAGATGTGAAATGAAATGAAAATAATATACACCCCTAGGTGAAACAGTAGCCACTGTCTTCTAGTTCCACCAAGTGAAAAAGGCTTTCATGATTGTTTTCCCACAAACAAAGTCATTTGAGGAAAGCAAATCTAAACCCACATGGTACAAGGAAAACAAATATTATGAATATCATCATATTAAAGAACACTCATCTGATCATTGCATGCAGTTGAAAAACTATCCAAGACATTATTGATTGTGAGTATATTGAAATCGTGAAATGAAGCCCCTAAATCACAAAATCAAAAGCTTGGAATATATTGAGACCCTTTTCCCAAACACAACCCAAACTAATTAAAAATAAGATCAAGGTCAATCATCTAAAGCGAACAACGTCAATCATGCCCACAATAAAGCTTCCAATCCTTGACTCCCTCATTTGGTTACATCCACCCCATCGAACATCATATTACAACCATCAAAATCAAATCCCCAAATTCTATCGTCATTACTCAGCATAAAAAACCACTATCTAAAGGCCTCCTCTGCCTTTACTCCTAATAGCCGATACAATCCCACATATTGCATCATCACTACTCGGCATAGGAAAATCACTAGTCAAAGGCCTCCTCTTCCTACTCCTAATAATCATTACAATCCCCTTGAATAACTTGAAAAGACCCTAACCCACATATCCATCTTGAACTTTCTCTAAACATCAATTGGTCACAAGGATATCCTATACAAAGTCCTTCAAGAGTCTAGAGTCCCAAATGACATTGACCCCGCCCAATTCCAAGCTTTAGTTGCGCATTTATCCACCAACCAACAAATCACCTTCAACCAAAAGGAGTTTCCACATGGCAATCAATCTCATAACCCCCCACTTTGCATCGAAGACATCATTACTCACCACAAAGTCAAATGGGTACTTGTAGACAATGAATACGGTCTAAATATTTGCACTCTCAATCTCGAAAAACATTTAGGACATAAAAAAATAGCTTTGGAACAAAAAATAATCACCATCATGGCCTATGACAATGTTGAGCAACAATTTGCGGGCACAATAACCCTTTCTCTTATAGTCAACCTTGTCACCCACCAATCTAGGTTTCACATCATCAATCTTGATCTCCCTTATAACATACTTCTTAGTGGACCATATATTTGTACCATGCAATTTATCCCATCCACCTACCATCAATGCATCAAGTTCCCATTTCAGGAAAAAGAACTTGTAATCCTTGGAGATCCCCAACCCTTCAAATGCTGCAAAATGTTAGTGGGACGCTATTGCAAAACCTACATCTACCTAAGCACCGAAATCACTCCTAACATAAAATCCAAGGACTCTTCGTCTTATATCCACCCCGACAATCTTCCATCTTCATCCAATATCCCTGCATTACGTTGGCCAAGGCTGTGAAGAGTGTGAACTTCACAACACCTTACATATTGTTAAACTTCCTTCTCACTTAGAAGTTGTTGCAAGCCCAACATGCATAAGAAAACAAAGTCGAATTTCATAGTTTTGGGTCCTTTGAGAAATGAGGCTTTCTTGTAGACAAACATGTGGACATCTATAGCTCATGGCTTTATGATGATAGCTTCTCTTCCTGTTTCAAATCTCCAAACCATCCCATAACAAATAGAATGTTTGAGAACATGAATTACCAAAGACTATGACTTGGCATCAACGAACAAGGTATTCGCAAGCCCGTTCTAGTTCACAAAAAAATTGGGTCATTATGGCATTGGACTAAAGTTGTTTGGTGATTTGCACAAGGATGTCAATGACACCACTTCAAACAACGAGGAAGTCTCCTCCAACATCGAACCTAAGTCTCCTTGTAGCCTTTATGAGGATCTTACCACCATAATCCTTTTCCATGACAACATGGTTCTAACTATCCATCTCAACCTTCGATACTTTAACCTTATCAATTACGACCAACAAAATCACATACCAATCGATTTCTTTCAAAACGAAGAAGCCATCACAAAATTCATGGGAGTCAGAGCAATGATATCATGTCAAGGGACCATAAGAAAGGCTTTGAAATCAACCTATACAAAGCGACCTATTTTTGAGAAGAGTCTAAATTCCTTAGCAAAAATCAAATAAAACAAAAAAAAATCTACATCCCATAGTGAAGGCGACTTCAAGGTGGTATCAAATGGCAAAAATCAACAACAAGAAAATAAAAATGACATGCGTATTGGTGAAAACCTTTTTATGTGTGGTTGATGATGAACTCAATCTTCCCTCCGCACCTGCACAAGTCGAAGATGGATCCAAACTCCTTGTGGAAGAAACTATTGACGTAAACATTGGTACAAAATAATAACCTAAGATTCTAAAGCTAGCCTACTCTCAATCGCATTAAATGAATATTGTGATTATCATAGTCTTAAAACATTCTTATAACAAATGAAAATTTTTGAAAAATATGGTCCATAGCCTTATTCAAAGTAATCATTCATTTAATTTGAAGACATCAATAGTGTATTGAAATCTTGTTTATCTCAACTTAGCCAATATTCGAAAATATTTGTGATCCCTCTTCTAAACTAGAGTACTCCAATATGAGTTAAAAAAAATATTCATATGATCAATGACGAGGACCAACCCCATCTTCTAGAGATCGTCCACTTGATGGATTCATTGGTGTGGTCATGATTGCATCAACAAAGAGGTATCCTCCTCCCATTTTGTTTTATGAAAGCGAAAATCCAAAATCCAAATCTTGCAATAGAACATTATTCATACGAGACCTTATTGGTGCATATCCAAAGAAAACTCAAGGAGTCATGATTGAAAATGGATCAAGTATTAATGGGTGAAAATTTATTGATAGCCTTGAATACTACAAGAAATATTTGGTAAACACAACTATCATGTTATTATGGAATATTTAGAAATTACACAAAACCCCTTGGTTATATATGCTTACTGTCACATTAGGTCATAAGGACATCTTTGTATGATTTCATGTAGCGCTTAACAAAGGGTCACACATTGTATTACTTAGATGAACCTAGATGAATGATATGAAAACAATAGCATCTAATTACATCAAAATTTATTATGCACCATGATACTCCTATTATACCACAACACATTCAAGTTAAGGTCACAGATAAAAATACAAATGCAAACAAAATTTTAAAATTCAAGCATCTCGAACAACACATTCCAAAATTCAATATCATACTTACAAGAGTATGCTTACAACAACCTTTCATTGCAAAATCACATAGAAGGCCCATAAATGGTCATGTCCTTCAAGCCAATACCAAGATCAAGAGGTGATATAAATGACAATAATGATACCAATGATTTATCTTTTCTAGACGCAATGGGACCTACTCATCTTAAAATTGTGTCTAATTATGTATGTGTTTCTCAATATATAGGTTATGAGGATGACTCTTTTATATGTGATTATATGATAGGTTATTTCTAAAAAATAACCACTTATGTGTGACTCTAAGGTATATATTAGTTGTACACAATTTGTAGTTGTTCCCGATTGTACATAGTTGCTTATGTGCCCCTTCCCTTACACAGTTTCTATGTTTCTCATTCTCATACATTGGTATCCCCACTTTATTCTTATTATTATTTTTCCTTTGATATGTGATTGTGCTTTCTCCAACTTGTTTCTTTTCTATTTGAATTCTTAATTCCTCTTATGTATTTTCTCCAATATCCATTTCATTCTTCTTATATGCATAAGTCCTAGCCACAACATTTTTACTTGCCTTCATGGATTATTCGAGCTTCAAGGGTTTTTATTATTTGCCTTCTACTAATTTTCAAGGTATTTTCCTTTGTTTTTTAAGTTGTTTCAATCCCTTCCTCGATTTAGTTTTCTCCATTCCGTCCCTAAATCCTACATTACCTTCCACACGATGATAACACAATTACAAGGACTTCATGTCCATAAGTGTGCATAAATCTGATAAAGTAGTAGGAAAGTACATATTTATCGTCTAAATTTCCTTCCCAAAGTGTATACCTACTCTTATTGTACTCAGTTGATTAATTTCATTGGTTGGTTTATGTGTCTTGAATTTCCTTTTCCTTTATATTTTTATTACATCAACGGTTTCTACTAAACTCGACTTTCTTATATTTATATTGTACCCCATGGTTCCATAATGTATATCGTGTCCATCTTGTTTCATATCCTTGCCTATAGTTTGTATGCTCTATATTTTGATACCTTGGGGCAAGGACCCTTCCTCGCAGTATCCCTAATATAATTTTCCCCACTTGGGGTACTTTACATGTGCTTACATTGATTTCATCTTGCCTATAGTGGGGCTTCTTCATCTTGTGATCGTATTACTCATATCTTGCCCATTATTCAATGGGCACTTTGTTCTTATTATTATATTGTTTATATTTTCCCACTTAGGGAATTATACTCTCCAATACTACATATAAAGCATCTTAGCCACACTATGGTGTAGACAAAGGGCTATTTTTCCACAATGTTATCCACAAAATATTCAATTTGTGGAAAAAATGTAGATTAGCAACATTAAATGGATGGTCTTTATAATATATAATGTAGGTTTTTCACAATTTCATAAAAGTAAAATTTAATTTGTGGAATATTCATAATCCTATAAATTTATTGTAGAAAAATCACAATTTCTCTATATTTGAAGAATAAAATCTCAAACTATAATTAAAGAATACTCTAAATAAAATGTAGATTGCAATTCCTAATTTCCACATCATTCTAAAATTTAAACAAAAACTATTTAAAAATTATACCACTAAAACTATGATTATGTATCATCTAAAAATACAATATATAGACAAAAAATATATCATAATTATAATATTTTGAACCAATTTTTATCAAAAATAAATAATCACATAATTTTTAAGATTTAATTTTATTATTAAAAAAATTAAAGCCATTGGAAGTTAAGTTTTGTATTATTCCCAACTCACTCTAATTGTTGACAATCTACATTTAAAAATTAAAACTCTTATTGTGGATAGTGTACATTAATAAAAGAAATAGTGATAATAATGAGAGATGCAAAAAAAAAAAAAAAATCATAAATGATCTACACAATCCAAAATTTCGTTATTTTGTATGTGGACAATCTACATAATATTACAAATATTATTTGTGAATAATTTACACTACTACAAATACCCTTAGGTTGTCTAATATATGTAGAGGCTCCATGGGAAATAAATTGTGAAAAAATCACATTGATAGTATAGCTCACTTACATTATTGCAAATAATATAATTATAAATAAATAATAGTTAGATCAAGATAATTTCATTATAATTCTATAGTATTTATTGTTCGAAAATTACATTACCTTAATAAAGTTTGTGGATAATCCACAATATTTTGATATAAATGTTTACTATGGGAAACCATTATCACTATTAATATTAATATTCTTATAAGTGAATTATCTCGTAACACAAACTTTTATTATTAAGACTATTCAAACACAACTCCAAGATTACTATTTACCTTACGTATAATAAAGAAAATGTCTATTTTTTTATTAATATTAACTATAGTTAAAAATAGATTATTACATTATACAAACAATTAATTAAAATTGAAAATGAAAATGAAAACCATTTATTAATTTTTATTTAGAATATTTATATAAATAAAATATAAATAGACAATTAATAATATCTTAAAAATTAAATAAAATTATACACAAACAAAATTATTCCAAAGCTAAAATGAAATTATATAATTTATTTAAAATAATGATGGTGTAGAATAGCATTTTCCTATTATTACTATTGACATTGATATCACATCTCTATATATAACTTACATTTTAAAGGAAAGAAATCATATAAATCTGAAAATGAATATATTTATAAGATCTTGAAAATAATGATTTTATACTTTAATAAACTTTGATATATATTAACCATGTAGATTCATGTAAAATGTAAACTCTCCTATTGTTCCATTATTTCCTACATGTGTGTATCATAATAGTAAAACATTACATTTTATCATAACATTTAAAACACATAATATATCTAGTACATTTGAAATCACATTAAATTAAAAATTATGATATTTTAATAATTCTTAGGATTGTGATACAAGAAAATAATTTTTTACTACATATTGCTTAAGAGAGGTCAACTGGTATAAAAAAATACATATTATACTAAATTATTGTATCAAGAAGTTATTTTCATTAAAAATCCAACTTTAACAAATGCCTACACCTTTATAACTCAATTTGTATGTCATCTTGATTGAATTCCTCATCATCTTGAACCAACTCTTGAACTTGTTTTGTACTAATTTCCAATTCCCCTAAGTCCACAACTAAATTAATCATGACATCTTCTCCCTCGTTTCCAATATCATCATCAACAAGATTATTAAATATCATTGTTGAATCTTTTCTACTTAGGTAATCTACAATATCATCTTCTTCTATTCCTCCTCCCGGAAGTATACCATCATCTGATTGCCTTAATTCATGATATTCCTCTTGGGACTCTTGTGACTCAACATAATCTTCAATTTCAACAAAGTGGTTCATATTCATTTTCATTGTTTGTTTCATCTTCATCACTATTAGTACCATTGTTAGAATCTGGGTTTACATCTGAAAATGATGGATGTCGTTGGCTCCTTGGATTGTGTTCGATGATGAATGACCAATTTATATCATTAGTATCTTTAATAAAAAAATCTGCTCACATTGACTAGGGAATACATAAGGCTCATTTGTCTCCATAAAGCTTGATGTTTTGATAAGGGGAAAACCATTTCGATGCATTTTAAATGTTCTATGTGTTCCATCCTCAATCATTGGATACCACTTGACATGAAAGATAACCTTCTTGAAGGCCCTGAAATCAAGTTCAATAATGTCTTGCAATATTCCATAGTATTGTTTCCTTGAACACTCATTTGAACCATCCATCTCAAAGTACGCTGATATACCTCGATCAAAACTATGCCTTAGTTCATCAGTCTTCTCAATACGGAAATGTTTACCATATGCCCACATTGCTTTGTAATGTCTCACCTACAACATAAAAATGCAGAATTTTAAATGTCATATAGATTCTATATTTCAAAATTGTGAATAATATGATATTACAAGATTTAGAACACTACCAATGTTTTTAGTATATATTATAGACATATACCTTTCTCATATGTGTCCCAGTGGCAATTTCCAATTCTTCTCTAGAAACAACTGTAGGATCTTTATTATTTTGAAATATAATATTTTCTCTCAACCAACTCCAAGTACATTTATCTGGCCATGTATTTCTATGTTCAAGAGGTAACTTCCTTTTGTGAGTTGTATTCATAGATCCCACCCTCCTAGATAAATTTAAATAAGCATTTCTATCAGCTTCTTCCTTCTTTGTATTATAAATATCAATCCACTTCTCCATGCATTTTGTGTGATGGGAAACAAAAACATGCATTCTCTCCCATTCATATGGATTTGTAACTCCAAAAAAGTGAAATTTAAATATATTTATTGAAATGAGAATACTAGTGATATATAAAAAAATTAAATGAAAATTTATGTACACACCTCGAATTGTTCTCAACTTTGACCTCATCTGAAGTACTTCACCGGTGAGCATATCTTGTTGACATTTACTCCAAAATATTGGTGTATCTAAATGAAATTTTGGTAAATATTGTGTTACACGTACCATTGCTTTGAAAGTAGTATAACCTGTTGCAATAGATCCCTCAGGACGAGCTCTTTGTCGTACAAAATGTTTTAGTACCTTCAATAAGCGCTCCACAAGCCACATAGACCTTGATGTAACAGGACCACAATATTCAATCTCTCTGACAAGATGTACTAGATAGTGAACTTGTGAATCAAAAATGTGAGTGGAAGATGCTTCTGAATTGTACATAGTAGTATAGGTGCTTGCTTCTTCCAATAATCTATATCCTCCATCCTAATCTCTTTTGAAGTTAACCACCTAACATAAATCATAAGTAAGTATAATCAATAACAACAATTATTTTTTATGATACATAAATTATTATTATAATTGTTTATAAAAACATTTACCTCATATATGCCGATAGGTCAAATATTGCATGTCTAATATGTTTGTCAAAGCTATTTGGAATAATCACTGGTAGAATAACCTACAAACAAAGTTTTTTTCAATTATATATGTAATATATTTTTAAGATATGAACTCATAAATTGTAATATATGTATGCTACATGTAAAACTCACTTTAAGAAGGTTATGCCAATCATGTGTCTTCATCCTGTCAACTCTTCATCTTTTCCTCTTGTGAATGCATTCTTGAGTGTTGCAGCAAATCCTGTAGGGAATTTTATCTCCTTAATTATAGATTTAACTTGTCTTTTCTCCTCATTTGTTAATCTCCAAGGACCGATAGAATATGAATCATCAATAGGATTTGGCCATAGATGAGGCATGACATTATTTTCTTGAAGATCTCTTCTCAATCGTAATCCATCAACTTTTTTTCCATTGATAAGATACCATAATGATTTTGACACATTGCATCCAATGTGCATGACATCAAGAAGGTGTGCAATCGGTAAATATCTATAGTAAGGAAGTTCATAAAAATTGAAAACCTCTTCATTCCTCGAGGGAGTTCACCTTGATAAATCATGTCAAAAAATAGTGAGATGTAAAAAAATTTTTTTAAAAAGGAAATACATTTATTGTAAATCATATGTTTAAGTTCTTACCTTCAGAATTATTGTATAAAGTATACCAATCATTTGGTGTCATACACTTTGGAATAGGCAATTTCATTTCCTTATTATTGAATTCTCCCCACTTCCGTACTCGATATCGATGATTTATGGGCAAGAATTGCCTATATTCGTGGAAGATAACCTTTTTGAGGTTATTGGAATGCTTAGCTATTGTTTCACTTCCACATGATGGGCAACCAAATTTACCTTTTGTTTGAATACCTACAAAAAAAAATTGAGAAAATTTATGGTTAGAGGTAATTTTTTGAGATCCATGCTACTCTTATGACAATTAAAATATTTAAATATATAAACTTACCACAACAAACAGATAATCCTGGGGCATCATGAATCGTCCAACACATCATTCCTCGAAACAAAAATCCCTTCTACCAATAGGCCTTGAAATATCATGCATTTGAAATCCTTTCCATAACTCTTTAAGTTCATCAATGACTGGTCGTAAGTATATATCCATATTTTTCACTTGATATTTTCCTGTAAGTGAATAAATTCCAAATATAATTATAACAAAAAGATTATAAGATTAGTTAAATCATGTAAAGATGAAAATAAACTAAAAAGAAATATTTATTATATCTAAGGGTATAAGTTAATTCACCTGGAACTATTAAAGTCAACATTATTTGCTCCTTTTTTATGGCCATCCAAGGTGGGAGATTATTCACAACTGCAACAATTGGCCAAATGGAGTACGTTGAGGACTGAATTGAGTATGGATTAAATCCATCCATCGCTATTGAAATCCTTGCATTTCGTGGCTCACTTGCAAAATCTGGCCATCGCTCATCTATTTCTTTCCATGCTTTCCCATCTGCTACAATACGCATTGTTCCATCTATGCTCTTATTGTATGAATGCCAATCCATGAGATTTCCAATATCATTACATTGAAATACATGTTTGAGTTGTGGTATTAATGGGAAATGGCGAAGTACTTTACGAGGAACTTTAATAGATTTAATAACACCTTGATGCTCATATCGACTTTCACCACACACATGGCAATTTTCTTTATTTTCATTTTCTCGATAGAATAGCATACAATCATTAGGACAAGCATGATAAACTTTATAATCCATTCCCAAATCACTTAAAGAAATTTTCACTTCCCTATAAGAGCGTGGTAGTCGATTTCCCTCTGGAAGTAGTTTATCAGCTAGAACCCTAAACCATAAAAGTAATTCAATAAATAAAGAATATTTTATCATTAAAAAAATTATATTGTGAATTGTATAATATGAAATAATTAAATGTACCTCAAAAGTGTTGTAAAGCTAGAATCTGACCATCCAAAAATAGCCTTCAAATTTAGAAGTAATAAGATTGTCGCTAGCACTGAGATTCGTGCACCTTCATATAACTTTGTATTTGCAAGGGTTTTCATGTTAGATTCTTGATGAGTGAAAATTTCATGCATCATATCTTCAATCCCAGGCTCCAAGATTCCCATTTCATCATCCATCATTTCATTTTGGTTCATTCTCTCCATATTTTCATTTGGTTCATTACAAGGAGCATCATAACTAGTACCCTGCAAAAATAATTTCTATAAATAATTACTTATTAATAATTAAATGCAATGTAATCAATATTAAATTGATGTAAATTACTTATGCACATATACCATAGGATTTTCTTGTATAGAACCATGTTTTTCTAAATGTTGAATCTCTATTCTACGCCTTTGTCATCTACACCCTCCACATTTTGGACATGTACAATACACGAACTCCTCGTACCATTCAGAAGTGTAAGGTTCAGGAGCTACAAATCCTTCACTATCACTAGAGCTTATAGTCATTGAGAATCCTGCATTTTACTCAAAATTAATGTTAATTAACTCATTTTTATATTAATAAATTGTAATATTTTGAAAATAGTTAGAGAACCTAAAGTTCATATTAATAAACATCAAAAATAAGAGATAATAAATAAAATAGATAACAATATTTCAAGAATTTCATAAATGAAAATGAAAATTTATGGTTATTTATTTGTTTGTATTCAACTTTATATCTATTAAAAAAACAACAAGAAATAAAAGGCTAAATGAATAAGGTGTTTAGATTCATAGGATAAATTAGAAATTGAATGAGGATTTTAAAATTGTATGAACAATCACAAGATGTATTGAAGATTAATATGTTATTTAGGCTAGTAACACAAATATTGAGAGGAAAAATATTTTTGTTAGGATTATGAATATATAGATGAGGAAAGTGGAACATTGAGAAAACAAACATACTCCAAAACTAGTTAAAATTTTTATAATTAGGATGACCATTTCCAATATAAAATTTATTCCATTTTGCCATATTAATAATGGCATGCTACGTGTTATATATTGTTACAAATAAATTTTACTAAATAATGCAATATTACTTTGTGGAACGAATGCGATTTTTCAGTCTTTTAGATGCATTCCAATGTACACAAAAGAATTTTATCTAACATGTGATTATAGGGAATGAATTTGGAAATAAGGATTTTTTAGAACCCTATGATAAATCAATCATTACGTTATTAGGGAGTCCACTTCCATTGTGATGTCACCACCATATGTGTAAATAACATGACATGCTAGTGTGGGATTAATATTTTTCATTATTGAGAATGTTAGAGTTGTATAACCAATTCAAAGATGAATAAGAAAAGAGGATATATAGATGGGGGTACTATGACATGTATTTAGAGGAAATTGAATGGATTTTTAATATTATGTAACCACATAGAAGTAAATGGGATTGCCATCCAATAAAACTTAGACCTCCCAAAACCCAAAAAAAGTTATGTTAGGAGCATGATTTTCATTTCCGCATAAGGATCATGGTATAATGAAATATATATGTTTCTCATGAAAAACTCTTTCCAACTAATGTAGAAAATTTTATCGAATTAATAAGAATTTTATATTTATAGGAGTGAATCCAAGATGCATTGAAGAGGTATTTCTAGAATGAGTTAGAAATCAGGCATGTATTTAGGAAAAAAAACCATTTAGACTATAGAACAACATAGGATGATAGAAGAAAACAAAAGATTGAATATAATCATCACATAACCAATCAATCATTATTTGAGTATAATTACATCATTTACAATGTCACCAACATTCACATACCAATAAAAATATATTAAATTTTATATGAAAATATTGAAACATCATATTAAATGTGGGATTAAATTTTAAATGAAAAAATATTTAAATAAATGAAGGAATACATCTATAGAAATAAATAAATTATTAAACATTATATATATATATATATATATATATATATATATATATATATATATATATATATATAAACTTATAATACTTAAAAATATATTTTTAAATTGGGCTCCTCATACTACTTAAATTTAGGGAAACCTAATTCTTTGTGGAGATCACGTATTAATTCAAACTGAAGTAAAGTTTTAGGTTTTCCAAAAATATTGTTGACTTTTTCTAATGTTTCCATATTTCCATAAAAATAAAAAGTATTCCCTCCAAATCTGTTTTTAATATGGCGCAGATTTTTGGATCTCTGTACAAATGCAAATTTTTAATTCTTTTTAGACTTTGAAATTGAACATTCCTGTAGCTGGGTTCGTATTTTTTTGGTTTAGAAACTTTTGCAGCAGGAGGTATTCAGCGCAAAAACTCCTTCAACCTTTCTGGTATGTGCATGCAATGTTTTATTTTTTATTTTGAATGAATAAAGAATAATAAATATTTCAGGGTTTTGTGTTTTTAGTATATTTTAAATGTGTATTCATTGCTGGTTTCATATTTTATAGGTAAGAAATGTAAAGGAAATGAAAAAAGACTATTGAAAATGAGTATTAGTTTATTTGGCTGTGCAAAAATACTTGATAAAATTATATTGGCAGAAAACTATGGTTGAAGAAACTATTCAATGATGCATGTAGATCCTGTCCCTGTAAATGTTATCTCAAAGCTGGAGATGGGGGGATTTTGGTTTGTAGCTGTAGAAGAACTTGAATTCTTAAAGTTCTCAATCCATTGACCATGGAATCCAAAAGGATTGAAGATGCAAGACTAAGCAGGAAAAGCAGGATTTTCTTTTACATGAAAAAATACCATGATGATGTGGGTATCCTCATCAAGTTTGATTCACAGGATGAGACTTCTCGGGTAATTGTTAAAAATTGTTTTGATTTACAAATCTACAGATCAGAGATGGGAAATCAAAACTGCCCACTTCAACAAAAGAGTGAGTGGAAGCTTGTGACAATCAGACAATTTCCAAACATTTTGATGCATAACCAGAGAATTTACAATTTTTCAGACAGGGGAAAGATGTGGGTATGCATTAGGTCTTGGGAATTGTTATGTACAAGGGCAGAACAATGATGGTTTGCAAGAATAAGACGAGGAATATCCCATTGGATAGGGATACTTTGTTTGCTAAACATGAATCCGTGCTATTGCACATTAAGTTGCTTCCCAATTTGATTTTTTGTGGGAGTTATTTTGTTTACGTAATACAGGTAAGTAATGCCCATGTAAGCTACATGATTTCTATAGATGTAGATACTGGGGAGCTGAATGTTTGGCCAGGTGTTTCTCAACAAATATTCAATGTCAGAAATTGCTCATCTATCTCATTGAGATTTTTTCCACGCACTTAAATATACAGAAATTAGTTTTGACCCAATGATGATTTGGAAAATTTCTTGTTATTTTTTCCTTTTGTTCTAACCATAGAATTTTGTTCATTCATTAAGAAATATATATAAGGCAATATGTAAATATATTAACTTGTGTTTTCATTGTTAATGAAGGAATTTGAAGAAAGTGAAGGATCTGACTTACCTGATGGAATGGAGATTGAAGAACAAGAAAATCTTTTGGAAAATCCTTTGGAATGCAACACTTCAGCCAATGCTCATGTCCAGTCAAGAGAATGCAACGCTACAATCAACACTCCTTCACAAAGTGCTCCTGTCTAACCAACCAACACTATAGCTAGCACTTCTATCTAATCAAATAAAAACTCTGGTTATTTATAAAAATATATGAAATATCTAGATTTCATATATTTATGAAATAAACATGCAAAAATAAAAACTGTTTTTATTGCATATTTTTAGGAGATTTATGTCAATGAAACTATTTTTTTTATTAATAAATATTATTTTCATATATTGTATTCAAAAGAGTGCATGCGCATGTTTTAAAGAGAGAAACATCTCTATTAGAAATAATTTATTTATTAATAAACTAATGTTAAGTTTATTGCATGGAATGTTTTCAAATTTGTATTTAAAAGTTTTATCTCTAATTCTTATTGTTTGACTACGGTTCTAAAAGAGCATTTTATTGATTAAAAACTATGTTAAAATGTCTTATTTACATGCAATGTGGGTTTATGATCATTATTAAATATTTAATTTATTTCAAATTTATTTGATTTAATATTTTCTTGTGTAAAAATATATTTTTAAGTTAATATTAAATTTAAGTAATTAATATTATGAATTTAAATAAAATAATTACAATAATATTCTATTATTTAATATATTTTATTATAATAATTAAAATAAATATTTTATTTAAATGAATATTAATAAGTAAAAATGTGAAATAAAAAATATAATATCTAAGATTTATTATAATAAAAATTTAAATTGTGAAATAAGATTATAATTTTTAAAATTCTAATTTTGCGAAAAATAAGTGCAAATAGTTACAACTTTAAAATTGAGAATTTATCTACAATTAAGTTCTAATTATTGTGACACGTCATAATTTTATAATTGTGGATCTACAACAATAAGTAATTTGTGAATATACACACAAAATGTTCAATTGTAGGTATGTAACAATAGTAAAATTATGACAAATTCCACAATTATATTATTGTGAATTTTTTACACTTATTTTCATTGTAGATAATTTCACAAATTTTGTCACGTTTTACGTTTCCACAAAATTATTGTAGGTGGAGTCCACAAAATTGGATTCACAATTTGAATTAAAATATCCACAACAAAAATGTGGAAAATTTGTGATTTTCTACTTGTTCCTTTCAGATATCTTGCAAAATGTTCAACATATTTTACCTTGTATTTTTCCTTGTGAATCCATTTTATCTCTTATCAGCCCTTTGTTATTCCATGTTTATCCCCATTTATTTCTCTTCCCATGTTTTATCTTTTTCCCTATTTCCCCAAGGTTTTGGACCATTGCTGATAATTACTCCTACAATTTCGACTTGTAACTTTGTATGCATTTCTACCTTTTGTCTACATTTACCCCGGGTTTATGTGTCTTTTTGTCAATGTTTCCTATTCATTATGTCTTGACATACGCAGTAATATAGTCCTTGTCTGAATTCAAAAAGTCTATAAATACATGAGTGCAACAATGCATTTATTGCAATCACATGGACAATAATTCATATGGAAAAGCCAATACAAGAGCGATATTGAAGTTGTAAGAACATAATTTATTGTTTCCAAGAGCATCCCCATGCTAAAAGTAGATTTAAAACATTTAGAAAACATTATAGCATTTTACATTTATTGTAAGATAAGGGTCAGAACACTTGTATACACCAAACTGCTTATTGATAGTGAAAATGTTCAAGACATGAGGCGGATAATAATAATGGAGGAAAACACAAGCCCCCATTAAAACTATTCATTTTTATGGGTTTTATAAGGCATTGAGGTTGAATTATGATTTGAAGCAACAAAATTAGATTCCTAGTGATCTACATCAAAACTAGGAAAAGTGAGAGGGGTTTACATAGTCCATATAGTGTTCGTCACATTCCCTACATCAATTTCGTATTTTTTAGATGGAACCATTCAATACTCTTATAGTTATCACATAACCATTTTCATACTTGTATGAAAGTGGTCATCTAATACATGCAACTCTAATTTTTTTGGGCACAACTTGTATTGTTTCCGAACTTATCTTTTGTTGTTTATTATTGTCTCTTACTAACTTCAAGAACTCTCAACTAATTGTGAGGTGACCACAATAAAACATTCTCATGTAAGTACTTATATATTTTACTTTTATATGCATGCACACACACATTGTGAAAGTTAATGAAGACACCTAATTAGTTAATTGTTATGGTGCTAGTGTATTAATGTGTTTATTGATTTTTGGTCCAAGTTAGGCTCTTAGTGGCACTTGTGTTTTTCAACATTTGACTTGTTCCCTTTGTGTCTTGTGCAATGTTCAACATGTTTGACCTTGTATTTGTTCCTTGTGACTCTCTCTCTTATAAACCATGTGTTTTTCCTTGTTTGGCCTCGTTATTTTTCTTCATTGGTTTTCTCTCTTTTTCTCTCACTTATTTTTCCTATGGTTCTAGAGAATTTTCATATATGTACTCATACATTTATGGCTCTTACCTTGAGGGTCTTTTTCGCTTTTATTGTGTTTTGCCTCAGGGTTTGTATTCCTTTTTTCATCTTTTCCCACCTATTGTGTGATGGCCTCAATAAAGAACAAGGACCTAATTTGAATTCAAGAAGCCTATAAATACATTAGTGTGTTAGTGTATTTAGTATCGTCATACAAATAAATTTTATAAGAAGAATCAACGTGAGAGTGATATTGAAGTTGTAAGAGCATAATTTATTGTCTCCAAGAGCATCCCCATGCCAAAAGTAGAATTTAAGCATTTATAGAGCATTCTACCATTTTGTATCCATTCAAAGATAAGGGGTTACAACACTCGCATACACTAGATTGGTTTTTTATTTACATCAAGAGTTGGTTGTGAAACTATTCAAGACACGAGGGCTTGATAAAAATGAAGGGATAACACGTCCCCATTAATACTCTTAGTTTTTATGGGTCTCACAAGGTGTTTAGGCCAAGCTAGGATTTAGAACATGTAAATCATATTCATAGTGATCCATAGTGGAACTAGGAAAAGCTAGTGGGGTTTACAAAATCTAGAACCAGTTCATTACATTTGCTAAATCAATTTCATATTTGTCGATGGAGCCATTACATACTCCTATAGTTTGGGCATAACTAGTTTCATACTTGTACAAATTTGGTCAAAGTTTTTGACAACTTTGGTTTTCTAGGGTTGATTCGTGTTATTTCCTAGACCTATCTTTTATTTTTCATTGTTGACTACTACCTCCAAAATTTTGACAAATTGAGTATTATCTTATGAAACCTCAATTCTCTAGTCTTTCCAAGCATTTCAATTATTCTTAGTAGTTTACACAATTAAGCATTTTTTCTTATTTATAAATCTTAAATGTGATTTGTTTAGTGCATTATTAACATAAATACACTTTCCACGTCTACATTGTCAATATGTGTCATCTTCAAGGAAGACATTGGTTTAATGGGTATATAATCATCTCGATGATCGTTGCTTCTCCAATGACATAACGAAGTACTTAAGAGCAAATCAAACTAGAGGAAGGAATCCAAAGTTGGGGATTTAACAATCACATCAACTTGAAAATTCAAATATGTAGTTTGCATTGATATATAATATTTCGCACACATCCTTGAGCAAAGCCAATATTAATTTGTACACATTCAACTACATCCTCACCCCGGCACATAATTTGGATTCTAACATTAAATTTATCTTTACATTCTCCTATCTTTGTTCCTTTGCACAATATTATATTATTGTGTTCTCTTGTCATTAGCTATTCAGTTCTACAAATTGCCTTTGCAGCAAAGTAATTGTAATTTACTATCATACCTCTATAACTCTAGCATATTAATCTTGTAAATGTTTGTTGTGCTCAATATTCTCATGAGCATGAAAATTCATGGTTACAAAGTCAAAATAATTGACATCGTTTTTTGTAAATTTCTTAGCAATCATGTAGTACATATATTTGCAAGTCTCAAAACTTGAAAGATAGAAAAACACACTATTCACAAAGGTTTGACTTCTAGAAGTCCAAAATTAAGCTTTATAGAACAATCTCCATGTAAAAGATGAATCGTTGTTGTTCTCAAAAATAGAAGTCAATTAACCTAAAGTAAGTTTATTGATTGTCTAAACACTATTGATAGAGGTTCAGTTTCTAAAAGTTTAGAATTATACTTTACAACACAATCTCCACGTAAAAAAAACATTGTTACTGCTCTCCTAAAAAGAAATTAATCAACCTACAAGTACCTACATCGATTTTGTTCTTTGCAGATTCAATCAAGAATGGGAAAATTGTAACCAAATTATGAAAAAGCTTTGATGCAAAGTGACCAATGAAAAAATGTTGGCCATACTACATGAAGAATGTAAAGAGATGAAGAATCATGAGTATCTTGGGCTAGCTCACACAACAATAAATTAAAGTGTGTTAATTTCTTCTAGTTTTCAACATTACCATTAACAAACTTATATTTGGCAATCTTGAACTAGGAAAAGACTACAACTATCGAAGAAAATGGGTTGATAAAAAGAAACAAGAAAAAATAAAGTAGTTGTAAACTATGACCATAGTAAGAACCGTTGAGGGCGTATATGAGATCTATACATACAACTCTTTTTATAGATATTATGATAAAAGAATAAATGAATATATGTCATATAAAAATCTTCACATCCTTAAAAATTGTGGCAAATGCAATTGTTGTGAAATTGTGTTCACAAATCTACATAATAAATGATTTGATTTTAAATATTCTCAATTTGTCCTTCATCCCAAATACTTGTGTTTCATTTTATATCAATTTTCACACTCAATTGGAAAAGTGTAGTTAACTCATTTTGGTCCAAGGCACTTTGTAACATCAATTTTGGCACTTCATTTAATGTTTGGACTAGTGTGACAATGTTTCTCTTTTAACATGTATTTTCCCAATTACCTCCACATCACTTTGGTCCCTTCATCTACCTTATTCATACATTCATGATCATATCCATTCTATTTAGGGCTCTCAATGCACGTTTATGTAGCATTTCTCTATTTTTTGTTCTTTTAATTCTAACCCTTGGTGTTAGGTTTTCAGGCATAGATAAATTTGGTACCAAACTTGTCCAAACACCCTTGCTAAACCTAGTCTGATCAGGTCATACACGACATTCAATTATTCAAATTTGGCTCTTTCATCAAGGCGGCCTAGGCATGATTTTCAAGTACTCAGAGATCGCTACACATAAAGACTATACACACCTAAATCTTCCAAGAGTGATGTATGCACTGAATTCCAATATGAAGTACAACCAACTCTAAACTAATAAAGAGAAAGATCATGCTAGTTACATTAGATTATTCATAGTTATATAGAGTATATATAAGATCATGAGTGATGCATGAAGACTGTTATCCCAAATTTGCACCCTTGCAAATTCGGATAACTTGTTACAATTTGAGATATGGGCTTGTGACGTTTTGACGACCATCAAATTTCGGTCACGTGTATTAGAGGAAAAAGAGAACACATGATGGTTCGGTTGAGTTGATCTTCATGCGCTGGCGAAGTGGCGAACCGCGACAAACCAAGTTGGTCGAGTCAGTGCCGAGTCGAGAGGATTAAACAATGCAAGGTCGACGAGTGTCGATTGGTCGTCCAACCCTTCTGGGTCGACAAAAAAGAAAATGATGGAGGAACAACGAGCCTGGCTTGCGGGCTCGGGTGTTCGAGGCGATAGGGCGAAGGTGACAGGGTTGTATGGAAGAGACGGTCGTCCAACCCCTTTGGTTGGATGACAGGATTAGACGGCCCATGGGTTGGACGGGTTGTCCAACCCGGAGTGCACGCAAGGTGAGGATAGGCAGTGCCCAAGACCCCGTGTTAGGACGGCCCACGGCGTAAGGATTGCTTCGGCTATCGTCGGCCGTAGATTTTGAGAGAGACATACGGCCATCTAGCCTGGTTCGACAACATACGGAACAAAGGATGCGGCTTGATGGACGGTCACTTGGTGGTCAGTTGCCGCCTCACTGGAGACAATGATGGATAGGATGTTTAGAAGGAAAGAACTCTGCAGATTTGTAAGACAACTTCACAAGCAAGACTCCATGGACTCAATGGTTCGAGGCTTAGCTAAAATTTTGGCATAGGGAGGATCCACCGAGGAAGATTATGGGGAAGAGCATGAAGAAGATACTTCAAACACAAGAAAAAAAAAGGTAAAATCGATCATACTCATTTTAAAGGTGAGATGAAAGTTGAGATTAAAAGCTTTGAAGGACAAGTAGATGCAGAGTTGCTTGATAAATGGTTAAAATAGTTTAGAAGTCTACGTTAGCATCCATAATGTCACCGAGGCATGAGGATCACCTTTACACATCTCCAAAATGGAGGGACACGCTCAGTTTGTTGGGAAACCCATCAAACCAATCGGTGAAAAGAAGAAGCATCCTATTGTGAAATCTTCGCAAGAATTTAAAGAATTACTCAAAGCTTACTTCTATCCTATAAGCCACAAGACTAACCAAATGATTAATGGGTAGTATTTTAGACAAGGTAGTGGTCAAAGTGTGCAGACTATACTATGGAGTTTCAAGGTAGGCCATGTTGCATAAACATGGAATTGAGGATGAGGATATTTTGACTAAGTACTGGGAGGACTTCACACTCACCTTCAAGAAAAGTCATCTCCACAAAGACCAAAGATCTCAATGAGGTATGTGTGCATGCACACCACATAGATGATGAAAAAAAGTAAGGAAAAACAGATCCAAGGGCAAAACAGCTTGACAAATCAGCATAAAAGAGTATGGGCAAACAAGTAATAAGGGTAAGTGGAAAGGGAAAGGTAAACAAGGTATGTACCTTGGGATATGATATTATAATGTATGTGGGTTTGATGGAGATGCCAACATGTGGCACACATCCCCTTATTTATATGTATGGGTTCACATGGGATATAATATTATAATGTATATGGGTTGATGGAGATGCGACATGTGGCACACATCCCCTTAGTTATATGGGCTCACATAGGAATTAGTTATATTGGGTAATGATTCACCACATTGGGATTAGGTGTTACCAATCCCATTTAAAGGATGTGAGTATCATTATGAGGAGGATGGATGTATGATTTGACTCTTCTACTGGGTAGAGGTATATTCGAGGTGTCCCCCCTCGAAGTGGATTCCTATCTTGAGATTGTGGAGTTACTCCTTCCTTAAGGAGCATCAGATGGTGTTACCCTACCTTAAGGGTATTATTCTACATATATTGATTATTCGGGGCATCTTGGCCCACCCATATCTCTGTGTTGTGTTATATTCTACAATTTATTGATTTATTATCCGTAAATATCTTATCAAGTGGTATCGAGTGTCAATTTCGCAAAAACAAATTGGGTTCAAACCCTAATTTTAGTGATTCGCTATATTTTGGAAACAAATGTGAATATTTTCTCAATTTTTTTACCATAGTTGTGAAAGGGTTCATAAAGCTACAAATTCAAAAATTTTGAAAGTTTTGAGGTGTTTTGTGGAAGTTATTGCATTTTTAGGTTTTACCTAAATTT